>CM042411.1:2795512-3395512 GCA_023634145.1 Thymallus thymallus | reverse complement strand
CCTCTTAGGTCTCACTCCCCCCTATCTGAGATATCTACTGCAGCCCTCATCCTCCACATACAACACCCATTCTGCCAGTCACATTCTGTTAAAGGTCCCCAAAGCACACACATCCCTGGATCGCTCGTCTTTTCAGTTCGCTGCAGCTAGCGACTGGGACTAGCTGCAAAAAACACTCCGTTTTATCTCAATCTCTTCATTCAAAGACTCAATCATGGACACTCTTACTGACAGTTGTGGCTGCTTTGCGTGATGTATTGTTGTCTCTACCTTCTTGCCCTTTGTGCTGTTGTCTGTGCCCAATAATATTTGTACCCTGTTTTGTGCTGCTACCATGTTGTGCTGCTACCATGTTGTGCTGTTGTCTCTCTTGTCGGGATGCACAGTGGGGAGAACAGCAGTTGACAGCAGTTGTCTGATGATTCAGGGGTTGTTGTTGTTGTTGCCCTCGTCAGTCAAGCAGGTGATGTACAGTACAAGAGATCAACGCTGTTGGAATGTTATCCTTTGAAATTCAAGAAGTATAGGGAAACCAAGCTGTTCAGAGATATATATACAATGTCAAAGCACAGTCCGGTATAACAGTGCAGGTGGTGGCGTATGTCTGTTGTCCCATATTGTCCTTTACATGAAGTCATCAGAATAATTTCCATCCTGAACAAAATACAATTATACATTTCAGAAATAATTAATGGTCATATTACAACACACTATCATATAACCAAATAATAGGCCAGTCTATTTCTGAAAGAAGCAGACTATACATCCGTTTAGATTATGTAAATCAACTCACCTCATGTGTTGTCATATTGTCACTCATCACCAGTGAAGAATAACTCCTGTTAAGGGACAATTACTGCTTGAGTTTACCATTTACATAAGTGACTATTCACAGTGTTTTGGGATGACAGTCAAAGAGAGACGATGTAGCTATGGTTGGATAGAGATAAGAGAACTTACTTGAGCTCATCTAACTCTCTCTTCTTTTTAAATGTCATGTTTCTCTATATTTTTAAGATCTTGTATCTGGGCTTTCTTTTCGTTTTTCACCTCCCTCTCAAGACTCTTTCTCTGCTGCTAGATCAGGGTATCGCTCGTCCTTCTCCAACCATTTCACAATCTCATTCACTTTCTTCTCTACTGCCACGATCTTCACCTACAAAAACAGTAGACAGAAGTCTAAATGATCATTTCATAGAAACAACCTAAATAGAAAACCAAGACACTAAGAACATATTAACAATGAAAGCTGAGACCTATAAAAGTAGCCTAGCAGATCTGAAAGTTACAGATACATTTTGCCAGAAGAGAGAAATCACTGACCTCCTTGTGTTGATGGAAACCTATTTGGCCTAAATCCATGTCCCGTTCTCTTTAGGTCGGCCCATGGTGTGTAGACAACATTGATGTTGTTTATTTTACAACCTGAATTAAAAGGATATCAAAGTTTCTTGGAAATGTTTGTGAGATTATACATGACTATTCTATTAAACTCACCGGGCCACTCAATGTATTACCTTGGATGCTGTTGTTTTTCACAAGCTGTGGACAGTCAATCAAGACTTCCTTGGGAATTTCCTCAAATGTCAGTCCCTTAGGTATTCTAAGGTACACATGGGTATTATTATTATTATTATAATAACAGCAATAACACATCCATTCTAAAAGAATCAATGACATGCATATTACCACAGCACTATTAGCCGACATCAGACTACTGTACCATTAGCCTAGCTCTAGGGCCACCTGGTGGACATTGTGCAACACTACATAGAGTAATGTATACATACAGTCGAAGTCGGAAGTTTACATACTTATTTCACTTATAATTCACTATATAACAATTCCAGTGGGTCAGAAGTTTACATACACTAAGTTGACTGTGCCTTTAAAAAGCTTGGAAAATTCCAGAAAATGATGTCATGGCTTTAGAAGCTTCTGATAGACTAACTGACATCATTTGAGTCAATTGGAGGTGTACCTGTAGATTTATTTCAAAGCCTATTATTCAAGCTCAGTGCCTCTTTGCTCAGCATCATGGGACAATCAAAAGAAATAAGGCAAGAACATTTTTTTGTAGACCTCCACAAGTCTGCTTCATCCTTGGGAGCAATTTCCAAACGCCTGAAGGTACCATGCTCATCTGACCAAACAATAGTATGCAAGTATAAACACCATGGGACCACGCAGCCTTCATACTGCTCAGGAAGGAGACACGTTCTGTCTCCTAGAGATGAACGTACTTGGGTGCAAAAAGTGCAAATCAATCCCAGAACAACAGCAAAGGACCTTGTGAAGATGCTGGAGGAAACAGGTACAAAAGTATCTATATCCACAGTAAAACAAGCCCTATATCGACATAACCTGAAAGACAGCTCATCAACTCGTTTAATTAAAGTTCAATTTGTAACTAAATTGTTTTGGTTTTTTTTATTGGAAGGATTTAATCATTTGCAGTTATGTCTACTTATTATGAGGTAAAAGGTTTATGTTTCTGTCTCCATATGATATGGTAAATATATCCAATGCAAAAAACATCTACATTTAAATAGTATTAATATTAATTTGCATATATTTCCATTAATTTCCATATATTCCCATTAATTCCCACGGAAAGTTTCCACCTCTTGTTTAACGCGAAGTTCCATAATGGCTGCTGTGGCTACTGCTAGCTAGCGCAAGGTCGAAAACAGCAGTTTACTTAAACTAGCAGTTGTTCAATCTTCTTGGTGTAACAGTTGAGATAATGGGACAATTTTGGGGGGGATAATGGGACAACGCATTTCTCATCCCTGGATGGAGGTACATTTTCCAAGCCATATCTTGCGCCGGCTTCTCTGTGTCTTATTCTACACAGGAAGCCTGTCCAAACCTAGTGCAGCTGTAAGCAAATGGGTCGGATCTGCTGGCGAGGTAGACACTTTTTAATACTACTAACAATCTTAATTTGTTACTAGAAAACAACACTTGAAATGACCAGCTACTTAATTCCATTTGTCTTTCGCCATGTAGATAGTGTAGAAGGGAGTAACACATCAAATAAAACAACAAGCAAAGGTTAATAGCTGAAACTTGCTATAATCAACAAGGCTTTGGGGCTAATTAAACACAATAGGATCAATTAGTTCAAACACTACTAGCTACACAGTAGGGTGTGGATACTGTGATGTACTGGATAGACAGAACAATGAGAAATATATTTCACTGGATGTATAAATGTGAAGCATTCGGTTGGCGTTTCCCACTCACTACCAAATATAACCGCCATATAAAGTCCAAAGAAGAAGAAGCCTGAAGGAAGAGAGATTTCTAGAAAACAACTCCAGTGTCAGAGTAGTAAAATAACAACCCAATGTTTATATCCCAGGTCAAATCAGCAACAGCAAGCTAGCTAAATTGCCATACATATTTAATGATTTTCGACCTGTCCCCAAGTTAATATAGTTGGTTCAGAGTTCGTTTTGATATTTCAACCTGTGTCCTGATCGCGTCTGGTGTGGTCTGCATGCAAGAAGTATTCGGCCTTCTGCAGAGGCTGTGTCACCGTAAATACTGCAAGGCCAAACCCACTGGCTCCAGGTCATCTATTAGTCTTTACTAGGTAAATCCCCGCCTTATCTCAGCTCGCTGGTCACCATATCAACACCCACCCGTAGCATGCGCTCCAGCAGGTATATTTCACTGGTCATTCCCAAAGCCAACACCTCCTTTGGCCGCCATTCCTTCCAGTTCTCTCCTGCCAATGACTGGAACGAATTGCAAAAATCATTGACGCTGGAGACTACCATCTCCCTCAATAACTTTAAGCATCAGCTGTCAGAGCAGCTTATCGATCACTGCACCTGTATACAGCCCATCTGTAAATAGCACACCCTACTACCTCATCCCCATATTTGTTATTTTTGCTCATTTGCACTCCAGTTTCTCTATTTGCACATCATCATCTGCACATCTATCACTCCAGTGTTAATGCTAATTTGTAATTATGTCGCCATTATGGCCTATTTATTGCCTTACCTTCCTAACCTTACTACATTTGCACACACTGTACATAGATTTTCTATTGTTTTATTGACCGTACGCTTGTTTATTCTCATGTGTAACTCTGTGTTGTTGTTTTTGTCGCACTGCTTTGTCTTGGCCAGGTCACAGTTGTAAATGAGAACTTGTTCTCAACTGGCCTACCTGGTTAAATAAAGGTGAAATAAAATAGAAAGTTCACATGAGCGTAATGGTAGGAAGACAGAATAACGTATCTGCTGAATGTAAACAAAAACACACTATTGATTATATGTGACATGAAAGCTTGCTCACAAGACTTCAAACTTTGCTAGCTAACAAAATGATCCAAGAATATTATGTAGTTAGGCTAGGTAGTTAGTTAGGCTAGGTAGTTAGTTAGGCTAGGTAGTTAGTTAGGCTAGGTAGTTAGCAGCTGAGCTAACGTTAACTAACTATGGGCGGGCTAGCCAGCTAAAAGACAAGCTCAGTAAAACACCATCCTGCATGAATAGAAGCAAGTGTTTTAAACCTTGAACTAAATATGAATTAAGTACTTTAAAAACATGCCAGTTAACTAAATGTGCATCATATCAAGATGATAACCCCAATTTTTGTGATAACTGTGCTGAAAGTTGACACAAAATTCGTAGGTGGTCTTCTTCTTCGGGGCTTCTTGGCGGATCGCAACTATAATTTGCATCTACCGCCACCTACTGTTTAGGAGTGTGGTCATCCATGGTAATTTACATTTATATTCTTTTTTTTTTTCTTTTTTTTTTTCCACCTTTATTTAACCAGGTAGGCCAGTTGAGAACAAGTTCTCATTTGCAACTGTGACCTGGCCAAGACAAAGCAAAGCAGTGCGACAAAAACAACAACACAGAGTTACACAGTAAACAAACATACAGTCAATTGTCAGACCAGTCTCCCTACTAAAACATATAATTTCCCTATCTACCTCACTGCTTCCATCTCCCCTTCCCAAAATACCATCTAACCCCCATTTCCGTCCCACTCTCCTTACTCCTTCAACAATATTTATCTCTGTGTATCATATAACTGACAGAATAACAACACATGTTCCAATGTCTCCCCTACCAAACATGCATCACACATCCCCTTTTCATGTTTTCCTATTAATTTCAATGTTTAAGTCAGTCCTGTATGTCCAAATCTTAATCTTCCCAGAACCACTTCATCTCTTCTATTCCCAGCACACCCGTGATTCACAACTTGTTTTATATTCTTCCTAATACTATAGTAAAATCTACCCTTACTACTCACTTCCCACATCCTTTGCCATATATCTAGGCCTTTTTTCCTAATCAATGTTTTAACTTCCCCTCTACTTAACTTCACCTCCACATCCACTCTATTTCTCCTCAGTGCTTCTTTTGCTATTACATCTGCCTTTTCATTTCCCTGGAACCCAACAAAACTGGACTACCACCCCGCTTCTCTGTATCCCCATCACCCTTGTCATTATCTCTACCCACAAATCTCCCCTTCCTGACTTTCCGGATCTTAAACTACTTAACACATCTTCTGAATCTGAACATATAATTACCCAACATGGTTTCATCTCTTCTACCCCACAGATGGTTATGGCGCGCTAACTTACCCAGCAAGCAAGCCACCGTTCCACAACTTTCTAACTTTGTTACGTTGTGGATAACGTCTGATTGGGTATGTATTTGTGGAAAACAATTTATTTGATTTTAAAGTCAGTTAGCAGAAGTGTTTAGATGACATGACAGCAAGTCAGCTACTGTTAGGGTGTATTCATTACGTCTTGTAATAGAAACCGTGTGCCGTTTAAGAACCAAACGGAACTGCAAACCGCAAACGGAACGAAGCTGTAATTGTCCAATAGAAACTCTTGTTTTCGTTGCAAAACTTTTCCCGTTTAGAGGAAACGGTTTCTGTTGCAAAACGTTTTGCAACACGATAGGCGTAATGAATACACCCCTGTTTGCACCCAAACTCTGCATTTTAAGTTACTAGTAAGAATCCTGTCAGCCACAAAAACTAGTTTTCTAGCTACAATTAGTGTAACCTTTTAGTGAAAAGTTGCTGGTAAGTTGATCACATCACGTTAGCTATGTCTGCCAGACAGTGGTGTAGTTATGTCAATTATTCACTCACTCAGCCACTGAACCAGCCAGCTGGCAAAGATGTCTGTCTTCACATATTTAACATCAATATATTTAACAATAACCGTTCAATGTTTAAATGCCAATTATAATGTATTGTTATTGTTACGCTAACTGATAATGCATAGTTAATTTACGAATCTCCGTCACTGATGCTACTTATTCTTCCAGTGAAGTTACAAACATGATGCCTAATACAACAAGGAAGCACAGGTGAGTTACAAGATGTGTATTAGTCAGTCGTGTTAAATCGGTCACTAATCAACAATCATGCATATAACATTGAGTAACATCCTTATTATTTTACTACAATATTTTTAGTCACCCAGCCACAAGGTCTGTCACGGATGGAGGATCTCCACTGAGAAGAAAGTCACCCCGGCTGCCTCAGTCTCCACTAAAGAAGATGTCAGCCAGACACCAGGAGAAGGAGAACTGCCCATCCCCTCAGAGATCACCAGCTCCATCTCCCCTAAAGATTGCTCAGAAGAGAGCCTCTCCATTCAAGCCTGCTGTGGTAACAGGGTCCTTCTATGGGAAACGCAAACCTTTGTATCTGACACCACTGGAGAGGAAAACTCTGAATGACACCAAATCACCTCCAAGGCTGACCGCTGTGGATCCGTATGGAATACTGACGGATGCTGAGCAAAAGAGGATGATTAACAGTAACAAGGTCAAGAAAGTGGCCGCTATACACATAATGAAGACTAGCGTAAAGGGAAACTTCAAATCAAGCCTGATCAATTCCTCAAAGCCTAAAGCACCCACCAACACCAAGCAAGTGGAGCCGAAAAAAGGCATCACCTTGACCTTCGGCGGTTTAAAGTCTAAGTCCAAGCCTAAGATCTTCGTTGGGGCTGCCTTTTTCAGCACAGGAAAAAAGTCAACCTCCATGTATAAAAAGTCTGCCCCCGAAATCTACAAAGCCAGCGTTGAGTTTTGAGAAAACAAAGGCCCTGGTTCCTGCTTCAGAGGGAGAGGAAGAACAAAAAGCCCTCTCTCCACAGAGAACTGCAGGAAGAGCCACAGTCTCCACCCAGTGTCCAGCATTTGCCAAAGAGTCCAGAGTCACCCGAGGCCCTATCACCCAGAGCTATAGCAGAGAAATATGGCATGACCAAGGAAGTCAGAATTGTGTTAAAAAATATCTCCATCTCCCACATGTTCAGCATCACCAAAAATAAACACTCAGGTGAGCTGTATATCACTGGAGTATTGTTTAGCCTAAATCTCAATGTCTGTAAATCCTGTGGGAAAATAATTAGCAAAGCATAGTGTATCCATACTTCATTTTATTAGATTTTTCTTTCACTGTTTGTAGGAGGACTTTATCGCGGCTGCAGGCTCTCATGCAGTGCTTGATCTCAGTGATATTATCCAATTCAACTGCATCAGCAGTCCAGTCAAAGGTTGTTATTTTTTTGTCATTGGTCAATTAACATTCATATGTTTTTACTTCAAATGTATGATTTCTCTCTCCCCTATTTATAGAATCCTCAGCTGTGTGTACAATCTTTGGATCTGCATCAAAGAGGTAGGAAAAAAACACATCCATTTATTTTCAGCTAGAATGGTTTACTGCCCTCCAGGGAGGAAATTATTTACAGTCTCGCAGATGGTCAAGTAGTAGTAACTCCACACACTGTATACAGGAGTGTATTGATTTGTATATGTTTTTATCACTTTATAACGTCTCCTTTCTGCCTGTAGGCCCCAGAGAAAGGCAGCTCAGGCCTCTCCATCTAAATTGCAGCACCTCCTCTCCCCTTGGTCACCTAATTCCATCTGTTGCTAAAGAGAGGAGGAGGAAGAAGACAGATATGAAGAAACTGGCTGCGGTGGATAATCAACTCATCATTGTAAGTAAATCCTTTGATAGAAAGATGAATGGATGGAAATGTTGATGACTGTTCTGTGTTCTGTGTTTACCTCAGGATGCAGGCCAGAACCACGTGTGGGTCCTGTGGCATGATCTACAGTGCAGACAGCCTAGAAGACAACTTCCAGCACACACAGTTCCACAAGGGTTTTCTGGACAGTATTACATTTGTGGTACGTACGCCCAGGCGTTTCCTCCCTCCGACTGATGTGTACAAGTTGCCCTAACAATGTTGCTTTTAGAGTGGCTCATTATTTTTTGCCACAAAAGCTTAGCCAAATCCGCTGCCATGGTTTAGTGGGGGGGGGGGAATGTAACTGACCACTCTCACTCTTGATTTCCGATGGTTGCTTAATCAATGTTTCTTTCTCGTCCCCAGGGCTGGAAGAAAGAGAGGATGGTAGCAGATTTCTGGGATGGAAAAATCATTCTGGTTCTACCAGATGATCCAAAATATGCTGTCAGAAAGGTACAGCATATATAGTTGTGGATCTGGACAAATATATTGGCACCATTGAACTTTTCTTAAATAATTCTAAAATGAAAGGCCCGCAACCTTCAACAGAGACAGTTTTCGGACACTGGGTTGGACATTGGACTACAACACACCTGATAATCTGCAAATTTTCATGATTCCTGGCCCCCAGTAAGAGGCAGCAAAGTAACCCCACAGCATTATCAAACCTCCCCCGTGTTTGATTGTAGGAAGGGTGTTATTTTCATTTGGCCGTCAGTTAACCCTGATCTGTATTACCAAAGAGTTCTAATTTTGTTTAGTTGGTACACAGAACATTTCCCCAGGAGTTAGGTTTGTTTAGGTGGGTTTTTGAGAAGTTCAATCAGGCTTTCTTGTGCCTCGGTCAGCAGTGGAGTGTGCCTATGTTTACCAACGACCAAATTAAGCATTCAAAGAAAAGAACACCCTCTTTACAGTCAAACATGGGGGAGGTCCGATAATGCTGTGGGGTTGCCTTTGGTACTGGGAGTCTTGAATGTGTGCAAGACATCATGAAATCAGCAGATTATCAAGGTGTTTTGGATTACAATGTTCAATCCAGCATCCAGAAACTGTGTCTCTGTTGAAGGTTGTAGGTCTTCCAGCATGACAACAACCCCAAAACAACCACATCAAAAGCATACATAATTGGTTCAAGAAGCGCTGGGCTGTTCTGTCAAATCGATAATTTATAGCGAGAGACAGCAGTTGGTGGAGGGCACAACCTCAAACATTGAAGAAGTAGAGCAGTTTGCTGCTGAAGAGTGGGCCAAATTGCCAGTAGAATGTCCAGCAAGCTCATTGATGAACAGAAGCATTTGTTGGCAGTTATCTTGGCCAAAGGCTGTGCAACCAAGTACTAGCAGGGGGGCTAATCATTTTGTCCATGCCATTTGTAAGCAAAACTGTAATTGGTTCTGCAATGTTGAAAATCCAATAAAGTGTGGAGAACTAATTTTTTTCTATTTCAATTTATTTGAGAAGAAATAGGGAATTATTTAAGAAAAGTGCAAGGGTGCCAATATTTTTGCCCACAACTGTATCAATCATATCAGTGTGTGTTTATGCATTTGGTGTGAATGGAATTCTGCTTAATGCTAAATGTTTATTATCAGGCAGAAGATGTGAGGCAACTTGCTGACAACGAGTTGGGCTTCCAACAAGTGTCCCTCAGCTGCTCCAGCCAGGCCAGGCTAAAACCTGTCTGTTTGTGAACAGTGACAGGATGGTTGGCTGCCTCATTGCAGAGCACATACGACAGGTAAATACTGTTTTCTCCTGTGCTGCTAAACGTTTTGCGCTCTGTTCCAATGTGTCGGACTGCAAACAAATGGTAGGTTTTTCAGGAGTCTTTTACCCGAATATGTTGACGTAGAGGCCTGTGATAATGTTAATTTCTGTAGAGGCCTGTGATAATGTTAATTTCTGTAAAGGCCTGTGATATGCCTCATTGCAGAGCACATACGACAGGTAACTACCAATAGGATAGCACTCTGGAGGAGATTTAATCAGATCTTTGTCAATTCACTCTCACTATCTAACTGGGTGTAGTTGGTGAGTGAATGGCTATTTTTACAGGGATATTTAGCGAGTGACTGATGAATGATTGGTCTATCTTGCCCTTCGTTTCCAGGGCTTCAGAGTGCTGGAACAGCCAGAGCAGACTAAGGACATGACCAAGGAGGATTTCATGGAGCACCACAGGGTCTGGTGCTGCTCTACCACCCAGAGAAGGCCATCTGTGGGGTCAGCCGTATCTGGGTGTTCAGCCTGGCCCGGAGGAAGGGCATCGCCACAAGGATGCTCGACACCGTCAGGTAAGGAAATTATTACAGGTTTGGTAGTGCTAACTAACTTAAGATAAATTGATGTTAATATAAGGGATGTGGTCAGCACAATTAAAAAAAATATCAGGAAAAAGTGGATTGCCACTGGTTTGAGGGTGTGTTAGTTTCAGTGATGTATACATTGAGTTATTCCAGATTTAACCAGGATGGGTCATATCCTGTTTTAATCTGAATGTATTACTGTCATTTCAGAAACACCTTTATGTATGGGGGCCACCTGACCAAGGAGGAAATAGCCTTCTCTGACCCCACCCCAGACTGCCAACTGTTCGCCACAAAGTACTGCGAGATGCCTGCGTTTATGGTCTACAATTTCATTGGTTAAAGCCAGGCACCTCAGGCTGAAATTACATTTCTGTATCTACTTAACAATTTTTTTATCCTTTAATGAGTTCCTTCAAAAAGTAAACAAGTGTCAAACGTAATGTAAATATATATTTTCTGTTTATCACACTACGTTAACATTTTAATGAATTTTAACCACTTTTAAATTGACATCCATCCATAATTTGACACATTTTTTAAAGCCCATTTCATAGAGAATGTTACAAACTGGACTATATGTAGTAACTTACTTTGAAAAGATTGATCTCTTCTACAGCTTGTATATAGTTTGAATAAAATCTTTACCCCTTTTATCGCATTTCAGAATCACAACTTCTTAGAAAATACATTTCATGCGCTGCACTGAATGATGGAGTCTTGTGGTGAAACAGGTGCATTTGGGGGAGAGTAGTTTGTCAGCAATAGAACTAACCGTTCAATGTGTGCCGCTGCTATTTACAGAAATGCATTGGGAGCTAAATATCTGAGCAAAAATAAATGCAACTTGCAACAATTTCAACGATTTTGGGCTGGCGTGGTTACGGTTGAGGCCGGTTAGATGTACAGCCAAATTCTCTAAAACAACGTTGGAGGCGGCTTATGGTAGAGAAATTAACATTAAATTCTCTGGCAACAGCTCTGGTGGACATTCCTGCAGTCAGCAGCCAACTGCATGCTCCCTCAAAACATGAGACATCTGTAGCATTGTGTTTTGTGACAAAACTGCACATTTTAAGAGTGGCCTTTTACTGTCCTCAGCACAAGGTGCACCTGTGTAATGATAATGCTGTTTAATCAGCTTCTTGATATGCCACACCAGTCAAGTGGATGGATTATCTTGACAAAGGAGAAATGCTCACTAACAGGAATGTAATCTAATAACATTTGAAAGAAATATGCTTTTTGTGCATATGGAACATTTCAGGGATCTTTTACTTTAGTTCATGAAACATGGGACCAACACTTCATGTTGCGTTTTGTATTTTTGTTCAGTGTATGTAAACAGTTACCCTTTCAATCAGGCTAGTCTGTTACAATAACAATGAGTATGGCTGAGCATTTAAGCAAATTAATTTAATTGCATGATCATTGACATTCATAATGTAGAAAAAAAACCAGAATGTTGAGTGTTTCAGCTGAGAATTAATTCATAATATATTTTACATTACACATTCAGTTTATCAGATTGGGCAGCACAATGTTTGCCCACATCAATTTGACATGAACACATGGTTACACAGGACACTCCGACAATGAAGTATTAGTCACCTCTGTTTTGAATAACTTGAAAAAAAACCTGCTTCCTTAAATTGTTTCACATCAGTTTACTGAAAGACATTTTATTTACTACATATTTCACCTGACAAGAGGAGTACATGACAGAATATTACAATGATATTGCATACATAAGAGTCAAGACAAACAGAAAAGGAAAGGATTCTGGACATGAAAACAAGTCCAGTCAACATTACAGTATGGCTTGAATGAGAGGAGTCTAACTGATCAGTCTATGACAATGACCTCACTGTTTTTGTTGTCCGCATGCATGTTGGACTCCAGAACCTGAACTATTTGGGCAGCCGAGGGGCGTTTCTGTGGGTTCTCCTCCGTGCAGAGCCAGAAAAGCTCCACCATTCTCTGGTAGGATACCCCAAGACTGTCGGAGTCCAGCGCCGGTCGGGTGCCCAACTTATCATAGTAGGCGTCCTCATCAAAGTCATCCTCGTCCATCGAGTCATCTAAAAAGAGAAATATAAAAGTTTATTGTAAAAAATATTTAGCAATCATTGAGCAAGTGATATTGTTTGTGACAGAACTTATGAGAAAGAAACATTTGTCAAACAGTGACAAATCTGAGATCTTATGAAATAAGATCATAAGATCTCACATTTGTCACTGTTTAAAACAAGTTAATGCAAGGGAAATAGTCTTTTGAAAGAGCTATAGATTCAAACACAGCCAGTGTATGAACTCTCCTTACCCTCCTCCTCACTGTTCTCCATCTCCAGGTGAGGCATGGCCAGAGTCATCATCTCCCACAGGGTCAGTCCGTAGGCAAAGATGTCTGCCTTGTCCGTGATCACGCCTCCCTCTTCCAGGGCCTCCTTGGGCATCCACGGCTCAGTGCCAACATACTCTGCTTTTGGGTTACTGACTGAGACAGAGGCAGGAATAGGTTTAAACACTTCATACAGTGATTGAAGCCTTGGGGTTTTAGGCTTATTGGGCATTCTTACATTTGACCAACAGTTTTTGTGAGTATTCGTAGTTCTCAGCAAATCCAAAAATAGAATTTAAAGATCCTAAATAATTTAAGAACCAAGATGTGAAATGTATTTGCTTAGAAGGCTAAGTAACAGAAGTGGAGGTATTGTAAACATTGTTGATCCCCATTCATGTTCTTGGCAATGTTAACATCTCTTAACTATAATTAAAATCACACACATTGCTTAAAGCATTTACAAGCAAACCGCATGAAAGTTACCATGAAAGGATTGAAACCATTACCAATTTTAGTCTAAACAAAAGTATTAAATGTGCATTAAAACACAAAGCTCTTCTGCATTTGGTTTGAGGTAAACAAAACTCTTATTGCATTTCACTTGTTGAAACCAGGAAGGATTAACTATTGCCTACAGCCTATTTCTGATATACAAAAATACATAAACTTGAATTGATTGTGACTTTTTAATTGAGAGGTTGCATGGCCTCATGAAGAAAATACATTGTTTGCATGGCAAACTACATGTACATGGTTTGTTACTCTATACCCCTCCCTACAGCACCACTACCATGCATTCACAGGCTGTGCTTCTGAGAAAGCCCTTGGCATGTGTTCCATTAGACTCATGACATGAGTGCGTGCGACGTTGTGAAAATCATCAACAGACTACTTAGCAGGAACAACATATGTTTGGCATTACTCCCAGAGTCCTAAAGCCGGGCTAGTAGGAATGCACTTTATTAAAGTCTAATCAGTGTTTACACCAGACTAATTTCTCAGGTTCACACTACCACAGTGAGAAAGGCAGGTTGTCTAACAACATGGGGAAAGGAGGCCTAACGACCAAAATACCAAGTAATGCCTATTTTCCCCAGTGTTTGGGTGCATGTATTCAGCTAAGATGGTGACATCTACCCTTCATATTCTCATCCAACTGCAAGGAGACTCCCACATCACAGATTTTGACGGTCTCAAAGTCACCGTTGATGACAACATTGCAAGACTTCATGTCACCATGTATTAGCTTCTTCTCGTTGTGAAGGTACTGGAGAAGGTGAAAAAAAGATACATTTCAGTGTTTCCTTACTATACTTTATAATAATTGTACAGTCATACGTGTTTGACTCACATTAAAATATGGAATAATGTGAAGCATCTGGGAACAATGAGAGAAAGAGAGAACAGGGACATCATTGATATTCAAGAGGGGATTTTTATGGTCATAGCTAGGCCATGGATTAAAGACCCCTACACTTAGCAGTGACGCTGTTAAAAAGCTGCTGTCCAGAGCAACACCCCCCTCATGGGATTACAGAACATTTGAAATCCTAAACCTGAAATTGGTGAGGTAATAACACCAAGAGGAGAAACTCAAAGACCCTTCATCACATCTTTATTCATGTCATAGGATGAGGGAGTGGGGGCAAAATGTATAAAAGCAATCTTCAATTACATTTCCTTACATGACCTCTCTGCCCCAAAGCATGAGAAATGAATAAAGCCCATCCATATCGATTAGCCTATCTGGATAATCACATAAAAGCCTATAGAGTTTACAGCACTCCTGGCATTACACCATTCTGTTTACAAGCACTCTCTCTATCATCCCCCTCCCCCCCTCCAGACCTAGACCGGGTGTAAACTGAGATCAAAAGATGATGAGTAGGATGTTACCTGTAGGCCACGCGCCACATGCAAGGCCACTTTCTCAATGGTGGGGCTGGGATAAGCCTTCAGGCCCTCCTCTCTTCTCCGCTCTATCAGGTCATTCAGGGACTGCTCCCCACCATACTCCATTGCCAGGCACTTAGAGCCATCATTGGCAGTGGTAAAGGCACGGAATCCTGTCAAATCATTTGGCTGTTAATATGGATATCAAGAACCAAATATTGCATGGACTGGGATTTGTTCAACATTATCGTTATAATATGTACAAGTACTGTAGCATAGACATTCATTAGACTGTCAAAGCAACGTTTTTTTATCCTTACCAACAATGTTTGGGTGTTGCAGGCCTTTCAGGATCTTTGCCTCGTCGCAGAGTCGTCTCTGGTAGACACCCACCTGCTTTGAGGCACATTTGTTGTTGATCTTTTTCACAGCCCATGGAGACAGGTTTAGTTTACCAACTCTAAAAGAAGAGCACATAGGAACATGGTCATGACTCACCAACACCATAGGCGACATTGAAGAAGCTGAACAAAACAAACCTGTTCATGAGATACACATTCACCCCAGTTCCACACCCCAGTTTCTTCATGAAAGGGGAGGCAGGGATGGTTATGGGGGTTCTGGGACTGTCAGTGCCACCAGAGAGAAGGCTCTTCACCCTGTCTGGTTTGCAGGGCGTCTTGAATGCATCACTGGTAATAGTGGAGTCCATTATTTCCTGGATCTGTGAATAGAGATGTAAAAGAGATATGTGTATATTGATCTTTCAATACTTGATATCTAGGGCTAGGCCACTGATATAGGCAACCTTTTTCCCATTCATAGACGGTAACGTTACGCCTTAACAGTAAGTTACATACTTCAACAACGGTCAGTTATCACGACCAAGCTAACTTACTCACGAGTGCAATTATGATCGTTTTATGTAACTACAGCATAATGTGATAAATTCACTGATTCTTATTTCTTACCAATGTCTGTATTGTAGCTAGCTATGTCTTCATCACAGAACATGCAGTAGAAAACGCGCCCAGCTTCCGTTCAAAAATCGAGAATTGTTTACGTAGGTCAAGTACAGGCGCGCAAGAAGGACAAACGGTACATCTGTCTAATGACTGAGAAAAGCGTTTTTTAAATATATAACGGGGAAGGGAAAGAGGCTACCTAGTTGCACAACTGAATGCTTTCAACCGATATGTGTCTTCCGCTTTTAACCCAACCCCTCTGAATCAGAATTGTGCCGGGATAGCCCGCCAATATATGTAGCCCATTCATATACAGTGATTGAGGCACAGGAGGTTGGTGGCACCTTAATTGGGATGAACTGGCTCGTGGTAATGGCTGGTGCGGTTAGTGGAACGGTATCAAATACATAATGGTTTCCATGTGTTTGATGCCATTCCATTCGCTTCGTTCCAGACATTATTATGAGTGGTCCTCCCCCCTACCTGAGCCCACCAACTATCTGAAATACAGGTCAGTGGCATGAACACACGGTCTGGTGTATAATACAATTTAATGATGTAGCTAATGGTGTTTCTAGTTTCATTTTAAAACTCACAGTTTATGCTTGTAGAAAATATAGTCAAGTAAAATACATGTATTACACCAGCAGAGGGCAGGCTTAGGAGCTAAATAGAGAAGTGTGTTGTTTGTGTGGACCTTTACGGTCTATGGTGTGGACTGTGGGCACATGTACAGTTGAAGTCGGAAGTTTACATACACTTAGGTTGTAATCTAGGAGTCATTAAAACTCATTTTTCAACCACTCCACAGATTTCATGTTAACAAACTATAGTTTTGGCAAGTCGGTTAGGACATCTACTTTGTGCATGACACAAGTAATTCTTCCAACAATTGTTTACAGACAGATTATTTCACTTATAAATCACTATATCACAATTCTAGTGGGTCAGAAGTTGACTTTTTCTTGGAAAAAGTTGACTTTTTCTTGGAAAATTCCAGGAAAAGAAACATGGCTTTAGAAGCTTCTGATAGCCTAACTGACATAATTTGAGTCAATTGGAGGTGTACCTGTGGATGTATTTCAAGGCCTACCTTCAAGCTCAGTGCCTCTTTGCTCAACATCATGGGAAAATCTAAAGAAATCAGCCTCAGAATTTTTTTTGTAGACCTCCACAAGTCTGGTTCATCCTTGGGAGCAATTTCCAAACGCCTGAAGGTACCACGTTCATCTGTGCAAACAATAGTACGCAAGTATAAACACCATGGGACCACGCAGCCTCCATACCGCTCAGGAAGGAGACGCGTTCTGTCTCCTAGAGATGAACGTACTTTGGTGTGAAAAGTGCAAATTAATCCCAGAACAACATCAAAGGACCTTGTGAAGATGCTGGAGGAAACAGGTACAAAAGTATCTATATCCACAGTAAAACAAATCCTATATCGACATACTTTTTGGAGATGTCCCTGGTCTGATGAAACAAAAATAGAATTGTTTGGCCATAATGACCATAGTTATGTTTGGAGGAAAAAGGGGGAGGCTTGCAAAAGTTGTGGCAAAATGGCTTAAGGACAAGAAAGTCAAGGTATTGGAGAGCCCATCACAATGCCCTGACCTCAATCCTATAGAACATTTGTGGGCAGAACTGAAAAAGCATGTGCGTGCAAGGAGGCCAACAAACCTGACTCAGTTACACCAGTTTTGTCAGGAGGAATGGGCCAAAATTCACCCAACTCATTGTGGGAAGCTTGTGGAAGGCTACCCGAAACGTTTGACCCAAGTTAAACAATTTAAAGGCAATGCTACCAAATACTACTTGAGTGTATGTAAACTTCTGACCTACTGGGAATGTGATGAATGAAATAAAAGCTTAAAATAAAGTGGTGATCCTAACTGACCTAAGGCAGGGAATTTTTACTAGGATTAAATGTCCGAAATTGAAAAACTGAGTTTAAATGTATTTGGCTAAGGTGTATGTAAACTTCCGACTTCAACTGTAGGTGTACCAAAGTGCTTTAGCCTACATTAAACATCTTACAAACTTATAGTGCATGTCATGACCACATGTTAGAAATAGGTAGATATGTGACCACCAGTGGTGTGCTGAGCAAGGAGAATGGTCCTGTGGTAATATAATACATCAGATTCCAAATCAAATCAATGTAGGCTTAATATATCACAGTGAAACATTAGACTCATGAGGAGCCAACTTGTCAGACCAATTACGTTCATTTCATGTGTCTCCTTTTCTTGACTGATATGGAGTGTGTTCTAAGAGGAGAAAAGCAAATGGTCTGCACTCTCTCACAGAGACTGTGTTTATCTTACATGTTCATGTTTGGGGCCGGACCCTGGACTCTAGTGGCAGAACAGATATCCATACATCCAGATTTTCTGCAGACCAAGGGACAAATGTAATTTGTTATTTAACCAGCCACATTTGTCTGAAATTATCCCAAGCACAGTTGAGGCACGTTGGTTAATGTGTCTTGACCCCCGTTTCTCCACGTGCATAGCTACACCACATCACCATAGCAATGGGCGGACCGTGCCCCAGCCATACTGCCCTTCCAGGTGGTACTGCATGCTGTTTAATAACTGGCGGGAATGATTTCAATACCCTAGTTGTTTCCCCTCTTTCCTTCAGAGCTATATTGTCGAAACACAGTTTAATATGAAGAAGACAGTGGTTAGAAAACAGCTCATTTTTGTGGGCTTGCTACATGTTGTGGTTGTTTTTAATAGAAGAGTCTGTTCCTTGGTCAAACCTCAGTGTGGGCTCTGGATGGGGAGAAGGAACTGTCCTCCGCTCTACTCAAATTGGGTGGAATTGGGGAAATCCACAATATAATCATTTCATGCATGTTTTCAATGTCAAATGTTGTTCTATATACAAGGTTTATTTGTCCATTGTTTTACTTGAATAATCAACTGCATTGACCATTTCTGGCTTATTGTTTAGCTTTACATTACTTTGGATCATATCCAGTGTGCATACAGTACCAGTCAAAAGTGTGGACATACCTACTCATTCAAGAGACTTGCTTGGGCCAACAAACACAAGCAATGGACATTAGACCGGTGGAAATCTGTTCTTTGGTCTGATGAGTCCAAATTTGAGATTTTGGGTTCAAACCGCTGTGTCTTTGTGAGACACAGAGTAGGTGAACGGATGAGCTCTGCATGTGTGGTTCCCACCGTGAAGCATGGAGGAGGAGGTGTGATGGTGTAGGGGTGCTTTGCTGGTGACACTGTAGGTGATTTATTTAGAATTCAAGGCACACTTAACCAGCATGGCTACCCCAGCATTCTGCAGCGATACGCCATCCCATCTGGTTTGCGCTTAGTGGGATTATCATTTGTTTTTCAACAGGACAATGACCCAAAACACACCTCCAGGCCGTGTAAGGGCTATTTGACCAAGAAGGAGAGTGATGGAGTGCTGCATCAGATAATCTGGCCTCCAAAATCACCCGACCTCAACCAAATTGAGATGGTTTGGGATGAGTTGGACCGCAGAGTGATGGAAAAGCAGCCAACAAGTGCTCAGCATATGTGGGAACTCCTTCAAGACTGTTGGAAAAGCATTCCATGTGAAGCTGATTGAGAGAATGCCAAGAGTGTTCAAAGCTGTCATCAAGGTAAAAGTTGGCTACTTTGAAGAATATAAAATATAAGTTTAACACTTTTTTGGTTACTACATGATTCCATATGTGTTATGTCATAGTTTTGATGTCATCACTATTATTCTACAATGTAGAAAATACTGGTACTGTATGTTAATCAATTCTGTATATGGACATGTCGACAGAATGTGTGTGTTCCAAGAGCTCTCAGCAGCAGCTTCATCTGAACATTCAGACACAGGAGATGGAAGTGTTCAGGAAATCCAGGCCAAAGGCCACCGATAACTCTCGCTAGTTTAAAATAGCAAACAGTGTCTGTCAAATTTTAAGGTAGGACTCTTTCTTATAGAGCTGATCCCGTCCAGAATACTCATGGGAATATGGAGGAGCTCTGGAGGGCTCTGGGGTCGCACCCCAAAGTGCAGCCTGGGAACTTACTCATTTTTTTTACTTACACGTCGAGCAGTGCTGATTGTTGGAACTGCTCTTTCTCTCTCTGAGTTATGTGACGTGACCCTGCTCTGAACAATGTGGTTTCTTTCCATAAATGGACTGAAGAGGTATAGTTATTGAGCCCACTACCTCTTACATAACATCTCTGTATATAGTTCCACTGATTGTTATTTCAAACCCTCGTACAGAGCTGACTCAATGTGACAGTCGTGGATGTTGATGCCAGAGAGGCCTTGTGGGTACTATAGAGGATAAGAGTCCTTTGTCGTACTTCAAATAAACAACTTGGTGCTGTTTGTCTGCGTTTGATATAAAACTGAGGGTAGAGAATAACTTGAGACAGTTCCAGATGATAAAGACTTTTCACACTCGGAGTATATGAACCTGGGTGAACCAAAGACCCAAACATTTTACATAATAAAATGAAACATCCTCCTATAAAAGTTAAAATATGTTGATTAAATGCATTTTCCCCTCACTCGTGATGAGGGATCCTGAGTGGTGCAGCAGTCTAAGGCACTGGGTTCGATCCCAGGCTGTATCACAACTGGCCGTGATTGGGAGTCCCATAGGGCGACGCACAATTGGCCCAGTGTTGTCCGGGTTAGAGGAGGGTAGGCCATCATTGTAAATAAGAATTAGTTCATAACTGACTTACCTATTTCATTTTTATTTAACCGAGCTGGAAGACCAGGTGTGTTGAATTTAGGCAATCACTGAACTGATCAATTAGCTCAGTTGATCAGGCGTGGTGCCTAGTTGGAAGAAAATCCTGCAGTACCTGCACCACTCCAGAAACACTGTTTCCACCTGCCCTAGGTTCACCATATACTGAGGTGATCAGGTGATTCTCCAGCAGTCATTTCTATATCCGTACCCATGTGGAAACACTTTTAAGGTAATTGTTTCTAAATTGTAAATCCAGAGATGCCATACCCAACTTCCTCTCTCCATCTTCACCTGTTCTCTTGATGTAGCCGCAGCAGTGTTTCCCAAACTCAGTCTTTGGTGTGCACGTTTTGGTTTTCGGACTAGTGTTGATCATTTTAATCCGCTGTGTAGTGTTAGGGCAAAAACCAAAACGTGCCCCCCTTTAGGTCCCGGGGAAACCCTGCTTAGGTATAGTATGGGATAGGATTACTTAGCTTTCTACTGAACTGCCTCTAACCTCTGCATTTTAATAAAAAAAATGTATCAAGTCCACATAAACCAATTTATACCATTTTATTATTTCAACAGTACATAATTTTTTATCAGCAAGAAATATCAAGGTAAAAATATGATCTAATGGACATATAAAATATTGTCACATATATTCACTGTATTTTTTTAAACATTTCATATTACATGAAAAACTACTATACTGTGGTATGAATACTATAGTATTCCCTGTAGTATTCTGTAGTACACTGTAGTATACTATAGTATTCACTGTAGCATACTGTATATTTACAGTTAACTATAGTATACATACTGTAGTAAAATAAAACTAGTATATGCTACTATAGTATTTCATGTAGTGTTTTTGCAGACTATAGTATTCACTATAGTTTTTTTATTATCCTTGACATAGAAGTGGATACTTTATGGAGAAGTACTAAAAATAGCACATTTTCCATAACCTGTATGTAGTTAGGACTGGTGTCTGAACAGATAATTCAGCACTTCTGCTCTTACCTATAATCTTTAGGCAACACAATATATCATCTATACTTGGCATGTAGGTTTCTCACTTAAGGGTGGCACAAATTGGGATATTGGGGAGGGGAATGTTTTACACTAGTTACCACAGTTACAATGTCATAATTGGCTATATCGTAACAATTCATTAAAACAAAAATGAGCAAAAATGTTCATCTAAATTTAAGGTTAGGCATAAGGTTAGCAGTGTATTTAAGGTTAGCAGTGTATTTAAGGTTAGCAGTGTATTTAAGGTTAGCAGTGTATTTAAGGTTAGCAGTGTATTTAAGGTTAGCAGTGTATTTAAGCTTAGGGTTAAAATCACATTTTAAGAAGATTAATTGTAGAAATGGGAGGGGCTTAATACTTTGTGGCTGTGGTAACTAGTGACGACCGAGGGGAATGGACATTGTATATGCTAATTAACTATTGTAGTATTTACTATGGATAAAAGTTGAGTGTTTTTGCGGGCTGTAGTGTTTTTGTGGACATTACTGTAATAATTACTACAGTGTGCAGTATAGCATTCTACAGAATTACAGTTTACGACAGAATTTTATAGTAAGTGCTGTAGTATTCTGTAGGAAACTGTAGTGTTTTTTCATGTGGGCTGGGTGTTTTGACCGGCACAATCGATAAATAGATATATTTACACTCTTCTTAAATCAATAAAAGTGGTGGTAAGTGTTACAGGGGTACCATGGTATAAGAAATCAACCAATCTCGACTTCACATACTGTAGCAATCATATCATCCGGGTATTTGATAGTATGTTCCTAAAGTGGGAACCTGGGTTTGTGGTCCCTGTTATACAAACCAAACGTTTACAGGCTGCTCCCTTATGTGTGGAAAAAAGCATTGCATGACAGTGATGAATTTACAGAACAGTTGAAGATCCATGCAAATATTACCTGTGTTATGTTCACAGACTAACTGCACCCTAGTTGAATATCTGAGAGTGGATTATAATAGTAATGATCACATACTGTAGGAATATGTATTTCTACAAAATAATTTCTTTCTATGAAAATAATTGTGAAGAATTCCAATAGAAAACATTTGTTCTAGTTTCCCAAGAGGGAAGCATGATCAATATACAAAGAGAGTAAGGTGTTATCTTGAAAAAAAAAAAAGGGTAAAATACTGTATGTTTTATTGTCACATACACCAGATAGGTGCTGGGAAATGTGTTGTTTTACAGGGTCAGCCATAGTAGTACGGCGCCCATGGAGCAAATTAGGTCAAGTGCCTTGCTCAAGGGCACATCTACAGATTTTTCACCTTGTCAGCGCAGGTATTCGAACCAGTAAACTCTATAGCAATCTATAGCACTGGAGGCTGGTGGGAGGAGCTATGGGCTCATTGTAATGGCTGGAATGGCAAATGTGGTTTCCATATGTTTGATGTCTTTGATATCGTTTCATTAATTCCACAATGAGCCCGTCCACCTATATCTCCTCCCACCAACCTCCACTGCTCTGTAGCACTTGTCTGAGCATGAACCTCGGTGGATAAAAGGGAGGACCATGTCTACAGGGGAGCTGCTTCAATGCTCCAAATGAAATACTGAGAGATAGTTCAGATTCATGTGTCTCAGAGTGTATCAAACCTAGTCCTTAGGACCTCAGTACATATCTTTGCTTATCTAGGATCATCTACAGAAATCTATGATAAAATATATCATGCTCAGACTTTCTTACAGCCATCATATCATGGCAACACTTGATTTACAGTTGAAAGTGTTTTACATCAGCGGTTGGTTTCTTTTCTTTCACACACGAATCCCCCTGTTTCTTTTGCTGTGATAAACCTCTATTCATTGTGCATATTTGACCATTTCATAGAATTTTTCCAAAACTGTAAAAAGCCATCTTAGGCTGTAATTTGTCTTTCTGTGATTAGTCCTGGTTTCCATACATAAACCAAGCGTTAGTCTCCAAACCGCCCCTGCAATAGTCGATAAAGAAAGTGGCATTTTTGGTTGCGCTCTAACATAATATAGAGAGATAGAGAGAGAGGAAGAGAGACTCTAGGTCATGATGATAAAAACCAATGCTTGGCTCCACAGGCAGAAATTGAAAAATCGACAGACACAAACCAATCAAATGTTAGTGGGGCCGAGCCATACATCTATTTCAAATGGTAGTGGGGCCGAGCCATACATCTATTTCAAATGGTAGTAGTTCCCTTTCTTTTCTTTGTAATCGCTTCATCCGTCAACAATTGAACATACATTTGTGACTGACAATGTTTTATGTTGAATCTAGTTCAGCTAAGAAGCCCCAACTATTGTTAAACATACTTTACGAGGACAATAGTCGGCCAAGAGTCCTTAAAGAGGTCTGAAGTCAAAGCATGTGAGTGGGTGTAGGACGTCACAACACAGCCCCTCTGCTCTACCTCACGCTGCCTGTCATCTGCAATTTAACTCTGCAGTTTCAAACTGAACTCGGTGGGAGTTAAAATGGTGGGTGTTAGGTGTTGCATGTCACCCCGGCGTCCTCCACGTGCCCACAGTTGGTCTTGCCCCAGCCTGAGAACTTGCACTGGTGGATGGTGTCCTCATTCCCAACACAGGCCACATCATCCATCCAGATGAGCCCAGTACCTGTAGAAATAGACAGTGAGATATATTTGTATATTAATGAGAGAAAATAGAGAGAGAGAGAGTGAAAGAGAGGAGAGAAAGCAAAAGAGAGGAGAGAGAGGAGAGAGAGAGAGAGGGAGAGGAACTTAGGACTTACAGAAACATATGGTTTTCAACTGACATTATAAAGGAGGGATATAGAGGGAGGGAGTTGCATAGAGCCAGCCAAGTATCAGTCTCTGACGTTCTATTGTTTTCCCCTCAAATCACAGCCTTTATCTGACGTGAAGAGAGTGTGATAGCAGAGTCTGGTCTGGTCATACTCAGGCTCCTCTTCTAGCTCTCCTAGTCCCTCAGTCTGCAGAGTTATTCATCACACCAGTCTCCTCAGAGCCCTTGGAAGTGTTAATGTGAGGCAGATATCTGGCAGAGGGATGAGAGCATGCTGTGTCTCCACAAACACAGAGGTTCTGGAGACTGGAGCAAGCCTCCCCTTTCTCCTGTCCACAGGCACCAGGTAGGGTAGCCAAGCACCACCAGAGGGGACCTCTGGCATGGAATATCTGTCTGAAACTGGGTTTATTGTTGTATCGATTACATTGAAAACAGAGCTGAGAGGCCGACAAACACACAAGACACCAACCCCCCAGCACCCGCTTCTTGGTCCAAAAGAAAATGATTCCAAGACCCAGTCAAGATCTCCGGGATGAATGAATGAATTATTGCTTAATGAATTATTGCTGTCTGAAGAATGATGTGCAAAATGAACGTCCAGCGTATGAGTTGGGAGTTACAGCGTATGAGTTGGGAGTTACAATGGTAGACTTGGGACAAATAATTCATCATGTGCTTTGAGAAAAATGGTCCCGTCATCAATCGGTATGTCAATCTGATGGGAATGCATTTGGGTGCTTAAGGGCATTACACTCTGTCTATTGTTCTACCACTGTGCTGTTTTGGGGATCTAAATTACCTTACTTGACAAATAAGCAGTTTTGAGAAGTTCACTAAGATAAATCAAAGACACAGGATCTTAAATATATGCCTAACATAACCCCAGCTTGGTTTTATTTATAACTACAAGGGCTGATATACATGCATGAAAACCACACTGATACACTACTGTATATATACAGTATATCAAACCAATCCACATAATATATGTTTTTAATAAGATGCAATATGTCATGAATGCCTCTGTCCCCACAAAGGTTACCACAAAGGTTACCACAAAGTTACCACAAAGTTACCACAAAGTTACCATGATCATAAGCATGTCTGTCTTGATCCACATTTGAATCAGATTTATTCATGGTTATTTTTTAATGCTGGCAAAATAACAAGCACAAAAAGCACAATATCGTTTTTATAACACTGAATCAGACATTAATTTATTTTCCTCTATGATGAGAGTTTACAGATATGCATGTGGGCCTCCTCCCATAGACCAATCAGAGGCTGTGTACTGGTGAGGGGATCCATAGACAGACTTGATTAAAGATCATTGGAGGCCAACATAATATGAATACATCCTGCTCTGGTTGGAGCCAGCAGACTAGACCATCAAACCTTTTAACGTTAGGGCTGGTCTGATATAGCGTGTAAAAGTGTGTAGTTAGGTAGTAATATCTCAATTTCAGCAATTTTATGTATCGTGGTGTGTCTTGCCTCCAAAGAAGCAGTATCACTAATGCTCAAATGAGTCTTATCCCTTTCATGTTTAAGAACAGGATGTGTAAGTAAATATCTTTTTTTTTAGCAAGTCCATTAAGAACAAAGTCTTATTTACAATGACAGTCTAGAAACAGTGGGTTAACTGCCTTGTTCAGGGGCAGAACAACAGATGTTTACCTTGTCAGCTCGGGGATTCGATCGAGCAACCTTTCGGTTACGGGCCCAACACTCTAACCACTCGGCTACCTGCCGTATTGTTTTCCATGTAATTTATGCCCAACTGTATCGGTCGAGAAAGGACCACAGCCACGTAGGCCTGGCCTACTGTCTATCTACTCTCTCCGTTTGTAGCGTGAGCAATATTTTCCCTTAGAATGTGGGCGAACACCGTCTGTATGATCAGAGTTCTGCTCAAAGGTCTTTCTACCACATTTAGCACAATAAGAGAAGACTCCAAGTCCAAGCACAACCAACTACATTACATTGAATAACTGAAACATCCTGAAAAGGAAACTTGGCCAGGGCCGGTATAGTATAGTGTACATTCAGCACAGCTGTTCAGCGGCTGATACATCAATGACGGGTTTATTTGAACAAGACAGGCCTCCTAAACTGATTTATCCTAGATCTTAACACTTATTTTCAGCATTATTTATTGGACTGACCATGAAGTGATGTCAAATGTTGTCTCTAACAATATTTGTAGAGAGTAAAGAACCTGGAAATATTTGACTAAATGTTGCTTCACTGATGGGATCAAAAAATAAATGTAATTAGTCCTCAAATAACACACGCCCTCAAAAGCCAATGTGAATTATAATTAATTTTAAAGCATGGCTCTTGGAATTAGTTTTGCCAGAAATAAATAATAATATGTTTATTAGACCTAACAGAGGTGTGTGTGTGTTGTAATGATGGTTGTTGATAAAAAGGCCATAGAGGAAACAGATGGATATTACCACTGGGACTCTTTTGATGGCATCTGGCTCCTATGATTTTTCCATATAAACTTATATGACTCTCAGTAGTATTCTAATGCTGTGTGCACTAATACCACCATTAAGAAGTAAAATTACATAAACAAATGGTAAAAATCATAATCCATCTCCATGAAACAAGTTTATCACAGTCTGTACTGTAGTTAGTTGGAGATAAACTGCAAAGTGCCTTCCCAGCTAGCACATAACGTTCTGAGAACCATTTGTTTCTTAGAGCTTGGTGAGAGCGTGGTTGTCCTATGGTTATTTTGCATACAATCTTCCCACAACGTTCTGGGAATTGTGCAGGATAGTTGCTTGGCTTTGGAACATTCTCAGCACATTTAAGGAACTTGACAAAATAACATTATTTTCTTGGTATTTCATTACTTCAACAAAACGTTTCCTAAAAGTTCAAACGTGTTTACATTTGATTATATTTTTGGTAATGTTCTAGGAAAGTACTCCAACTGGCTTGACATTGGGAATGTTCTCAAATCGTCCAGAGAACATTAAGAAACAAAAGTTCTCCTGTGGGAATTTCAATATTTAAGCATAACGTTTCCACCAGGTTTCCTCATGGCTCTATTTAACTAAATGCTCAGTTCTCAAATTGTTCCGAGAACGTTAAGAAACAACCTTCTTCAGTGGGAATTTCAGTATTTAACGTAACGTTTTATGTAAAATGTAAAACCCACAAGAAAACATTAGTAACGTTCAAAGAATGTTATTTAAAAACAAATACTTTCCGTTCACCCTTATCTGAATGAGAGCTTGTTTCCTTTGAAATGGGGTCTGTTTGAATAGACTAATATGAATAGCTTTGTATAAGTTCAAAAAACATGGCATGCTAGCCAAGGGTTGGAAATGTTTCTGGGAACAGAACCGAAAGCCCGAAAAGAACAAAAAATGTTGAGGAACAGAATCAGTAATGGGAATATATGTGATCTATACTGTTCCGGAACAGAACCATTATTTTAAAAGCATGGTAACCAATTAATAACATATTTTTTTGTCACACAAATAGCGCAACAAGGTGCCTATGCCAAAGCCCTCACTCTGTCACTCAGAAACGTATTCCAGTGTCTGCCTGCCGGCTGGAAATCTTTGCCAGTGCGTGTGTAGGCTACCTGCTCCTAAACCTCCGAAGCATAAGCTACTGTAGCCTACTGAATTTACAAGAGTGATTCAGAAATTAGGGAGAGATTTTTAATTAGAGAATAATGGATGAACCTTTCCAATGCGGGCATTATAGTTCTCACGTTTCACATTGGATTTATTGTTTATTGACGTGTTTTACATTCTGGTGCCTCTGCACACACAAGGTGGTTAGCTAGCTAGCTCTGCTCCAACTCTCGGATGTTCAAAGACATTCAAAATTCCTCCATAGAAGCCTCTCCTCCGTAGGTGTAAATTTGTGGGCCTAATTCAGATAACGCATGTCATAACAAGATGCCCAGCGCTTCAAGCCAAGCCTCCTCCTCCACCACCGTCTCTCACTCTCCCTACCCGCAAAACTTCAGTCGCATCTCGCTCACTACAATTGGTTCTCCATTGTGCATGTAAACAACTATAGCCTAGGCAGCTGATAGAACCCAGGCACTATCGTCTGCTTATGCTAACATAACTATATCTGGCCCGCTCCCTAGCAAGCTGCTCTATCGGCACTGATTGATGAAGTAATCTTGCTTAATTAAAAACAAATAATAATGTTTTTAAAAAGTTTGAGGTTTAAAAAGGAACAGAAAGGAACGATGTAAACAGGTACTTTTTGCGGAGTTTGAACCGGTTCAAAACTTTATTTTGCAAGTAGGAACAGTGGAGCACAACAAAAAGAATAATGGTTCTGCTCAGAACGAAACGATTGGAAAATCATTTTGGTTACAACTCCTGATGCTAGCTCCATCCTGGTGGCTAATTCCATGGTTTGAGAACAGAAGATCATAGGTTTGAATCTCACTGATGCCATGCCACAATAAACAAATATTTGTGTTTACATGATTAATGCCTAAGCAAATGAATTTCCATGTGTGCTATCTGTGCTTGGAGTTCCAAACAGTTAACCCAAACTAATCTAGCATTAAAAGTCTTATTGAAAGTTAAGGAAGTTATTCAAAAACCTCAAAATGACCTATAATTTCTGTTCTCAGAACGTTAATAAAACCTCAGATGAAAACTTTCAGGGAACCATAGTAAAACAATCTCAGAACCTACCTGCAACCTAAAAATGTATGTTCCAGGAACAGGCAAAATTTTCACGTCTGTTCTCAGAACCTTCAGTTTTACCGTTCAGGAAACGTATTACTTTGTTCCTGTCAGGGTTAGATTTCAGAGATGCCTATGGGCATCTCTAGGTTCTGACAGGTTTAGGATTTGCATAGAGTTCTAGTAAACTCTATGGTGGTTTTGTGTTGGTCCCCAATTAGAGGCAGCTGTTATGCGTTGTCTCTAATTGGGGACCCTATTTAGTTTGTATGATTTCACACAGGCATTGTGGTTAATTGTAGAGTGTTTCGTTCCATGTGAGTGCACACTCACGGTATGTTCATGTTACCTGCCTTGTTTTTGTGAAGTTTGCATTTAATACATTATTTCGAACTACGAGAGCACTGCGCCTTGGTCTTCCTGCACACCACAACGTGACAGTTCCCAGAACTAATAGGAAACCAAAAACTTACATTCCCACAACTTTCAAGGAACCAAATGTGCTAGCTGGGTTACCTTGTCCAAACCGGCCTGTTTTATGGATCTCGAAGACTCCAGTGTAGCCAAGCATCCTGCAGACCACGTCGCCGTCCTTCTTGTCCCAGACGTCGTCACAAACCGTTCCCCAGCGTCTCTCGTGGAACACCTCCACTCTCCCCTCGTGAGGGCCTGATCCATTCACCAGTCTCACCAGCGTCTCGTCCACTGAAACATACATACACACACAGCATGAGAGAGAGACATCAATGGTGGTTAGACAAGGGAAGCTGAAGGGTTCATAGACCACAGATAAGGTTGAGGTGGCTTGACTCAGTGTATTAGGTTTTTTGGTGCATTCATTTTGTTTGTAGGCATCTTTAAATCACCAAAACCTTACAGAATTACATTGTACAGCAGGTGCAGTGACATGCTTGTGTTTCTAGCTCCTACAGTGCAATAATACAATACCAATATGCAAATAATCCAGAATAGGCAAATGATCCAGAATATGCAAATAATCCAGAAAGTCCAAAACAAGAAAGAAATGCATCCCCTATAAAGTAAACATGTATCCAAAATGAAAACTGTACATTGAGAAGATAAAATGTTGTGTTTGTGATTAAACCAATTAAACTTGTATTTGGTAAAAGATATCTACAAACAAAATGAATTCACAATGAAAGGTTTTGAACATAAGACTGGCTGTGTTACAAGTGTTACCAGTTTGGAGTTTAGAAAATTAAACTTGTGGACATAGTTCCAAAGCAAAACAAATATATACAGTAGTTATTTTAACAACCAGTTAATCCAACAGCAAAAAATGTGAGATACATGTTTCAAAATTGCCCTTTGAATGTAGTATGCTACAGTACATTATACAGTCGTGGCCAAAAGTTTTGAGAATGACACAAGTATTGGTCTCCACAAAGTTTGCTGCTTCAGTGTTCTTAGATCTTTATGTCAGTAGTTACTATGGTACACTGAAGTATAATTACAAGTATTCCATAAGTGTCAAAGGCTTTCATTGACAATGACATTCAGTTTATGCAAAGAGTCAATATTTGCAGTGTTGACCCTTCTTTTTCAAGACCTCTGCAATCCGCCCTGGCATACTGGCAATTAACTTCTGGGCCACATCCTGACTGATGGCAGGCCATTCTTGCATAATCAATGCTTGAAGTTTGTCAGAAGTTGTGGGTTTTTGTTTGTCCACCCGCCTCTTGAGGATCGACCACAAGTTCTCAATGGGATTAAGGTCTGGGGAGTTTCCTGGCCATGTACCCAAAATGTCGATGTTTTGTTCCCCGAGCCACTTAGTTATCACTTTTTCCTTATGGCAAGGTGCTCCATCATGCTGGAAAAGGCATTGGTCGTCACCAAACTGTTCTTGGATGGTTGGGAGAAGTTGCTCTCGGAGGATGTGTTGGTACCATTCGTTCTTAGGCAAAATTGTGAGTGAGCCCACTCCCTTGGCTGAGAAGCAATCCCACACATTAATTGTCTGAGGATGCTTTACTGTTGGCATGACATAGGACTGATGGTAGCACTCACCTTGTCTTCTCCGGACAAGGTGTTTTCCGGATGGCCCAAACAATCGGAAAGGGGATTCATCAGAGAAAATGACTCTACCCAAGTCCTCAGCAGTCCAATCCCTATACCTTTTGCAGAATATCAGTCTGTCCCTGATGTTTTTCCTGGAGAGAAGTGGCTTCTTTGCTGCCCTTTTTGACACCAGGCCATCCTCCAAAATTTTTCGCCTCAGTGTGCGTACAGATGCACTCACACCTGCCTGCTGCCATTCCGGAGCAAGCTCTGCACTGATGGTGCCCCGATCCCGCAGTTGAATCAACTTTAGAGGTCCTGGCGCTTGCTGGACTTTCTTGGGCGCCCTGACGCCTTCTTCACAACAATTGAACCTCTCTGCTTGAAGTTCTTGATGATCCGATAAATGGTTGATTTAGGTGCAATCTTACCTTTTTGAGCAAAGCAATGATGACGGCACGTGTTTCCTTGCAGGTAACCATGGTTGACAGAGGAAGAACAATGATTTCAAGCACCACCCTGGTGCTTGACAGAGTGATCTCCAGCCTTGTCCTCGTCAACACTCTCACCTGTGTTAACGAGACAATCACTGACATGATGGCAGCTGGTCCTTTTGTGGCAGGGCTGAAATGCAGTGGAAATGTTTTTGGGGGATTAAGTTCATTTTCATGGCAAAGAGGGACTTTGCAATTAAGTGCAATTCATCTGATCACTCATTCTGGAGTATATGCAAATTTCCATCATCAACACTGAGGCAGCAAACTTTGTGGAGACCAATACTTGTGTCATTCTCAAAACGTTTGGCCACGACTGTACGGTTTTCACATTAGGTAATACACTTGCACTACCCATTCAAATTCAGGTAACATCACATTTCCATAATGTCTATCCAATGTGTGATCAAAGGTGTGATCATTGAAGACATCTTTCACAATGTAATCAAATTAAAGAAACTGTTTATCAGTCACTAGTCTGCATCAAGCCTGTCTTGAGCATTTAGCATTTCTCCTCATACAGGAATACCTGTATTGTAATCGTGTATTGTATTTTACAGTAATGTATTGTAGTGATGTTGTGCGTGAGCATACGTGACTGGGTGGCCAGGACTACAGTATTGTACTTATGTAGTGTAGTAATCCCGTACGTGGCTCAGTTCATAAGAGCATGGCACTGCCTAATTTCCTGTAACTCTAAACATTTTTGCCATGGTTTGGTTTAATTTTTGGCAACTTTGTATATGTAGTCAACTTTGTCCTGAAGTTATCGGTGGTCACAGGGAGACGATAAACCATGTGATTCTATGATTAGTGGAGATATTCTGAGGGCAAAACATTTACTTAACTGTTCTACGATTATGAGCGTTTTCAAGTGCAGCGTCAATAACAATGGTTTTGGGTGTTTAAAGATGTTCCTACGAAGGTTCTAACAATGAACATAGTATTAAAATGCTTTTGGAAAACCGGGCCCAGCTTGGTTTACCAGAATGTCTTTAATTAGTGAATACAGACTTTTTTTCAATAAGTTTGTTTAAAGCATTGTTTGTCATTTTCACGTAGACTAACACATCCATCCGATATGAAGCAACAAGCCAAACATCTTTAACGTTTTGTCAATTTTGTTATTTTTCCATTACTGTAAAAATAAAACGAAAAAAATGCCATTCAATGAAGCTTGTTTTTTCAAAAAGGGGGTTTCTCTTAGGCTCTTCAACCTTGGTGACTTTCAAAACCTCACTTTTAACAAGATTGAAGTGACCTTTGCCTTGTGGTCTTGCCAGGGCAAGAGAAGGTGTTAAATTTACTCTGACTCAACTACCCTTTATTTACCTTAATCAAAGATTAATAACATGGGGCTCCAAATGGCTGAAAGTGAATCTGGAGGATAGACTCGAGAAGAACACAGGAACATCTCATTAATGTGTTGCAGATGCTCGAGCCTGAGCTCTGGTCTACTCTTGGCCTGAGAAATGCGGAGAATTGGGAAGATTGAAAACATGTGTCTGCTACAGACATGCAGGCTTTAATTTTGTCATTAGGGATTACTCTGGTAAAGGCTCAGGAAACTTCAATCTGTCCGGAGAAAAGCATATCCAGGATATCTCTGATGTGAGTGTAATGAGGCTAGGACAGAGCCAGGGTGATATTAGCAGGATAATTAACAGAGCAAAGCTGACGATGGTCTGTCTGCAGTAGGTAGCAGAACTAACAAGGAGAAGCCCAAGCTCTTCTAAATGCCTAATCCAGCACAATAATGTATACTTAACTGGCAACATGAGGTAAAAGCTTGATTTAGCCTACAGAGCCAAACCAGAGATACACATCATTTCTGAATTATCCCTAAAACTAAACAGCCATACAGCTGTAGGTGTGTAACAGGGTTGTTATTTTTCCACTTGCCACTGCAGAAATATGTATTAAATGTTTATGTATGTTTATTGGATGGCTCAAGTCAGATAAGTCAATAAGGTGTTATGTCATTGGCTAAACTTGCAGATAGGGGGGAATCGCCATTCGTCAATTCTTCCTGATATTGACATGCAAGCGGTAGGTCACGTTCTGAAATAGTGCATTCTATTTACATATTTACAATGTGTACGAGTTCACTATGTACATTTCCTGATATATATATATACACAGTGTATTCGGAAAGTATTGAAACCCATTGACCTTTTCCATATTGTTATGTTACAGACGTATTCTAAAATGTATTAAATCAATGTATTCCCTCATCAATCTACACAAAACCCCATAATGACAAAGTTAAAACAGGTTTAGATTTTTTTTTGCAAATGTATAAAAAAATAAAAAACAGAAATACTTTATTTACATAAGTATTCAGACACTTTGCAATGAGACTCGAAATTGAGCTCAGGTGCATCCTGTTTCCATTGATCATCATTGAGATGTTTCTACAACTTGATTGACCTCAATTGGTGTCTTGAGACATTTATGACTAAGGTAGAGCAAAGCCTACCATATCCTTCAGTGGAATATGGTCAGATAATGTTACAGATGCAGAGAAAGGATATGAACCATATCATTATTACCATTTGTCAAGATAAAAACATACAAAAGATAACTCATGTCAAATATACTGTCCGTGAAATGTACGTAGTATGTATAAAGCTGGAAGTGGAAGTCTGAGTATTTCTGTCCATCAGTTTACTCCAATTATGGGAGGGGAGGAGTTAGAGGAAATGATGCATTGGTACAGTATAAACTGTGTTGTAGCCCATGTCAAGTTTGTCTTCTTGTTCAAGCATTTACTCTATAATTAATCTCTGATTGAGATCTGTCCGTCTGAAAATAAAGACCTCTACATCGCTTGCTAAACCCTTCGGACTTTCATTGAATACATGTGTTTATCAGTTTACTGGTTAGGCAAACACAATCTGTGTTCAACCCCTGGATGTGTCCCTGCCTACAGTCCCTAAGGGAGTTTCAAATTCAAGACCTCACCTCCGAGAGATGGCTATCACAAGGACCAGTCTAGTCGTAGCTGTTCTGACGCTATCTCCTCTCAGGACACCTCCGCTGTGTGTGTGTGTTTGTGCTGGACTGTTTTCTGCCTTGTGCAAAGAGGGTTAAGTGTGGGCAATGTCGTCATCCTCTCGTGTGTGTGTGTGTGTGTGTGGGTGTGTGTGTGTGTGTGTGTGTGTGTGTGTGTGTGTGTGTGTGTGTGTGTGTGTGTGTGTGTGTGTGCACGCCCCCCGAGACAGCAGGTGTCCCTTTCCCTCAGCACACACAGAGTGGGAGGCTGATCCGAGGGTCCTGCTGTCCCCCATCATGTGAGAGGAGAACAGATTTCGGAAGAATAGGAAGGACAGGAAATGCTAGATCTAGCCAGGATGTCATATTACAGTTCCCCTGCACATGAAGCACAGTCCTGGAGACCTGGGATGAAAGAACTAATGAAAAGCATGTCTCGGCCAGGTATAGACCTACCTACCATGAGGACAGCATGATGCTTGGTTTGGTCCAATCATTTTAGAAATTCAGACAGAAATGTGTTACTCTTTACTCTAGACATAATCACACATCCAACAGAAAACCTCTTAGCAGAGCCAATAAAAACAGACGACATCCTAATGAAAACCAGTACTTCCTCTTTCTACCACCACACCACTCTGACATCTCTCTGCAGTTTCACAACTAAACTATTTCTTCTTGAAAAAGAGCCAATTGGTTTAGTCCTAAGGGAGAGAGCACTAAAAACCATGCTGTCAATACCTTAGAAAAACAGGCATGTTGTCAAAAGTGCATTTGGCAGATTGGAGCACTGGCCCACTTTGCAATGCTGTATGTGATAAAAAATGCAATTTTAACTAGGTATTTTTCATCATTAAATATACTCTGTTAAAAAGTATATCTAACTTGGTTTTGGCATGACATGCACATTGTCAGGGCAAAAACAATAACAAGAAAAATTATGTACAAAACACAAAGGTTCTACATCTTCCTCCTTCCTCTTAGAGGAGCAGAAAAGAGTGAAGCTTAATTTTAGAGCAACAGTTTACAACATCTGGCAGGGAACCGATGTTTGGCCCTTTGCACCAACATTTCTGGACTAATGGAATAAGGCTGTGCATTGTGTGTGTGTGTGTGTGTGTGTGTGTGTGTGTGTGTGTGTGTGTGTGTGTGTGTGTGTGTGTGTGTGTGTGTGTGTGTGTCTGTGTGTGTGTGTGTGTGCAGGCTTACACTTCAAATGTGGAGACTGAAGATTGTGCCGGTCCTGTAAAAATAATCTGTCAAAGCCAAGTTTACTCAAGTTTCTTGGGACTCTTGGGATATCATATCAAAGTTCGGTACCCCTATTCTGGGAGGTGAGGGTGAAAGGCAACACTATGGCAACAATTACCAACCAAGCCTTAAAGCGCCTGACATTTTACAGCTTGTCAAGCCCCAACCCTCAGCCCCAACCCTCAGCCCCAACCCTCAGCCCCAACCCTCAGCCCCAACCCTCAGCCCCAAACCTCAGCCCCAACCCTCAGCCCCAACCCTCAGCCCCAACCCTCAGCCCCAACCCTCAGCCCCAACCCTCAGCCCCAACCCTCAGCCCCAAACCTCAGCCCCAACCCTCAGCCTTCTAGGAGAAACATGGTTGTCAGTTGTGACGTTATAAACAAGCGAGATAGAGTATTAATGGCTCAGGGGACTGGGGAGTGCGTTTCCCAACTCAAAGAGCCCCACGGGTTCTGAGCTGTGACAGACCTTCGTCTCTCTACGGGAACCTACACTTTGTGACACCACTGCTTCCCATCAACCACTAGCATTCCATGTAGATTTAGAGCAGAGTTTTATGCCTGTTGTGATGCGGCCCATAAAATCGTCTATTTTTCTGTTTGATCCTCTGGCATCCCTGTTTACAAGTGATGCGTGTGCGCCTACTGAGCGCCTCGAGCTGCTCATGTATATTTAGTGATGAACTCACTAGACTGAGACCAGCATGCGACTGCTCTGGTGCTGAGATTTGGAACTGTGTTGTGATGGAGCAAACTGCATTCTAAAGCCATAGAGAAAGGTAGCAGGCCTCAAAAGACACCTCCGTACACCTTCACCCCCTGAACAGCAGTAGATAATAATTGGTAGGTCAGTTAGTGTTCAATTCTATGCAGCAGTGTTACGGATATGTATGCAGATCACGACGGACCATCATCACTGAGAGGATGATGAGCGTCAGCGAAACCCTAACTCTTCACTATTTACTGGTCTCACCTGTTTTTTCACCACGGTCACCTCGCTCTCCCTTCTCGCCCATCAGTCCTCTGTCACCTTGGAAAGGACAGACAGACAACAAAACATTGCGTTACACTCACTGTCATGGTTGAGTCTGTCATAGTTGACTCTGTCATAGTTGACTCTACCATAGTTGACTCTACCATAGTTGACTCTGTGTAGGTGGGCCTTTCTGGGCTATGGTTTGAGGTTTCCAAATTGCCTTCCTGGAATACTTGTGAGCAGGGCCGCCGGAAAACGTGTAGTGAGGTGACATTTGCCAGAGAACTTTTCAAATCAGGTGTGGTAGTGCCACACCACTTGATTTGGTTGAATAAAATATATTGATGCAAAGCGTTAAAAAGAGGGATAAAGGGCTGTTTTTAGATTAATTTGCCTCATGATTTGTCAACTTGTGCACAATTACTCTGTCTTTCACATCAGAGTGTTGCTGCAGGCTCTTTGCGCGTCTTGACCAATCAGATTCACGGGCCGGGCTCAATGCACCAAACTCAATGTGTCTCTGTATAGGAAACCCCCATAGTCCTTATAATTCATATGAACAAGTACAAGGTTGCTGAGGTTTGACAGGGATTTCATCTGATCAGAAAGACTCTGGTCGCTGATTAATCATGTCATAGCGTGTAAGGTCAGAGTTTTAACAGGTTAGGCTACCAGATCCGGGAAAACTACAGGCCCCAGATACGTTTTTTTTTACCACATCACTCTGGGACCTGTGGTGCCACCTCTACTTGTGAGACAAGAACACTTGTGAGAGGGTATTTTTGCCCATGGTTGGGGAAACATGAACTCTAAGATGTCTTTCTTCACACCAAGAAGAAAGGCAGCTGAACCAACCTCAGGTCCCTCAACTCAATTTCCCTTTGGATACTTTATAATCTTGTAAACCTGAACTAAATACCCACAAACTAAATGTTATCACCTAGTCATTAGACTTAACAATTATAGGATACTACAGTATCTTCAGCTTTTTCTGAAGTGGACTAGAAAAACAGTACAAATACAGTATATTGAGGTGTATGTTTCCCCAAAAGTGAACATGAACACATATATCCTTGATTCTCTGTGATTTGACATCCATTGTTTTGGGCTTTTGTTTCTCTGCTCTCATCGTCTGAGGCAACTCATCTGTCCGTCTGTGGGTTGTACGCCAAATTATGAAAGACAAAAAGTGGCCAGGGCAAAAGACAACATCAGTTTAACGATTTTAGGGAAAAAAAACGCTGAGGTTGAGAGGCTGAAATCACAGTCATTGTGCATCTCCTCTTTCAGAGTGAGCAGAGAGAAATGTTATGGCGTCTTTCTGGCTCCACTACTTGAAGCCAGTTAATAGGGTTATAAATGTTATTGAAAGTAGATCCTCCTTTGGATACATTTGTGTCCTGAAGAGGCCATCGGATGTTGATCTGATGAGGATCTGAGTGTGGATACAGGGACATTCTGGAGCCTTGCAGTTTCAGCTGAAAGTCTTGATTGTTAAGTAATCAGTCAACGTCAATATTTAATTCCACTCAATAAAGATTTGTTGTATTTTGATATGTACCAGAAGTTTATGCCCATGATTAGAGGACACCACACAATAAGGCAAAAAAGGAGCATTATGTTACTGTCAACTTTTTTGTAGAATATTCATAAAAATAACAAACTATGGAATATTCAAATTCCTACCACTAAGTTCTGTGGGAACATCTCTCTGTAACTACAAGTTTAAAACCACAAGGTGGGGTTATGAGCTGTTTCTGTAATAAAGTAATATGACTATAAAAGTGACCATTATCCCACGTTTAATTCCTATATTTATATTATATCCAAAATCACAGGAAAGGGTCCAATGGCAGTGGCACCCAAAAAGAACCACCAATTGTCGGGTAGTGCTTCCGAGCTGACCACATCCTCATCGTAATGTGTGCCGTGGTCAGGAAATGTTAGACACTTACTCTGGTTCAAACGCCCATTGCCAAACACACACCCTCTCTCCCTTTTCCACAAGGGTACTTTTACAAGTTTTACTAAAAAGCTAAGTGCCTTTCTTGTTTTATTTCGTATTTATCTAACCCTGTGTATTGTGTGTTGTAGTCACAGTGAGTCAGTCTAACAGGGCTGGGAGGCCAGGGCACCCACAATATTAATGTTATTGGCTCACAGGGGTTTGAGCCTCCGGCACCGGACAGTTCAGCCAAACTAAACTGATCCAGCTGTTTGGTTAGCATAGTGAAATAAAATAAGCCCATTGTGGAGAGTTAAATCCATGACCAATACAATAATGCACTGCGTCTCAAATCATATGTGTGAGCGGAGTATCTGATTACAAAACAAGAGCTGCTTCCCAACACACAAGGTGACGAAAGAGGAAAACACTTCCTAGAAGCAAGGTTGGACTAGCCCTGAGACATGGCTGTAGACTCCTATGATGTCTAGGCACCATAAGCGTCTACAGCCAGGTCTCAGGTTGAACCAACTAAAACCCGGACATGGCTTTCCTCTATTAATATGGTGAGATTGAGACTTTTCTGTCTGCAAGATTTTAGGTTGGCAGTTCAGCTGATAAGGATGGTCTGCTTTAGGTTAAGGTGGGGAGGTAGAGGGCCAACAGATATACAGTAGTTGTCAATGAGACACAACAAAACAGTTGAAATAGACCCAAGAGCCTCCATCAATCTACCTGGGATTGCCTTCTCTGGAGCCTGAGCTTAAGAGAGAGCATGCCATCACAGCAGGATAAGGAAGATAGATGTAACAATTGATAGCAGGCTCAAAGAGGCAGCGAGGTACAGATGATAGTTTAACTAATGACTCCACAGCTGTCAGACAGTAATAATATCAGACTTACCTTTGGGCCCTTCGGGTCCCATATCCCCTTTTTCCCCCTGTTGGCCGTCGGGGCCGCTCGGGCCCTTTAGTCCCCTTTGACCCTGGATGCCTTTTTCTCCTGTAAAACCTGCCGGGACGACATAAACAAAGCATTGGGTTTATTTTCAAATCTGTCAGGCTCTGGCCATAGAGAAGCAATAGGCATCTCTATGTAGCTATGGGCAGAGTCTGACAGTGTCGTTCTTTTCTGTTTCTTTGTGGGGTTTGGGTGGATCTCTAATTAGAGGCAGCTGCTAACCATTGTCTCTAATTAGGGATCCAATATATGTCGAGTCTGTCCCTCACGCGGGTGTGGGTTGTTATCGTTACATATCGATGTATGTCGCAGTCACGGTGAGTAAGTTTATTCGTTACGTCCGTTCATTTAGTGTGTTATTTGTGAACGTGACGTTCGGTAGTCTGTTGAGGGTTTGTGTTAATTTTAGTTCGTCATTTTGATCTTTATACATAGAAATTCTATTTAACTATACATAGTATATAGAAATCTAAATAAAGAAATGTCGAACTACTATCCCTGCGCTGCGTCTTGGTCTCTCCACATCCCGAACCGTGACAGAACAACCCACCAATACGAGACCAAGCAGCGCAAATGGGGAGAGACGGAGAGCGAGATAGCCCCGCGTCGGTTTACCAACACCGAACTCCTCGGAGGGTTCGAGTCGGACTCTTCAGAGGAGGACGAGGAGGAGGACATGCTTCGGTTCCCTCACCCGTGGGGGCTCCTGGAGGAGCCACCTCCACTCCCCATGTGGACCATGGGGAGACCCAGGTACCAATGGGGGGCTCAGAGCAAGGAGCAGGAGGAAGAGCTGGAGGAGCATTTTGGGGAGGTTCTGAGGGAATTGGTGGAGATAGAGGAGGAGGTCGAGAGGGAGATGGCGGAGTGGACCAGTCCAGGTCCGGTCAGATACTCCCCTTCCAGGCCAGAGCAATCCGCTTCACCGATGTCCAGTCTGGGTCCGGACCTCTGCCCGACTCCCCGCACCCAACCTCCAGTGCGTGCGTCTAGCCAGGTGCGTCCCGTGCCAGCTCCACGCATTCGACCTCCGGTCGGGTCAGCCACCCTGAGCCTCCAGCGAGGGTCAGCCACCCTGAGCCTCCAGCGAGGGTCAACCACCCTGAGCCTCCAGCGAGGGTCAGCCACCCTGAGCCTCCAGCGAGGGTCAGCCACCCTGAACCTCCTGCGAAGGTCAGCGCCTCTAAGCCTCCTGCGAAGGTCAGCGCCTCTAAGCCTCCTGCGAAGGTCAGCGCCTCTCAACCTCCAGCGAGGGTCAGCGCCTCTCAACCTCCAGCGAGGGTCAGCGCCTCTCAACCTCCAGCGAGGGTCAGCGCCTCTCAACCTCCAGCGAGGGTCAGCGCCTCTCAACCTCCAGCGAGGGTCAGCGCCTCTCAACCTCCAGCGAGGGTCAGCGCCTCTCAACCTCCAGCGAGGGTCAGCGCCTCTCAACCTCCAGCGAGGGTCAGCGCCTCTCAACCTCCAGCGAGGGTCAGCGCCTCTCAACCTCCAGCGAGGGTCAGCGCCTCTCAACCTCCAGCGAAGGTCAGCGCCTCTCAACCTCCTGCGAAGGTCAGCGCCTCTCAACCTCCTGCGAAGGTCAGCGCCTCTCAACCTCCTGCGAAGGTCAGCGCCTCTCAACCTCCTGCGAAGGTCAGCGCCTCTCAACCTCCTGCGAAGGTCAGCGCCTCTCAACCTCCTGCGAAGGTCAGCGCCTCTCAACCTCCTGCGAGGGTCAGCGCCTCTCAACCTCCAGCGAGGGTCAGCGCCTCTCAACCTCCAGCGAGGGTCAGCGCCTCTCAACCTCCTGCGAAGGTCAGCGCCTCTCAACCTCCTGCGAAGGTCAGCGCCTCTCAACCTCCTGCGAAGGTCAGCGCCTCTCAACCTCCTGCGAAGGTCAGCGCCTCTCAACCTCCAGCGAAGGTCAGCGCCTCTCAACCTCCAGCGAGGGTCAGCGCCTCTCAACCTCCAGCGAGGGTCAGCGCCTCTCAACCTCCAGCGAGGGTCAGCGCCTCTCAACCTCCAGCGAGGGTCAGCGCCTCTCAACCTCCAGCGAGGGTCAGCGCCTCTCAACCTCCTGCGAAGGTCAGCGCCTCTCAACCTCCTGCGAAGGTCAGCGCCTCTCAACCTCCTGCGAAGGTCAGCGCCTCTCAACCTCCTGCGAAGGTCAGCGCCTCTCAACCTCCTGCGAAGGTCAGCGCCTCTCAACCTCCTGCGAAGGTCAGCGCCTCTCAACCTCCTGCGAAGGTCAGCGCCTCTCAACCTCCTGCGAAGGTCAGCGCCTCTCAACCTCCTGCGAGGGTCAGCGCCTCTCAACCTCCTGCGAGGGTCAGCGCCTCTCAACCTCCAGCGAGGGTCAGCGCCTCTCAACCTCCTGCGAAGGTCAGCGCCTCTCAACCTCCTGCGAAGGTCAGCGCCTCTCAACCTCCTGCGAAGGTCAGCGCCTCTCAACCTCCTGCGAAGGTCAGCGCCTCTCAACCTCCAGCGAAGGTCAGCGCCTCTCAACCTCCAGCGAAGGTCAGCGCCTCTCAACCTCCAGCGAAGGTCAGCGCCTCTCAACCTCCAGCGAAGGTCAGCGCCTCTCAACCTCCAGCGAAGGTCAGCGCCTCTCAACCTCCAGCGAAGGTCAGCGCCCCTGAACCTCCTGCGAAGGTCAGTTCACTGGTGCCCATTCGGGGTCCAGCCGCCTGCTCCGCCTCAGTGCCAGAGCAGTCCGCTCCACCGGTACCCATTCCGGGACCAGCCGTCTGCTCCGCCCCAGGGCCAGAGCAGTCCGCTCCACCGGTACCCAATCCGGGTCCAGCCGCCTGCTCCGCCTCAGTGCCAGAGCAGTCCGCTCCACCGGTGCCCAATCCGGGTCCAGCCGCCTGCTCCGCCTCAGTGCCAGAGCAGTCCGCTCCACCGGTGCCCTGTCCGGGTCCAGCCGTCTGCTCCGCCTCAGTGCCAGAGCAGTCCGCTCCACCGGTACCCAGTCCGGGCCCGGCTGTTTTCCCCGCTCCATGGCCGGAGCAGTTTACCCCACCGGTGCCCAGTCCGGGCCCGGTTTATTGCCCAGCACCATGGCCGGAGCCGTTTGCCCCACCGGGGCCCAGTCCGGGCCCGGTTGTTTTCCCCGCTCCATGGCCGGAGCCGTTTGCCCCACCGGGGCCCAGTCCGGGCCCGGTTGTTTTCCCCGCTCCATGGCCGGAGCCGTTTGCCCCACCGGTGCCCAGTCCGGGCCCGGTTGTTTTCCCAGCTCCATGGCCGGAGCAGTTCGTCCCACCGGTGCCCAGTCCGGGTCCGGCGGTTTTCCCTGCTCCATGGCCGGAGCAGTTTGTCCCACCGGGGCCCAGTCCGGGCCCGGTTGTTTTCCCCGCTCCATGGCCGGAGCCGGTTACCCCACCGGTGCCCAGTCCGGGCCCGGTTGTTTTCCCCGCTCCATGGCCGGAGCCTTTTGCCCCACCGGTCCACAGCCCGGGACCGGTGATAAGGAAGGGGCACGGGACAAAACTGTCCACAGCGCCGGAGCCGGAGCCGCCCCCGATGGACCGTGTTTTGTGTGTGTTTTTTTTTTAGGCGTCCGGGAGTCCGCGCCTTGGGGGGGGGGTACTGTCAGGCTCTGGCCATAGAGAAGCAATAGGCATCTCTATGTAGCTATGGGCAGAGTCTGACAGTGTCGTTCTTTTCTGTTTCTTTGTGGGGTTTGGGTGGATCTCTAATTAGAGGCAGCTGCTAACCATTGTCTCTAATTAGGGATCCAATATATGTCGAGTCTGTCCCTTACGCGGGTGTGGGTTGTTATCGTTACATATCGATGTATGTCGCAGTCACGGTGAGTAAGTTTATTCGTTACGTCCGTTCATTTAGTGTGTTATTTGTGAACGTGACGTTCGGTAGTCTGTTGAGGGTTTGTGTTAATTTGAGTTCGTCATTTTGATCTTTATACATAGAAATTCTATTTAACTATACATAGTATATAGAAATCTAAATAAAGAAATGTCGAACTACTATCCCTGCGCTGCGTCTTGGTCTCTCCACATCCCGAACCGTGACAAAATCTGACATGGAATTTCAAAGAATGCAAACAACCTAACTCATCCGAATCTTTTAGTAATGATGGTCCGCTTGCATGCCATAACAACATTTTCCAATGTTCTCTTTCTTTATTCATTGTCTAATGAAAGACCATCTAAGGGAATGCCCCCTGCTACATTTCCCAGGATGCTTTAAGCCCAGTTGGGGGGGATGTTATTAAGTTGCTAGCAGACAGAGTGGACTTATGGGTTTGGTAGGAGTAGGATAGTGGACTGACTGATAGTGTGGATGTGGGAGGAGGAGTGTTTCAGATGGCTATGACAAATGACCCTGTTCCATGCTCCAAAGGGAGGCTTGCATTCAGCATTCTTCTTGGGGTTGTCTGAGGGTTTAGGCTACATAATCCGTGACCCAGGCCAATTTCAGTAAGATACGTTTCGAGGACATGATTGAAAAACGGTTGAAGAATGTCATGTATGTTAAAAGCTAGAGCAGGACAAACGGCAGTACGTTACGGGGTACGAACCTCTCATCCCTGTGAGGCCTGCCACACCAGGGGCCCCAAGTGGCCCCACATCGCCCTTCTCACCTTTTGGTCCTGGAGGCCCTGTTGAAAATAAACTCATTAAAACCGAGATAACAAACTGATGAATATACAGTAATATGAAGACAATATGATTACTGAAGTTGTGTAATCAGTTATGTTTCACCACACCCTCTGACTAAAGCAGAGGAGCTCAAGGCAGAATCTGAGTCTAAAACATGGTTAAATGGACATCATCCAACAATTAATTTTTTGTACTTGGATCCAGTTAACTGACTAGATACCGTCCTGGCGTAAAGTAGTGGCTAATGAGAAGTCAGGGTTAAAGGTTGACTTGGAAGTCTTGAGAAGTCAGGGTTAAAGGTTGACTTGGAAGTCTTGAGAAGTCAGGGTTAAAGGTTGACTTGGAAGTCTTGAGAAGTCAGGGTTAAAGGTTGACTTGGAAGTCTTGAGAAGTCAGGGTTAAAGGTTAACTTGGAAGTCTTCTCATCCTGGGGGGGTCTGAAGGTGGTGTCTGGTTTGTTTTAGTGGGACCGATGGTATCACTCATCACTTCTTAATAGTCTTCTATTAATTAAATGAAGAATGCTCAATATAAACAAACATGCTCCGTGAGGGTCAACCAGCATCACATAAAGAGTCGTCCGTGAAGCACCAACATGTGGTGCTGTGTCATGGATCAGCAATTCTGAATCAGAGATGGCTGGACAGAAACCACATGGAGAAGCTGTGAGGCTCCTGAGTGGCGCCGCGGTCTAAGGCACTGCATCTCAGCGCTAGAGGCGTCACTACAGACCCTGATTCGATTCCAGGCTGTATCACAATCCGGATGTGATTGGGAGTCCCATAGGGCGGCGCACAATTGGTCCGAGTTAGGCCGTCATTGTAACTAAGAATTTGTTCTTAACTGATTTTTTAAAACATGTTTAGGCTATTTAAGGTGGCTGATATTTTTACACCAAGGAGGACCATATATCAAATTATCCACTAAAATAACATCCCATCTTCCTTATTTTGTTTCGCCATGTTTAGATCAGTAGTGTGTACATCAATGTTTAGATTATGACAATTACATTTCCATTAGAATGGAGGCCATGGACACAGTGATCCTCCCAGCCAGAAGAACCTTCACTAAAACAGCAAACATGTCACTCCTGAGGTCCATTACTGTTAATAAAGTGGCTGTTTCCATGCTCACACTCTCCTCAGACCAACACATCGCAGTTTCTTAATCCGCCGTTGTTTAAATGTTTTTTCCCCCTTCTCATTTGTCCACCACTGACAAGTTGGAAGGTAGGCTGCGTGATGATAAGCTAAAGGCATTGGGATGGCGGGAGGGAGGGAGGGAGGGTGGTGTGCAGCTTTCCTGGCTAAACCAACGCTTAATGACAAAGACATGGGATGTGCAGTGGAAGAAATGACAGAGATGAGTTCCTTGGTTTTGGAGGCTTCTAACTGTAACCCACAGTTGTTTCCAGCCTAGATAAAACACTGTTCCATCTACAGTACATACAATATAAATCAGATTCTGATTCAACGTCTGATTTGGCATGGATTCACGTCACTGAATTCTCTCTAATTCCTGCTAACATTACATCATGCCGTACTTATTTGACATTCATTTAACTCGGAAAGTAATTGAGTATGATAGCAAGTCTCAATACCATCTGCATTTGATTCTAGAGTTAGCATACATTACATCAACATCTTCACCTCACATTTTCCTTAACCATCCTGAAAGGAGCTCAGTAATTTTAGGGAGATTTTAATCATGACAAACTTCATTCTAGCCAGTGATCAGTGATGGGGCCATTACCTTCTAAGAAGGTGATGTTCTTGAGGATAATGGAGTGCTCCCAGTCCTTGAGCCTCAGGTCCTCTGTGATGGTGCTGAGGATCTCCACCTCGTTCTTCAGGGTCTCCTCCATGTGCACCTGTGTCTCCCTCATATGCCGTGCGTCCAGGCTCACGTTGCTGATCTGCACCTGCAGGTCCTGGATCTTTAGGTGATGGACACTGATGTCGCTGGCGAACGTGTGGTTGACTGCGCCGACCGTCCAGCCAACCTCCTCCAGCCTGTTCTTGAGCTGGTCCACCTCGTCCGCCGTGGTCCTCAGCAGGAGGTCGTGGTCGTGCAGCGAGACAGAGGCCTGGGCTAGCTGGTTGCTGAGCCCACTCACATTCCTCTGGGTGGAGCGGTTCAGGACAGAGACACGGTCCCCCAGCTGCTCCACGGTGCTGTCTGTCGACTGGTAGTGGCCTTGCAGATCCCTGATGTCCCTCTCCAGGCCGCTCACTGCCCGGCCCAGCTGCTTCAAGGACTCGCTATGGTTCTGGAACAGGCTCTCCAGCTTCCAGATGTTCTCCAGAAGGTCTGCCTGAGAGGAGATGTCGCCCAGGGACTGCTGGAGCTCCCGAGAGCGGTCCTCCATACGGGTCATGTTCTCCATCAGCGCCTCCTGCTTCTCTGAGGACATCTGGGACCTGGACACTGAGGAGGACACATGGAAGAGAAGAGAAAGAGGAGAAATTAATACATCTCCTACATCTCCATTGCAGATAGAAAACGCTACAGATGAACAACGCTTACTACAGTAATATGGCTCCTGAACATTTATCAATGGAATCCACTGTATTGGTACACTTAATGGTCACTGGAATGATGATTAATAACAGTAGAGTTGTATACTACAGTATTACTATTAAAAATCTATTTTGGCAATGATTGTTTGTTGTAAACATGTTTGGAAAGAGAAGTGATCTATTTTAAAACAAACCTCTACAACAAGAAAAGGCTTTAAAGGTTTCTGTTCTGTTGGAGTGAAGTTGCTTGGTAACAGTGCAGTCAGCCAGAAATATATTTTGAAACTAAATCCTCTCAGCTCTGAAATGACGACATCCTCATCTCTTATACTTTCGAGACCCTTATGTAAAAATAAAAGTGATGTTGCTCAAAACCCCTCTCTTCCACTGCTATTATACAATCGTTGCCTATGTGTGTGTGTGTTGTGGACCAGAACTAATTTGCCTACATGGTTGCACAAAGAGATTTAACATTACTTCTCATTTTACGTTGTACACAAAGTTAATGAGCTGAAAACCAAAATAAGCTGGCGCTCAACTACAGAGACTTTCTCATTCCAAAATGACAGTCTATCTTACAGTCTATTATTTCCACATGTAGATAAGACTAATTGTTATTAATAAGGGATTCACAGACGGCGACTTCGGCTCTAATGTGGGTTGAAGTGTAACGTGGGAACGTGCCAAAAAGCACAAAACCAAAACAGATGGATTTGTTTCTCAGACGGATAAATTAAGAAGAGAGATCCTGGACTGGACTAGGGTGAATATAGAGTAGGTGAAGGTCTGCCCTCATTTAGCATTCAATCACTCATCCTTGGAGACACCAAAGTCTCTGATAACACACTGCGGCTCTTCTCATGACCTTGACCTGTCCCTACTCTACCACAGGACAGTAACAAGAACTCACACAAGATAACAGTTACATTCCTTGAAATGCTCCAAAATGCACAAATAATTTTTCTATTTCTCCTATTGATGCATTTCAGTTTCCAGGAATCTGGGAGCCCAATAAAGTTTCAAGCAATGCCCCGGAGGATATCTAATTTATGAATTTCAACATCGCCCATGCAACATTTACCTTTGCACTAGAGCCAAACAAAATTGCAAACAGGGGTGTGGTTACCAGTAATCTGGACTGCTCATCGAAACAGCCAGCAGGCGAGGTCAACAACCCCATTCCTCCACCAGACTACCTACCATGAAGACTGGAGAGTCTGTAAATGAAATGGAGAGTCAATGTGTAAAACATCCTTGCGAGGGTGTGGTGGCTGAACTGTTATTCCCAGAGGCCTAACTGTCCTGGTGCATCATGTGGTTTTACAGGATGTTACTGTGCAAGACCATCTCTAGGACCAGGTGCTAGTCAGCTGTTTGCTATCAAACTAGTTCAAGAGGAGAAGAGGCTGAAAAATACAGGCCACGCCCCTCTCCTTTTCGTGTTATTGGATTTCACATCCCCAGACCCAATGCATGTTCCTGATTATCAACCGTAGCTTTTGCTTCTTAACAAGCCTCTTCATAAAATAGGAGCCTCACACATGTTCTGTGTCTGTCCCGGGAGTTCAGTATGCAGGGACTTTTCACCTAGTGGAAGTGTGTCATTGTCAATAAGAACTGATGTCCTCTCCCACATAAACAAACACTACACTGTACTTTAGAATACTATAGTACTTACTATAGTACTTGGGTAGTAAACTGTATACTGTAGAATCCTATACTCCACACTGTAGTATCCCTTTAGAATTTTGATTTTGTAGTATACTGGAGTATACTATACTACACACCGTAACAGTTAGTGTTGTCACAATACCAGAATTTTGACTTTGATACGATACCAGGTTTAGTATCATGATACTCGATACCAAAAACAATACCACTACAACGAAAAAAGATGGCATATTAACCAAAGTCACAGAATGGCACTTGATCCAGACAAATAAACTCTGTTCAATCATTGGGCATCTTATGAGTTCAAGATCCTTTTGTTTAGAGACAGCCATGGGTGTATTAATTAATCAATTGTACAATCATACAATCAATATGACTTGGTTTTTACCAATCTAACTACAAAACAACATAATGAACTTGGTCAAATCAAATTGTATTTGTTGCATTGTTCGTAAACAACTGGTGTAGACTAACAGTGAAATGTTTACTTACTTACGGTCAACTGAATCTCTGCGTCACTCGGGAGGCCTCCATCCCCTGTTTGTCTGTTGCCATCCCGTCTTGCCTGGTTATAAACCTCTGCCTGTCCTGACCCTGAGCCTGCCTGCCGTCCTGTACCTATCCGACTCTGACCTGGTTATGAACCACTGCCTGTCCTCGACCTGCCCTTTGCCTGCCTCCTGTGGTTTAATAAACTACTCTGGGTATTGAACCTTCAGTCATGTCCACAAAAATACTACAATATCCTACAGTAATGTCAGTAAAAACACTACAGTGACTAATATAGTATACTACAGTCATGTCTGCAAAAACACTACAGTAAAGTCTGCAAATACCCTACAGTGAATACTATAGTATATTACAGTAATGTCAGTAAAAACACTACAGTGAATACTATGGTATACTAAAGTAATATTCACAGAAACGCTACAGTGAATACTATAGTATATACATTTAATAATATTACAGTATTTAGACCATAGTATACTATAGTATTTTTTCATTAGGTCTTGTACAAGAATAATATCAATGCCTCAGTAAAGAACCATGCCTTTTTCAGCTACTCACCTCTTCTTCCAGTGGATGTACTATAATCTAAAACCAAAACATACCCACCGTAGCTCGTTAGGGCTCTATGACCAAATTACCTGGAACTAACAGCGACATAAACACAATGATTGGCTAGATAAAGTTGACTAGTCCCTGGAGAACCGTGAGTCTGGGGCGACTAGAGCTGTAGGGGGAGGGGAGAGGGTGGGGGGTGTGCATAGCTAATTATCCATGACCGACCTGCTTTAAGCATCAGGGGTGTCATGCACCCCAAAAATCTGAGGCGCCACAAAGTACATGAGTATGGCTGGGGGTGGTCCGGAGGGGTTCTAGGCCGCCCGTTAGGAAGTTGGAGAATTCTGAATTTTGAAAACAGCTTTTTCCTGCAATCTAGCCATAATTATTATAATACATTTTTCGGCATATACATTTAAGAATACCTCTTGAGCTGTCTGTATCCTCCTGACTGATGGTTCTTTTTTTTTAAAGAAACAAAATATGCTTCTCTGCATCTCTGCTAAAATCTGGGTAAAAGATTGAAAGATTGAAATAAGATGTGACTCTTATTCAGTAGGCTACATTAAGTTATTGCTTGCTATTCTAAATTATACCAACCTTGCCAGTAGGCATGCCAGCTAAGCTAGTTAGACAAGCTAGGTACTCTAACTTGATTGATAGCCTGAAATGGCTTCTTGGTAAGTAGTTATGAGGTTGGGAGATTTGGAACCTATCTGGGCTAGCTAAAGCGAACTTCATAAAATTGCTAGGTGGCTAGCAGTAATACAGAGGAACAACAAAATGGTATTAGTATATACATGTATATATATACTGTATAGTGTATACACTGAACAAAAATATAAACGCAACATGCTACAATTTGAAAGATTTTACTGAGTTACAGTTCATATAAGGAAATAAGGAACTGGAACACGCTGTCGTACACATCAATCCACAGCATCCCAAACATGCTCAGTCTGGTGAGTATGCAGGCCATGGAAGAACTGGGACATTTTCAACTTACATGAATTGTGTACAGATCCTTGCGACATGGGGCCGTGCATTATCATGCTGAAACATGAGGTGATGGCAGCGGATGAATGGCACGACTATGGGCCTCAGGATCTCGTCACGTTATCTCTGTGCATTCAACTTGCCATCAATAAAATACAATTGTGTTCGTGGTCCGTAGTTTATGTCTGCTTATACCATAACCCTACCGGCACCATGGGGCGCTCTGTTCACAACGTTGACATCAGCAAACTTCTCGTCCACACGATGCCATAGGGCGACAGGGAGTCTAGCAGTTAGAGCGTTGGGCCAGTAACCGAATGTCAGGTTCTGACTGTGGACAGGACTAGACTCCTCTATGGACTGGGGAGGTCACAGTCAGGACCTGATGGGAGAGTTTTAGGCCAACTCTATGGGGTTTTGTTGTTTATCCCCTATTAGAGGCAGCTGCATTCAGTTGTCTCTAATTGGGGATTCTATTGATGTTCCAGCAGTGCCCAGGCGCACTGTGGGTTCTTGTGTGTGTTAGGGCTAGACGACACACCAGTTCATGTAGCGTTCCTGCACTCTGTTAATTGTTTTCTTAACAGTAGCGCACTCGTGTGCCTCCTTGTTTTTTTTGACAAACTCCCGCTCTACGTTAAATAAAAATATAATAAAAATACACGCTGTCTGCCATCTGCCTGGTACAGTTGAAACTGGTATTCATCAGTGAAGAGCACACTTCTCCAGCATGCCAGTGGACATCAAGGTGATCGTTTGCCCACTAAAGTGGGTTACAATACCGAACTGCAGTGAGGATGATGAGAAAGCAGATGAGCTTCCCTGAGATGGTTTCTGACAGTTTGTGCAGAAATTATTCAGTTGTCCGGGTGGCTGGTCTCAGACGATCCCACAGGTGAAGAAGCCGGTTGTGGAGGTCCTTGGCTGGCGTGGTTATACGTGGTCTGTGGTTGTGATGCCGGTTGAACTTAATGCCAAATTATCTAAAGCGACGTGGGAGGAGCTTATAGTAGAGAAATTATCTGGCAACAGCTCTGGTGGGCATTCCTGCAGTCAGCATGCCAATTGCACACTCCCTGAAAACTTGAGACATATGTAGATAGGTACTTTATTGACCCCTGAGGGGAAATTTCTGTGGCATTGTGTTGAGTGACAAAACGTTTTATTTTCCCCAGAACAAGGCGCACTTGTGTAATGATAATGCTGTTTAATAAGCGTCTTGATATGCCACACCTGTCAGGTGGATGGATTATCTTGGGAAAGGATAAATTCTCATATTAAGACATTTGTATACCTATGAGTAGGGCAGGGCAGAGCAGAGAGTCTTTGTGCTGCAGACAATTTTTGTACGTATGGAACATTTCTGGGATCTTTTATTTCAGCTCATGAAACATGTGACCAACACACTTTTTTATTCAGTATTTATATTTTGTTTTTGTTTAAACAGGAATCTGAGGGGGCACGTGCCCCTGTGCCCCATATGTGCATGATGTCTCTAGTAGAAATTTGCACAGTTTGCAAGGCCTATAGCACCTGTTTGCCCTCAGAGGCTCATATGACCAAAGGGGCCTGAGGTTGGCGCTGATGAGCCTTGGGGCCCCACACCCAGGGTTGGCCTGAGACCGGCCTAATGGACTACGAATGCCACATGTGGGGAAGGTGATCGCCACAACCTGCTCATTGGTTCTCGAACAGAGCAAGAGCAGCCTCTGAATGGACTCTATGGGCCTTAGTTGAGGGGATTTATTACAACAGCGCCTGGAACATGTCATGGCACAATATTATGACATCACTGTATGATGTGGTTCATGTCTCCCTAGGTTTGTATTTTATTATGACATCACTGTATGATGTAGTTCATGTCTCCCTAGGTTTGTATTTTATTATGACATCTCTGTATGATGTGGTTCATGTCTCCCTAGGTTTGTATTATATTATGACATCACTGTATGATGTGGTTCATGTCTCCCTAGGTTTGTATTATATTATGACATCACTGTATGATGTGGTTCATGTCTCCCTAGGTTTGTATTATACATTTTTGGGGCCTTGGGTGAAAATCAAAAGTTGAACAACACTGGTCACTGATTCAATCATTTGCACCATTGAGAGCATACTGTCAGGCTGTATCACGGCAACTATACCTCAGCTGATTGCAAAGCTCTACAGAGGGTGCTACACTCAGTCGAATGCACCATTGGGTGCTCACAGCCTGCCCTCCAGGAAACCTACAACAACAGGTGTCGCAGGAAGGCCAAGAAGATCATCAGGGACCTGAGCCACCCGAGTCACTCGGACGCGGGGAGTATAGGAGTATCATGGCAAAAACGGTCAGACTGGCCAATCGCTTCCACCCCCAGACCATCAGGCTGCTGAACAGCCATTTATAATTGTTACAGCTGTAAATATGTACACTACCGGTCAAAAGTTTTACAACACCTACTCATTCAAGGGTTTTTCTATATTTACACTCTTGGCATTCTCTCAACCAGCTTCATGAGGTAGTCACCTGTAATGCATTTCAATAGGTGTACCTTCTTAAAAGTTAATTTGTGGAATTTCTTTCCTTCTTAATGCGTTTGAGCCAATCAGTTATGTTGTGACAAGGCAGGGGTGGTATACAGAAGATAGCCCTATTTGGTAAAAGACCAAGTCCATATTATGGCAAGAACAGCACAAATAAGCAAAGAGAAACGACAGTCCATCATTACTTTAAGACATGAAGGTCAGTCAATATGGAACATTTCAAGAACTTTTAAAGTTTCTTCAAGTGCAGTCGCAAAAACCATCAAACGCTATGATGAAACTGGCTCTCACGAGGACCTCCACATGAATGACAGGACCAGAGTTACCTCTGCTGCAGAGTTCATTAGAGTTACCAGCCTCAGAAATTGCAGCCCAAATAAATGCTTCAGAGTTCAAGTAACAGACACATCTCAACATCAACTGTTCAGAGGAGACTGTGTGAATCAGGCCTTCATGGTCGAATTGCTGTAAAGAAACCACTACTAAAGTACACCAATAAGAAGAGACTTGCTTGGACCAAGAAACACGAGCAATGTACATTAGACCGGTGGAAATCTGTCCTTTGGTCTGATGAGTACAAATTAGAGAGTAGGTGAACGGATGATCATGTGTGGTTCCCACTGTGAAGCATGGAGGAGGAGATGTTATGGTGTGGGGATGCTTTGCTGGTGACACTGTCTGATTTATTTAGAATTCAAGGCACACTTAACCAGCATGTCTACCACAGCATTCTGCAGCGATATGCCATCCCATCTGGTTTGGGCTAAGTGGGAGTATCATTTGTTTTTCAACAGGACAATGACCCAAAACACACCGCTGTTTAAGGGCTATTTGACTAAGAAAGAAAGTGATGGAGTGCTGCATTAAGTGACCTGGCCTCCACAATCTCCTGACCTCAACCAAATTGAGATGGTTTGGGATGAGTCGGACCGCAGAGTGAAGGAAAAGCAGCCAACAAGTGCTCAGCATATGTGGGAACTCCTTGGAAAAGGATTCCAGGTGAAGCTGGTTGAGATAATGCCAAGAGTGTGCAAAGCTGTTATCAAGGCAAAGGGTGGCTATTTGAAGAACATCAAATATAAAATATATTTTGATTTGTTTAACACTTTTTTGGTTACTACATGATTCCATATGTGTTATTTCATAGTTCACTAGTATTCCAGTATACTTGAATGAGTAGGTGTTCTAAAACTTTTCACCGGTAGTGTATATATTATTATTTTTTATCATTGTTTCATTCACTTCTCACTCCCCCCCAGCCTTCGACCCAACAGAAACTTACCCCGGCCCCACCCCTCAATGGACATATCATTGCTACAGTTGTAAATGTGTATATATTATAATTACTATTATTCTTATTACAGTCTCATTCACTTCTGTTTTTTTAACCGTACTATTGGAGCTTGGAGCTTGGAGAATTTCAATGTATCCTGTTCATGTGACAAATAAACTAATCTAACTTAAAAAAATATTTGTAATTGTTAATATGTCATACATCCAATTGACATAGTACACCAGTAACTGTTAGAACACACTCTACATACAGCAACATTTATAGGGTGGCATGTAGCCGGTAGCCTAGCGGTTAGAGCGTTGGGCCAGTAACCGAAATGTCGCTGGTTCATCATACCTGAGCCGACAAGCTGAAAAACCTGTTGATGTGTCCTTGAACAAGGCACTTAACCCTAATTTGCTCCAGGGGCTGACCCTGTAGGTAGGCCGTCATTGTTAATAAGAATGTGTTCTTAACTGACTTGCCTAGTTAATTAAAGGTTAAATAAAAACAAAAAAACACACTTATGGAGCCATCCTATTTCTCAAGTTAAAGTTAGACGTTTGAGCTACGGTATATCCTACAAAGTATTGTTCACAAGGATGAGTGTTACATTGCTTCATTGTGTTATGTTGAGTTATGTGTGTGTGCTACTTGTCAGTGGAGAACAAGCTGTTTGAGTGATTGCTGTGGCTGTCCGAGTGAGCTCTGTAACTGTTTACATTCCTCCAGCTGGAATCTTCTCATGGATGAAGTAAATCTCACAGAATCATTAAACTGCCAATATTATCATTTGCAGGGCATTCCTCTGCTGTCTTTGTCAATCAGCTTTTTATAAGAAATTCCCTGAGGACTGATATCCAGGCACGGCAACCATTACAAAATACAAGCAAATAGTATTATACATACATTTCTCTCATCTCTCTCTGAATGTGCCTAGAGGAAGGACACAAATATTTGCAGGCATCTGTCAAAGAATATGTAATTGATTAAGTTGAAGGGAACCTTAAAAGACGGCCAGGTAAAATAAGCTGGGTTAGGGTTTAGAGGCATGCATTTTCGAGAATCACCCTGATAGGGACAGACACTGTGCAGGACAGGGCAGAGCAGGGCAGAGCAGAGCAGAGCAGGGCAGTGCAGGGCAGGGCAGGGCAGGGCAGGGTAGGGCAGAGCAGGGCAGGGCAGAGAGTCTTTGTGCTGCAGACAGACACACAGTGCCTTTGTACAGCCCTATCAACCCTTGTCTCTGACTGGTTCTGGGTTCTGCATAGGCTCTGTGATTAATGAAAAAATATATATATCACATTCATATAGTCAACATCATTGTATCCTATATGAGTCATTTACTGAAAGAACTGGAATATGAGTATGTTTTTGACAGTGTCTAGATAACCAGAAGCAGATTTATGGCCCGGTGAAATCATTACAAACTCAAATAAACTCTTTCTCCATCATCGTCTCTTTCCTGCATATGAGAAAGTACTCTCTCCCAGTGCTGGACCTACAGATTAGTTACAATCCCATTTACTGGTCTGGGTATTTTTGACATCACTAGAGGGCTCCCTGGGGAGAATCAAACACTTCGTCCACCGAGCTCTGCTCTGGTCTGGTCTGGTCTGGCCATGCCTTGGCAGGGACACTCAGTTGTTTCCTGATGAGGACACAGTGTCAGACTGTTTGAGTAGACACCAGGCCAGAGCCCAGTAGCATCCTGTGCTACTACGTTATCACCCAGGACTGCACTCCCATGCTGGGTCCAGGAGGCCCACCCAGCCCTAGGGCTCAGACAGCACACCAGCCCCACACTAGGACCATTGTCTATGGGGCAGAGAGACATCCATCCTGGATCCTGCTCAGACCAGCTCAGCTCTTTCATCCACAGTGTCACAGACTGGCCAAGAAGCTGCCCACGCACAAATCAAAGGGATCTCAGATTCTTATAGGGCTCTGAGCGACAGCCAAGGAAAATATACAGGTACAACCAGGCTCTCACAGTTCAAACAACTTAATGTGAGCCATGGGGTGTACATACTGACATGACATTTACAGGGTCAAGAAGAAACACAGAGAGGTGGCTCGCTGGGCTGGCTCAGTCCAAAGTGTCACGGTCAAGTAGACACAAGGTCTTTTAGAGCTGCATTCCTCCGAGGGCAAATTTAAAAAGAAGTGAGTCAGTGCCATCATGTCTTTCTGTTAATACATGTCAGGGCCTTGTCAGTGTTGTTGAGTGCTCCTCCCAGCTCTGGGGACGGCTAGCAGCACTGAGCGCTGTCACAGGGTGCCAAGTCACTCTAGTTTTCAGCACATCAGAGTGTGTAGGTCGTGACGAGCCTGTCATCTGGAACGCATTGCAGCTTTTGTTCGGCTCCCAGAGTCACACACTTATTAAACAGGGCATTAACTTGTACTCAGGCTGCAGTAACAGCAGCGGGGAAGTGAGGAAAAGAGTCTAATGGGATTTACTCTGTATACTGCATGTCCTTATACATTTCAATGGCCATCTCAGAAAATTAATCAGGCCCTTAAATAGAACCATGAGGAAACCTGTAAATAACGTTATGCTGAAGTACTGAAATTCCCACAGAAGAACGCTGTTTTTTAAAGTTCTCTGAACGTTCTGAGAACATGACTACAAATAGAACCATGAGAAAATCTGTAGAAAACGTTGAAATACTGAAACTTCAACAGAAGAACGTTGCTTCTTAAAGTGGCAATATGTAACTTTTTGTCACATAAACTGAAATTGGCTTGAACTATGAGTTTTAGCAACCAGGAAATGGCAGAGTGATTTCTGCATAGTGCAACTTTAACATTCTCTGAATGTTCTGAGAGCATGACTTTAAATAGAACCATTAGGAAATCTGTATGAAATGTTATGCTGAAATACTGAAAATCCCACCTAAGAACATATGGTTCTCAGAACGTTATGTGATGGTTGGGTATCTTGCACCATTCCCAGAAAGTATCACGTTTCAGGTAAGACCCAGATGCAGACAACTTCGAAGTAACAACAGTGTATTCATCAAACAGGGGCAGGCAAAAGACAGGTCAAGGGCAGGCAGAGGTCAGTAATCCAGATAGATGGGGCAGAGGTACAGGACGGCAGGCAGGCTCAGGTTCAGGGCAGGAAAAATTGTTAAAACTGGGAAAACTAGGAAACAGGAACAATCAAGAGACAGGAGCAGAGAGACAGCCGCTGGTAGGCTTGACGAAGCGAAACAAACTGGCAACAGACAAACAGAGAACACAGGGATAAATACACTGGGGATAATGGGGAAGATGGGTGACACCTGGAGGGGGGTGGAGACAATCACAAAGACATGTGAAACAGTTCAGGGTGTGACAGAAAGGTTGTATGCAAAAGAAGCATAGGACAACCACCCTCTCACCAAGCTCTAAGAAACATACGGTTCTCAGAAAGTTATGTGCTAGTTGGAATATGTCCTCTAATTCATATGATATTCTATGACCGCTATTCCATTCATAATGTAACCTAACCTAACGTAACATAACATACTAACTGGAATATCACAGAGTTACGTACAGAAAAATACGAATTGCCCTGAGAGTGAGCAGTTGACATGAGGACAGATCAAAAGCAGCTGCGTGATGTCTCCTGCGCTTCCAGTTCGCCATTTATCCCCACGGTGTGAATTCTGTTTGTGCTGGATTCACATCAAGTAGTTCCATGTTGGGATGGCAACACCAGAATGTAATACCCCAAACAGAGAGTCAGGTACACCAGTGGACATCTGCTTAAGTTCCTCTGAAGGGAGGAATCTCATCCGCACACTGCTGAACCGTCTGAGCAACCAGAGCCGTTTGAAAACCATAGAAAGACCTCAAAATTCAACCAGAGCCATTTGAAAAACATAGAGAGACCTCAAAATTCAACCAGAGCCGTTTGAAAACCATAGAGAGACTTCAAAATTAAATGAGAATACAGTTATGGGAGGTTAAATCTGTTTTGTTTTACATCAGCGAAAATCGACTATTATTCTTGACAAGACAATCCTTTCAAATACCGTATGGACAAGACAAAGGTTCCACTTTAATTTCCTGTTCCCGGAACGACCTTTATCCGCTACTCAGACAAATATCTCCCCAATATTATGGGATTGATTGCATAATTGAGTAGTGGAGGGTCGTTTGGACGGTCTGCGCTCTAAGCTGCTGTGGGTCATATACTGTAGATCAGTCAGTGCCCAAGACAGGGAGTTACTGACTCTATCTGGACAATGTGATCCAGGAGTGGATAGACGGGACTGTCTGCTGGACAATGAGCAGGCCAGACCAGACCAGACCTGACTGTAGCGCGGGATGTGTGGAATGTAATTTCAACCAGCCAGCTGTAACCTAGTTGCTGGAATGCACATAAAGTCAGAAGTAGTACCCAGACTTTTGTTTGAAAGGGAATCAAAGCGAGGCTCCTGCTGAGATTGGGATTGGCGGTTTGAAGAGATGCAAATCGGGGACGGCAGGGGGAGCTTTTAGCTAAAGCCCCTGAGGTAGAAAGCACCTATTTTCTCTCCGACAGCTTTCACTATGGTAATTGAACATTTCCTGTGCCTAGTATAAGGAAACTTAAATAGTATTCTCTCTTCATTTTCCCAAACTTATACAGTATGTATCTTCCATCAATGCACTACTAATGTTGAACTTCAACACTACAGTTGTATTGCATTTTAGTCATTTAGCAGAGTGACTTACAGGAGCCATTAGGGTTCAGTGCCTTGCTCAAGGGCACATCGGGTCAATTTTTCACCTAGTCGGCTCAGGGATTCAAACCAGCGACCTTTTGGTTACTGGCCCAACGCTCTTAACCGCTAGGCTACATACCGCCTGTACCACAACTGTACCACTTTGAACCACGAGTAAACTAAGTAATGAGACAGAGGGATTTTTTTTTAAATGCAACTTTATTATCTGTACCCTGGGGCTTAGACATGAGACAAACAATCCATTCAGTTTCCTCAGTAGGTACTTTCTGTTTTCGCTCTGCAATTGTTTGTTTAATTTGTTTTTGCCATGTAATCATCTGCCCAAACACCGTTTGAAAGTAACAACTATACATATGTCATCATGCATAGTGTGTTTTCACAGCAGTATTAGCTCTGCGGCTGGAAACCCTATGGCCGGCCAAGACACAAACACAGCCCAAACACAGTCCAACATGAGGCCTCGGAATCTGTTGTGCTTAATTTCCTCTTCAGAAAACATTTAGAGGTTTAATTTTGTAGCCTGCTGAGACATTTAAGTGTGCTAAACGTTTATGGTTCTCTACTTCAGACTTCAAGGATCACTGTAGTCATTTATAGAAAGTTAAATCAATAACGCCGCCGGTTTCTTTGGCAGGCAGAGCCTGAACAATACCGCTTGACATTTTTGTAAAACTTCTGTCTATTGTAAACTACTTGGGGTCCTTGAAAGTTGGCCGCGACATGGTGTCAAGTGGAATAGTTTCTGTCCTCTAAGCCTCTTGACATGAAGGGGTTTTGTCCCGGTCGGTTAGGAGGGACCACTGACCGCCAAAGAAAAACTAAGATCCAATCAACACTTCCCAACATAACTTTTTATTGAAAGTATGTTATCATCAACATTTACCAAATCCAGTCCAGATATGGTAAAAGAGTTTAGCTTATCTGCCCTTTCGTCACTTACCCCTGGCTATCTTCAATAGAACAGCTGACAAAGCACTCTGCGTGGAATGAATTCAGCACATGGGGCAAACTCATTATAACAGTTAGGAGCTGCAAAGTGCACAGTCCAGCAACGGGCCAGACCAATTAGGACTCAAATGTTAATTGACACGCTGTTTAACTCTCTCTCTGTCTGAAGGGGGATGTTTTTAGCATTCATGACTTCCCAGTGAGCCTATAGGGAGCAGGACTTCTCCAACGGGAACCCAAAAGATTAATCCCTGTCTGTAATGAGCCTGAAAGTCAGCTCAGAACTTCAACATCAGCTCAGAACTTCATTAGAAGGTATTTTCCAGAGAAGAATGGAAGGAAACCGGGCATGAAGGGGCTCATGGTGACTAGAGAGGGTTCCAGACAAGGCTTTAACTCTGTTGCTAAGCTACACGTGTTTGAGGAAAATCTTTGTCATCTTTGGACTGTTTATGAAGCACATATGCAAGTTCACTTCTCACACATATCCTGTATAAACACGTAAAAATAAGAAACAATTTGCAAATGAGCACATAAATCCAATATTTGTCTCAGAGTTGGGTGTGGCAGTACTATTGAGGTTCTCTTTGAGCTCTGAGGAGTGGCTCGATTTTTGGTTTGAATTACACACTGAGAAAGTTATTCTATGGATAAACTAGGTATGACACGTGTTCTAGATTCATGTGAATTTTTTGCTTGTACCCTGTTATATGAAGTATGCAAATATGGTCCTAGATAGGTTCTCAATATTACCCCAAGAACTCTGACCGGATTTGAAAGTCTCCTGAGTAGTGCCTTTCTAGTTGGTCACAGTTAATGGCATCAGACCACAGATCTTCATCTAATCTGACAGTTGGTGGTTATGTTGGCCAGCAGTGTGGTTGTGAATAAGAAGAGAGGTATGTGACTGTGACCTACAGTTTTACTTCATCTTTTGCGCTCCACACACTTGGCCAAGAAAGCCCCAGAGCCCACGCCCAGCGCCCATGCACAGCGCCCAGCGCCCACGCACAGCGCCCAGCGCCCACGCACAGCGCCCAGCGCCCACGCCCACGCCCAGCGCCCATACCAGATCATATCCTGCATACAGTACAACATACAGAAGAGAAGGCAGGTGGTTTCATTGGTCTACATTTTTAGAAGGTCTTTGTGACATGGGCGAGTCAGAAGTTCAATAGCGGACGGGTCTTTCCAATCATAAATATGACTGATAATGATTACGATGGCACATAATCACACATAAAACATAATCACATATACAAATAATGAAAGATGTTAATATGAAAAGGTTTTGCACCATGGAGGTCCATACAGAGTCGAGGTCCACCTTATAAAGGTGAGACTATATAAGAGACTATATAATGCCTCACCGGGGTGCCGTGCCGTCGGCAACATAGATCTGGAACTGTTGGGGTGCTAGGACCTAGTTTAACAATTATGCATCCATCCGTGAGTAACTCTGTTCCGTCAGCACTCATCCACTCAGGACCTACTTATTCATACAGGTCTGTATATACATACCCATGTACAGTTGTTATATTATATCACATGCAATATTGTAAGTAATTATTGGACCTAGGCATTCACTCAGGAATGCATATTAGTATCCTGCCAGTTGCACCTTTTCTCATTGCTTTTAGTATATCAAATGTGCAATAAGTGCAGTTGTCTGTAATTAAACCCTGCGCACTAAGGACTGTATTTTAAGGGAATTACTATTATTACCCCAATGATATCATACACACATTTAGCTATTAAAGTATCTCTTCCTGTCATTTACCTGTACAGTTTGTGTAAACATGCAAGTATTCACCTATCTGTAAATATAACTGTATACCTAACTGTACAGCTAATTTAACCATGCAAAATTTTCACTTACCTGTTCATTTACCCAGTCTGTCTATTAAGTAAACTATTATTACCCTCGCTCATATCATACGCGTTAGCTACTGAAGTATTTCTCTGCCATCAACCTGTATAGTATAGTTAACCATCCAACATCCACCAATGTATAGTGTACATATTCAGCCAACCACTCATACTATGCAATGTCCTTTTATAGCTTTTTTTTGCACTCCAGATATCCTGTATTTCTATACTTTTTCATACTGCCGCTCTATGTATCATGTACCGTGTATCTGTCTTTTGTGTACTTTCGTTGTGGCATTTTGCACCTGCCCTGTGTTTTTGTTGTAGCTGCTTGATAATGAAATTTCCCCCCCGGGGGATCAATAAAGTACCTATCTATCTATCTATCTATCTAAAAAGCCAAAAATCTAAGAAATACCATGTTAGAAAAAAGCATAGCAGAAACCTATGGTCATTTACGCTACCCAGCAACTTGTCCTGAAAATCAGCAGCTCTCAACTTTTCCAACGATCCACTTATGGAAAAAAAAATTTGGCACAAATTTGAGTGGTTACATACGATGGAAAACATGACTCAAATGTATAGTAAACAGAGGTACAGTACTGTGTGTAGGAAATTAATCCGGGTCTAGAGAATCATGCCACATAACATGTATTAATGCTCAGGGGTTGGAGGGCTTTTATAATCATTGTTTGTGGATGCTAATGGTTAGTAATAGCCTAAGTTTACAATACTTGTAAAATACTGTAGATGTCTGTATCTATAAAAGGTGCTTTCCACTCAACAGAAGGATACAAGTGTCCATCCAGACAAAGACAGTATAGCGGAGAGGGGAAAAAAAGATGTGAAGTCCAAGAGTAGAAACTCTGATTGGGAAGAACAGAGAGCTATAATATTAAACAGACCAGATGATGATGACTATAAATACATGGACAATGAGTGGTGCCTTGATGATCTTGATCTCTCAAAACTGCTTAGACATAAAAACCAATATCAGCTCAGCTCTGACTGCATCAGGACATTCCTTACAAAGCCGCCTCTTAACCTGGTGTTGAGCCTGTAGAACTAAATCAAGTCACCGGCGTTCCAACTAATGCATCAACATAACCATCTGGATAGAAGTGACTCTGAGGCCGTCATGACAGAGCAGAAAGGTTTTCCTGTTGAATGCTCTCTCTCAGCAGTGTCTCTCTGATGAGCTATTTACCCAGATGGATGAGGTTCAGTTTCTATCTCCACATGGAACTGGGCTTGGACAACATTAAAATGCTGCTCTTTTAAATCAGACAGGCCCTGACATAAGTAAAACTATGAGTCATCAAATGTGGTGTTTGAAAGCAAACTTGATATATAAAAGGGAATCTCAATAAACAATAGGCCTACAACAATATTCCAGAAATTGCTTGCAGGCTGTAAAATTAGTAGCTTGCTAAGAATTATATTTGTGACTTAATAGTGGGTTTTCTGGCTGGCTGTCACTCTAGGCACTTGCCCAAACCACGATTTGGACAGGCTACGATACCAAAGTTTGTGGAGATTCCGTATGACCAGTATGTTCAGACGAATGATGGCCTACAGCTTCAAAACCTTTGGCGCTCTCAAACTAAGGATTCTGTGGCTAAATGAGGTAGCTAAGTAAAACAATAATTATATTATTTAATTATATTGAATTATGCATGTATGAACTACACTGAACCAAAAAAATAAACTTAACATGCAACAATTTCAAAGCTGTTACTGAGTTACAGTTCATATAAGGAAATCAGTGAATTGAAATAAATTCATTCGGTCCTAATCTATGGATTTCACATCACTGCGAATACAGATATGCATCTGTTGGTCACAGATACCTTAAAAAAAAAGATAGGTGCATGGATCCGAAAACCAGTCAGTATCTGGTATGACCACCATTTGCCTCATGCAGAACGACACATCTACTTCGCATAGAGTTGATCCGGTTGTTGATTGTGGCCTGTGGAATGTTGTCCCACTCCTCTTCAAAGGCTGTGAGAAGTTGCTGTATATTGGTGGGAACTGGAACACGCTGTCGTAAACAAGCTCAATGGGGGACATGTCTGGTGAGTATGCAGGCCATGGAAGAACTGGGATATTTTCAGCTTCCAGAAATTGTGTACAGATCCTTGCGGCATGGGGCCGTGCATTATGCTGAAACATGAGGTGATGGAGGTGGATGAACGGCACGACAATGGGCCTCAGGATCTCGTCACGGTACTGTATCTCTGTGATTCAACTTGCCATCGATAAAATGCAATTGTGTTCATTGTCTGTAGCTTAGGCCCACCCATACCATAACCACACCGCCACCATGGAGCACTCTGTTCACAACGTTGACATCAGCGAACCGCTCGCCCACACGTCGCCATACACGCTGTCTGCCATCTGCCTGGTACAGTTGAAACTGGGGTTAATCCGTGAAAAGCACACTTTTCCAGCGTGCCATTGGCCATCGAAGTTGAGCATTTGACCACTCAAGTCAGTTACGATGCTGAATCGCAGTCACGTCAAGACCTTAGTGTGAACAATGAGCATGCAGATGAACTTCCCTGTGACCGTTTCAAAGTGCAAAATTAATCAGCTGTCCAGGTGGTTCGTCTCAGACCATCCCGCAGGTGAAGAAGCCGGATGTGGAGGTCCTGGGCTGGCATGGTTACACGTGGTCTGCGGTTGGACGTACTGACAAACTCTCTAAAACAACATTGGAGGCGGCTTATGGTAGAGAAATGAACATTAAATTATCAGGCAACAGCTCTGGTGGACATTCCTGCAGTCAGCATGCCAATTGCACGCTCCCTCAAAACATGAGTCATCTGTGACATTGTGTTGTGTGAGAACTGCACATTTTAGAGTGGCCTTTTATTGTCCCCAGCACAAGGTGCACCTATGTAACGATAATGCTGTTTAATCAGCTACTTGATATGCCACACCTGTCAGGTGGATGGACTATCTTTGTCATGTCTACTCCCGCTCCGGCGCTCGACATCGGCGGTCTACTAACCACCGGTCCTGGCAACCCATAATAACGCACACCTGGCAACCATCATTACACACACCTGCACCTCATCATGAGGCACACCTGGACTTCATCACCCCCTGATTACTTCCCCTTTATCTAGCACTCAGTTGTATCACACATCAGGCAGTATTGTTTCTGTTTTCATGTTCAGATGCTACTCCTGTTTTTGTATTTGCTCTATGTTAGTTTCGATTCCTGACTCCCTGCGTCATCGTCACAATCTTGGCAAAGGTCACTAACAGGGATGGAAACAAATTTGTGCACAAAATTAGAGAGAAATGGTACATTTCTGGGATCTTTTATTTCAGCTCATGAAACATGGGACCAACACTTTACATGTTGAGTTTATATGTTTGCTCAGTGTATATATATATACATATATATATATATACAGTGGGGAGAACAAGTATTTGATACACTGCCGATTTTGCAGGTTTTCCTACTAACAAAGCATGTAGAGGTCTGTAATTTTTATCAAAAATCCAGAAAATCACATTGTATGATTTTTAAATTATTAATTTGCATTTTATTGCATGACATAAGTATTTGATCACCTACCAACCAGTAAGAATTCCGGCTCTCATAGACCTGTTAGTTTTTCTTTAAGAAGCCCTCCTGTTCTCCACTCATTACCTGTATTAACTGCACCTGTTTGAACTCGTTACCTGTATAAAAGACACCTGTCCACACACTCAATCAAACAGACTCCAACCTCTCCACAATGGCCAAGACCAGAGAACTGTGTAAGGACATCAGGGATAAAATTGTAGACCTGCACAAGGCTGGGATGGGCTACAGGACAATGGGCAAGCAGCTTGGTGAGAAGGCAACAACTGTTGGCGCAATTATTAGAAAATGGAAGAAGTTCAAGATGACGGTCAATCTCCCTCGGTCTGGGGCACCATGCAAGATCTCACCTCATGGGGCATCAATGATCATGAGGAAGGTGAGGGATCAGCCCAGAACTACACGGCAGGACCTGGTCAATGACCTGAAGAGAGCTGGGACCACAGTCTCAAAGAAAACCATTAGTAACACACTACGTCGTCATGGATTAAAATCCTGCAGCGCACGCAAGGTCCCCCTGCTCAAGCCAGCGCATGTCCAGGCCCGTCTGAAGTTTGCCAATGACCATCTGGATGATCCAGAGGAGGAATGGGAGAAGGTCATGTGGTCTGATGAGACAAAAATAGAGCTTTTTGGTCTAAACTCCACTCGCCGTGTTTGGAGGAAGAAGAAGGATGAGTACAACCCCAAGAACACCATCCCAACCGTGAAGCATGGAGGTGGAAACATCATTCTTTGGGGATGCTTTTCTGCAAAGGGGACAGGACGACTGCACCGTATTGAGGGGAGGATGGATGGGGCCATGTATCGCGAGATCTTGGCCAACAACCTCCTTCCCTCAGTAAGAGCATTGAAGATGGGTCGTGGCTGGGTCTTCCAGCATGACAACGACCCGAAACACACAGCCAGGGCAACTAAGGAGTGGCTCCGTAAGAAGCATCTCAAGGTCCTGGAGTGGCCTAGCCAGTCTCCAGACCTGAACCCAATAGAAAATCTTTGGAGGGAGCTGAAAGTCCGTATTGCCCAGCGACAGGCCCGAAACCTGAAGGATCTGTATGGAGGAGTGGGCCAAAATCCCTGCTGCAGTGTGTGCAAACCTGGTCAAGAACTACAGGAAACGTATGATCTCTGTTATTGCAAACAAAGGTTTCTGTACCAAATATTAAGTTCTGCTTTTCTGATGTATCAAATACTTATGTCATGCAATAAAATGCAAATTAATTACTTAAAAATCATACAATGTGATTTTCTGGATTTTTGTTTTAGATTCCGTCACTCACAGTTGAAGAGTACCTATGATAAAAATTACAGACTTCTACATGCTTTGTAAGTGGGAAAACCTGCAAAATCGGCAGTGTATCAAATACTTGTTCTCCCCACTGTATATATAACGGGATGTTGAAAATAATTCTGAGGTAGTTTGGCAAAATGTCAGATAGAAATTAGGTAAACAAAACATCAAGAGGACTCTAACAGGGCACCGATTATAGCGAAATGCCATTGCCAATATGTCATAAACTTGCATAACTGGTTGCGTCAGGAATCATAAAAGATAGATATGTTTGGTAGTCTTAGGTCTACTCTCCAACTTTATCTACCGTTCTCAAACAGATTGTGAGTAGGCCTACTTTTTCGGTGTTGATGGACCTTCCCCTCTTCTATCCTGGACACCTATGAAGCGACAACGCGATTTAGAAATCAGCTCCTCTGGAAGGTGATGTATTGGGCAATCTCCTTGTCCATAGGAATGTTTGTTGGATACCTTGCAAAACACATTTTCCCCTTAAAGGTCTCCAGATGCAGGAGCAGAATAGCTGTACTGCTGCACAGCTGAAACATGAGTACCAGGTTCTGTATGCATTCAAATTAGTCAACATACTGTACATTCAAATACATTGGAAATCAATGTAGCATGACCCAGTCCATTATAACTATATTAAGTCATAGGCTACTAGTTGGCCTTCAAAACGATAGATGATCTGAACAGGTTTGTTTAATACTGTATGTAGAGTGACTGTCCAGATGACCTGTAGGCATTTGGAACAGGACTATGCAGGAAGAGATTTGGGGAGAGGTTATTTTATTACCCATAAACCACTTTGGTTTCCAGCAACTCCTGGTGTTTTCATGCTTTGAAACATCAACCCACTGTAAAGGGGTTATAGCTCCCAGAGCTTGCTGATTAACTTGGCACCACTTGATTATGGTTCATAGGGTCCATTTATCCAGACTCATGTTGCTCAAGTTTTTTTTTTTAAAGCACGCTATTGAAATAGAAATAGTACTAAATTCTGATTCCAACATGACATATTAGTTATTCACCTAGAATAGGAATGTGCCTCTCATCACTATTAGTTCTTGACAGAGGAAATGAGCACAGTGATTCATGAAAAAAAAAAAAAAAATCAGTGACATCCTCCTTGACGTCTTTAAAAGTACTGTTTTTGGGTTGACATTTTATTTATATTTTTTTGCAGACTTTTTCCTCTTGACTGCACCGGTTCCTTCCCGCCTAGGAACATTAGCCAAACATGTCCATGACTTTTCCTCATAAACATGGAGGATCAAAAGTGCAGTAGATTTCCATGCACACAGCACCATTTATATAAGAGTGTACGAGGATCCCAACGTTTGTTAAACTCACTGGAACACTCTCTAAAACACCGTTAAGCCCTAGCAGGCAGCTGAGAGAGCCAGACATAATCAGGGAGGTCCCCACTGGTAGTTCTTTTTGAACTGGAAACTAAACACTAGCTGGGTCATTCACTTCTCATACACTCTCAACATCATGTGCTAAGGTTAAGTAGCCATAGTAGCGCTTCGATGTGTATTCACTCTTCTTCTCAGCTTCTGAGATTTAGGCTAACCAAACTGTTGTATCTCTATTTTCATCCCATCTCAATTCCTGAGTAGTAGAGAGATACTGTTCAACAGCTGCAACAGCTGCAACAGCCATTCTGAGTCCATGTACAGAGGTGTACCAATACAGTCGGTCTATGGAAAGGGTGAGAACATCCTTTGATACGGAGCACAGGGTTCAGATCTGTATTCATGCTGTGCCTTCTCCGACCTTACAGGGTTTTGATCTCTCAGCATGGGTCACCGAGTACATCTGAATGACATGACAAGTATGGAGTGATATGACCCCTCTATCTTATCTACTGTATCGAAAAGCATGGATTAAAAGTTCAGAGGTGAGGTCTGGAGGTCGAAGCAGTCCCTATAGGGAAACCTCATAAATATTCACATATGAACACAAGTGAAAAGCAAATGTGGATTAAAAAGTGGATGGGTGTTGGTTCGTGTTCACACTGGAAACTTGGCAGGGTCCCTGTGAAATGTCCCCCTCCACAGCAGTCATCGTGTTACTTTAGTCTCATTCACCCTCTCTAGTGATCCACATTTCATTTCAGAGGAACTATTTGAAAGCTCTGATAGATTGCTTTTTAAATTAGCTTTAAGCTAAACCATGAATTGCTAAATACCTCCATGACAGTGTTTGTTTCCCACGATTTTGTCTTCCTTTTCAAATTACATTAATGGTATATTGCATGTTGTCCCCAGTAATGCCTTGGTTTTGCCTAGGCCACTGTGCTCATTTCAACTTTAGTCATTATGGTCCTGATGGGAGGAGTTGGAAAGGCATGTGTGAAATTCCATAGAGATTACACAAAAGAGCTAACCATCCAGATTCCCGATTAAGTCTGCGTCCGGGAACTTCCTTCTTTACTAATAATGCAGAGGTGTGGTTTACAGACCAACACTGCATGGTTTCTCTGGGTTACAGAGATATAATCTAACAGTGAAACATTACTTTATTCCTGTTTAATTGGTCACTAGGATATCATTTGTCAGCCATGGATACCAAGAGCCTGATTCTTTTCAGATGCTAGGGATTTTTCCAAATCAATCTAGGCAACAACGGTATAATTCTAACTAGGTTTAAAGTACGAATCCGTAATTGGGGAAACAGCGCCACTGTACGCCCCAGTTTTTTTTTTCAGTACATATTTTGCTGTTCTATAGAGCGTGCAATGATGTCCGAAGAGACAACACTGTGTTTGTTGTTTACATTAGTGGAGGCTCCTCAGAGGAGGAAGAGGAGGACCCTCCTCCTCAGTGAATTTCATAAAAATAAATATAGTAAAACATTTAAAAAGTGATCATTTTTAGATGAAACTATACAAAATATATTCACGTCACCAAATAATTTATTAAAACACACTGTTTTGCAATGAAGGTATATAGTAACTTAGATAGATAGATAGATAGATAGATAGATAGATAGATAGATAGATAGATAGATAGATAGATAGATAGATAGATAGATAGATAGATAGATAGATAGATAGATAGATAGATAGATAGATAGATAGATAGATAGATAGATAGATAGATAGATAGATAGGTACTTTATTGATCCCCCGGGGGGGAAATTTCATTTCAACAGCACTCAGTAGGGTAGCACCATGGTGTAGCTGGAGGACAGCTAGCTTCCATTCTGCTCTGGGTACGTTGACATCAATACAAAACCTAGGAGGGCTGGCTTCCGGGTTAAGCGAGCAGTGTGTCAAGAAGCAGTGCGGAAGACGCATGGCTCTCGACTTTCGCCTCTCCCAAGTCCATACGGGAGTTGCAGCGATGGGACAAGACTGTAACTACCAATAGGACAAGACTGTAACTACCAATAGGACAAGACTGTAACTACCAATAGGACAAGACTGTAACTACCAATAGGACAAGACTGTAACTGCCAATAGAACAAGACTGTAACTACCAATAGGACAAGACTGTAACTACCAATAGGACAAGACTGTAACTACCAATAGAACAAGACTGTAACTACCAATAGAACAAGACTGTAACTACTAATTGGATATGACTGTAAACCCCCCCCCCCCCCCCCCCCCCCCTTCCACTTCCACTTCCACATTAATTACGACAACTTCCGGAGGACATCCTCCAACCTATCAGAGCTCTTGCAGCATGAACTGACACGTTGTCCACCCAATGAAAGGATCAAATTATTAATCTAGTACTGAAAACATAAAACATAAGCTGGCACTGCAGTGCATAAAATGTGGTGAGTTGTTGACTTAAAGAGAGAGAATGATCATTGTTGAACTGTTCTGAACAAATTCATTAATAATAATGTTTTCAAAAAGGGAGGAGCAAGAGAGAGATAGAGAGAGAGAGAGAGAGAGAGAGAGAGAGAGATAGCCTGCGTTTCAAACTCATAAAAGACACACCCTCCTCCACTAACCCTCACCTTTTGCCCTTAGGGGAATCCTCGCGACCATCTTTGCCATTGGTCCAAACGATTAGCCAAGCAAGGGAAGTTCGCAACGTAAGCCCCTCAACCCTCGTTTTTGAAAGAGTTTGCGAGTGTACAATTATCTTCCCTCCGGGGCCTGAAACGCCCCATAATTCAATTAGCGATGGTTGTACATCCGCTAAGAAACGTTAAAACCTCAACGTCAACATACAAGTGTAAGTAAAAACAAATGTAAATAAGTTAGAAATTGTGCTAATACACATGGCGGCACAAACACGCCTCGTAAAAGTAATTATGTTTTTGTTTGGTTAGCTTTTGGAAAATGTAGAAAGAAGTTCCAGCTATGCAGTGTAACATTAGGTAGCGAATTAATTTGCTAGCTATCATACAGTAGGCGTATATTAATAATTATATAGTTAATGTAAATGAATAAGGGTGGTCCATTTTTAAAAAATCATTCCTTCCTCCCTTGCCCTTGCCCTGCAAGTGTACACTCGTCAGACGTCATGATACGTCATCAGAAGTGTCAACTTAATTTGAGGGCTGAGGGGATAGGGGTGTGTCTTTTTGAAGGTTTGGCTTTGAAAGTTATTTTTTTGCCTGGTCACAGACAGCTGAAGGTAGAAGGTGAGAGGCGGAGAGCGCATAGATGTGAGAAGGAATTATATATACACAACATGCTGTTTATATGTGTCTATGAAATACATCGGGAGTGTATTCATTCCGCCGATTCTGTTGGAAATGTTTCTTAAACGGAATCAAACTAAACGAAACATTTGTCCAATAGAAACTTGCGTTTGCAACTGTTGTACTAATGATTCCACCCTAGATCAGCTAGATGCAGGCAAGAGTGTGCAAGGTGGTATTGAATGTGTCACTGTCTGTCACCTCAAATCTTTCTCTCGACCTGTTCGCACCTACGTTGTAAACTTTCAATAAAGGCTAGTTTGTAGCAACCTCACGATGGGTACAGGGAAAATTGTTGAACATTTTTTGTAACCTAAACCAATTGATGTTACATTGAACTGGGTGAATGGAGTCATCCAATATGCTGTAATAGAAATAAAAAATAATCATCCTCCCTCCATCTTAAACGGCTCGACCGCCAATGGTTTGCAGTAACTTCTTTGTTGTAATATCCTAAACAGACTGGTCAGTTTCAGCTTTAAGGATATTTAAATGTATTATGGCCATGTGTCACAAAGCCAGAGATACACAACGACAACAAAAAAAGGTTTCCATAAATCCAACTTCAAACTTCCGCCAGAATGGTTATTCTATTTGAAAGACCTGTCAAAACATTGACTTGACATCACTCTCCTGTTCAAGCCCCTTTATGTTAGTCCTGCTTCTCACGTCTAACTAAAACACCAAGGTGTTTCCCAGTTCTAACTCTGACAGGTCACATTATAGACATCCCTCCCCAGACACAAAGACCCAGGCCTGGTGGAGAGGAGGAGAGGCTCTAGGCATGGCTCTGTCAGGACTGATTAATGACACTGTTTCCCAGTGTTAGCTACAGACCGTACATCACTGCATTACCTGACAACACTGCTTCCAGAAATGGGAAGAAAGGGCCTCAGCTGCCAGACAAAACCATGGGTGAGCCCTCAACCTTAGGAGAGGAACATGCTGATGGGAGTCTAGTTTCTCCTCATACACAACACACACACAGAGACCCTGTGATAGCCAAGATGGCCATGGTGGAGCCCTGAGAGTTCCTCCAGGGCCCGTGGAGTATTGGAAACACATTCCTGTAAGTCTCTACTACCAAATCTGCAGTGGGGAGAACAAGTATTTGATACACTGCCGATTTTGCAGGTTTTCCCACTTACACAGCATGTAGAAGTCTGTAATTTTTATCATAGGTACTCTTCAACTGTGAGTGACGGAATCTAAAACAAAAATCCAGAAAATCACATTGTATGATTTTTAAGTAATTAATTTGCATTTTATTGCATGACATAAGTATTTGATACATCAGAAAAGCAGAACTTAGTATTTGGTACAGAAACCTTTGTTTGCAATAACAGAGATCATACGTTTCCTGTAGTTCTTGACCAGGTTTGCACACACTGCAGCAGGGATTTTGGCCCACTCCTCCATACAGATCCTTCAGGTTTCGGGCCTGTCGCTGGGCAATACGGACTTTCAGCTCCCTCCAAAGATTTTCTATTGGGTTCAGGTCTGGAGACTGGCTAGGCCACTCCAGGACCTTGAGATGCTTCTTACGGAGCCACTCCTTAGTTGCCCTGGCTGTGTGTTTCGGGTCGTTGTCATGCTGGAAGACCCAGCCACGACCCATCTTCAATGCTCTTACTGAGGGAAGGAGGTTGTTGGCCAAGATCTCGCGATACATGGCCCCATCCATCCTCCCCTCAATACGGTGCAGTCGTCCTGTCCCCTTTGCAGAAAAGCATCCCCAAAGAATGATGTTTCCACCTCCATGCTTCACGGTTGGGATGGTGTTCTTGGGGTTGTACTCATCCTTCTTCTTCCTCCAAACACGGCGAGTGGAGTTTAGACCAAAAAGCTCTATTTTTGTCTCATCAGACCACATGACCTTCTCCCATTCCTCCTCTGGATCATCTAGATGGTCATTGGCAAACTTCAGACGGGCCTGGACATGCGCTGGCTTGAGCAGGGGGACCTTGCGTGCGCTGCAGGATTTTAATCCATGACGGCGTAGTGTGTTACTAATAGTTTTCTTTGAGACTGTGGTCCCAGCTCTCTTCAGGTCATTGACCAGGTCCTGCCGTGTAGTTCTGGGCTGATCCCCCACCTTCCTCATGATCATTGATGCCCCACGAGGTGAGATCTTGCATGGTGCCCCAAACCGAGGGAGATTGACCGTCATCTTGAACTTCTTCCATTTTCTAATAATTGCGCCAACAGTTGTTGCCTTCTCACCAAGCTGCTTGCCTATTGTCCTGTAGCCCATCCCAGCCTTGTGCAGGTCTACAATTTTATCCCTGATGTCCTTACACAGCTCTCTGGTCTTGGCCATTGTGGAGAGGTTGGAGTCTGTTTGATTGAGTGTGTGGACAGGTGTCTTTTATACAGGTAACGAGTTCAAACAGGTGCAGTTAATACAGGTAATGAGTGGAGAACAGGAGGGCTTCTTAAAGAAAAACTAACAGGTCTGTGAGAGCCGGAATTCTTACTGGTTGGTAGGTGATCAAATACTTATGTCATGCATAAGATTCCGTCTCTCACAGTTGAGGTGTACCTATGATAAAAATTACAGACCTCTACATGCTTTGTAAGTAGGAAAACCTGCAAAATCGGCAGTGTATCAAATACTTGTTCTCCCCACTGTATCTGCATGGCCTCTCTCTCCATACGTCACATAAGTAATGCACTCAGGCAGGTACATGACTGAGAAATACCATTGGGAAGTGTAGCCCTCTTTCAGCTCCATAACTTTTAAAGATGAGGATGGTAACCTTAGTCATATGTCAGTTACTTAAGAAAAATGTATTGTTCCAAGAATATTATAACTACTCTCTAGGCCTTTGCCAATGCCATTGGTTGGGAAGACAGGCTGTCGGCAATCAAAGCTCGAGTCTGTTTGATTTGACCAAAAGCTGATTTTCCTACTGCTTTCATTGGTCTCAACCTGCACTCTCAAAATGTAGAAAGAAATGGCTTTTCTCAAATTACCACAAATGTCTCTTAATCCATAAACTGAAATAGACAGTCGCTTATGTTTAAAATTGAGTACAATTGCAAAGCACAATACTTATGTGTTACCTAAGACAGACTAACTGTTTTAATGTGGCAGTAGCCATAGGTTTTCCCATTAATTCTTAATCTTGTGGGATCACTGATGTCATTCGTTGCTAAAGGCTGAAGACCAGAGTTCTCAAGTGAAACCAGATGGACTAACCATTTGGAATTTCAGTTGAAGAACTTAAGAACTGAACACATCTCAACTCATTCTGTTTTTCACTTCAAGTCAACCAGAATTCCAGCTTCAGACAGTGTATGTCGTTGAGATCAATCACATTGATCCCACAGAGAACATTTTAAAGAATAGCATAATATATCCACCTCTTGGGAACTGGAATAACATTGACAGTGTCCAAAAAAGTATGTATCTTAGTTCACTCAACCAGCCAGATAGAGTTGATGTGGTTTGTGTATATAAACTCTTAGATAGACAGCTTGGCAATAACATGCTTTTGTAACTCAAGTGATTTGACTTACCTGCTAAACAGAGGCCAAAGATACTCAGGAGAACCAAGATGTATAGAGACACGATGGCATACTTGATGGCAGACAGGGAGTTCAGGTGGCTGCAGCAATTGTCTGGCTTTCTTCTCCTCTTGGCAGAACCACCTGAAAAGAAAACATCTCTTTAGAATTGGAAGACAAAGATGGATACAAGGGCTCTTAGAGGAGGTCTGAAGTGAGGGGTCATGAGGATAAAAGACGCTGGATGAAATGAGGATAAAATGTCATGAGGATAATATTCTTATGCAGTGATGAAAAGGTCCTACATAAAAATGCATGCCTGACTGTCAACTGAATGACTTGTTGCATTGTGGCAGCCATCTCTCATAACATAGACTTTATGCTAAAAATCCCCACAAATGATGGTATTATTGTTCTATCAGTACTGACGTAGCGAGTTGGCAACCTCGATTCTCCACTGGGCTGATATTGTAGTCAGCATGAGAGTCAAAACAAAAATCTAAGCCATAAGACTCCTGAACAGGTAATCAAATCCCAGACTATTTGCATTGCATCCCCCCTGTATATAGCCTCCTCACATTGTCTCTGTACTGGTACCGCCTGTATATAGCCTCCTCACATTGACTCTGTACTGGTACCCCTGTATATAGCCTCCTCACATTGATTCTGTACTGGTACTTCCTGTATATAGCCTCCTCACATTGACTCTGTACCGGTACCCCTGTATATAGCCTCCTCACATTGACTCTGTACTGGTACTTCCTGTATATAGCCTCCTCACATTGTCTCTGTACCGGTACCACCTGTATATAGCCTCCTCACATTGACTCTGTACTGGTACCACCTGTATATAGCCTCCTCACATTGACTCTGTACTGGTTCCACCTGTATATAGCCTCCTCACATTGACTCTGTACCGGTACCCCTGTATATAGCCTCCTCACATTGACTCTGTACTGGTTCCACCTGTATATAGCCTCCTCACATTGACTCTGTACTGGTTCCACCTGTATATAGCCTCCTCACATTGACTCTGTACCGGTACCCCTGTATATAGCCTCCTCACATTGACTCTGTACTGGTTCCACCTGTATATAGCCTCCTCACATTGTCTCTGTACCGGTACCACCTGTATATAGCCTCCTCACATTGTCTCTGTACCGGTACCACCTGTATATAGCCTCCTCACATTGACTCTGTACCGGTACCACCTGTATTTAGCCTCCTCACATTGACTCTGTACTGGTACCACCTGTATATATCCTCCTCACATTGACTCTGTACTGGTTCCACCTGTATATAGCCTCCTCACATTGTCTCTGTACCGGTACCACCTGTATATAGCCTCCTCACATTGTCTCTGTACCGGTACCACCTGTATATAGCCTCCTCACATTGTCTCTGTACCGGTACCACCTGTATATAGCCTCCTCACATTGTCTCTGTACTGGTTCCACCTGTATATATCCTCCTCACATTGACTCTGTACCGGTACCACCTGTATATAGCCTCCTCACATTGTCTCTGTACTGGTACCCCTGTATATAGCCTCCTCACATTGACTCTGTACTGGTTCCACCTGTATATAGCCTCCTCACATTGACTCTGTACTGGTTCCACCTGTATATAGCCTCCTCACATTGACTCTGTACTGGTTCCACCTGTATATAGCCTCCTCACATTGACTCTGTACTGGTACCACCTGTATATAGCCTCCTCACATTGACTCTGTACTGGTTCCACCTGTATATAGCCTCCTCACATTGACTCTGTACTGGTTCCACCTGTATATAGCCTCCTCACATTGACTCTGTACTGGTTCCACCTGTATATAGCCTCCTCACATTGACTCTGTACTGGTTCCACCTGTATATAGCCTCCTCACATTGACTCTGTACTGGTTCCACCTTTTATATAGCCTCCTCACATTGTCTCTGTACCGGTACCACCTGTATATAGCCTCCTCACATTGACTCTGTACTGGTTCCACCTGTATATAGCCTCCTCACATTGACTCTGTACTGGTTCCACCTGTATATAGCCTCCTCACATTGTCTCTGTACCGGTACCACCTGTATATAGCCTCCTCACATTGTCTCTGTACCGGTACCACCTGTATATAGCCTCCTCACATTGTCTCTGTACCGGTACCACCTGTATATAGCCTCCTCACATTGTCTCTGTACCGGTACCACCTGTATATAGCCTCCTCACATTGACTCTGTACCGGTACCACCTGTATATAGCCTCCTCACATTGACTCTGTACCGGTACCACCTGTATATAGCCTCCTCACATTGTCTCTGTACCGGTACCACCTGTATATAGCCTCCTCACATTGTCTCTGTACCGGTACCACCTGTATATAGCCTCCTCACATTGTCTCTGTACTGGTACCACCTGTATATAGCCTCCTCACATTGACTCTGTACCGGTACCACCTGTATATAGCCTCCTCACATTGTCTCTGTACCGGTACCACCTGTATATAGCCTCCTCACATTGTCTCTGTACCGGTACCACCTGTATATAGCCTCCTCACATTGACTCTGTACTGGTACCACCTGTATATATCCTCCTCACATTGACTCTGTACTGGTACCCCTGTATATAGCCTCCTCACATTGACTCTGTACTGGTACCACCTGTATATATCCTCCTCACATTGACTCTGTACTGGTACCCCTGTATATAGCCTCCTCACATTGACTCTGTACTGGTACCACCTGTATATATCCTCCTCACATTGACTCTGTACTGGTACCCCTGTATATAGCCTCCTCACATTGACTCTGTACTGGTACCCCTGTATATAGCCTCCTCACATTGACTCTGTACTGGTACCACCTGTATATATCCTCCTCACATTGACTCTGTACCGGTACCACCTGTATATAGCCTCCTCACATTGACTCTGTACTGGTACCACCTGTATATAGTCTCCTCACATTGACTCTGTACTGGTTCCACCTTTTATATAGCCTCCTCACATTGACTCTGTACTGGTACCGCCTGTATATAGCCTCCTCACATTGTCTCTGTACTGGTACCCCTGTATATAGCCTCCTCACATTGACTCTGTACTGGTTCCACCTGTATATAGCCTCCTCACATTGACTCTGTACTGGTACCCCTGTATATAGCCTCCTCACATTGTCTCTGTACTGGTACCCCTGTATATAGCCTCCTCACATTGTCTCTGTACTGGTACCCCTGTATATAGCCTCCTCACATTGACTCTGTACTGGTACCACCTGTATATAGCCTCCTCACATTGACTCTGTACTGGTTCCACCTGTATATAGCCTCCTCACATTGACTCTGTACCGGTACCACCTGTATATAGCCTCCTCACATTGACTCTGTACCGGTACCACCTGTATAAAGCCTCACTACTGTTATTTTTTACTGGCATTTACTTTATTTATCTATTGTTTATCTAATACTTATTTTTTACTTAAAAACTGCATTGTTGGTTAAGGGCTTGTTAGTAAGCATTTCACTGTAAGGTCTACACCTGTTGTATTGTTGGTTAAGGGCTTGTAAGTAAGCATTTCACTGTAAGGTCTACACCTGTTGTATTGTTGGTTAAGGGCTTGTTAGTAAGCATTTCACTGTAAGGTCTAAACCTGTTGTATCCGGCGCTCGTGACAAATCCACTTTGATTTGATTTGATTTGTTTGAGGACGCTTTTCGGATTGAACTGTTGTTGCTGAGGAAGCGTTCAGCGCTGGTCAAATAGGACCAGAAGTAGGGTGACAGAAGACATCATAAGTCAGGCTAAGAAGATCTCAGTCCAATAGGAATCTGATCTAAATTACAAAGTGTCTCATGGTATTCGGTCATTTTGAGGAGACATAAGCCCTGAGAGAGACCAAGAGGAACGTATTACACAGTTTCATTTTATGTTAGTAGCATGGTTTCAATTGTACCAAGACGGGTGATGTCATGTCAATAGAGACAGGCACTGGATCTGTGCTGCACATATGCTGTGGCTGCTGGGATTCTGTGTGAACAATAACCTTCCAGAAGGACCACACTAGCTCTAGTGGAAACAAGTAGTACACTTTTTCTCTAGTTTAAAGAAAACACAGCTATGGAATGTATAGACATTTAGAGGCCATTGCATATTTAAGCAGTGGACATCAATGATACAAACACAAAGCATTTGTTTGTTGATGTGTTTTTTTGAATGTTTGTTTTTTAAAAAACGAGAAAGTGTTAGATTTAAAGCATACATTAACATTTTTTAAATTATTTAACATAATTTGACATTTTTCAGTAGAATTTGTCTGCTTACTAAATCACACTTGTTTTTCTGTGGAAAAGAAACATGTAAGTAAACATTGGTGCGTTGTATGGCATCATGTATATCATATACCTTACCGTTACCATTCACCCTGATATACCAAATTTACATTACAATATTTACTTATCTTAGGGGTCAATACAATGTAAACACAAGCTGACATCAGGCAATGAGAGACTGAATATTTATAGAGGAAGTGGAGCAGAACAGCTTCCACTTTTAAAAATTCCTGCAACATTAAGACATAGACGCTGTAATACGTTGGACACAACACCAAAGAACACAAGTTAATGTGGCATTATGTGGCTGCATGTTCAGCCTGGCTTTTTTTTTATAGGGTGTGTGATGGCAACAGGATCCTTGAATGTTTACAGTGAGTATGCTTGGCAGCTTAGGGATTTGGACAAGTAGAGTCCAACAAAATTTGGACCAATTCACTGTCGAGGCTTGATAAGCATTTCCCACCAACGTGGCATGCCGGAGGTCATAACTTGAGAACACTGTACAGTAGATTTGTTCGGCTGCACCTGTCCAAGCCCAAGACCCTCACACATTCACACACACAACATACTATCAGCACTTAGTGTTTATTGACTGCTCGCTGGGTGTGAGAATTCGGCAGACCCCAGGAGTCAGATTACCCATATTTATCTTTGCAGTTACAAGCATATCCTCTAAAAAGGCCATGACCAAGTCGGGTCAAATGCTTGCATCACTCCAAGCGCTGAAATATGAGCACATCACATATGGAGCCACTAAATTAGTTCTTACATCAATGGCAGAATTCAAAGAGGATTTGACCCGACTTGGTCATGGCCTTTTTATAGAGGTATGCTTGTAACTGCAAAGATAAATATGGGAAATCTGACTCCTGGGGTCTGCAGATTTCTCCCACCCAGCGAGCTGTGAAAAAGCACTACTTGCTGATAGTATGTTGTGTGTGTGTGTGTGAATGTGTAAGGGTGATTATAGACCTATGGGAAAATGTGTGAAAGGTCAAAGGGCAAGGATTTATACAGGACAAGAAGGGAAACTGCTTCTTTACCATCTTCACACAGGTTGAGCTTTGATAGGTTTCTGTCATCGTAGCCCTCCTCATAGAAGGATCCATTCTCCCTCTCTTCATATGTACTCAGGTACATGGCCTTATTCTCCATTCAGGAACTGTAGGGACGACAAAACAGATGACTTTCATGTAACCAAAGCAATATGTAAGACAACAATATGAGCTCTGTGTATGCATGTATTTGTCAATTTGTTATAGTCGCTCCAGATTGCATGAATAGATTAAATGTTCTAGTAAAACTTCTGGAAGGACAAAGCTGACTTACCGGTATTACATTCTATCAAGTTCTATTTCACCCTACTCATTTTTAAAATATTGTGTCTGTCTGATGTGTCATTTTCAAAATCTTCAGTTTTAAATCATCACCAGACCACTAATGTGGCTGGCTGTCAGTGCTGAGGCATTCGTTAATTACTGTAAGTTGAAGTTGAAATGTGGATATGGGGCCGTTGGTCGAGCAATGTACCTCTGTCTCTCAGACTACTACACATTATTCAAGAGGGCAAAACTCTACAAGTATCCTTACCCATCTATTATCTTATTATCTTTCCAGCCTGGAGTACAAAACCAAACTCGTAACTTTTCTCTGTAAAACAAACAGCAGAGCCTCTAAAACATAATGCAAGTTGCATGGATTTAATTATATTAATCCGTGACAGGAATATGAAGGGTCCAAAACCTCCTGTGCTGCCATCTAGTGCCAGAGAGAGAAAGTGGCTGACAGTAAACATTCCCAGCTGAACAGCTGTGTGAGAGAGAGAGAGAGAGAGAGAGAGAGAGAGAGAGAGAGAGAGAGTGACGCTCCGCCACATTCCTGGGCCATAGCTCAGGCAGACCTATGAACCCCTCCCCTCACAGTATGAACCAGTAGCAGCAGGCAAGAAATTAGACCCTAATAAAATACCCTAATAATCACCAAGATTTGGGATTAAGGTGCATGTACTAATAATCACCTAGATTTGGGATTAAGGTGCATGTACTAATAATCACCTAGATTTGGGATTAAGGTGCATGTACTAATAATCACCTAGATTTGGGATTAAGGTGCATGTACTAATAATCACCTAGATTTGGGATTAAGGTGCATGTACTAATAATCACCAAGATTTGGGATTAAGGTGCATGTACTAATAATCACCTAGATTTGGGATTAAGGTGCATGTACTAATAATCACCTAGATTTGGGATTAAGGTGCATGTACTAATAATCACCAAGATTTGGGATTAAGGTGCATGTACTAATAATCACCTAGATTTGGGATTAAGGTGCATGTACTAATAATCACCTAGATTTGGGATTAAGGTGCATGTACTAATAATCACCTAGATTTGGGATTAAGGTGCATGTACTAATAATCACCTAGATTTGGGATTAAGGTGCATGTACTAATAATCACCTAGATTTGGGATTAAGGTGCATGTACCTTTACAGTATGCTATGGCTGAGAAAACAGTGGAGTTTGGACTTCAGTGGGGAATTGGTCAATATTAACTGTGTAATAGAGAATAGAATGTGAAATACAGAGACGGATGTGGGACTGTTGAACAAAGTCATTAAAAGGAGCTCAATCTGGACTTTTTAATTAAGTAGCGGGACTGTCAGTTGACATTTTCGGGTAGGGGGCAGACACAGCCATTACCGAACCAGGCTGCTAGGAAACCTGTATGTGATCACCACCACTGATCATTGTCACCCAATGCAAGACTCTGAGAAAGTATATTCCTTCCCATGCCCAGGAAGCCATCCTGCCTTCTTTCACACACCAATGTGTGTTTTTCCCTGGAGGCAGGGCAGTGGTAGGCTCCATACATATTTCCTTCGGAATTGGAGGCTACAGTACAACCCTTCCATGATATTGCTCTACCTGGCAATGAGTGAGCCCTGTGATGTCTCCTCAAATACAGGAACAAACACATGAGCATGTCCAATCTCCATGAGGAACATTTTACTGTATCATGACAAATAATGTCTCTAGGCAAGGGGAGAGGACAGAGCCCTCCATCCATCATTATGACAAAAAAAAAGCCCACACTGTGATTTATGCCATAGTACTGTTTGCCTTCTCTCTGCCAACCAGGAAGGTCTGAATAGACATAGACTAGACACACAGAACTTGCACACATGGATGGTGACCAACTCGAAAGGAGAGAAGACAATTAAAATGTCCAGTGGCCCCCGCGCGCACATCACCGCTGAGTGGCGTCTCTGTGGAGCGCACGATGTCAGCTCAGCAGTGTGGTCTCAGAGGTCTCCCATGAGCGGGAACATTTATAAAGAGACGTATCCATCCGTCCGTATGGAATTAACCCATTTCCCAGTTAATTAAACGCGCCGCCACTTCACCCATGAGTGGAGAGATATAAAACAAAACACAAAACTTTCTGATGTGCATTTTCTTGGCATTAAGTCAACGAGGAACAGACCCGTTTGTTGGCACATAAATTGGATACCAGAGCACAGGTGTAAAATAATGTGGCCATAATATAATCCAGATCACCTGTATTGACATCTGAATTATATTATTGCCACATTATATGGGGCCATCGAATTTCATTAAAACATAATTGTAATTTCAAGGTCATGATGCAAAAATACAGAACATCATTTATCTATGGACAAAATCAAGTGCAAGTAAAAACGTTTTCGGGGATTAAACGCTTTTCAGGTTCGTTATGTTTATGTCTTCAAATGAACACAGAACTGGTGGCAAAACTAGACATTTGGAAAAGTTTGTCACTCACCTTGTCAAAGTTGTGACTAAAAAGTATAACAGATGCAAATGTCTCATCTCTAATTTCAATCTAAAAAGTGTACATATTTTCCCAATGACATCTCAATAAACGTTTCCTCTCAACATCAGACAGTTAACTGAAGTATCGCTCTCTCAGTAGCTAGATAAAGGCAGCGTGGAGATCCGTGCACCAGCCAGTCTGTGATGCTCGGGTGAATTAATCCCTTTTTAAAAGTGTAGTGGAGGCATGGAGACTACGATGTGGATAAAACCTCTGCCTGGACAACTCTGACTAGATGCGTTCTTACCTCATTATATTTAGTATCTAGTAGCTGTACTTATGCGCCTGGGGCAGGGCAGGGTCCAGTATAAATTATGTACCGTGGTAAAACTTTTTTACACATTTCTGAACAAATGCGCCCTCCTCTGGGCATTTGAGCATGGTACGTTACAAAAATGTTGCACTCCATTTCTACAGATCTTAAACAAAGACTACTTTCAAGTTTTAATGTCACGTGCACACGTACCGTGAAATGTCTTTCTTGCAAGCTCCAGACAACCCTCTTATACTAATTACTAATAAACTACGTAGATTATAGATAAGTGCGTCTGTCATTTCTGAGGACAAATAATGAACTATTCTTTATTGAAAGCCTGCAAAATATATTAAATAGCCTAATGTTAATGTCTTTAGGCTTGTGATGTAAACATGACTCTGTAGGCAGAGTAGAATGAAGCATGGTCGTCATTAAATACGTTTATTGCCTCTGCATGAAATATGATTTTCATTTGGACGATTGTGGCTGTGGTCCAAGATCCCTTTTTTAGGAGGAGTTCCTTCCACATGAGGGAGCCCCGGAGTAGTGTGTATTCCTCCAGCAGGTGTGCACCCGTCCAGCACCACAGACAGGAAGGGCTGGGCACAATGGGCAGGTAAGAGGCAGATATGACTGCCGATAAAAACGATTAACTGTACTCGATTAAACACTACAATAACTATTAACGTTCATTATACTATCATGAATGTCAAGTCTAGTGCATATAAGTGAATAGGTAGGAAATAGACAAGGACTACTTAAGTTTGCTTTACTTGCGCCAGGCGTACTTTACAAATGCGACATGGTAGCATTTACAGTAGAGTTTATAGTAGTAGTACTAGTAAATAAATAGTTACAATAGAAGTGGCTACTGATTAGTTTCACCAGTTTTCTGACTTTTGTCTGTTTTTGTCAACAGTTTGCACTCAGTACAGTACCCTTCCTGGGAATGGCATGGGCTACTATTACAGTACTGACTAGCATACAGTATGGTGTGCAGCAAAATAGACATGAAAATGACGACCATACATGAAATAAAGTTATATTATTAATTCAATGTATACCTTGTGTAGAATTTGAACGGTTACACAGTATAATGTAATTGAAATTACCATGAGTAGTTTCTGTGGTATTGTATATGACCACAAGATGGTGTATTTGTCACGCTGGGCCCATGTTGTACAGTAAGAACCCACTGGGAGTTCTGTTGGCAAAATACTGTGTCTGGTTATAAAATATATACTTCTTGTTTACCCAGGTCCAGCAAAACATGAGTAGGTCTACATACAACAGCTGTTGAAGGTATGTTAAATTACTTGGCAAGTTTGATTAATTAGCTGAGCAAGGTGTACCTTTGACCTTGACTCTGATGACCTCAGAGAGATTTATCAACTCTCTCTCTCCTTTTCCTTGTCCTACTGTCTCGTTCTATTTTTATTCCACGCACCATACAATGTTTGTTGAACCTTTTTCCTACAACATTCCAGGCCCGCAGCACTTTACTTTAAAACTTTGATCTAATATTTGATTAGGTCTGAGTCTTAAGCCTTAAGCGAAATTTACTCCAAATATTGTTGCCTCATACTCCGTCTGGTCCGTGGTCTGGTCTCCAAGAGATTGGGAAAACAAACAGAAGGGAACTCTCTCTGCCCAAGGGGAGATTTGTGGTCAGGAGTCATGGTCAGTATGAACAGGATGGTCAGGAGTAATGGTCAGTATGAACAGGATGGTCAGGAGTAATGGTCAGTATGAACAGGATGGTCAGGAGTAATGGTCAGGAGTAATGGTCAGTATGAACAGGATGGTCAGGAGTAATGGTCAGTATGAACAGGATGGTCAGGAGTAATGGTCAGTATGAACAGGATGGTCAGGAGTAATGGTCAATATGAACAGGATGGTCAGGAGTAATGGTCAGTATGAACAGGATGGTCAGGAGTAATGGTCAGTATGAACAGGATGGTCAGGAGTAATGGTCAGTATGAACAGGATGGTCAGGAGTAATGGTCAGTATGAACAGGATGGTCAGGAGTAATGGTCAGTATGAACAGGATGGTCAGGAGTAATGGTCAGTATGAACTGGATGGTCAGGAGTAATGGTCAGTATGAACAGGATGGTCAGGAGTAATGGTCAGTATGAACAGGATGGTCAGGAGTAATGGTCAATATGAACAGGATATCCTTTTCACCATTTAGATCCAGTATCATGTGATTCATCCGGATGTATTGTAAGAAATTGAATACTCTCAACTTCATCTTTGAATCACACAAAACATTGAATTACACACACCAGTCAGAAATGCACTGGGTCAGAGTATGTGGTTTGATGTGGGTTTGATCAGGAAGATGGTGATGCAACCCTTCTGGAAAGCAGCAAGACGGATAAAGGTGTTTCTCTGATGAGATGATGTTTCATACATGATGTTGTGGTGTGGATTGTGTACAGATGTCAGAGTCTAATCCCACAGCCCTTAGCTCTCGAGGAACAGATCCCACTACAACATGTCATACAGTGTTTACCGCTTTCTTTGCATAGGCAGGAAAAACTCACATTGACATTTCAGTCTTTAGCAGACGCTCTCATCCAGAGCGACTTACAGTTAGTGCATTCATCTCATGATAGCTAGGTGAGACAACAAATTAAGTCGTAGTAATTAACGTTTTCTCAACAAAGAAGTTATCAGCAAAGTCAGTACTAGTAGGAAAAGACAAGTGGAATTTTTATTTTATTTACTATACAAGCAGAGGTTTCCTGCTTTTCCTCCCCTCTTTCTCACTGTCTCGTCTGGCTGTCCAGTAATTACTCATATGGGAGCTCGTTCCTGCCAACATCATAGATAAGTCTCTTCATTAAGTCAGTAAAACATTCCTATATTTCCAACATGGCAAAAACAAGACAGTGCCCCACAGCATGTAAAGGCCAAATAAACATTGAGGCAGTTCTATAAAAGTTACTGGTCTTACCCCAGGGTATATGGCTGTGGAAATAGTACTGTAATGAAGTTGACATACAAAAGCAACCATCTCACTGTTAACGACTGCATAATTAACAAACTTCAAATTGTCATTGCCACTTTTTTAAGAAATGTATTTAAGTACGGGATGCATAGTGTGATGGTATTCTCAGATTGATACTACATACTTACTACTTTCTCCTTCCCTGACATATACAGTGCAGCCCAGATAATAACGCCACAATGAGCCTCCCCAAAAGGGTCTCCCTCTGGACCGTGGTGGATGTGTTTGACTGGGTCAAGGAGCAGTACCCATACCAAAAGAGTGTCCTCCAACTGGCCATCTTCAAGCATGAGATATCCGGTAGCTATCTTTCAGTCATCATTAATATAACTGCTATAAACAGCTATAAAAAAAAAGTGAATATATGTGATATTTTATCTCAGGCCTACTACAGCCCTGTACTGTATAAGTAACGGATGCCTGCAGACAGTTCCGGACCCCACATAATGACATGGAACATTCATCTTCCCAGTTACTGTTAATCCTCTACAAACCACACAGCTCACTCACAGTGTCAATACTGTTGTATTGTTACATCAGTAAATACTTGTCAGAAGCTGACCAAGAACATGCAGTAAAAACAACTGTTGTATGACTAATAAAACCTTGTGTCCTAAGGCTAGGATCCTGGAACAGTAGTTTTGCGTTGAGGTTAAATGCTTTTAAATTCAAGTTAAGTTAGGAATGGAATTTGACACTTTGACAAGTCAAGTTCATCAGGTAATTTGAAATCCATGCACCCAGCCTGAATTGACTGGCATCATTTTGCTTCCAACTCTAGTAGCCTCACCACCTCTCTTGCCTTCTTGCTCTGTTTCTCTCCAGGCAGAGCTCTGCTGAGGATGGGTGAACACCAGTGGGAGAGGATGGGGGTGGAAGGGGAGCATCTTCAGGAGATCCTAGTGGACATTCTTCTCCTTAGGGTCCAGGAGGAACTGGAGAACCTCAACGACTTCTTCTCTGGTGAAGAACTAACATTACTTTATTGTCTAAAAGGAAAGATATATACTGTGTCCTCTCAGATTGCTTCAGGAGTTCACTTGTACACTCTTAAAAAAAGAGAGTGCTATCTAGAACCTAAAATGGTTTTTTGGCTGTCCCTATTTGAGAACCCTTTGAATAGGGCGGCAGGTAGCCTAGTGGTTAGAGCGTAGGGCCCGTAACTGAAAGGTTGCTGGATTGAATCCCTGATCTGACAACATAAAAATATGTAGTTCTGCCCCTGAACAAGGCAGTTAACCCACTGTTCCTAGACTGTTATTGTAAATAAGAATTTGGGAAATACAGGATAACCTTTTTTGGTTCATGGGAGAACCCTTTTTGGTTCCTCTGTGGAAAGGGTCCTACATGGAACCTAAAAAGGTTATACTATGGGGACAGCCGAAGAACCCTTTTCGAACCCTTTTGGAAGAGTGTAGCCTATATCAGTTGGCTCATATGAACCCAGACAAGGTAAACACCCAAAGTGAGTCATACAAGGTTGCATTATCAGTCAACATGATTGACAGACATGTATTTCATCAAGAGGGTTAGCTTAGAGACACCTGCCAAGAATAGATTGGCATCGAATGAGAAGAGACAGAAGTACAGTACTATTTAACTGAACTGAAAATAAAATAAATCAATTGACTTTGTTTGGGATAGCTATAGATAAAGATAGCTATAGATGAAAGTTCAAAATATAGATCAAATACGTTGTTCACAGTGTGATACGTGTGCTTGCATATTTCAAATGTATTTGTTCACAGTGTGGTACGTATGCTTGCATATTTCAAATGTATTTTTAACCAAATGCATTTTTAACTCTTGTTCTCTAGAGTGTTTCTCTTCATGACTATAACAGAAGAAGAGGTCTGCGATATCCTTATTTTGTCCATCTACGGTGTGGAGGACTAGAGAAGAAAAAAAACCATTTGCTTTTAGTAATCATTAACCTGAAGAAGGCCGCCAGATTGGTTTTGGCACTGCTGTATTTTCACTAACACTTCTGTGAATCAAGCCCTTGCCTCTCTTGTGGTCTCATTTTTCACAATACTCAATACACTATATGTCAGTTCTTGCAGCGGGAGAATATCATTCCCCGTTGAACAGAGGATACAGTGCATCTCTCATCTGGACTAAATGTTGCCATCCCGTACTCAGCGCTGATTTGGCTAGCTAATGGCCTGTTATATTACTCTCAGGAGACCCTGTGTGAATTAGAATGGAGAGTAAGTAAATTAGTCCTGAGTTTAATGCAGGGACACATGGCCATCATTTAGATAACAACCCAAATGCTGCTCCAACCTATTAGGCTCTACACAGGGAATGTATAGGGATCATTTAATGGGAGTTTTTTGGCTAAAACTAAATGGCCGTTGAAGTTCTATGTATTTGCTTATATAGTTTGATGTTGGAGTAAGAATGTTGTGTCCTCTGACTGAAAGTGATGTCGTCTTTGTTTAGCTTCTGGTGCTCCACACCTCATGTTTGTAAGACGTCAGCAGAGGTTTTTCTGTCTGTCAAATGCAACGCAATGACTAGCAAATCTTTAAATGGAACACAGCTACATATAGAATCCCTCCAGTATGACTATCCAGGTAGGAATGTACTCTATGTAGAGATTTCCTATTCGATTTGTTCCTGGATCATATTTATATTAACAGTGCATTGTATAATCATGTGTGTATTACATGCGCTTGCTTAAATTGCTCAGAGATAGCGGTTTTGCATATTAAGTGGAAGCAAATAAAAGTACAACATTTGCAAATAATAAGTATTTTTATATTTCAAATCCTCCTTGCTCAGAGAAACCCCTCCCCAGACTTAAATGTCCTGTCCATTGTATAATGATAACGTTTGTTTGCTCCAGTTTTAAGTATTTAAGTGCATCCCTAAGGTTCACTATGTTTCATTAAACGCTAAATGCACATGAAAAACTGCAGGGTTGTCCAATCTGAAGCTCGTACAGTACCTTAGCAAAGCATACAATGCAGTTCAACTCCAAACCCCTATACCGGCACTAGTATAGTGTATTGTTTTCATTAACAGGAAGCGCTATGTTTAGACACCTATTTGCTATATCCAGCCTAGAACCCAAGAGAGAAACACGTTGTTCCACAAGAATGTCACGGCCCTATTTAGTGGACGAGTCTGACCTGACCCCTCATATTTGCTAGTGAGGACCAAATCTGATGATCATTTGAAATCATTGTCTTCACTGATAATTACACAAAAAATCTATGTGTAGATTCAACCAGTGGCCTAAATCTTGGGAGACATACTGGTGCGCCCTCAGACAGTGTCTGTTTGTATTTGTTAGATGGCTCCCCTCTTCCCCACAAACTTTAAATCTCCTCCTACTTTTAAAGGGCAGCCAAAGCAAGCAAAAACACGTTGCTCAGTGAAAGTAACACCTCTAGGGGAACATTACTTTTTTTTTTTCTATGTTCAGTAATCCAACTCCTGAAAAGTGCAGCCCAGTCCTGGCATGCTGATTCTGATGTGCCCCATAAAAGGACTGTTTATATTTCCTCACCTTCCATGGACATTAGCAAGTGCTGAGCCTGTGGCTCTAGGGTCCCGGTGGGGGGGGGGGGGGGGCCACACCAAATTAGACAGGCTGATTAATGTCCCTCAGAAATGCATGGCATTTGATTTCCTCCGTTCAGGGCGATGGTGCATCAGGAAAGAAACATTCTAATATACCTCGAGGAGAGACACTTAATCATACGTGACAGGAGGGCTTCCGGAATATTCCAAAGGTTAGCAAATCGTGCCTTTGACCCAAAGAGATGGAAAAAAAAGAGATACATTCTTGCTAGTAACAGTCTTATTGTTACTAGAATCAATAAAGTTTCCTGGCCAACATATTGTTCCAATAAGTTAGGGGGGGGGGGGGGGGGGGGGGGGGATTCTTTAACCTCTGTCTTGATTTTTTAAAATTCAAATTTCAGTTCAAGAATGCAATCAAGGTTTTGTTAACGTGGAGTCCAGTGGAGGCTGCTGAGGAGAGGACGGCTCATAATAATGGCTGGATTGGAGCCATTGTGTAATCATGTGGAAACCATGTGTTTTATGTATTTGATAGCATTCCACCTATTCCGCTCCAGCCATTACTGCAAGCCCGTCCTCCCCAATTAAGGTGTCACCAACCTCCTGTGGTGGAGTCTCTGGTCTGTCTTATATACCATATCTAATAGACACCCTTTTGGTGTAAAGAGAGTAGGCCATGTAAACGCCTGGCTAAAACCTATACTTCTTCTGCCAAGACATAATGCATCTCCAGTCTATTGTCTGCACCACTGGATCAATCTTTAATGCAGGCAGCCGATAAAATAGCGAAGCTTTGTAGCAACTACTTAATAATGCAGCTACAAATATATTTATTTCCCATCTTAAATTCATGACATGTTCTTATTGCTCAGGTAACAGTCTTAATTCAGGCGGTGTACTGTAGCAAGGTTGCAGAGCAGAGCATGCAACTCACATACGATCCTCTGCCGCACTGAGACTGACAGACCAATCAGAGGAGTGCCATTATAGGTCTTTGTGCATGTTGATCATGACTTCATTGGGTCAGCACATCGCCATAGAGATGTGTTTCTAATGGGATACCTGGGGACGTTCAGAGAAGTTGTGGGCCCTAAATCTCAGCCTGACAGACATTACTCTTACGCTACTGAAGCCTATCAGTAACACAGACAGGCACCCAGGGGTTGGGGAGACTTTAGACTGGGCTCCTTTCAGAATAATGAACCAATTAGTTCCCTTGTCTTTGAAAGTGGGGGGAAAAAAACACAGACAAAGTAATGACATTTCCCTCTGCAATTAAATTATTTGCTGCCTATAAGGGGCTAAACGTCATCAGTTTCAGCACAACTCTGCATTTTTCCCACTCCCTGTTTGCTGTGTTTGCATTTATAGAAATTGTAGTGCATCTCGTCTCTATCCGCCGGCAGCCATAGCCGGCCAGCAGTGCATCCATCTGACGCCGCTGCAGACTGTTTGTCACTGTCTTGTAATTTATTCATAGCTGCAACTGCAAAAAAAAAAAGGATCAATACATTCTGACAGAGAAATTAGTTAGTGGCAGGGCATGAGGTGCATCCATCTTTGGGTTAGAGAGAATAAGCAATGGAAACAGTCCTGGAAGTGATATTGAGGTTGAATAGGCCATGCCAGGAAGCTGCATTATTTAGATGATTTAGCCTGTTCCTTGCTGCTGTGTTGTATGGCAAAGAGATAACGCTAGTTACTCCATACACACAAGACAACAACCATAGAGCCTGAGTGAAATCATTTTCAGAAAGATTTTTATAATATCTTTATATATTTTTTTCTGATTGGATGACTTTCAACCAGAATGATACAGTGGTTGATTCTACTTTTGGTGAGACTGGGCAGCACAGATGGATCTCCAAATATGGCTATCAAAAGGACAAGGCTACAGGTCGATATCTTTGGCTGGAGTAGTAAAAAAGGCTGACTAATATTCCCACAGCTTATTGAATTGAACTGAATTCATTTTTGAGTTACAGACATATACAACAAAATGTACAATGTGGACCCAGAGGATATCACTTGAAAGTATTATTTAAAACGCTTGTTTTCAAAGTGGTTCTCGAGGATGAGTAAAACATATGAGTATATCAGTGGTGGACATTGAGCATCTGTCAAATGTATCATTTGTGTCTGGGGAAAAAAATTACAATATTTAATCTTGGTGAAATTAATTCTATGCAAGATTTTAAACTGAATTCAATTTAACCGAGCACATGAAGATGTAGAGTTAAGCCTAAGAAGGTCCTCCTCCCACCAGTCATCTGTAAGTTAAAGTTTTCAGAGAAGAGCATAAACATGGGATTATTTTCAGATAGATATATAATGTTCCATGAAGGAAAAGTCTGTGTGTGTGTGTGTGTGTGTGTGTGTGTGTGTGTGTGTGTGTGTGTGTGTGTGTGTGTGCACGTGAGAGGAGCTACGTTAACAACACTCTCCAAGCAGAGACAAAGGAGAAATTGTTTATATTGGTTTATAGTGGACAGACAGTGACATTAAAACAGAATCAACCACCATACAGATGTAGGATCTTAATTTGAGCCAGTTTGCTACAGCAGGAAAATAATCCTGCAGCAACAGGAAATGTTAATTATTATGTGGATTATAATTAATGGACATTTTAGTAGGGGTTGAATCATTTTACATTAGGGCAAATTAAGTTTGAAATTTCAAGGTGGTAATTACAAACTTTAGAAGCGTTTTTCCAAACTCAAATACACTACAAGTTTGCATTTCTGTCACTCTGGAGCAACAAGATAGGAAATCATAATTATGTGATTTTCTCTGAGTATACATGCTTATGAAATCAAGCTGTGTTCACTGAGGACTGGAGGCTGGCTAAACGCAGAATTAGATTGTAAATGTATTTAATTGTGAAATTAACAAATATCCTCTCATTTAAGAACTCACATGCTTCTATTTATTTGCTGTTCTCCACATGAGAGATAAATATGAATGTATACATATGTATGATACGAGGCCCAATGCATCCGTGCGATAGGCCTACAGAGAATTTACATCTGGCAGCCTATTGAAATAATTTGGCCCTGAATTGCCTAGAAAAGGAGAGGCATACCACAGAGTTTCTAAAGCCAGAGGCACAACATCGCGAGACTTCTGGAAACGCTTCTGAAACCGACAAAGCAGACCAGGCCGGGGTTTGAGGTTTGAGAAGTCATTGAGAGAAGTGAAAAATGTGTCCTTAGTTGTTCATTTTCTCAAAATCTAAAGGCACTACCTAGATTCAAGCTAATGTCTTCAGTAGTTGAACATGTTATTACTCCAACCTTATGAAAGTGACAAACTGACACATTTGAAGGCCTGCACATGCGCAGTTCGGCGCGAGACACCTGTTGTATTTCTGCACATGAGCTTAGCTAGCCAACGTCGCCATGACATTTCCTACAAGTGTGATCAGGGATTTCTATTGGAGAAGCAGTTTCTGCCTATATGTAGTGTCTTTGGGCATACCTTCCATGCTATTGCTAACATAAAAATATTTTGAAAACATAAATGCAAAAATGCACTGTCTGAATATTTATAGAGTCTGTATTTATGACACCATTTGTGGGTTTCATCCCATACATTTTTAGATTCGAGATGGGTCGAGATAAAGATTTAAGACAGAGGAGAGTTCACTATCAACCAATTAACATAATTTTTTTACGATGCGTATTTAACTTTGACAGACATTCATGATGATTAAGATGTTTAAAAAAATAAGTAAAACCCATAAAAGTCTTGGGGGGGGGGGCTTGCCTGTTTTGCATGTTATTTTGGCATTAATACGTGTCATCAGTTGCAAACAATGTAAAATGTATATAATTTATATATTATATATGAAATATATAATATATATATATAATAATAAAGCTGCATACAAACATGGTCTCTTTTCTGTTTTCTTGAGTGAGGCAGCTCCAAAATGCAGGTGTTTCAGCCTAGCCCAGTGCTTTCTGTGGTGGTGGGGCGGCCCAGCAGAAAATACGGAGCATTGTGCCGTGATTCGCTCAGTGTTCTGTCACTCATGGAGACACTACGTCACCGCCAAGTCTAAGGGTAGACCCAGGGGCGTTTTTAAGCATAGGCAATCTAGGCGGTCGCCTAGGGCGCCACCTGCAGGGGGGTAATATAGGAGAATAATAAGAATACAAATTAACTGAATAACACATTAAGTCAAGACTTTTGTTATCAGGGAAATTATATTGCTGACGGGAGAGATGGTGGTGAGGGAGGGCGGGGCCAGGTGTGAACTAGCTAAACCTGAACTAGAGTAGCAGTAAATACATAGCATGTGATCAGGCAGCGGGCAAAGGGTGGAAGTGGAACCTTAAAGCCAGTTTAGATCAATATTTAGAGACAAAATGGTTTTAAAATTGCAGCTGTGAGCTGGTTAGTTGCAGATTGAAGTGTTCTGAACATTTGCACTTTAGAATGTATTATTTTGCAACTAAATATGACAGATGCTCTCAATACATTTTTGGGGAGAGGCTCAGAAGATGCTGCTGCCACTGAAGGGGAACCATCAACACAATCAATCCCCTCTGAGAGTCAGTAGCATATTTACTTTTTGATTAAGATTGTAGTGATGATATTTTCTTATAATTGTTCCTGTCACCTATCATTTTATGGTGATATGTTTTAATCCAATGTTTTTTCCATATGTGATCAAATGTGTAGGTCAAGACACATCCACAGCCGACTCAACAGTTCTGCCTACTTGTCAGTCAGATTCACGCGAAGTTGTACCAGATTCAGGCAAGTTTTAATAGCACCATCTTTATTAAGGGACAGCATATATAATTATTTCCCTATCCTCAAACAGCACTTACATATGGTACAAAGTGGAACCAGCCATGCTTCATACCTGGGTATTCTAATTCAAAACGAATTGATTGACTGCATTGGTGACAGGATCACAAAGACCATTGTGAGTGAAATAAAATGCTCAAAATACTATTCACTGATTTTGGACTGCACCCCTGATGTCAGCCATAAAGAGCTGCTCTCTGTTGTCATTCGAATAGTGGCAGGAGATGGTGCTGAGATCAAATAATATTTTATGGGGTTCCTTGAAGCTGAAGAATCAACTCATCGCTATTCTCAAGCAGAAGCAGCACTTCTCATATGAGTGTCCTGATGAACCTTTCATTGATTCAGTTAAGCAAATGGAGGTTTGTTTCTTTAACAGATTTGTGGATTTCTGCATTGAGTCACTGCGAGAGCGCTTTCAAACCCTAAGTGAGGTTGAGAGCATCTTTGGTGTGCTTACCAACTTTCCCAAGCTTACTCCAGCCGAACTTGAACAACAGTGTGCAAACCTCAGCAGCTCTCTCAGTGCTAATGACCAGTCAGACCTGGATGGAAAGGAATTGGCTTCAGAAATGCAAAGTTTTCCAAACTTTCCAAAGGCTACCATGACCATCCTTGACCTTTTGTCCTACCTGGAAGAAATATTCCCAAACTTGTGGCTGTCCCTCCGAATCGCTACAACTGCTCCTGCTACAGTAGCTTCTGCAGAGAGGAGCTTATCAAAGTTGAAGCTTATTAAGAACTACCTCAGGTCCACAATGACACAAGACCGTCTCAATGGCCTTGCGATGATGAGCATAAACAGAGAGGTGTCCAGGAAGCTATCCTATGATGATATCATTGATCATTTTGCAGCAAGGAAATGGAGGCGTGTCCAGTTTTAAGACAGTTAGAAACTGCCCTTCATCTGCTGTAACAGCACCCATAATGCAATTGTCTTTTTTGTTTACCCACCTTATGCACCTGTAGTTAAATATTTGACGGCACATTAGTAAATATTGTGTTTTTATGTTGTCTTCATTTATTTGATTTTATTTTTTTAGCTGCACACAATATTTTGACTCTCCTTTTTTTTAAATGTTTGCACACTTGTATTTCTTATGTGTTTATATTAGTCAAATTAAAAAGTGTTATTTCTCCTTAAACCGGTATTTTTCGCAATTTCTATAGATCTCGCCTTGGGTGCCAGATTGGCTAGAAACGCCACTGGGTAGACCTAAAACATTCAAGCCCCTTGGGTGCTGCCATAGTTACATTAGAAGTGCCCATCCAAGAAGGCTCAAGGTCATTGGCCACAGATAAAATTTCGTCATCACGTTATATCTATTGTAGTTTTGATTGAATTGATCATGTTAACATCATACTTTCAAAATCTCAGCTAGCAGTCATCATCATGAATCAAGTCTGCTGGCAAATCCTTTTTAATCCTTGTCATATGAAGAGAATGAATAGATAAAACCTATCGCTCATCAGCCTGTCACGATGCTGAGTAGTCGAGGGACGATAGACGGAGCGCTGGTGAAGTGTCATCCTTTTTATTAAATGAGTTGTTCTCACGAAGCATAAATTAAAAGGAGATTATAACAAGCAGGGTGACTAACGTTGAGTGCTGCCAGTGCAGTCAAACAAACACAAGCAATGATCCACACACAGGTGGATGTGTGTGGGGCCTAAATACTATCCCCAATCAGAGACAACTCTAGACAGCTGTCTCTGATTGGGGATCATTAACTTCCCCAGTTAGGGCGTTTGGACTTGATTGTGGGCCTTCCACTCCCCCTGGTGGGAGTAAGAGGCCTTACCACAACCAAGCCCTCACACAGCCATTGGACATATCCATTACACAACAAGTTGGAAATCGCAAATTCAACATTGAGTGGTGTGGAAGGAATCAGTGACAGTGGAGCTCCGACTGGAAAAATAAGTTTTGAACGGTCATACAACTTGGAATTGTAAATCCGGCCTCTTTCTATAGCTACATCATCATGATTGGTTTCTTTCGAGTTCCCAGTTCCATAAGTCCAGAGAATGCCAGACTTTGATGACAAATGTATTGTATGCTGCTGCATAAATTATGTAATATACCAAGGAGATATGTATACTGTAGCTAAGAAAGTAATACTAAGTGTATGTTGTGTAGTAAGCTGTTAGTAGCCCATGTGCCTCACCATAATAATTTGGTCTATTTTCTCCTCTTAATTTTGCCTACTGTTCTGACTTGGTGGTGCACATGTAGCCTATAGCCTGTTTTAGGGAAATGTAATCATCGAATATTGTAAGAGCTTTCATTGTCTGCTTATATGCCCCCTTTATTTATCCAACGGTTCTGACTTGGTGTACAGGGAGAATACTGTAAGACCGGCCCATTTTCTGAATTCTGTCACTGTACATTTCAAAAGTGCTGAACAAATAGTTATATTGACTACGTCTGTCCTAGCTCTCTCATTAATGAACTCCGACTCCCTCTGCTTAGAGAGACACAGCTCATGTGACCTCTCGCATTTTTCAACATGTTTTTTTACAATAAGATAGTTTTGGAGTTAGATAAACATGGTTCTTTCGGCAGGGACAGATACAGGATGGTTCCCTCCACAACATAACCTTCACTCAAGATCAAAACTTCAAACCTACAACCTACTTTTTGGACAATATTTACCTGGAAAATTCTATCAAAGATTTCATTTTCTCAAGCTATTCCGGGGGTGCTCTGGCAATCAGTCCTGAGATCCTGGAATCTGATACAACTTCAACTAGCACTGAGGTGTGAAGAGAGAATCCTTTGAAGCTGTTCAGAGGCCTTCCACTGCCATTTTCTTCAAGCAAGTACCCCCAACCACACTTCCCACGTGTAAAGCGAGAGATCCAGAGGCTTTGAAGCCGCCTCCTGCTGTTCAGAGCCCATTCACTGGCATTTTTCCTCCAGCACACAGGCACTGTTACAAGTCATTATATATTTTATTTTTGTCTCATACATGCTTTGTTGACGACAAACTTTCTTTACCCAACCGTGGGACAGACTGTCTGTTCCCACACTTGGCACTCTGACTCTCTATTGGTTACACAGACTTTTGGCCTACCATCCCATTCTAACCACCTCCCACCGGCTTTGTATTCATGTTACCTGTTATTGCTGTACAATATGATCTAGTTGCCATCTGATGCACATTCAGATGTCATGCATCAGCACTGCAGAGCTCTCCCTGTCCTCTGCCGTGCCTTGATTGTATTACTGTTAATGATATCTGGTAATGTGCATGTAAACTCTGGTCCATCTACTGTTGCTACTGTTGCTAGCCCCAATTCTGCTCTGATATCTGCTTCACTGATTTCTGCTCTCGTAAAAGCCTGGGTTTTCTGCACGTTAACACTAGAAGCTTATTACCTAAAATGGATCAATTAAAAGTGTGGGTTCACAGCTCCAATCCAGATGGGTTGGTCATTACTGAGATGTGGTTAAGGAAGAGTGTTTTGAGATGCTCAAACAAGCACGTGTATCTATAGTTGATTAACTGTAAAATGCACTACGGTTCCGCCACCCCAACCATCCGCTCAAGAAGAAATTGTTATTTGGCTGAATCTAGTCAATGATCCCTGCACTATACTGTGTAAGACAAAACACATCAGGCAAATGCAAACAGAATGTGGTCTTTTTTATTTTATTTAACTAGGTAAGTCTTTTTTACAATGACTGCCTACACCGGCCAAACTCAGACGTTGCTGGGTCAATTGTGCACCGACCTATGTGACTATCAATCACGGTCAGTTGTGATACAGTCTAGATTTGAACCAGGTTGTCTGTAGTGACACCTCTAACACTAACAGGGCTAGTTCAAGCTGCAGGACATGGTGAATAGATCATGGAAGACAAAAGTGAGAGAAAACAATGAATAAAATAAATCATCACAGCAAAGGAATGTAGTTTGTGAGCTAGAAAATGAATCTCCTGACAGTCTGAGGCAGGGCGAACTGCAGTCATCCTGACAGTCTGAGGCAGGGCGATCTGCAGTCATCCTGACAGTCTGAGGCAGGGTGATCTGCAGTCATCCTAACAGTCTGAGGCAGGGCGAACTGCAGTCATCCTGACAGTCTGAGGCAGGGTAATCTGCAGTCATCCTGACAGTCTGAGGCAGGGTGATCTGCAGTCATCCTGACAGTCTGAGGCAGGGCGAACTGCAGTCATCCTGACAGTCTGAGGCAGGGTAATCTGCAGTCATCCTGACAGTCTGAGGCAGGGTGATCTGCAGTCATCCTGACAGTCTGAGGCAGGGTAATCTGCAGTCATCCTGACAGTCTGAGGCAGGGCGAACTGCAGTCATCCTGACAGTCTGAGGCAGGGTGATCTGCAGTCATCCTGACAGTCTGAGGCAGGGTGATCTGCAGTCATCCTGACAGTCTGAGGCAGGGTGATCATTTTGATTCCAAGTAGAACCATTGTGGGTTCCATGTAGAACCCTTTCCACAGAGTACGAGTTTTGATTGGTTTACAGTTTAATACTTGATTGACATTGGCAACAAACGGAAGTGTTCCGAATAAATAAATAAATATACACAATATGTAAAAACCAGTTCCTCCCTCGACAGAGATCGATCATGTCGAATGCTAAAGCAGACAGCTTGCTACGGCCCACCGTCTATTCCTTGATTTGGTGTTTATTAGGACTCTTGAAATTCTTATAGGATTCCTGCTGCAAGGCTGCTTGGTGATTGAATTACTGTGGGGAGCAAATCAAGTTACTCCAGGAGACATTCGGAATGGCCTCCATATCCCCATTGGTTCGATGGTTTCTCTGTGATTAATGTGGAGTAATTGGCAAGTCATCCATGCATTCAGTCAAACCTTCACTCCAGGTGAGAGAAAAAGAGAGGGGGGAAAGAATTGATGATGGAAGGAAGCAATCAAACAAGACATTGGTACTTTTATTAGCATAGATAGCACCTAGCAGCAGTCTGCATACTCTCTCCAGGTTAAAGAGCGCGGCCTGTTATTGAATATATCCATTTGTCAAGACAAATGAGGTACACAGCTCTGGGTCTGATGGGCAAGCTTCCAGCGAGGCCAAACTACTGTGTAGTTTATTACCGGGGTGAGGAAAATTAGTTTTCCCTGAAAAGGCAGGCAAGGGCAATTTATTTTCCTGACATCAATGGATCTTTGGCAGTTGATTTATCTTTGCTGTATTCGAACTGATTGTGTGAGAGCATCTGCAGGTGGGAGAAAGGGTTTCAGGGCAGTTCTGCCTTGGCTCATTTGGTTGTTGTAATTTATAGTTGTGAAACCTTGCAAAAGTTCTAATAGAGAAATATTCCATTTTCATTGGCTTGGCATGTCCTGTGTCTGTCTACAGTATATAAAGAAAAAACGAAAGCATCTGGTAAAGATATATAATTTCCAAACTCTTATAAAATAAAGTCTATCTTAGAAAATAATGTCTGTAAAAGCTGTTCAAAGCCAAGCAACATAAACATATAATTTGTTTGGCTTATCTTTAAAGATTTATAGATCTTCTGCTATCAAGTGTTATCATCAATCTTTCCCATCATACATATGTCTGGCTATATATTTTCAGCATGCTTCCCTGAATGCATAATATGGATATCTCCTAAATTATTCTTGTTTCCAAACTAGCTCGTTTAAAAATGTATGAGTATGCCATTCATATGACATTGCATAAACATTTTGCAGGGGTTGGTCAATGAAGCACATCATATGCCATACATTTTTCACATGAAGCTCATGGGGGAAAGGAGGGCTTAAAAAATGTATGGTGGCAGGGTGACAAGTTGTAAAGTGTTGGAGGTAATTGGTGCTCGGATGCTGTGATGCAGTGATATGGGTGCTTCTTTTTCTAATGGTTTTACAGTTAGTATAACGGTTCTGGTCCTTAGTAGCAAATATATTTATGGAGATGTTTAGAAAATGTATCTTGTTGAATGATGATAGAAATTGTCTGGTTCTTTTATAGTTCTCAGATTCTTATATTTTTGGGTCCAATGTCTAGAGTTTTTGAGTATTCTTGTGTTTGGGAGAATTTCAATTTAATTCCCATCAGTTTCTTGACAGCACTGGTATGATTCTGTCAGTCGGAGACATGATCTTCTCTCAGTGTCTCTTGTTACTGAAAATCAGCTCCTGTCTGATGTGAAAGAGATACTGCCTTCATAGGGCATAAAGATCAATCATCAAGACCTGAGAGAGAGAGAGAGAGAGAGAGAGAGAGAGAGAGAGAGAGAGAGGACATGGATTAAATTATCCTGCTCATATCACCTTTGTGAACGGACTGTAATAATACCAGTATAATCTTGCATATCCTGTTGGAAATTCTTGTGACCATCCCACTGGAGCTCTGAGGGGATATGTGAGATCAGAAAATCTCGTTTCTGTTAATTGCTAAATCCCTTTGGACCAAGTGTCTGGTTAAGATGTGGTGTCATCTGTTTTAAGTTAAGTGTCCAAATGTTTTACTTGGATTCATGCTGTGAATAAAGCCAATCTTCTGTCTTAATTTTCATGGCTCCGTATGAGAGCATTTCCACTGATAAGTGTCCATATCAAAGCAGAGTGATCACAATGGGAAGATACACTGTAAGGCATTTGAAACTGGGTTTGAACCAACATTTAGTGCAGCAGCATTTTCTCAAGTCAGGATTCAGTCGTAAGAGGTAATCTCTACATGTAAAAACAGTCTGACTAACAACCTTGTTGATGTCCTGACAGTCCTGTGCAAGAAGATAAAAAGTGTCACAGCACCAAATATTGGGAGTCCACCCCAATGCACGTCACTTTCCATCTTCCAATTATGATATGAGGGGCTATGCTAGCATCAGCAGCTATCAGTGTGACCTGGAACAAAAGGCCTTTGTCCTGAAAAAATTATCCACTCTCGGAATGTAAGACTTTCACTGGCTCTTAATTAAGGTTCTTAATTTGAGCCAGTTTGCTACAGCAGGAAAATAATCCTGCAGCAACAGGAAAGGTGAATTATTATGTGGATTTATTATTCATTGATCTTTTTGTGTAGTGGTTGGTACGTTTTGCGTTAGGGAAAAATCAAGTCTGACATTTTAAAGTGCAAATTACAAACTTTAGAAGCCCTTTTAAACGTTGAATACACTACACGTTTGCATTTCCTGGTGTACAGGAAAATTCTCATCAATAAAAGAGTGATCAAATTAAGATCCGACATCTGAAGTTATATATTTCTTTATTTTACCCTCAATATTTCTGCTTTAATACAACAGTCTTTATTTAGTTGCATTCAGATGGCAATGTTTGATGCAGTCGCAATTAGATTCATGCACTAAATATAACAATTCTGTTAAGTTGAGCTCAAGTTTTTCATGACCTGATTTTTCAGTCACTTTTGTCAGAGCGCAGTCAAATGTTTGAGAGAAACTGCTAATGATTCATCCATAATACATTCATGCCTACAATATGTATAAAGAGCATGTGGAAATATGTTTTTCCCAGTGGTTACCAGCTTCCAATGTAATTATACATGTAAGTAGCTTACTGCACAAAACCATCAACTTGGCTCCCCACTCCTAGGCAATAAGAACACTAAAACACAGATATTCAGAACAGGCCTGTACAATGACTGCATTCTGGGAAACAAATTCCTTTAACCCAGAATAAATATAAACATTTCAGGAAATCCTGGCTGGGAGTCCCTGCAGAGAGGACATGCAGTTTGACCAGGTGTTGGAAACTGTGGAGCTGGGGCCGTGTCCAGGCTCTCCCAGGGAGTGTGAGAGATGGGTGTCTGGATCACGGGTATTGGCCAGGGGTACTGCTGGGCTCTGTGCTGGCCCCAGTACTTTTTACTGGGCAGGAGAGAGACATGTGCCGTGGACTTGACTGGTGGGACCAGATGGAAGTTGTCTGGCTTCAGCTTTCATCTTCCTATGATTGCTGGGCAACCATATAACTTGTAATGTACAAAGAGCTACATGGTAGGCTGCATGATTTTCAACCACCATTGAGAGTAGACATCTACAGTATACTGTATCTTCATTTCAAACATGGAAAATGTCTCCTTGTAGAAGGCGTTTGTGTTCACTAACAGAATACCTCTGGGCACAGACATCAGTCTATTTCACGTTGGTTCAACATATTTTCATTGCAATTATATGGAAACAACATTGATTCAACCAGTGTGTGCCCAGTGGGTATGTTCTAACACGGTAGTTCCCAAAAGGTGATCAAACATACAGTAACATCTTCATCTGAACAACCGAGATGACCAGACCAGCTCTTTAAAAACCCAGATCTACACCTCTCACGACGTATGAATTCTCCTTTAGACCTGTCGCAGTCTTAATATTATTCTCTTTGGATATTACTACTATAATTATAATTATAACTATAATTGTCTATTACTTTTTATATCATTATCAGAGGGACCGCAGATGATTTACTCTCCAAGTAAACAATGAAAGATAATTATGCTAGGGCAGTTAGTAGAAATAATTAAGGCTCTGTTATCCGAACACCTGTGGCGTATAATTGATCCGCACCACATAAAACAGGGCTATAACATAGAGACAATTAAATGCTTAGAAGGTGCTGTGTTTTTCCAGGTCCACTTTTTCAACTTGACAGAACGCGTGTCTGCGCAAAGATTAACTCCTTGACACACCACACTGGCAGTGTTTTAAAAAAGTAAGATACCTGTAACATCTTCAGTAGCTGTTCAATGCTATTAATGAAGTGCTGCCACACCTCACAATAAATTCATACTTATGAAAAGTGCATACTCCCTATATGCTTTAAATAGAAGTATTCATTAATTAATGTATTGGTTTGGTGGTTGTCAATAATTTCATATTGATCCATCACATCCATTGAACAAAGTTACACATTTTCAGATCTTAGTTCCCAAAATCACGTCTAGTCTGACTGTAACTGGACCTTGAATATTATATTAACGTACAATACAGTAGGTGAGTTACATATAAGGCCATAGGCCCAAGGGAGCTGTGTCGTGTTTGAGTCAGGGGCAACAAACAATGTATCACTTTTCTTTAGGGAGTTGGACTTTCTAAATGCAGGTTAGCGTTTTTTTCGTCATGAATGTTGTTCTGGAGGCAGCTCTGCATGGTGGTCACTAGCTGGATTTTTCATTTGCCAGATATGTTTAATTTGAAAACGACCCTCATCTGAACCAACTCAATGTTATACGGTGCCAGTGTTATTAGCCCTGTACCTTTTAGAAGGATGCATTGCTCTTCCATTCCTTGTGATTCTCATTTTAGTGCATTGAATGAGGTGTCATTATTTCACTAGAACGCTGTGTCTGTTTCTAATGGTAGCCTGTTGTTCCAGGATGAAGGTTACCATTCTTTTCAATTGACACACTCACCAGTGCTTGATTTCATTTGGACTGGCAGCTGTATGAAGCTCCCTGCAGTCCGTAACTGTGAATTTGGGGATTGATTATTCAATCTCTGAATCTCTGAATGGCGCATACAATAGCTACAGTATCCATATCTTCTACCACACCGTCATCAATAACCACCGAACAACAATATTTAACTGATAATAGCACGTAGATTATAATAGTTAGGCAAAAAATACCAAAAGACAAAAGGTCACAGATTGTAGGTGTTTAACTTCATCAACTATTCACCACAAAATGGCGTACATTTAGAATCAGGCATGGAAATGTCTTGTTTACTTCATGGTTGATATTTTTCACTGCACCAGCTGATACTTCCTGGACTGAGGGAGGCGCCCTGGCGTACTCTGACCTTTCCTTAGGAGAGCTAAAGGACACCACTCTAGGGACTGTATTCTGAGCTGGTTCTGCTCTTGATATTGATCGACCCAAATATGTTCTGAGTCACTCGACATGGCGTTTCTTCTCCCCCGCTGGCGCCAGCGGTGGCAACACGACAAATCAATTTACACCATGCCTGTAATGCACCAGGACGCTATGCACAACAGAAGCAAGAAGTACCCTGATGCTCCAAGTAATGCAGTAAGCTCACAGCTTCAGCACATCCATACACTCTCTAACTCCTTATAATGCAGTAAGAAGAGAAATGTGCATATTTTGTGATAGAGTAGTTTACCTTTAGAAAAGAATAGAGGATGTATTGTTTGTATACTTCACCATTCAAATGTAGCACATTATTTCATATTTTCTGTCGCTTTTACCTTAATTTCAGCATATAGTTTACTTGCTATTCTTATTATAGCATTTTTGTAGCATCCGTGTGATTGTGACTGAGGATGTGTTGTTTTTAGTGCTATCAAACACCAGTCTCCAAAGTGCTAAATTGGCTGGCAGGGTGTAATAATGCATTCCATCTCTTACAGACCATCTGGGGTTTGACTGTGAAGGTCAATTACAGGAGAGCGCCACAGAAGTGACAGTCAATCAGCTTGTCATGTCAACAAATGTATGTCTTCAAACCAATCTGTTCATGTAATTTGCACTCCAGCCTCAGATAGCCTATTGCCCTATCTCTGTATGTGTCCTCACTTCAACAAGGGGTATGTCTGAGTATGAATTAATCCATTGCCTGATAGAATATTGTGCTGCTAGTTCTACCCTACTTATACGTAGCTCTCTGGATGAAGTGAGTCTAGCTTTTTAGTCAAGTTGGTTTTTTATCTTAATTATGGTGAATGTCATGACTTTGAATACAAGTAGATGGCCCTAAAACAGAACATGTACTGTAGATGGCCCTAAAACAGAACATGTACTGTAGATGGCCCTAAAACAGAACATGTACTGTAGATGGCCCTAAAACAGAACATGTACTGTAGATGGCCCTAAAACAGAACATGTACTGTTGATGGCCCTAAAACAGAACATGTACTGTAGATGGCCCTAAAACAGAACATGTACTGCAGATGGCCCTAAAACAGAACATGTACTGCAGATGGCCCTAAAACAGAACACGTACTGCAGATGGCCCTAAAACAGAACACGTACTGTAGATGGCCCTAAAACAGAACACGTACTGTAGATGGCCCTAAAACAGAACACGTACTGTAGATGGCCCTAAAACAGAACACGTACTGTAGATGGCCCTAAAACAGAACACGTACTGTAGATGGCCCTAAAACAGAACACGTACTGTAGATGGCCCTAAAACAGAACATGTACTGCAGATGGCCCTAAAACAGAACATGTACTGTAGATGGCCCTAAAACAGAACATGTACTGTAGATGGCCCTAAAACAGAACATGTACTGTAGATGGCCCTAAAACAGAACACGTACTGTAGATGGCCCTAAAACAGAACATGTACTGCAGATGGCCCTAAAACAGAACATGTACTGTAGATGGCCCTAAAACAGAACATATACTGTAGATGGCCCTAAGACAGAACATGTACTGTAGATGGCCCTAAAACAGAACACGTACTGTAGATGGCCCTAAGACAGAACAGCACATTATTTCACTGATGTGAACGCTCAAAGATCCATTAATAAAGTATATCCAAACTAAATAATGTGGATACTGTATTTGTCCACAGATGGCTGTTGGATATTTATTTTTTTAATGATGTGTGGCTCATTAAAACAACAAATACATACTGAGAACATTGATTTTCCATCTAGTTTGAACAGGTTGGAGAATCATTTTTACTGAGACTGATTGTTTATATACATAAACCTTTCAAGACTTTTCCTTTAAGTATATCAAGAATCCAAAAACTATGTGACACTTTTTTTTTTTACAATTCCCCAAATAACATTACAATGGGTATGGGTTGGTCCCTTTCAGAGGATAATACCACACCTGCTGAGGAAAAGAGGAGCAGTTGCAATTTTACTCTTGCCTAGTGTAAATGACATCCCAGATAAACTATAAATCGGATACCTTATGTCCTGAGCCCACCATTCTCAAATTAAAAAGTTCAATCATTTTGGAGTCATGAACTCATCTGGTCTGATGTGATTTCTAACAAAAGCAGCCGACGAGGGATGATATTAACATAGTGTATTAGTGAGTCGACCAGTGTTGTTTTGATAAAGGGATGAAGAAGATATTTGTATTGAGCTTGAAGCGGTTCTTCATCACCAGACCTCATGAGGCCTTGATGAATCAAAGACATATGTTTTCCCGGAACATATCTTATCAACATTCTGTCTGCTATCTCTCTCTCTCTCTCTCTCTCTCTCTCTCTCTCTCTCTCTCTCTCTCTCTCTCATTCTCTCCCTCCCCTCTCAAATCGTAAGTGTACTCATAACTTTTTTTACACAGCTAATAGGAAAAGAGTTGGGGGGAATGGATGACAGGCGGATCCATATTTAATGAGGGATATGTATGTGGTCAAGACTCAGGCAGACACACAGGAACCAAGCTGCTACTTCGTTTTTAATAATCTGTTAACCCAGGAGACTACCAGAGGAATCTCAACAGAACAACTGCATTGATAAAAGGCCACTTAATCCATAATAACTCAGTTTAAACATCGGCACTCTGTCTTGAATTACAGTTCCTGAAACATTCCAGTCTTTTGCCCATCCATTAAAAATGGGTATTGCACTGTAATACTGTGGGAGACAAGACAACATCATTCTCAATTGGTCCATGACTGTTTGCTTGACAACAAAATGTTCAAGACTGTAGAAACCTCAATAGTAACCTCAGACTCAAGCAGTGTGTTAATGAGACCATGTTGCCATGTAACTTTTTCTGGACTTCAATATCATGTGCCTGCATCTCCATCTCTTAACTATTTTTTATTTTTTTTTATTTCACCTTTATTTAACCAGGTAGGTCAGTTGAGAACAAGTTCTCATTTGCAACTGCGACCTGGCCAAGACAAAGCAAAGCAGTGCGACAAAAACAACACAGAGTTACACAGTAAACAAACATGGTCAAAAACACAATGGAAAGTCTATATACAGAGTGCAAAATGTAGTGCAAAATGCAGTAAGGTTAAGAGGTAGGACAATAAATAGACCATAGTGGTGAGACAAATTACAGATTATCATCATTAACACAGGAATGAAGGATGTGCAAATTATGATGTGCAAATAGAGATACTGGAGTGCAAGATTTGTGAAAAATAACAAAAATAAATATGGGGATGAGGTAGTAGTGTGGGCTATTTACAGAAGGGCTATATACAGGTGCAGTGATCGATAAGCAGCTTTGACAGCTGACGCTTAAAGTTAGTGAGGGAGATAGGAACCTCTAGCTTCAGTGATTTTTGCAATTCGTTCCAGTCATTGGCAGCAGCGAACTGGAAGGAATGGCGGCCAAAGGAGGTGTTGGCTTTGGGGGTGACCAGTGAGATATACCTGCTGGAGCGCATGCTACGGGTGGGTGTTGCTATAGTGACCAGTGAGCTGAGATAGGGCGGGGATTTACCTAGTAATGACTTATAGATGACCTGGAGCCAGTTGATTTGGCGACGAATATATAATGAAGGCCAGCCAACGAGAGCATACAGGTCGCAGTGGTGGGTAGTGTATGGGGCTTTGGTAACAAAACGGATGGCACTGTGATAGACTACATCCAATTTGCTAAGTAGAGTGTTGGAGGCTAGTTTGTAAATGACATCGCCGAAATCAAGGATCGGTAGGATAGTCAGTTTTACAAGGGCATGTTTGGCAGCATGAGTGAAGGAGGCTTTGTTACGAAATAGGAAGCCAATTCTGGATTTAATTTTGGATTGGAGATGGTTGATGTGAGTCTGGAAGTTGAGTTTACAGTCTAACCAGATGCCTAGGTATTTGTAGGTGTCCACGTATTCTAATTCGGACCCGTCGAGAGTAGTGATGATAGTCCGGTGGGCGGGTGCTGGCAGCGTTCGATAGAAAAGCATGCACTTAGTTTTACTAGCATTTAAGAGCAGTTGGAGGCCACGGAAGGAGTGTTGTATGGCGTTGAAGCTTGTTTGAAGGTTAGTAAACACAGTGTCCAAAGAGGGGCCAGATGTATACAGAACGGTGTCATCTGCGTAGAGATGGATCAGAGAGTCACCAGCAGCAAGAGCGACATCGTTGATGTATATAGAGAAAAGGGTTGGCCCAAGAATTGAACCCTGTGGCACCCCCATAGAGACTGCCAGAGGATCGGACAATAGGCCCTCCGATGAACCATGAACATATATATTCTAAGTTTAGGCCTATTTATATTCATATTTTGTGCACCTATATTCTTTCTCAGTCCTGCTTACCTAGTTGGTAAACACAATTTCACCGGCTTGTATCAAAGGAGCAGCAACAAGGGCAGGTGTTAGCCCAGCAGGACTCTCTATTTCCAGGGACGGTTGTTCTCACTGTCCCACTGAGAGTATATAGTAAGCAATCAGGAAGCAACAGCAGGTAGACCACAGGCTAGGGTCCCCGCACCTATGGGAATCTCACTGCCAATCTGCCTTTCTTAAAGCCTCCCACGGCCTGACTAAACAGAACCTTCCCAGCACTGCCATTCATAGTTGTGGGACCTGTTAAAAAGCACCAAACGTGTAGAGTGAAGGAGGGATGAATGTGGGTACTTTGTCACAGGTGAAAGGAAGCTTCACACGGCTCTCTCATCAGGAAGCAGCAATGCATGTACAGTGTGCTGGGTGATACCCCCCCCCCCCAAAAAAAAAATCCCACAGTGGATCCAAAGCCTGCGTTTTAGCTACGTTCTCATTAGGTATGTTTTAATGGTCACCCCTAGGACACCCTTATCAGTATGGCTGGAAGACACTGGCACATTGGGCTAGAATAATGATTTTCTTATGAACTCTGTACCGTGCTCCTGGTGACGTCCATCGCATACCTCTGAACCTAGAGTGTGTTAATGCTTGATCTCAGTCACAATGTTGAAACCTGTAACCTTTAACTGTGACCAGGGGTTGCTGGAAAGCACCAGTAGGAAGCTGGGACAGTCCTCATCACATGATTTCCTCACCAGATGATAGACAGAGGCCTCACAGTACCAGAGGAGGACAGGATACAGCAGCTGTGAAAACAGATGGACATATTGTAGAATGAGCCAAATATGCAACTAATGTTGGAGTGGTTTAATATTCCAGACAAAGGCAAAAATTGTTTACAGAGCATTCTAACGAAGAAAGAATGAGTAGCCCTGATCTGAACTAATATTTAGCCAGCGAGTGGACACTGAATAAAACTAATCAAGACAGAGGAAAAAAGGGTCATCTTGGCTACAAGTTATCACGATGTTAGCTGTCTGACATATATACAGATCGACACACATAACTTGTCTAACCATGCAGGGCCAACACAGACAACAAGATGAGAATGATGTATGGCCCCATTGACTTGACAGCTTTAATATTTTTTTCTATCAGCTGCTAAACAGCACCTAACGGTCGGCATGCTTTCACATTGCCTTCTACTCACTGCTTTAAAAATGCAAAAATCTCTGAGCCTCATTGCAAAATGTGTAGTATAGCATGAGATTAGCTATAAAGCTGCCATTTTTTATTTCTGCCCCATGGCAATATGTGTAGAATTGCTGGAAATTAGCCTTAAAATCGCAACATTTTCTCTCAGCCTCATGGCAAAATGTGTAGAATAACATGAGATTAACTATAAAACTACATATTTTTCTCTTTGGTCCCATGGCAAAATGTATAGAAATGTAGGAAGTTAGCTATTTTCTCCAAAATAATTTTCCATAAGTAATGATATAGTAAGTGCCTTGCTCAGACCTTCTGCTGTGTATTAAGGCTCATTGTGAAGTCACTCTTATACCCTGCTTCTGTGTTGGCATTCTTGATGTATAAAGTACTTATTCTTGATGTATAAAGTACTTATTCTTGATGTATAAAGTACTTATTCTTGATGTATAAAGTACTTATTCTTGATGTATAAAGTACTTATTCTTGATGTATAAAGTACTTATTCTTGATGTATAAAGTACTTATTCTTGATGTATAAAGTACTTATTCCTATGAATGAAAGACTGTTATCGAGACATCATGCCTGACATGAATGGCTAATTGAAACAAATGCAGTCTCATTGTGATGGAAACAACTCACTTGGACATACAGCAAGTAATGTAATTGTGTGCTAATACGATGGGTGTTTTTCATTTGATAGCACCTGGTTTGTCTTGAAACCCACTTGTGGTTCTGCTGACCTGTAGCTGTTATGGAGCTGCGATGCTCCACTGAGCCCTCTGTTGCCCTGAGGGAGGTAAGCTCCATGTGTTCTGATCCCTACTGTACCTGGTCTGGGCCACTGCTGAGGCACCACAGGCATCAGGCCAACATCTGTACTGTAGTTTATTTGCCACAATATACTGTATATTATCAGGTCAGCTGATGGTCACACAGCACCAGTCCCGGAGAGCTCTGAGGCACAGCAGATGCTATCGTTCTAGTGGAGGGAGATGAGGTAGTTATGGGTCAGCTAGCAGCCACAGCTGAGAACTCTGACCAGAGTGGGAATCCTTCTGGAAACACTCATGGGCTGGTTGAGGAAACAGTGTGAGTATAATCAGCCTTCCAATACTACACTACAGGGAGACATTCATAACAGTGGTTGTTTTGCAGACTCAAAGGCAGTAGTGAGAGTTCCTCTTAGGACTTGGCGAGCAGAACTGAGATGATTCAATTTCTTTCTGTAAGTGTTGGCAAAATGCTTCCTCATACAGATGTAGGATCTTACTTTGATCAACCTGTTGCAGGATAACTTTCTTGCAATGCAGGAAATGTATTTGAAGTCTAAAAAGGCTTCTGAAGTTTGTCATTTCCACTTTGATATGTTTCTACAGGATTTCCCATACAAAAAATGTATCAATCCCTACAAATGTCTTTGATTTGTAATCTACATAATAATTCAAATTTTCTGTTGCTGCAGGATTATTTTCCCGTTGTAGCAAACTGGCTCAAATTAAGATCCTACATCTGTAGCATCATAGTGGTGTTGAATGGCCTGCCACCCCGTGCCTGCGGTCATGGCTTGATGTGCCTAATGAACCCATACAAGGGCAGAATGCAAAGGGAAAATTAGATTGTTACTTGAGCACTCAGAATAGTTTGACTTGATAATTTAGGCACTAAACACAACTCTCAAGTTACACTCTGACTTGCAAATTATTCTTGCATCATATGTGGTTATTTTATGTGGCATGATTTCATGTGGTTATTGTAAGAATGTAAAAATGTTCTGAACAGATGTTCAAAGTTGCTTGTAAAGAGTTCAATGCATGTGCATTTGATTCTGTAAAGTTATTTGTAAATTACATTTGAGCATACATTAAATATATAGCGTTTATTTCAGACAATAGTTTATTTGCCACAGGTTGATCTAGGTTACCAACAGTTATACTCACTAGTGCAGTGATTCCAGGCTTTTTGAATCATGCTTCGTTTTTTCCGGTACTTCTCAGGCCACAAGATGGCATCATTTATTGCACGATGAAGCACGTGCATTTGAGCTGATATGCAAACCCTAACATACTCTTAACACCTCTATCATTAATCGATAGTGACGAAATTATCAGTTATACTGTGATTCTGAATCAATATAATTTAGTATATTTTCTTCAAAAGTAGAATGAATCATGATCAATCAATTGAATAACAATATTTACTTGAATCATCATTAGGAACTTCCTATTGAAACCATTTGATCACTTTGACGGAGTTGGATTTTAAGTTAATCTAATGAACCCAACTGTAAGGTGAACTTTTAAAGATACAACAATTTCCAGCAAGCATAAAATGGTATCAAAAAAAGGTCTGCATCTCTTTAGTCATTGTTTAAGTGTCACTAATATGCACAATACATACTTTAAACGTTCACTGTGGTGTAACTGTGGCATTCCCATATATCCTCATGGTTTGTGTGTAGGTCTGGAAATACCATATAATAGACTTGCCATGAATTATACTATGGAGTGTTGCTGAAGTAATAGTCCACTACAGCCATACATACAGGACCATAATGTGGAGCACGGTTGATATTATTACCGAGTTATTACATTATTATCACACTTCGTCATCCTCATCATGAATAAGCGCGGTATTGAATCATCTACTCAGCATCTATTTATGTATGTCCGTTTAAACTCTGTATTCAAGACAAGAATGAATAGTGGAATATTTTGTCAACTTCACAATAGCCTACAGTACAAATTTTAGATGACAAAAGTAGGTGCAAACTATGTGCAATCCATATCTCAAGCACACCCCTAAAGAGTGGATATGGGCCACTGATACAAAAAAGGGCTCTGGGCAATGGGCACGTCATTAGTAAGCAGGCTACCATACCACCAACTTCGTTTCGCATGCTTTCTCATCGAACAGATACCGTTTCTGCCAACGCCTCTTGAAATGATCGACGCTTCCCCCATCCATTTACATTGCTCACAGCGCATCCTCTACCAATAACCGCGATCGGAAGCGCAGCCTCTCGTTGTGGGAGGTTCATTGCATGGTCCTCGGCTCTGAATGGGAGTGGAGAGGGATGCAGGAGGATTCGTAAACTCCACAGGACCCATGGAATATGTTGAATTAGCCCCTATCTGCGAATTGGGGTTGCGTTCGTAGTGTTTCAATTACAGCCCGGTGAATTAAAGATTGAGAGATTGAATCTTGACGCACCGTATCACTTTGGAGTAGATTTGACGCTTTGCCGCTGGAAGATTCTGTGCTGGGCTCCAGACTGTTGAGGCGCGTGTCGTTCAGGTGACACAGACACTTAACTTTTACGGACTGTGTATCATTTATCTGCTATGCAATTGGGAGCAAGTGGATGTACATGGGATCCATAAAATGACGATCAGGTGGATGTATTGAACTGTCACGCATGATTTACGCGCATTTATAGAGATTGAGAAAATAACCCTGAATTAAATCTGAGCAGTAATTCATGCACGGTATGCATGTGTGCCTTGTTGATCGGACCGAGCTGGGTAGACATAATCATGGACCGTCATCAGGCGAAGAAAATGCCAATGCATTGTAGATTCCAATAATCGTAACGATTGCAATTGACATAGGCAGTCTGTACGCAGGCCGTTGAAGTATGGAGAGACAGGTCTAGATTCACTCATTCGGATTCACCCGTTGAGAGCGCACTTTGGAAAATAACGTGTTTTCCTTGGAAACTTTTATGCAGGAGTCCGACACGCTCAACGATGTCAGCCTGAGCAAACCGTTGTAAACACAACTAGGCCTATAGAATTGCATGAATACAGAAAATATAGGTAGGCCTATATAAGTAAATCATATGGGGGGGGCTGGGGGTCCCTTATGGAAATAGCCTACACAAATAATAATAATAATAATAATAAGAAGAAGAAGAAGAAGAAGAAGAAGAAGAATTTAAAAAAAAAAAAAACGTTTTAGCGGTGTCTCCCATATGGGAAAGTGACCTATATCGCAAGTGATGACATGTTCTTCAAGAAGTGCGATTCTAGGTAAGGAAAAGGGTTACTTTGCATCGAATGGCTTCCAATGCCTCTCCAACTTCGTTGGCTCTTATCCACCCAAATAATGATTTTTGTTGATTAAGTGTCCCAAAAGCTATTCGGATCATTTAGGATGCTGTATTTACGTCGTGTTTATCAACTGTTCATCCGGGTGAGAGGGCATCAATCAACGCCGGAAGTTTCAAAAACAGGAAGTAGGGTACCACAGGTGTTCATTACAAAAAGGTAGGACACATGTTTTCACAGATACATGACTTAAATCACTAAACGTTTGGTTTTTCTTGAATGGAATTGGTGATGAGTGATCTATATAAATTCATTATTACTTTTGTGTTGAGCGATTGATTCTAATCAGAAAGTTGAATATTGAATATTGAAGCCGCAAACATTGTCAGTGATACCAATGCATCTATTGTCCAGCTGTAGTGTGATTATGAGGCACTCTGTTCTATTTTGTGTGCACAGTGACTCAGACCAGCAGCATGCTTACCTGTGGATAAGAGTGATCCCTGTGGGTTGAGTGTGGACCCCCACGTCCTCCCTGCTCCTTCTCCTGCCTCGGTTCCCGTCACCTTCAGCCCTACTGTCCACATGCAGGCCAAGAAGAGGTACCTGCTCGTGTCTCTAGGGGCCTGTCTACTTCTGGTTGCCTACCTGTGGGGACTGCAGATCGGGGAGTTCCATCACCAAAACCACCACCAGCAACTGTACAGAGTCGCCCAGAGCCCCGGCCTCGGCCTCCTCAGACAGCGTTGGCCTGAGTGGACCCACCAGCTCAACACCTACTTGGAGGACGGAGAGCAGGAGGAGGACAGCCCTCTCCTCCACCACCAGCACACCTCTCCCCGGGAGAGACGGGAGGTCCGCAACAACATCTACAAGAGCAGGAGGTGCCGCATGGACACATGCTTCGACTTCAGCCGCTGCCAGAGGGAGTTCAAGGTGTATGTCTACCCTCTGCTGAAGGGGGAGAAGGTGTCTGAGAGCTACCAGAAAATCCTGACTGCTGTCGAGGATTCCCGGTTCCACACCACAGACGTCAACGAGGCCTGTCTGTTTGTGCTGGGCATTGACACTTTGGACCGGGACCAGCTGTCAAGCCAGTACATTCACAATGTCAAGGCTAAAATACAGAGCCTACCTACGTGGAATGACGGGAGGAACCACCTCATATTCAACCTCTACTCTGGCACCTGGCCAGCTTACACAGAGGAGCTGGGCTTTGATATTGGCCAGGCCATTTTGGCCAAAGCCAGCATTGATATGGATAACTTTAGGCCACACTTTGATGTGTCCATTCCTTTGTTTTCAAAAGACCATTCTCAAAAAGGAGGGGACAAGGGTTATTTGACACTCAACAATGTCCCTCCATCAAGGAAATATTTACTGGTTTTCAAAGGGAAGAGGTACCTGACTGGTATTGGTTCAGAAACCAGGAATGCTTTATATCACATTCACAATGGGGAAGATATCATTCTTTTGACCACCTGCAAGCATGGGAAGGACTGGGAAAAGCATAAGGATGCAAGATGTGACAGGGACAATGAAGAATACTTCAAGTAAGTTCCCCTCTTATGTCCTTTCGCTGGTTCAAGGTCTGTTGGGGATAATTACTAAAAGGTATGTTTTTCACTCTACAGCACAGGATGTACAGACGGTCTGACACAACATATCAAGGGGTTAATCCCTATTTCAGGATGTACAGACGGTCTGACACAACATATCAAGGGGTTAATCCCTATTTCAGGATGTACAGACGGTCTGACACAACGTATCAAGGGGTTAATCCCTATTTCAGGATGTACAGACGGTCTGACACAACGTATCAAGGGGTTAATCCCTATTTCAGGATGTACAGACGGTCTGACACAACATATCAAGGGGTTAATCCCTATTTCAGGATGTACAGACGGTCTGACACAACGTATCAAGGGGTTAATCCCTATTTCAGGATGTACAGATGGTCTGACACAACGTATCAAGGGGTTAATCCCTATTTCAGGATGTACAGACGGTCTGACAACATATCAAGGGGTTAATCCCTATTTCAGGATGTACAGACGGTCTGACACAACATATCAAGGGGTTAATCCCTATTTCAGGATGTACAGACGGTCTGACACAACATATCAAGGGGTTAATCCCTATTTCAGGATGTACAGACGGTCTGACACAACATATCAAGGGGTTAATCCCTATTTCAGGATGTACAGACGGTCTGACACAACATATCAAGGGGTTAATCCCTATTTCAGGATGTACAGACGGTCTGACACAACATATCAAGGGGTTAATCCCTATTTCATGATGTACAGACGGTCTGACACAACATATCAAGGGGTTAATCCCTATTTCAGGATGTACAGACGGTCTGACACAACGTATTCAGTTTTACTTTCATATCTTGTTACCGTATCTATCTACCAATATTTTGGAGCAACAGGGAAAAAGCAGCTTTGGTGGTACAGGGTGGCCTCGATCTTTGCCTGTTTTTTATAGATGCTTTAGAATACCCATGAGTACAGCTACTCTGCTATGTAGTCAAACATGTTCTTCAGTTCTGCAGCCTGAGTAAAAGCACAGTGACAAAACACTTGAGAGATCTGTGTGCAAAAAATCCCTCGCCACAGAGCAGCTCCGCAACAACTGACATTGAAATACGTTTTTTCAGCATTTGAGCAAAAAGTTATGGGCTTTCAGTGAATTGCACATTTACTGGCATTGATTGAATCTGAGCATAACGCAGTTGTTACTCTTTTGAAAACACAAGCCTCTGTAAAGTTACTTAAGCATTTGCACCTAAACTAAATGTACATAGTCCAGTAATCCCAAAGAGAATGTGCCTAATTTAACCTGGAACCACATGGGAAGCATTGACTTCCATTGTATCAGACTCTCCTGGTTTGTTTTGTATGGCTGGGTTTACCACCATTCCCCATTGTTGCAGGACGGGCATGTTTGTAATGCTCACTCTTACGTACGTTTTCAACTTGCCTTCCAGCCCTTAGTTATTTCAGTGCCTGGCTCATCCTCCTTGATAGTTGGAGTGTGGAACACATCCTGTGATATCTTTGAGGGGTTTTTGTTCCAGTTCTGGCCCAAATCACAACACAAAGTTTGTTTGATCAGACCGATAACATCAACATCTTAAACATTTCTTCAAGCTCACAGAAGGATGTAACAGCACTGTTGGAAGAGAAACCAATGTGGCAGACAGTAGAATTCCAAAAGATTGATTACCAAAGATATCAAATGACTCTCTGACAGTGACAGGAAAGTAAAGTATATTTTATACATTAATTCAGATACAGTGTGGGCAAAACAAGGTCCACACCTGAAGATACTCTGAGTGAATAAAATGGAAGGGGATTTCAGAGCCTCAGTCAGAACAGTCAATAATTGGCCTTCAATTGAATTAAACCGGGGCTGAGGGATAGCGGAAGATCACGCCCCATGCTGGACAGCCATGGATTGAAGTCAGATTATTTAACTGTACCGCAATATTATTTAAATGTCCCCCAGAACCCAGCACAACAGAACCATGTGTCTCAGTCACATAACTGACGATGACACAATGTCCCTATTTAACATGGTAGACTGTTATTTCATTACCAAAATGGTTTAGAAGTCCTCAAAGCCTGTGGGTCTCAGAAGACAATCAGATTTCTTTCTCGTCCTTGTTCTCTTCCAACTGAGAGTGCGATCCTACTGATGAGATGAATTGATAGGCTGTAAATTACAGTTTCTCACTGTTGGGTGCTTTCTGCAGATCTATCACCAGCCATGAAAGTAACAATCCTTTGACAGTGGTTTAATTACAGACTACATTTAACCTGTTGTTTCCCAGCCTCGCTGGCAGACAAAGGAGACATGATACTTCATTAGTGAAAACGCTATAGACTAGTTCTTGCTTTTACTGTAACTACATGCTACATGAAGAACATGTTGAATGGATTGTTATTGATTTTTCAATGGTTTCCTACTCTGATATTACGTTTGACATTTTATTCATTTAGCACGGTATTATTACGAGACTTACAGTTAGTGCATTCATCTAAGTGAGCGCTATCAGCGTTTACCAAACCATTTTTTTTTATCACTCCATCCCTGGTTTTGACCAGTCATGCCTCGTTTCTTTATAAATGCATTGGTTCATTAGTCTTTTAAGCTGCAAAGTCTTATGGGCTTAGTATATATCCAAGGGAATTGCAGACTTTCTGACAATAAGGTCTAAACTGGGGTATGCATATGATCTGAGACATTTTGTACAGTTGCTTCCCCAGTGCTGCACATCCATGTACAAGTTAGACAAATGGACCAAACACCTCGAAGGCAGCGAGATGATAGAAGGTGGTTGTCAAATCATTCAACCTCAGTTGATAATGTCAGCAGGATGAAAAAAACAGGGAATTTATTAATACTTCCTCAACAAAAAGTAATGAGAGCATGAAAATACCTGGATTGTTCTGTGCTGTAAAATTGGTACATGCATTTGAATTTTCTTTCAAGTGGATGTGTTGCTGTCTTCACTAACTGTAATTGAAAGGATTAATTTGTGAGGTTGCAACTTTGACATTGGTAATATGGAGCAGCAGTTGTGCACTGGTGCAGTTCATTCCAGCCAGGCAACGCAGGTACGGTTTTGGACATGCTTCTGTTTGTGTCTTGCATATGTCTAGAAACCCTACCAACATTCAGACAATGCACAGCATCTGCAGACAGAGACATACAGTTGAAGTCGGAAGTTTACATACACTTAGGTTGAAGTCATTCAAACTCATTTTTCAACCACTCCACAGATTTCATGTTAACAAACTATAGTTTTGGCAAGTCGGTTAGGACATCTACTTTGTGCATGACACAAGTCATTCTTCCGACAATTGTTTACAGACAGATTATTTCACTTATAATTCACTATATCACAATTCCAGTGGGTCAGAAGTTTACATACACTAAGTTGACTGTGCCTTTAAACAGCTTGGAAAATTCCAGAAAATTATGTCATGGCTTTAGAAGCTTCTGATGATCGGTTAATTGACATAATTTGAGTCAATTGGAAGTGTACTTGTGGATGTATTTCAAGGCCTACCTTCAAACCCGACATCATGGGAAAATCAAAATAAATCAACCAAGACCTCAGAAAAAAATTGCAGACCTTCACAAGTCTGGTTCATCCTTGAGAGCAATTTCCAAATGCCTGACTGTACCACATTCATCTGTACAAACAATAGTACGCACATATAAACACCATGGGACAACGCAGCCGTCATACCGCTCAGGAAGGAGACGCCTTCTGTCTCCTAAAGATAAATTGCTAATCAATCCCAGAACAACAGCAAAGGACCTTGTGAAAATGCTGGAGGAAACAGGTACAAAAGTATCTATATCCACAGTAAAACGAGTCCTGAAAGGCCGCTCAGGAAGGAAGAAGCCACTGCTCCAAAACCGCCATAAAAAAGCCAGACTACGGTTTGCAACTGCAAATGGGGACAAAGATCCTACTTTTTGGAGAAATGTCCTCTGGTCTGATGAAACAAAAATAGAACTGTTTGGCCATAATGACCATTGTTATGTTTGGAGGAAAAAGGGGGAGGCTTGCAAGCCGAAGAACACCATCCCAAACGTGAAGCACGGGGGGGCAGCATCATGTTGTGGGGGTGCTTTGCTGCAGGAGGGACTGATGCACTTCACAAAATAGATGGCATCATGAGGAAGGAAAATTATGTGGATATATTGAAGCAACATCTCAAGACATCAGTCAGGAAGTTAAAGCTTGGTCGCAAATGGGTCTTCCAAATGGACAATGACCCCAAGCATACTTCCAAAGTTGTGGCAAAATGGCTTAAGGACAACAAAGTCAAGGTATTGGAGTGGCCATCACAAAGCCCTGACCTCAATCCTATAAAAATGTGCGGGCAGAACTGAAAAAGTGTGTGCGAGCAAGGAGGCCTACAAACCTGACTCAGTTACACCAGTTCTGTCGGGAGGAATGGGCCAAACTTCACCCAATTTATTGTGGGAAGCTTCCCCAAAAACGTTTGACCCAAGTTAAACAATTTAAAGGCAATGCTACCAAATACTAATTGAGTGTATGTAAACTTCTGACCCACTGGGAATGTGATAAAGAAATAAAAGCTGAAATAAATAATTATCTCTACTATTATTCTGACATTTCACATTCTTAAAATAAAGTGGTGATCCTAACTGACCTAAGACAGGGAATTTTTACTAGGATTAAATGTCAGGAATTGTGAAAAACTGAGTTTAAATGTATTTGGCTAAGGTGTATGAAAACTTCTGACTTCAACTGTATATTAGGTGGGTAAACCATGTCAAATGTTTTCTCTCTAAGATTTTCATTTTCTTCTGCCATTTTAAGTGTTGTTGCCATGTTGCACTTGCAATCCTAGTTGCCTGACTTGGTCGTATCTGATACCTCGCCTGCACTCCAAATAAGTCATAGAGGAATGGGACTTGACTCAATCACAGGTTCTTGTAATGGAGTCATAGAGGAATGGGACTTGACTCAATCACAGGTTCTTGTAATGGAGTCATAGAGGAATGGGACTTGACTCAATCACAGGTTCTTGTAATAGATTCATAGAGGAATGGGACTTGACTCAATCACAGGTTATTGTTTTTCTCCCTCTTTCCCATCTGGACTTGTGCAACATAGAAACCAAGAGCCGGGCATCAAATGAAATGTGCAAAAGGTGTGGGTCACTCATGATTGATACCATCCGTCTTCACAGGGTGGGGGAGTGCAAAAAAGCCATAAAACACTGGCTAGTGGCAGTATCTGTTGTGATATGAATAAATGTTTTCCTGAGATATCTTGACACGCCTGGAAGAAAAGAGATTGGACTTATTTTTCTTCTTGTATGGCTGTGGATTGGATAATTGCTTTTATTTTTTGACTTGATGATACAAATAATTTCCGTTGTGATTGGCAAATGATATTGGCAAGTTTCTACAATTAGAGATGGCAACACTAACACTTAACACCATATACTTTGTGTAATTTAAATGCAAGTTAATAACATGTTGTAAAGTCATTCCAGTTCCTACTTACGGCAGTCTGCAGCACGGTTCACTTAACATTGAGACATTTTCTAGATGTTTACAGCAAGCTATGTACTTTGATCTTAAACTACTTCATCAAGGCACACCAATTTGCTCTCACAATTAGTGCATGTATGCTTTCATGTCTAAATAAAGTGGATCGAAATTAAGGGTCAAAGCATCATACTCACTGTAGTTAAGGTGATCTGATTACATTTGAGGATCTCTGAGAGCTGTTGACCTGTGTGTGTGTGTGTGTGTGTGTGTGTGTGTGTGTGCTCGTGCTGAGTCACAGATTCACCCATGATGACCCGCCACCCATTCTAGTTCCTCTCAAAGGCTCAGCCTCTCAGCATCTTACCCTGGAAGAGGTGAGATCTATTCAGAATCGCCACACTCACTAAAACAACCATTGTGTCAAGAGCAGTTATACCTATGCATCCCTTCATGGGTATTGTGATCTTCAGTGCTCACTTTTATAAAAGTTGAGATTGCTTCTTCTATGCAAATGTTTTAATCTGTAACAATATGCATGCAAACACTCCTATTGAATATGCATTTACCTGTATTGTGAACAGGCTACATCTTGATTTACCCAGTTTATCAATAGAAGATTTAGAAGTCAGATTGATTGTATAATTAATGCTTACATGGCTGTCTAAAATAGTTTTGCCTAACATTTTTCAAATGTTACGATGTTGAACTCCAAAAGATGCCTAACAGTTGAACAGAGCAGTAGCTGAGTTGATCTGTCTGAATCAAGTGCCATTCTGTGACTTTGGCTAATATACCTTTTGTGGTATCAAGTACCGTGATTGTATCGAGTATTGTGATACTAAACCTGGTATTGGTATCGAAGTCCAAATTCTGGTATCGTGACAACAGTACTTGATGCTATTAAATCTTGTCAGTCCGGGAAAGCTCCAGGGCTTGTTGGCATACCAGTGGAGTTATACCAAGCCCTTTTTCGATGTACTCAAGATCCACTTCTATCATGTTTTAACTATCAGATATTCCGCAAGAAGGTCTGATTTCACTATTACTGAAACGGGTGGTAAGTATAAAAATCCAGTCCCGTGACGCAAAAATCCTGGCAAGATGCGTAGCGTATAGAATTCAAATCTGGGAAACCAGGCCTGGTTTTTATAGCTGACTTTGAAAAGGGCTTTGATAATGTATGCCTGGACTTTATACATACTGTAAATGCCTAGACTATGTTAATTTAGGAGAATCCTTTATACAATTGGTTTAAAGTTGTGTAGCAACCCCAGGTGTAAATTTTAGTATTTATTATGGCTATTAAAATCAGATTCAACAATGATGTCAGCTTACAAACAAAGGTGTCAATGTATTTCTCTTAACCTGGATCCCTGCACAATCTCATTTAAGGATCTGGATAATTTATCTAACCTCTGGATTAAAACTGACCATGTTACATTTTGGATCACTAAAAAACACAACTTTTACATGACACTACCAATAAAATGGTCTGATGGTGATGTAGACATACAGTGCATTCAGAAAGTATTCAGACCCTTTGACCTTTTCCACGTTTTGTTACGTTTCAGCTTTATTCTAAAATGGATTAAATTGTTTTTTTTTCCCTTCATCAATCTACACACATTACCCCATAATGACAAAGCAAAAACAGTTTTAAAATGTATTTTCTTTGCTAATTTATTCAAAACAAAAAAACTAAAATATCACATTTTAAATAAGTATTCAGACCCTTTACTCAGTACTTTGTCGAAGCACCTTTGGCAGCGATTACAGCCTCAAGTCTTCTTGGGTATGACGCTGCAAGCTTGGCACACCTGTATTTGGGAATTTTCTCCCATTCTTCTCCGCAGATCCTCTCAAGCTCTGTCAGGTCGCTGCACAGCTATTTTCAGGTCTCTCCAGAGATGTTCAATCGGGTTCAAGTCCCTGCTCTGGCTGGGCCACTAAAGGACATTCAGAGACTTATTCCGAAGCCACTCCTGCGTTGTCTTGGCTGTGTGCTTAGGGTTGTTGTCCTGTTGGAAGGTGAACCATCATCCCAGTCTGAGGTCCTGAGAGCAGGTTTTCATCAAGGATCTCTCTGTACTTTGCTCTGTTAATCTTTCCCTCGATCCTGACTAGTCTCCCAGTCCCTGCCGCTGAATAACATCCCCACAGCATGATGCTGCTACCACCATGCTTCACCGTAGGGATGGGGCCAGGCAATCCAATACTCACCCCCAATGGAGACGCATGCGTCATAAAAGCCAATTTATGCTTGGTCTGAAAATGTAGGCTCCGTATGGAGGGCCTCCGGAGGCATGCAGAGACCAAATTGAGCTCCGTACCTCATCACTGTGCGCCTCCCAAATATTACAACAAATAATATGGTATATTAAACTCCAATATACTAATCGATAAATAAAAAACGTTCTTTATGGTGTATTTTATTTTTAGGAATTATTTGTTAATGATATTCTGATTAGGAATGGTGGAGTTGTCACACATGCAGTTTAGATAGATAGATAGATAGATAGATAGATAGATAGATAGATAGATAGATAGATACTTTATTGATTCCCGAGGGGAAAGTTCTTAACAAAAATATATGGAAATGTTTGCTCCATCCAAAATTACAACCAAAGGATTGCAGCATTACCCCAAAAATGGAGGCTTCAAGAGGAAGAGGGAGAAGGTAGGAAACTGGTTTGCTTTTTATTAAGACCGATATCGGGTGTTTAAAAAAATAATCATAGTGCCTTGTGTGTAGAATTTACATGTAATATAAAATGAAGACAGTTATTTTTTGTCTGAAGATGGGTGGGGGTGGATGTGCCTCAAAAAATAATGAAGAATTGAGCTTGTCCTGCCTGGAAGTATTGTACTTGGCAAATCTGCACTAGTGGAATTCCCTGGGTGTGTCAACTCTAGAGGCATTTGAAAAGGCCTTGTTCTCAGAGTTACACTACATGACACCAATGTATGAGGTGTCAGGAGGCTAGCAGTCAGTCACTGCCGAGAGGCCCTCAGGTGCTGGCAAGGTGAATCTCTCTCTTTTAACTAGCCATGGTTTGAGCACTGAGTAAACATGCCAGCCTCTCCATCTATTACCAAGGCTGCTGGGTCAATCATCTTTACAGCTGCTTTATGAACAGGGACCACAAGGCATCAACTCTGGCTTTATTCTTCCTGTCAATTCTAATTTATCGAACCGATCTAACGTTTCATGCAAGAGAAACCCAACAGCCTTTCCCTTCTTTCCCGCTGACGATGAAGGCACTGGAGTGAGATGTTTGCAGGACATTTTAATTAATTTTTACTGCTAAATATGAATTGCTTTTATTTTTTTTATAGTTTAAAGTATACAGTAATCAAATTATTGATGATGAACTTACAGGTAAGTGCCAAAATAATGGAAACACTTGAGTAAACGAGGGATACAAAGTATATTGAAAGCAGGTGCTTCCACACGCGTGTGGTTCCTGAGTTAAGGGAGATTCTGGAGCGGTGCCTGAGACAGCATTTTCCAACACCATCAACAAAACACCAAATGTTGGAATTTCTTGTGGAAAATTGGTGTTGTATCCCTACCAATAGAGTTTCAGACACTTGTAGAAGCTATGCCAAGGTACATTGAAGCTGTTCTGGCTCGTGGTGGCCCAACGCTCTAAGACACTTTATATTGGCGTTTCCTTTATTTTGGCAGTTACGTGTATATCCGTGAAAGACGCTGAATAAACAAAATAATAAACCGTTGTCATAAAGAATCTGAAGTTTCCAATTTTGGAATGATCTGAAAACCCTGTGGCATTGTAAGTTTTGCTTAATTAAAAAGTGTTGGTCATAAAGTGGGGCCATAAAACGTCAAGCTGCTGTTTTGGCAGGGATTCACAGACCTCCATTGTTCCGCTGATGCTGTCGTGTTACAGAGCGCTTGCTTTATGGTTTCAATATAAGGGGATGAGCCGTACTAAGACCATAACTTAGTCTGAACAGATTTATTGCGCATTGACCCTAATTATAAACATTTAATATTCTCAACTACCCTCGGGTTACTATTATCCATTTTGCAGAGTCATGTTTTTCAATCCATTTTGAATGGAATGCCTAATCCCTATTGTGTTCTCACAGTATGCCTTGTATGGGTAATTTGAGAGCAGGATTATCTAATATCCAGTGGTATAAACCATTGCAGGAAATGTTCCCTGACTATCTCAGTTGGTCAGATTATGAGCAGACCACTTATTTCCTTAAGTCTCCAAAGCTATATCATAGGATATAAGCACTAATATTGCCCGTGACTGCCTATAATCATACACTTTATACGATAAGATAGCATTTTTCTTACATCAGGCTGTTTCGGAATAGTATAGAATACTATTCCATTGTTTAGAACGAAAATATCTCGTCTTTCCCAACACTCCCAGATGCATACACACCAGTTGAGATGCACAGGGTCAGTGCAGCGTATGGAGGGCCTCCGGAGGCATGCAGAGACCAAATTGAGCTCCGTACCTCATCACTGTGCGTCTCCCAAATCTCCGTATAGCTCCGCATTGACATGATTGGTTGATGGTAGGTGGGGGCGAGAGTTTTTGTATAAACACAAACTCACTTCCTTGACAACTTCCTTCACAACAGCTCTGCTCAACAGCTCAGCACTGCTCTGCGAAGCGCAAGACGTATGAATGCCCTGACTCTTGCAGTAAATGCTGAATGGCCAAAGCAGACGTCGGATTGACCAAGCAGGGCCTTGAATGCCTCGATCACACCTACAGCGTCAAAATGATACTCATCATCATCTAGATATGATGATTAATATTAATACCATTTAAATGTAGATGTTTTTTGCATTGGATATATTTACCATATCATATCGAGACAAACATAAACCTTTTAGCTTATCATAAGTAGACTTAATTGCAAATTATTAAATCCTTCCAAAATAAATAAAAAAGACAATTTAGTTAGGAATTTAACTTTAATTAAATTAGTTGACTCAACAGAAGAAAGGGAATGTTGAATGATACATCTGTCAACATACATCTGTAAAATGATAGTCTAGATACTGAAGCTTTGGTTGTCTTCCTCTCAGGTTTCCATGTCTTCTCCCTGGACCTCCTCAATGTCCACCTCCTGAACATCAGACTCTGAGGCCTCATCTTCACTGTCACTTTCCAACCTTGTTGAGGATGGCTCGTTGTCAGGCTCAAAAAGCCTTAAATTTGCCCAGATGGCCACCCATTTTTCAACCCTTTTGTATTGGTCAGCCTGTTTGGTGCTTTGGTGTGTGTTCCCAAACAAGGACAAGTTGCGCTCTGAGGCGGCTGATGTTGGTGGGATTTGGAGGATGATGGAGGCAACAGGGGAAAGAGCCTCAGATCCACAAAGTCCCTTTCACCAGGTGGCTGATGAGATATGTCGGCACGACTGCCATATTGCATCTCCATCCCAAAGCCCTTGCTTGGAAGTGTACTTTGCCAGACTGCCAAGAACCTTACCCTCATCCAGGCCAAGGTGGCGAGACACAGTAGTGATGACACCATAGGCCTTGTTGATCTCTGCACCAGACAGGATACTCTTGCCAGCATACTTGGGGTCCAACATGTACGCTGCAGCGTGTATGGGCTTCAGGCAGAAGTCTTCACATTTTTTGATGTATTTCAGAACTGCAGTTTCCTCTGCTTGGAGCAACAATGAAGTACGGCAGTACGGATTTCTTCTCTTACATCTGCAAGCAGAGTCTGAACATCAAACAGGATGGCATTGTCTCCCTCAATCCGTGCAATGAAGAGACTCCTTTCCCTCCAGGAGACTGTCAAACATGATGCCAACACCACCCCAATAGGTGCTGCTGGGCAGCTTCAATGTGGTGCTCTTGAACTCTGCTGAGCTCTGCATCCAGCAAATGAGTAGATAAAGCATGTAGAAGTAGAGGGACTTTAGTCAGAGGTTGCTTGTTGTGAGCGCTGAGGGAACTTTATGCACATGGCCAGATGATTCTGCATCTTTGTTGCATTCTTTACATATGATTTGGCTCAGTATTTGCAAATGTACACAGCTTTTCCTTCTACATTAGCTTCAGTGAAATGTCTCCACACATCAGATAGTGATGATGCCCGTGGCATTTTCCTGTAAAGATTAGAAATAAATGAGTAAAAAAAAAAAGATAAATAGTTAGGCAGTTAGATTAAACAACTCCTTTGTAAGATAATTTTTTTAAAATGAAACATGTATGGAAACAGGTGAATTAACACTACTCAGTTAGCAGGCTCAAGCAAGCAAAAACCCACATGGTAGCAAAAACTAACTAGCAGAAATTGTTAATAAGTTAGAAATTATTTAAACACACTTTGCTGTAGGCTACTATTTACTAGTTAACAAAAACTCATGTATGTCATATAAAATATATTCACCCCACCCAGTATTGTAATCAAAACTCAAAACCAGAAAGCATGTAGTCTTTGGCTCTGACCGTGTAGTAGTGTGGGCTCAATAGCATCTCATTAGTGTGCAAGATCTTGAGAATCAGCTGTACATGTGATGGAAGAATGCACTGTGTATCCCACAAAAATAGTTCACTGTTATAAGCTAACTATTTTGATGAATTTAAGCAAAATTCCCCAAATTCCCGGGCTTAACTTCCCATGCAAAATACCGGAAAGTTTCCTACCCTTTGCAACCCTAATCAAAATGCAATGATGCTGTCGGTGTGATTGAGGCGTAAGAGACCACATGAGAGGCACAAGTTAACAGACAATGTTAATGTCACCAGTGTAGCCTACTGTGTGCACAGGGTCACAGTGATACTGTGGAGCAGTGGACTTGTAGCAAATGTGTATCAGATTGGGCTTTCATCCTAGTGAAGGGATGTGAAAATGCCATTGTTCAACCCACAGATCTGACCTGCCTCCCCTCTTTGGGATCAGGCTTTATTAAAGTGGCTCGCAGGGGGCATCAAGGTGACGGACATCCTTCACAGGAACTCATCTTACCTCATCACACCTTCAACCACTGAAGGAGTAACCCATTACTCTCCTCTCCCCTCCCTCCACCCACTGAAGGAGTAACCCTATACTCTCCTCTCCCTCCACCCACTGAAGGAGTAACCCTCTTCTCTCCTCTCCCTCCACCCACTGAAGGAGTAACCCTCTTCTCTCCTCTCCCTCCACCCACTGAAGGAGTAACCCTCTTCTCTCCTCTCCCTCCACCCACTGAAGGAGTAACACTCTACTCTTCTCACCTATCCCTCTTCTATCTCCCAACTTTGATTACTTACCTCAAATGTAGAACCATCTAGAGGATGGCAGGCGCCAGTATGAATGTAAATGTGTTTTGTTTAAAGAGGTAGGCGAGAGCAGACAGCAGGGGATAGCCTGAGGGTCTGTACCTTTTCCTCCTAATGACTCAGTTATTCTTGGAATGTCAATGGCCCTAGTCTTTGAGAGCAGACATTTAAATGATCTGGGTTGATGAGCATACTTATAATTAGATGTATGTCCCTTGGTATCCAGACTACCTCATGACGTAATGTATTAAAAGAATGCCATTTTTATGCAGATATAATCTATAATACTATCCAAGTTGTTCACCTTGTGAATTTGGAGACATCTCAGTAGATCAGGCCTGGGCAAAGGCCGGACCGGGGGCCATATGCGGTCAGATCAAAGAATTTGTGATAGTAAAGTTTTGAAAAACGTATTTGTTATTCAAATTAAAAGCCCAATGAATACTCACCTTTTGTGTAATGATTTAACTCCCACCGCTTATGGGACATTTATTTTGAATGCTCGTATAAATAACAACTGCACGAGGACAGACAGTGACTGACAGGCTGACACACACGTCTCAGTTACAAATAGTAGCTAGCTAGAAATTGCGCAAATATTAGTTTTTCAAAGAAAAGTTAAGTAGACAATGTAGGTTGTTCCAGCAAGACTGGACATCAAAATATTTATTTGAGGTATCAGGGAAAGCTGTGTGCTTAGTGTGCAAAGAGAGCGTCGCTGTCTAGAAAGACTACAACTTGTCCCGACACTTCCAGACGAAGCATGCAGAGAAATATAGGAATATGTCTTCTGAGCAGAGGGCAAGTGCATTGAAAGAGTTGCTTTCTCAGTTGCAAAAGCAGCAAGGCAGGGGCAGAACTGAAACAATAATTCAGGCCGTGAATTTGACTCCATCCCAGGCCACCCTGTTCACGCAAACCACCAGACTGCTAATGCTGTAGGCTAACCCTATTTGTTGATGTAACGGGTACCAAACTAGTTATACATTTGGCCACTATGTTCATCCAGGAAGAAAGTTATCCACATGACAAAATACAAACATTTGGAACTGACCAACAAGTAGCCTATCAGAACACTGAGATATCAAGGTATGCTATGGCTATGGGTGCACCCTCAACAACTCACTAGGAATACACCAATCACAGCACATACTAATGTACAAGGCTAGACACACAAAACAATTAGCCTACACTTTTTAAAAAGATAATGATATATACAGAGTTAGCTCAAATGTTCAAGTGATTTATCTTTATATTCAAGAATCAAGCATATCAAAAGTATTAAAAAAACTTGAATATAAGCTACAACAATGTAAGTAAGTATAATACAAAAGTCGAAAAGGCACTCCTCTACAAAAAAATGTAGATTACAATGTTCTCTCACTGGTGTCCATAAAGCAAACAGCACAAAAATAAACACATCTATACACTGAGTCAATGAAATTGAACATTGGCTACATATCTAAAAGTATTATACAAAAGTCCAAAAAACATGCCTCTGTACAAAAGCTTTAACTCACAGCAAATTTTCTTTCACCCTTGTCAGCCTGTTAAGGTAGAGTCATAGCATAGCTACTTCAGAGTAACCAGTAAGTTAAACCGCCTACTGGTTTACTAGTGGGAACTCCATCAAGACTGATGGAAAAGCATTCCAGGTGAAGCTGGTTGAGAGAATGCCATGAGTGTGCAAGCTGTCATCAAGGCAAAGGGTGGCTACTTTGAAGAATCTGAAATATAAAATATTTTGATTTGTTTAACAATTTTTTTGGTTACTACTTGATTCCATATGAGTTTTGTCATAGTTTTGATGTCTTCACTTTTATTCTACAATGTAAAAAATATTGCAAATATAGAAAAGCCCTTGAATGAGTAATATTGGGGGACACTGCAGTGAGAGAGTGAGAGTCGCGCCTGATGCGTGGATTCTCCGTCAACTCATTCCTGCTTGCTATATTATCGCTGGTCAAGTTGACTACTCACGGCAGGCCAAAACGACCCTCAGGCCACCGGGAAATGTGCTCCCGACGGCCAGTCCGTCACTGCATCAAGGTCTTTTCACAAAACTGCATTCAGCAAACAACGGAATTGCGAGAGCTAGCTATGTACTGTCCCACAAAATTGCTAAACATAGCAGGCCATTCGCTGAGGGCGAATTCATTAAAGAAGGTTTAATTGACTCAGATGACCAGCGGGAGAAGTATACATCGCTGCTGCTTGCTTTGAACTGTGAGTTTTCTCATCATTTTGAGAATTTCAAAGTGTTAGAAAATGACATGCTCTTGGTTTCCTCTCCTTTCACCTTCAATGTTTATAACACCCCCACTGACCTGCAACTTGAGCTTATCGATCTTCAGTCTGATGCAGTGATTGGAGAACTATTCAAAACGATGTCACTGACGAGGTTCTATGCATCTCTTGATGAACAAAACTTTCCAAAGATTAGGAGTCGTGCTCAGAAGATGTTTCTAGTGTTTGGATCAACCTATGAATGTGAACAAACATTTTCAGTGATGAAATATAACAAGTCAAGGCACAGATAATCTCTTACTGACTCTCACTTCTCAGCAATCCTGCACATAGCGACGTCAGAAACTATACCTGACTTCACTGCTCTAGTCAACGCCCATCAGAGACTTCACTCCTCACACTGATTGAGTAGTTTAAATGTAATGTTGAGCTCTCTCTCTCTCTTGTGTTTTTGTGCGTCACCCGTTAACAAGCATTGTGTCCGTGGTGCTGAATGCACAGTGTACTTTCCCTTCCTGTACTTCATTGCATGTTTAATAATGAAAATACCTACCAAAAGGAGAACATGGATGTGGTTTATTTATGTGCATATTAAAGTAAATTAAGTAGCATATCTGGATGTGATTTACAGTAGATATATCTGTCAACACTGTCATACACATTCTGATTCTGGCCCGCAATGGCAAGAATATATTCTAATGTGGCCCTCCATGGAAAATAATTGCCCAGGCCTGCAGTAGACCATGCCAAAATACATGCTGTGTTCTCTTCAGTTTTTTTGGCTTTCTCTTACACCTTTTTTGCCACGTTCATTACAAGAACACTGCGGGAAGTCTTCCGTGGGAGAACACACTGATGTACTCTGGCAGAGCTGCAACGCTGAAGTGCAGAGTGAGATAATGCACACATTAGAGCCAGTTGCACAGAGCCAGCCTGCTAGTATACAATTCAAGCGCTGTCTTCCTCTAGTCTGTAATTTGAGGCGGACATGTTTTAGAGGATTAGACCATGCTTCAATCTCTTGTCCACTCTGAATTCAATAACTGGAAGTGCACTGAAATTGATCACAGTTGCAGCTGAGGGAGGTAAGTATAGCTGTGAGCTCGGATGCCACAGATAAGAGGTTGGAGTGGAGTACAGGCAGATTGGCACTTAGTACATACCTGTAGTCTCCTCTACAGGCTTCAATTTACACTGAAACGGGTATACACTGACATATGTGTTTCTGCATTGCCTAGCACAGGGTGTGTGCATGCATCAATGTGTGTGTAACTCAGAGATGAGAGGGTATTGTTGTCATAGAAATGATTATCCTTTGTAAGTTGAGGTTACCTGGGTACTGTGTAAACTTCTCTTTCTGTGTTCTACGTCGACCGTAGGCTATAGGACCTGTTTCAAATGATCACTTTTACCTCAACATAACCACTTCGTATGCGTATTCGCTTCGTAATGGGAACAGTGCACAACTCAGCAAGAGGACAAGTTTTAAGTGTAGGAAAGGATGAAATTGAGTCTGTGCAATTAGTGCTAAACACGGCTGCTAGAATCCTGACTAGAACCAAAAGATGTGATCATATTACTCCCGTGCTAGCCTCTCCACACTGGCTTCCTGTTAAGTCCAGGGCTGTTTCAAGGTTTTACTGCTAACCTACAAAGCATTACAAGGGCTTGCTTCTACTTATCTCTCAGATTTGGTCCTGCCGTACATACCTACGCGTATGCTCCGGTCACAAGACGCAGGCCTCCTTATTGTCCCGAGAATTTCTAAGCAAACAGCTGGAGGCAGGGCTTTCTCCTATAGAGCTCAATTTTTATGGAATGGTCTGCCTATCCTCGTGAGAGACGCAGACTCCGTATTCGACCTTTAAGTCTTTACTGAAGACTCATCTCTTCAGTAGGTCCTATGATTGAGTGTAGTCTGGCCCAGGGGTGCAAGGCTGAACGGCAAGGCACTGGAGCGACGAACCACCCTTGCTGTCTCTGCCTGGCCGGTTCCCGTCTCTTCATTGGGATTCTCTGCCTCTGACCCTATTACGGGGGCTGAGTCACTGGCTTACTGGTGCTTTCCATGCCATCCCTTGGAGGGGTGCGTCACTTCCTGTCCAGTTTGTCGCCCCCTCGGGCTTGTGCAGTGGAGGGGATCTTTCGTGGGCAATACTCAGCCTTGTCTCAGGGTAGTAAGTTGGTGGTTGATATCCCTCTATTGGTGTAGGGGCTGTGCTTTGGCAGAGTGGGTGAGGTTATATCCTGCCTGGTTGGCCCTGTCCGGGGGTATTGTCAAAGGGGGCCACAGTGTCTCCTGACCCCCCCTGTCTCAGCCTCCAGTATCTATGCTGCAATAGTCTATGTGCCGGGGGGCTAGGGTCAGTTTGTTAAATCTGATGTTATTATCCGGTGCCTTGTGTGAATTTAAGTATGCTCCCTCTAATTCTCTCTCTCTCCCACTCTACCTCCTCTCCCGGAGGACTTGAGCCTTAGGACCATGCTTTAGGACCACCTGCCCTGATGACTCCTAGCTGTCCCCAGTCCACCTGGTCGTGCTGCTGCACCGGTTTCAACTCTTCTGCCTGTGGTTATGGAACCTTGACCTGTTCATTGGATGTGCCACCTTGTCCCAGACCTGCTGGGTAGAAAGGGCTTCATAAATACATTTGATTTGAAGTACATTAGAGTCTCTATTTTGAGAAACAGACGCCTCACAAGTCCTCAACAGGCCAGGCAGCTTCATTGACTACCCCGCGCTCTGGCTGGACCACTCAAGGACATTCAGAGACTTAGAGTCGTTGCCCTTTTGGAAGGTGAACCTTCGCCCCAGTCTGACGTCCTGAGCACTCTGGAGCAGGTTTTCATCAAGGATCTCTCTGTACTTTGCTCTGCTCATATATATATATATATATAGAGAGAGAGAGAGAGAGAGAGAGAGAGAGAGAGAGAGAGAGAGAGAGAGAGAGAGAGAGAGAGAGAGAGAGAGAGAGAGAGAGAGAGAGAGAGATTGTATCTACAGTATAGTACAGTTAACTATGAATCTCAAGCCTTAACATTTTATACAAGAGCCTCAAATGTATGGATCACAGTGCTTTGAAGAATGTGACAGTATCTTGTCAGCATCATCTGGGGAGGGGTTGGTAGGAGAGAGAGATGTAACGTTTAAAGCCATCTGCTAATAATGTACAAGTCGTCCTGATAATCAGTGATCTAAAAGACACAGATGCTCTGTGAGAGAGCAGTGGAGCCGGGGCTCTGAGTCTCTGTGATCACAGAAAAAAGGCAGTGGCTGTTGTTGGAGTTTTGTTATCTCTGTTAACATCCCGCAAAGACTCAATTGCCTCTTGTACAGAGACAGATCTCCCTATTTAGCTATATTTAAGACAGAAAGCTCAGACTGAAGGTGATGCCTGTAAATCCTGCAAATCGAACCAGGGTGCTTACAGTATATACTGTATTGGGGATGGGGGGGGGGGTTTGGGGCAAACTGTAGAGGATGGGGAGGAGTTGTGAGTGACACTGTCGGGGCTGGGCTGTAGAGGATGGGGAGGAGTTGTGATTGACACTGTCGGGGCTGGGCTGTAGAGGATGGGGAGGAGTTGTGAGTGACACTGTCGGGGCTGGGCTGTAGAGGATGGGGAGGAGTTGTGATTGACACTGTCGGGGCTGGGCTGTAGAGGATGGGGAGGAGTTGTGAGTGACACTGTCGGGGCTGGGCTGTAGAGGATGGGGAGGAGTTGTGATTGACACTGTCGGGGCTGGGCTGTAGAGGATGGGGAGGAGTTGTGAGTGACACTGTCGGGGCTGGGCTGTAGAGGATGGGGAGGAGTTGTGATTGACACTGTCGGGGCTGGGCTGTAGAGGATGGGGAGGAGTTGTGAGTGACACTGTCGGGGCTGGGCTGTAGAGGATGGGGAGGAGTTGTGAGTGACACTGTCGGAGCTGGGCTGTAGAGGATGGGGAGGAGTTGTGAGTTACACTGTCGGGGCTGGGCTGTAGAGGATGGGGAGGAGTTGTGAGTGACACTGTCGGTGCTGGGCTGTAGAGGATGGGGAGGAGTTGTGATTGACACTGTCGGGGCTGGGCTGTAGAGGATGGGGAGGAGTTGTGAGTGACACTGTCGGGGCTGGGCTGTAGAGGATGGGGAGGAGTTGTGAGTGACACTGTCGGGGCTGGGCTGTAGAGGATGGGGAGGAGTTGTGAGTGACACTGTCGGGGCTGGGCTGTAGAGGATGGGGAGGAGTTGTGAGTGACACTGTCGGAGCTGGGCTGTAGAGGATGGGGAGGAGTTGTGAGTTACACTGTCGGGGCTGGGCTGTAGAGGATGGGGAGGAGTTGTGAGTGACACTGTCGGGGCTGGGCTGTAGAGGATGGGGAGGAGTTGTGATTGACACTGTCGGGGCTGGGCTGTAGAGGATGGGGAGGAGTTGTGAGTGACACTGTCGGGGCTGGGCTGTAGAGGATGGGGAGGAGTTGTGAGTGACACTGTCGGGGCTGGGCTGTAGAGGATGGGGAGGAGTTGTGAGTGACACTGTCGGGGCTGGGCTGTAGAGGATGGGGAGGAGTTGTGAGTGACACTGTCGGGGCTGGGCTGTAGAGGATGGGGAGGAGTTGTGAGTGACACTGTCGGGGCTGGGCTGTAGAGGATGGGGAGGAGTTGTGAGTGACACTGTCGGTGCTGGGCTGTAGAGGATGGGGAGGAGTTGTGAGTTACACTGTCGGGGCTGGGCTGTAGAGGATGGGGAGGAGTTGTGAGTGACACTGTCGGGGCTGGGCTGTAGAGGATGGGGAGGAGTTGTGAGTGACACTGTCGGTGCTGGGCTGTAGAGGATGGGGAGGAGTTGTGAGTGACACTGTCGGTGCTGGGCTGTAGAGGATGGGGAGATGGTGGGGAAAGCAGTAGGGCTGTCCCTGATAATACAAAAACTTGCTCGACCTAAAGTTGTCTGTTCTTTCGACCAATCGATTGGTCTTTAAGCTTACTGTTTGATGAAACAAATAAGACAGAAATAACTCGAGGGAGTCAGAGATCTGGATAACCAGAAGATAGAAAAACTTGAGGTCAGGGCTTTGTGATGGCCACTCCAATACCTTGACTTTGTTGTCCTTAAGCCATTTTGCCTAAACTTTGGAAGTATGCTTGGTGTCCATTTGGAAGACCCATTTGCGACCAAGCTTTAACTTCCTGACTGATGTCTTGAGATGTTGCTTCAAAATATCCACATCATTTTCCTTCCTCATGATGCCATCTATTTTGTGAAGTGCACCAGTCCCTCCTGCAGCAAAGCACCCCCACAACATGATGCTGCCACCCCCGTGCTTCACAGTTGGGATGGTGTTCTTTGGCTTGCAAACCTCCCCCTTTTACCTCCAAACACAGCGATGGTCATTATGGCCAAACAGTTCTATTTTTGTTTCATCAGACCAGAGGACATTTCTCCAAAAAGTAGGATCTTTGTCCCCATGTGCAGTTGCAAATCGTAGTCTGGCTTTTTTATGGCGGTTTTGGAGCAGTGGCTTCTTCCTTGATGAGCAACCTTTCAGGTTATGTCGATATAAGACTTGTTTTATTGTGGATATAGATACTTTTGTACCGGTTTCCTCCAGCTGTTGTTCTGGGATTGATTTGCACTTTTCGCACCAAAGTACATTCATCTCTTGGAAACAGAACGTGTCTCGTTCCTGAGCGGTATGATGGCTACGTGGTCCTATGGTGTTTATACTTGCGTACTATTGTTTGTACAGATTAACGTGGTACGTTCAGGCATTTGGAAATCGCTCCCAAGGATGAACCAGACTTGTAGAGGTCTACAATTGTTTTTATGAGGTCTTGGATGATTTCTTTTGATTTTCCCATGATGTCGAGCAAAGAGGCACTGAGTTTGAAGGTAGGCCTTGAAATACATCCACAGGTACACCTCCAATTGACTCAAATGATGTCAATTAGCCTATCAGAAGCTTCTAAAGCCATGACATCATTTTCTGGAATTTTCCAAGCTGTTTAAAGGCACAGTCAACTTAGTGTATGTAAACTTCTGACCCACTGGAATTGTGATATAGTGAATTATAAGTGAAATAATCTGTCTGTAAACAATTGTTGGAAGAATTACTTGTGTCATGCACAAAGTAGATGTCCTAACAGACTTGCCACAACTATAGTTTGTTAACATGAATTCTGTGGAGTGGTTGAAAAATGAGTTTTAATTACTTCATCTAAGTCTATGTAAACTTCCAACATCAACTGTATATGTGTGTATATGTACAGTACCAGTCAAAACTTTGGACACACCTACTCATTACAGGGGTTTTCTTTATTTGTACTATTTTCTACATTGTAGAATAATAGTGAAGACATCAAAACTATGAAATAACACACATGGAATCATGTAGTAACCAAAAAAGTGTTAAACCAAATCAAAATCTATTTTAGATTTTAGATTCTTCAAAGTAGCCCCCCTTCGCCTTAATGACAGCTTTGCACACTCTTGGCATTCTCTCAACCAGCTTCATGAGGTAGTCACCTGGAATGCATTTCAATTATCAGGTGTGCCTTCTTAAAAGTTAATTTGTGGAATTTCTTTCCTTCTTAATGTTTTTGAGCCAATCAGTTGTGTTGTGACAAGATAGGGGTGGTATACAGAAGACCAAGCCAATATTATGGCAAGAACAGATCAAATAAGCAAAGACAAACGACAGTCCATCATTACTTGGCGCTATGATGAAACTGTCTCTTATGAGGACCGCCACAGGAAAGGAAGACCCAGAGTTACCTCTGCTGCAGAGGATAAGTTCATTAGAGTTACCAGCTTCAGAAATTGCAGCCCAAATAAATTATTCAGAGTTCAAGTAACAGACACATCTCAACATAAACTGTTCAGAGGAGACTGCGTCAATCAGGCCTTTATGGTTGAGTTGCTGCAAAGAAACCACTACTAAAGGACACCATTAAGAATAAGTCTTTGTGAGACGCAGAGTAGGTGAACGGATGATCTCCTCATGTGTGGTTCCCACCGTGAAGCATGGAGGAGGAGATGGGGGTGCTTTGCTGGTGACTTTCCTGTATCCGTACCCATTGGATGCAGTGATCACAATATAGTGTCTATATCAAGGAAAGCCAAAGTTCCAAAAGCTGGGCCTAAAATAGTGTATAAGAGATCATACAAAATATTTTGCTGTGACTCTTATGTGGATGATGTTAAAAATATTTGTTGGTCTGATGCACTTGATGAATTTATGAAATTGCTTCTTCCAATTATTGATAAATATGCACCTGTTAAGAAACTGACTGTTAACTGTTAAGGCTCCATGGATTGATGAGAAAATAAAAAATGATATGTTTAAAAGAGATGGGACAAAAGGGCTAGTAAGTCTGGCTAAACATCAAAAAGAAGAGAATTGTATTATGAAGCCAAGATAAATTATATAAAGAATGATGGAAAAATACGTTGGAGTACTTTAAGTTAAAATTATGGGCAGAAAGACAAATTCAACTCCATCTTTCGTCGAATCTGATGACTTATTCATCACAAAACCATTTGATGTTGCCAATTAATTTAATGATTACTTCAGTGGCATACAAATAATACATAAAAATAATGAAGAAAAGCATTGCAAGCTTGAATTTTGTATTATATAGAGCCATTATTGCATGGAACTCCGTTCCGTCTCATATTGCTCAAATAAACAGCAAACCTGGTTTAAAAAAAACTATAAAGCAACACGAGGCCTTTCCCCTATTAGTCCTAGATAGTGTGTGTATGTATTGATATGTAGGCTATGTGTGCCTTTTCTTAAACAAAATGTATGTAGTTCTGTCCTTGAGCTGTTCTTGAATTATTAATGTTCTGTATTATGTCATGTTATGCGTGGAGCCCAGGAAGAGTAGCTGCTGCTTTTGCAACATAAAAATAATAAAATAAAATTTATAATAAAATTATAAAATAATAAAATACCAAAACATTTTATTTAGAATTTAAGGACACAACTTACCAGCATGGCTAACTCAGCATTCTGCAGCCATACGCCATCCCGTCTGGTTTGTGCTTAGTTGGTCTATCATTTGTTTTTCATCAGGACAATGAACCAAAACACACCTCCAGGCTGTGTAAGGGCTATTTGACCAAGAAGGAGAGTGATGGAGTGCTGCATCAGATGACCTGGCCTCCACAATCACCCGACCTCAAACCAATTGAGATGGTTTGGGATGAGTTGGACTGCAGAGTGATGGAATAGTGCTCAGCATACACAACCATTCAAACGTTCGGGGTCACTTAGAAATGTTCCATGAAAACATACATGAAATGAGTTGCAAAATGAAAAGGAAATATAGTCAAGATCTTCGTCTAGTTCGAGGTGAGTAATCGCCGTTCTGATGTCCAGAAGCTCTTTTCGGTCACGAGACGGTAACAGCAACTTTATGTACAAAATAAGTTACAAACAATGCGAGTTGGTTAGGAGCCCCTAAAACGGCAGTCATCCCCCGTTATTTCACAGTTTTGATGTCTTCACTATTATTCTACAATGTAGAAAATAGTAAAAATAATGAAAAATCCTTGAATGAGTAGGTGTGTCCACACTTGACTGGTACTGTTTGTGTGTGTGTGTGTGTGTGTGTGTGTGTGTGTGTGTGTGTGTGTGTGTGTGTGTGTGTGTGTGTGTGTGTGTGTGTGTGTGTGTGTACATACAGTGCATTCGGAAAGTTTTCAGACCCCTTGACTTTTTCCAAATTTTGTTAAATTACAGCCTTATTATAAAATGTATTAAATAGTTTTTTCCCCCTCATCAATCTACACACAATACCCCATAATGACACAATACCCCATAATGACACAATACCCCATAATGACACAATACCCCATAATGACACAATACCCCATAATGACCCAATACCCCATAATGACACAATACCCCATAATGACACAATACCCCATAATGACACAATACCCCATAATGACACAATACACCATAATGACACAATACCCCATAATGACAAAGCAAAAACATGTTTGTATACATTTTGGCTAAAACAAATAATAATAATGAAATCACATTTACATAACTATTCAGACAGTACTTTGTTGAAGCACCTTTGGCAGCGAATACAGCCTCACATCTTCTTGAGTATGACACTACAAGCTTGGCACATCTGTATTTGGGGAGTTTCTCCCATTCTTCTCTGCAGATCCTCTCAAGCTCTGTCAGGTTGGATGGGGAGTGTCCCTGCACAGCTATTTTCAGGTCTCTCCAAAGATGTTCGATCGGGTTCAAGTCCGGGCTCTGGCTGGGCCACTTAGGATCGTTGTCCTGTTAGACTGGGGCAAAGGTTCCCCTTCCAAGGTCCTTCATCAAGGATCTATCTGTACTTTGCTCTGTTAATCTTTTCCTCGATCCTGACTAGTCTCCCAGTCACTGCAGCTGAAAAACATCCCCACAGCATGATGCTGCCACCATTATTCACCGTAGGGATGGTGCCAGGTTTAATCTTGGTTTAATCAGACCAGAGAATCTTGTTTCTGGGAGTCCTTTAGGTGCCTTTTGGCAAACTCCAAGCGTGCTGTCATGTGCTTTTTACTGAGGAGGACTGGTTGTCCTTCTGGAAGGTTCTCCCATCTCCACAGAGGAACTCTGGAGCTCTGTTGGAGTGAACATCAGGTCACCTCCCTGACCAAGGCCCTTCCCCCCTTAAGAGTCTTGGTTGTTCTATTGTGTGTAGATTGATGAGAAACATTTATCTAATCCATTTTGGAATAAGGCTGTAATGTAACAAAATGTGGAAAAGGGGAAGGGTTCTGAATACTTTCTGAATGCACTGTACTTGACAAATTTAAATTCCATACCTAGGGGCTGCTGCTGTGATGAAGCCCCTGCCATGGTTGCACTGTAGAGTGAAGCACCAAGATTGTGTTTGTAGGAGTTGGATGCCTCAGTCAATCCTCAGACAAGCCATCTGTGTGTTTCTGGGAATCTGTTTGTTTGAGGGCCGCTTTTGATAGGTGAAGAGGTGACCAGGTTTGAAGTTGACCTCAGTACGAACCCCAGTGCATTCCAGGAAGGTTTTATTTGAACTCAATAGGTTGTGTTATGAAGACATCATTATCTTGTCTTGAGTTCTCTCTCCCTGACTGGTTTCATGCAGATTGGAATGAACTGCACAATTACTTGGGTTGCTGAATTTTTACCCAGACTTTGTCAAACTGAATATATACCACCCAGCATATGGCATTGTCTGTTCCTCTGTAATCGAATCACTTGTAATGGCATTTTATACCGTTGTGTTTAATATACCCAGCTGTTGTTCCACAAGTCATCCTGCATCTCTGTCACTGTGCAGCCGCTTCATGCTGCTTGCTTCCCTCCCTCTCTCTCTGCCTCATGTTCTGTCTATCTCTCTCTCTCTCTCTCTCTCTCTCTCTATTCCCCTCTTTCTCTCTAGCTCTCTATCTCTCGCTCTCCGAATAAACAATCCAAAAAGAGAGGAAATGAAAGCCAAAAATAGCCATCCAGTGTGTATTTTACAGTCAGAGTGCACCCTATACTAGGACGCCTTGTATGCTATGCTACATGGATATTGGAGGTTGATTGGCCAGTTGGATGTGTTTCTCCGAGGCCCAGGAAAATGTGTGTAAAAGCAGAGAATGAACTACAAATGAGTTGTAAACCACAGTTTACTCTTCACCGGATGCAGGGCCTATATGGTATCGCTGATTGTACACCAAAGTAAGAAGCACTTACTGTTTCAGAGCAGCTCCCTTTCATTTAACTAGGGAAGAAATTAAGAGGTTTCTACCTTGTTGAAGAAGAAGAAGAAGAAGAAGAAGAAGAAGAAGAAGAAGAAGAAGAAGAAGAAGAAGAAGAAGTTTCTCTCTCCCCCACCGTGTGGCATTCAATTATTTATTTATGAATTCATTCAATATTTGTCTTCACAATAATATTCCCACTCTGGAGCTGCTGAATAGTGTGTGGAGCAGCTTTTTTACTAACTCAGGTTCTCTATGGGGAAAGCGGGGTGAGACAAATATTTTATCAGCCAAAGATGTCAGGGAAAGCCCCCATCTACAATAATCCATTCATACACGCTGCAGCTTCCAATCCCTGTCATATCTGCATCTCGTCACTGAAATGTCAGTCAGCTGCTACACTGACTGATTCCCTCCTCTGTGAACACATCAGCTAGGATGACAACTCTTTTGTTGTTTGTTATTGCCCATTATCACATCTCTCCTCTCCCAATACACAAAATGGAACATTTTCCCTCAAAAGAATACATTTACATTCCCCTCAGTCAATGTTAGTCTAGAAACTGAAAAACATTTCACTTACCGCAAAGCTTCAAATCGAAAAAAGCACCACCCTTTGACATGCTTCTCTTTGTAAACTGAAAAACGTAACGTTGTAACTAAATTATTCACAGTTCCGCACCTCGCCGATAGAAAGAATGAGGAGAGAGAGGAGGGTTTCATCTAAAGTCTAATCTCCATTCTTATTGCCTTTCTCTGTGTGTGCTGGCCTGTGTTACTCCAGAGTCCTTGTCCGTCTCAGGGAGGCAGATGGACCCTGACAGCTCTGACTTGTGTTCATCACAGCTCTTGTCACATTTCACGTGTCAGGGATAACCCCTCGGCAGCCTCAATCACAACTTAAGCAAATCCCTTCTGCCTGTGGGCCTGGCTGCTCGGCTGCCTGATAAAGGGGGATAGATGGAGAGATTGAAAGGCCCTTTTTGTTTAACTTGGAGATTGTAAAACCTCAATGTCTCGCCGTAGAGGAAGAGCGGCAACAATGGCTTGTAGCGTTCGTTTACGTAGATGTGTGAAGAAAGAGATTGAAAAATACAGCACGGCTTTAAGGCCTGTAAGCCTCCAATCTGAGACTTAGATATAAGGGTCTCCCCCACTTCCTGTTCCTGCTTCTCCTCCTCCACCTGTTCCTGCTTCTCCACCTCCCCCAACCACCTCCTCCTGCTTCTCCAGCTTCTCCTCCTCTTCCCCCACCCCTTACAGCTTCTCCTCCTTCTCCACCTCCAGCTTCTCCTCCTTTTCCACATCCTGCTTCTCCTTCTCCACCCCCTCACCTCCTGCTTCTCCTCTGACTCCTACTTCTCAATGGACTGATGCTCCCTCTTTAATCCACACACACACATCTGTCCCATGCCACCCGGGCTGCTTTGTGCTACACCATCTGTTCTCACACACAAACATTCCATTCAAACCTGAGGATGAGCGAGACCGGATAGTGTTTCCTCCTCCCGCGCACGGCGCTGACATACTCACTCATTTCACACAAGTATACACACTGTCTGTATACTGCTGATATATTATTTGGTCTGAAACAATTTACCTAGAAGTCGCTCAGCAGAGATGGAGACAAATAGGCAGAGAGGTACGGTTGATGAGCTTGTCATACATGCTTATCAGGAGTGTCAGTGTGTTGTTCATGTGTGGGAGCGTGTCGCCTGAGAGCTAATAAGGAGATAGCCTCATTTGAAGTATTTACTTATGGAGTTTATCATACCATGTCAACAGGTGTTTGACGATGTATCGTATCGCAATATTTTTTTTGCACCAGTTGGCTGTACCTGCACCAAAACGATAGCTTGTTCTCCATCTTATTTTTAAATAGGGAGCCAATCTGTTTTTCCAGCACTTTTATTTCCATGACTGGTCTCGTTTTTCTCATGGTTCTGTTGTCCTTCTGCAGCAGACCTCTGGTGAGCGTTATGTTTGGAACATCGAATCGCAATACAATCACAGAATCGAATTGCAATACATATATAATCATGGAAATCGCAATACATATCGTATCGGCACCAAAGTATCATGATAATATTGTATCGTGAGGTCCCTGGCCATTCCCAGCCCTAGTACACAGGCCTATAAGAACAATCTAATTTATAGTGCTAGAGTGAATGCTTTTCAGTCGTGGAGTATAGACGGCCTGGGAAACCAGCACCGTACTGTAGAAACTGATTGAACTAGCATCTGGCTTTTTCATAGTTCATAGTTGCGTCTTTGTTGACGGCTGATGCCGTTTGCTGGGTTTTTATTGGTTTGGCGCTCTATTGGTTTGCAGTCGTCAGCTCATCTAATAAAACGCTGGCGCAGAAATGGGAGAGGGAAAATAAAAAGCCATAAAAAAAACACACAAATTAAGAGGAATGAAGTGTCAGCAGTTTGGCTGGATTAGGATTTATGGTTAACAAGCCGGTGTTGTGGGAGGGGATAGGTTTGTACTGCTGAGCCAAGCACATGTAGGGAAGGGTTAAGATTCTTCACTGTGGCATTTTGATCTTTACGCAGAGCTAATGACCGAAATGTCCTTGAGATTCTGCTACAAATGACAGCTAGTTCCATTTTCTACTATGCAGCTGGATGCATTTTAAAATCCCTCATACTCCCTCAACCTTTCTACCATTGCGCACACACACACACACACACACACACACACACACACACACACACACACACACACACACACACACACACACACACACACACACACACACACACAGAGAGAAACAACAATCGCACACCATAATATCATGGGGTAACAGCTCTCCCCTCCCACAGAGCAAGTGTATGACCAGTGTCAGACAAGACAATAATGGAAAATAACCAGAACAGCCACATTAAATGCTTTCTCCTCTTTCCCTCTCGTTGGCAGCGTTGTCCAGTGCCGAGTGTCTCGGGCGTCGACGCAGAAGGCAATAACCTTGAATTGATTTATTTACCTCTGCTGTTTCTCTACAGCGTGCCACAGACCAGGAGCCAGACAGTTAAGGCAATCCTGTATGCCATTAGAGGTGTCTTAAATGTCTTCCAAATGGTGAATCCTTTTTCCAGCACGGCCCGACCAGGCAGGGCTCCCACCAGGCAGCCCCGTGATGAACAGTGTTGACCTCCTCTCCTTCTGCTCCCCGACTGGTGGCGCGGCGGCCTGTCAGGGCGGCGTGGCAAGGCCTTTGATTCTGCTGTAATTGAACAGCATCAACAAAGCGTCTGCAGGTGCTCGGGTCATTTATTTACAGCAGCTTTAATGTCCTCTTAATTTGACCGGGATGAGATTCTCAGCGTTTTCTCTCTCTCGCACTTGAATTTAGCTCCGTCGCTCACGGAGAGAGGGAGACTATTGCAGCCTCGTTGGCACGCTGCAAGTAGGTAAGCAGCCCTGAAGAGGGGATGGAGGTGGGGCAGCCCACCTGGAGGAAGGTCCATAGAGCTAGAGAGCCAGGTGTAACCCTGTCTGAGACCCTGAGACCATGTTGCTTTAGGGGGGGGGGGTCTGGAGGTACAGTGTACTGCAGGGCTCTCCAAACTTGTTCCTGCATAGTTACCCTCCTGTAGGTTTTTGCTCCAACCCCAGATGTAACTAACCTGATTCAGCATATCAACCAGCTAATTATTAGTGTAGTTGCGAATCTAGATATCCAGTAACGGGGTTGGAGAGCCCTGGTGTACTGCATCTGTGCTACTGCTCCACTGTGTGTTTTAAGACATATGGACTGTAAAAGGCAGTGAATGATTGATGTCCTGTGTATGTTGTTTGTGAACAACACACTGAGTCTATCAGTGTAGGTGGGCGTTGCTAGTATACAATTACAATGATTTACCGTAACAATGTCTAGTGGCATTTTACATTTAGGCATGAACACATAGAAGTCTGTGAATACTTCTCATTGTTAGATATGCTGTGTGGTCATGGAACGTTTGTGTATAATGTAAGTAGGTGGTCCATTAAAGTACTGTTTTGTTATATGATGATGTAGGAAAAAGTATGAAAATATATATGCAGTCACTACTGTAAGTCTCTCTGGATAAAAGCGTCTACTAAATGAAGTGAAATGAAATGAGTTTCGCAAAAAGAGAGCAACATTGGGTCTGTTTTCCTAAAGAAGTTAAATCTGCTTCGTGTCTTGTTTCCTTGCCAGGATACTAACGAGTATTGCAGCACAGGTATTGTTCCGGCCCTAGTGGGTAACCCATCTCTGGCCTAGGGCCGGTGTGGTATCTTGTGCTATTTATTTATTCATGATTTTAATTTTTTATTTATTTAACTAGGCAAGTCACTTAAGAACAAATTCTTATTTACACCCTCCCCTAACCCGGACGACACTGGGTCAATTGTGCTCCACCTATGAGACTCCTGATCACGGCCGGTTGTGATACAGCCCGGGATCGAACCCGGGTCTGTAGTGACACCTCTAGCACCGCGATGCCTTAGACCACTGCACCCACTCAGGATGTGTACCTTCTAATGCTGTGCTATCTGCTGAGATTTGCAAAGTGATTATGAAGCCAGTGACAGTCAGGTGTAATTTGAGCAGCCCACGATGCTGTGATACACGGCACCGATGTTTTATTTTAAACCACAGACGGCCCAAGTACGCTTTTCCAGCATAATTACCAGATTGCTATGCCTCTTGAATCACAAGTAGCCATTCAACCACCAGCCAGGCCCATGGTACTCCTAATCCAGAAGTTATAGCTCTGTCTATGGGTTACTGCTCCACACAGACACACACTAACATAATACCACTATCTAATATAAGAGATTATTTTACAAAGTAGTCTTACCCTTTTCTCTCTCTTGTAAAATGTACATATTTTCTTTGCTGTTAGCGAACCATGGCTCACTGGCAGAGTTGAATAGAACGATAGGACAGCCTGATCCCTGGTTGTGTTTTCAGACTAGATATGGCCGTCATGGGATATTTATGGCACCCAGTCAGACCGTAACAAGCAGCGTAGTGGTTCACCTGTCACCTTTGACCTGGTGCTGTATAAAAGTCATACCCCCAGGCTAGATTGATAAATGGTATCTTAACAGTTGGCGTGTCCCTGTGCCTTGGCCGGCTGGGAGGTGTTGGTGTCTGGTTGGTGAATAGTTGTGGGCTACACTGGCAGTCATTCCACCTGACTCAACGGTCATGGTAATCTTCTCCTATGCGCTCGGTAGACTACATGGATGGCTCTGATAAATTGGTAGTGCACAACTCGCTATTGACCACAGGTGGTTAATGGCCTGGTACTCAGCGCTCTGTTGTCCCTCTAATCACTCTGACATCAATGCAAATGCAATGGAAGTCACATCAAACACTTGTCAAAACAGTATCATGCTTTTAAACCTCACTGTGATTTATCAGTTTGAAGAAAGAAGTTCAACAACCGTTTCACACTGAGTGAAAAAATTGGTCGTTGTGGATCTTGATCCAAAGCCATACAACGAAATGAACTGCGCTTTCTAGGGTGACGATTCATTTAAGACGTTGCATGTACAGTAGAACACCCATACGCACATTAGAGCTTATGCATACGCTTATAGCACTAGCCTAAAGAAAAAAGCCTGAATTGCAGAAAAACATTTAAGATGTTTCGGTAGATAATTGGATCTAGCCTATGCTCCAAACTTAAACAAACTCAAGTAATGGCCTTTGAGTGTGGACTGTATTATTATGCATAATGGATGGACTGGTTACCTGATGCTACACTCCAAAATGTATATCCATGAGTCTGGGAGAAAACGTAGGTCTATAGGCCTAGGGGATGCTGCTGGGTAATTGATTGTGCAAGGCAGCTTAGAGTTAGCTTACAATTATTGTGAAATTGTATTTGATTTTGAATAACCTACTAATAGCTTTTTATATATTTTCATAATTAATAGACACATTTACCTTTTTAGCTACAGAATATTTCACCATTGTGTTTCCATCTCCTATATTCCTTTCTCCAGCGTGCAGAGAGGGGCTGCCAACAGTTTAATGAAATGTTTCACTGTGAAAACATTTTACTATCGATGTTCCCGAACAGATTTCACTTGGTTTCCCAAATGAAGCACTGGGTAGCTGCAGGAACAGGGTTGAAGAGCCCATGGCGTACAGAGTTTGGCCAGAATGTATCACCTGTCGCACAGCGAGAGGCTGCTCCTCAAACAGTGGTTGATCGGTGGAGTGAAATAAGTGTTCTTATAAGCCCAGACATTTCTATACGCAATCCCGTGGGAAAGCAGAGTTTTTATATGGTTGCCACTGAAAAGAAGATGGATCCCATCTTTCTACTGCTACTTTATTTGTTTCTCGTATAATTGAACGGGAAAGCGCAGCCTTATTCACTCTTCAAGTGCATACAGATGACATGTCTTTGAACCCATGCTCCTGCCCATTTGATAATGACCCATTCTAAATAAAAACTAATTTCACACATATAGTAAAGAAAAGGTTAAATTGAGAATTGTCTGATGGGTGAGAATATGATCACTTGATGAGAGAACAGCGTCCGCAGCCTGAGGCCATATACTGTATATACTGTATATAGTGTACATAGTGCAGCCTAGTCACATCTTGCAGCCCATATATATTGATTTCTAAGACATTCTAAGGTTTGAATCATTAACAACTAAAGTTGCCAAATAAATCTAGCGTGTATGTTTCAAGTGATCACTTTTACGCTCAACATAGCCACGTCATACACTGGTGGCCAAACGTTTGGAATAATACTCATGTGTCTGTTACTTGAACTCTGTGAAGCATTTATTTGGGCTGCAATCTGAGGCTGGTAACTCTAATGAACTTGTCCTCTGCAGCAGAGGTATTTCTGGGTCTTCCATTCCTGTGGCGGTCCTCATGAAGCTGGTTGAGAGAATGCCATGAGTTTTCAAAGCTGTCATCAAGGCAAAGGGTGGCTATTTGAATAATCTCAAATATAAACTATATTTTGATTTGTTTAACACTTGTTTGGTTACTACATGATTCCATATGTGTAATGTCATAGTTTTTATGTCTTCACTTTTATTCACTTTTATTCTACAATGTAAAAAATAGTGCAAATAAAGAAAAACCCTTGAATGAGTAATATTCCAAACTTTTGGCCCCTAGTGTGCACACTCGCTCTGGAATGGGAAACATATAATAATACATTTAGTTAAATTTATATTCTTCTTATTATAAAATCATATAATATAAAATAATTGCTTTTTTTATATAAGCATACTTTGTCTACTAAATGAACTAGATGGATTTTTTGTAATGGTGTATATACATGGATTTATTATACGTTATTTAAATGCAGATGTTCCAAAGGTCCGCGTCAGCGACTTGTAAGCGTGGACGTCTGGAGATGCTAAACGTGTTTTTGTTAATTAATGGCCAATTACCGTGAGACCGGCATTCATTAGCATGACAGTTACCGGCTGACTAAATGTCATGACCGCCACAGAACAGGTCTTGGATGGGAGAGGATCGTAATCTGCTCTGTGCATCTGCTGTCTGCTGATGACGGGCTACCCAGCTGCCACCACACCACACACAGCTCACTCAGGGGCCCTCTCCTCTCATCAAGTTGCCTCTTCATCTCTTTCTCTTTCTCTCTCTCTCTCTCTCTCTCTCTCTCTCTCTCTCTCTCTCTCTCTCTCTCTCTCTCTCTCTCTCTCTCTCTCTCTCTCTCTCTCTCTCTCTCTCTCTCTCTCTCAATATCTACACTGAGTGTACAAAACATTGGGAACGCTTTTGCCCTCAGAACAGCCTCAATTCGTGGACTATGTTGACTCCAATGCTTCCCACAGTTGTGTCAAGTTGACTGGATGTCCATTGGGTGGCAGACCATTCTTGATACACACGGGAAACTGTTGTTGAGCATGAAAAACCCAGCAGCACTTTAGTTCTTGACACACTCAAACCGGTGCACCTGGCACCTACTACTATACCCTGTTCAAAGGCACTTACATCTTTTTGTCTTGGCCGATCACCCTCTGAATGGCACACATCCATGTCTCAAGGCTTAAAAATCCTCCTTAAACTTGTCTCCTCCCCTTCATCTACACCGATTTTGAAGTGGATTTAACAAGTGACATCAATAAGGGATCATCATTTCACCTGGATTCACCTGGTCAGTCTGTCATGGAAAGAACAGTTCTTAATGTTTTGTATACTCAGTGTATCTTAGGCCCACCCTTACTCTCTTTCTTCATTCCTTCCTCCCTTCCTGTCTCTCTGTCTGTCTCTCTGTCCTGTCCTGTCTGTCTGTCTGTCTGTCTCTCTGTCTGTCTTTCTGTCTCTCTCTCTGTCTCTCTCTCTGTCTCTCTCTCTGACTCTCTTTCTGTCTCTCTCGCTGTCTCTCTCGCTGTCTCTCTGTCTGTCTCTCTGTCTGTCTCTCTGTCTGTCTCTCTCTCTGTCTCTCTCTCTGTCTCTCTCTCTGTCTCTGTCTGTCTCTCTGTCTGTCTCTGTCTTTGTCTCTGTCTTGTTTTCCCCCAGGCCCGTGTTTGTGTTTTTCACAACAAAGAATCACAAAGGGGTGGAGATCAGTTTAAGACCAGGGAGGGTAAGAGGAGCACATACACAGTCCTCCCTAAAACCTGTTGAAATGTGTGAACTCTACTTTATCTCTCTGGAGTCAAAGCAGCTGTGCCAGGGATTCTTGGAGATCAGATCAGAGGGGAGTAAATGACAAATGGACATTAAAAGAGGTCAGGTATTTTACTTATTTAGATCTTGTCCTCCAGCGTAAGTTCTTGAGATGCTACGTTTAATTTCCAGAGCTGCTCAGGGGACTGACGATTGGTAAAACATTCATACGGCTGTGTTGGATGGCCTAAATTGCATGGATGCATGAAGCCCAATCACAGTTTGAAGCAGTGTCTCTAGCTGAGCTGTAGGTAGGTGACTCATCTCTGAAATATGCGACGAGCAGATGAACCATAATTATATTGGGTGACATTAATCCAAGCATTAGGGGAAAACATTCTGTCATCATTTGATGACAGCACTTGGTAATGAGATGACACTATAACGGGAGAATATGACTTTGTTCTGTCTCCAAGGCGCTGCGTAATTTCACCTAACGCCAGTTTATTTAGCACCATGGCCAATTTAGCGGCAATTCAAATGATTAACTGCAGCAGCAGAGGCAGGAGGCAGGAGGCCGGAGGCAGGAGGCAGGGACAAAGAGAGGGGTGTTTGAGAGAAGCTGTCATGCACTGTCACTTATCTATAGTAGATGTGTTCAGTGGACCTTTCTCAGTGAGCCAGCCTTCCCTACTGCCACTGTTAGTGCCGCGCCACTACATCTGTAGAAGTTAATGACAATGTTAATGGAACATTTGTGCCTTCGGTCATAGCAGAGGAGGAATCCAGCTGCCATGTCCAGTGTATTAGAGGATCAGATCAATAGTTTACATTTTAAAATCTTTACATTTTTGTCATTTAGCAGACGCTCTTATCCAGAGCGACTTAGTTCGCTTTTTTCGTACTGGTCCCCCGGTAGGAATCGAACCCACAACCCTGGCGTTGCAGGCGCCATGCTCTACCATTTGAGGTACAATGGATCTTTGCCATCAACCTGCTAAGAAAACACTTGATACGGGATATATTGTTTACCTTGATATGGTGTCAAAACGTTGCAGGTGGAAAAGGTTTAAAATTGGTCGTCATGCTTTTGTTTAGTTGCTGGTTTCAAGTTTGCAAGGTGGACGTTAGACTGACGAGAATTGGGCTCTTGAGAATTACCATTGTATACGTAGCTGTCTACCAGATTGAATGAAATCGAAGCACAATACAGTCGAGCTGACAGAACATGAAATACTCAGCCTACATGCCTCAACCTCTGTTGTCTCATCAGCACATCAGCACTCACAGCACATCAGACACAATTACCCATAAAGCACTTCAACCTGCCCCTTGTTAGCTTATCCTTAATCTTAACAGCCGGCTAGGTCACTTTTCATAACATATTTACTTGTGTTCATTAAAGCCAGCACTGCTTCCATAAGCTCTTTAAGGGGGGATACGACCTGGGGAGAGAGACTGATAAATAACTAGTTGTGTGAAAATGAGAGAGGGTTTGGATCCAGGGTTGCTTTTATCTGACTCCATCTGTAGCTTTTTGAACTGTCAGACCAATGGAGGTGAAGGCAGCTGTGTAATGAGACAATCTGACAGGCAGGAGGTTCTCTTCTTGATTCTTTATCTGTACCTCTGGCAGTGCAACCCTGCTCTTTCGCTTCACTCCTGGTAGCAGCCCCTTTGCTGTTCTGCGAAAACTTCAGCCACGTCGTATCAAAGTGCAAGGCAGAGAGGAGTAGGAGTGTTTGTAAATAGGTGGATTCCCCATCCAGGAGAACGTGGCCACTCGTACAGCAGGCCAGATGGCCCTTGCTCTTTCGGAGATATATTTATTTTCTTTCCAATTTTTTCTTTTACAGTTTGACTTCATTCCTCTCACACCAAAACAGTTGTGTGAAGTGAAGTAGGCCTTATAAGGTATGCCCTGAGGAAACATCAACCCTGTGAAGGCAGCATACTGACAGAGCCTCAGAATGAACAGAGGGAACCGGTGTCTTACAGACGCGCAGACAGATTCAGTAGAGGAACGGTTTTCTTGTCTCTTGGTATTGCTTAGATTCTTGTAGTTAATAAACATTGTAATGTCAAATACTCTAGAGTAGAATTCCCTCTAGCCTCAGTGTCCTGCATTGCCTTAGAGTTGGTTAATGACCGCAGCACAGTTTACTGAATTTAGCCAATGGCTGTATTGGATATTCAAATCCCAGTGGGACTGTTTGTCATAATAATTATTGAAAACACCACCTCTCTGTGCTTGTTTTGGACCTTGGGTTTATGCTTCCTGTGTCTCAATTTACATGTTGACAACTGTATATCGTCTCACACCACCGCCTCCTAATTCAGGAAAGCAAGTTTGATAATGTTTTAAAAGCTGCTTTTGGATATTCATTTTCAATGACTTGGCAAATGGAATTGGATTTCCTCCTTGACCTGTAGGCAGGTTCCTAATGGACTGATGGTGTATCTACAGCCAGGAAGAGGAACACTCAGTCTAGAGCCATTATCATGCCTGTTCCTTTAGTAATAGTGGCAGAATGGTTGGGTTGGTAACGAGTAATCTTTGAGAAGGAACTCATTTGGAATGGGAAGAATATGTATGGCATCACATCCCTCTTGCAGAGTCTTAATAAACCTTTTACCCCCTAACTTTTCAATATGAATTTGCTACTGCATCTATTTTTCCAACATGTCAAAATGTATAGTACTCTTTTCTAATGTATTCCTGTCTTTACCTTTTCCACATAAGAATTATATTAACATTTAGACTATAAGAGCAAAATATGTGAGAAGCATTATAGGCCTGTTTTGATAACTAGTAAACAGTAAATAGTTGTCATGGTGAGCAGGTATTGATCGTGTGCGTGTGGGAGGTGTTGATCCCAGGTTCCTGGGCTGAACAGATGGACGTTCCCAGACCTAATAGCAATGCCCCCCCCCCCCCCCCTGAAAAGGCCACGCTGAAAAAGTACACTCCCTAATGGAGGCTTGGTAAATGTATTGATATGTTTGTCTCTCCCCCCATACTCTGCCATGCAGTTTGGTAAAGGCCTATGTTTTTTGTTGTTGTTCTAGATAGCGGGTCAGGATATCTTCGTTCAATACAGGTTATTATATAGTCATAACTTTTCAGAGAAAAAGTCACCCCATGGGAAGATGTTAGATGTATGCAATTGTTGAATGCTGTACAGGACACATTCTCCTATGAAATAGAAATGCTTATGTTCCTTTTTTCACTAGAAGGTTTTACTCGAAGACGCTTACGTTTGAGAAGGATGCATCTGTAGCCAGGCAACCTCTGACTCCACCTCCATTACGCAACCTCTTCCCACCAACTTCTCCCCTCGTTGACACTGATCACGGAGGATGACATCACGTTAGCTGTGCTACTTTTACATGTGTATTATTTGTGTCAGTGTGATTAGTGTCGCCAAAGAGAAGAGGCAGACCGAAGGACTGTGACCTATGAAAAGAATGCCTCTCAACAAGTAAGATCTGAGGCATGTTCTAATACTAGAGAACGTGACATAAAGTAGGCTCACATCTCACGAAGGAGAAAGATTCGACATGAATATCTGAGTAGTAGCCATAACTTATCTAAAGAAAATATTTTGAAACTGATACACTATAAACTGGCTAATCCATACAGTATAGCAGTGTGATATACAATCTTGCAAGAACCCACATTGCTTTGTTTTGCCAATTGAGCTATATGCTGAATTAGTCTGTTAATTCAACAGCTGGTCCCATTTGTTATACTATTAAATATTAAACCTGTTCCAGGCCACCTCTAAGAAGTGGTTAATTCCCACACTGGTTAATTCCCTGATGTAGATTTCTCTAGCCTGGCGAGTGTAACAGGGGTATTGACACGGGGACTGTTGGTTAGCAAATATCAGTGGGGAAGTCATTATGTGGATGGAGTGATACAGGGCCAGTGTTCAGTATTCATGAGGCTCTGACAGCACCACATATAAGCATGATGGGGCCTGTCCCCTCAGCAGCCTACTGTACGACCTTGTTCTTGGTGTGGACGCGGAGCAAATGTCTTCTGAAACAGACCGATCAACCTTTTCCTTATTTGATCCAGCAGGTTTCAGTCTTCATCAAGGTCTTTGGGTTATCAATATGTCATGACTATAGTCCCATTTAGCTCAGATGGTAGAGCATGGTGCTGGCAATGCCAGGGTTGTGGGTTCGATGTCCACGGGGGACCAGAATGAACATGTATGCATTAACTAACTGTAAGTTGCTCTGGATAAGAGCGTCTGATAAATGTAGACCCATTTCCTGGCTGTGTCATGACCAGTTGCACACGCAGTTCTCAATCAGAAACTGGTTTGTTCACAATGGAAGTAAATACGAATTACGTCTGGCTTTAGATGCAGCTCGTGCAAACATGTAATCAGATGGATATTGTCTACAACATAACACAAATAAAGCCAGAAGAATAATATTGTTGACTATAGCCATCGTTCTTGTGTGTTTTCATGGTCATCACACACTCACTGCTAAGTTTGTCAAGGTCCCAACATCAGTGTATAGCTATCTGCTACAGGGCTTTTAGTTCTCTAGAACCCTATTGGTCCTGACAGGCAAGCATTCAGGGAAAACCGTTAATGTTCCCACAGACTGACAGGGAAGCAGAACTTAGACTTATCTTGGAGTCCCAGGCTACTGCAGAGAGTACTTCCACTACTTCCTTATTCATGTATTATGCCTACACTACCTAAATATTTCAGACCCATCCGATTTAATCTGTGTTAAAAGTATCTGCGATGTACTTAGGTTAATTGCCCATGCACTTCATAGTGACAGTAAATTACGAGAGTCATTCTAGGTCACCTAATGCATACATTTCCCCTTACATCAGCCATCATCTCCTTTACTGTACCTCTGCCTTTACAGATTGCTTTATTTTTTATATAGTATAAGAGAATTAAAACAAGTTTTAGTTTATGTTACTTAATAAAAGTTTTCATTTCCACTTTGAAGATCAGGAAATAAGAAGTGTGGTGATTTACTGAGCGTTGGGTGATGTTATGTGGATGTCTCATCTTTCTTTATGTACCACAGTATATCTCTCTTTCCCTCATCAGGTTTTATCTTACAAAGCTAGTCCTGTGCTGGCTTAACAGGCTGGCAGAAGGATGACATGAACCATCTGCAGACATCTTTTAGTGTTGGCATCTAAAGTCAATCAAACTAACCACAATCCTCCTCTTCTCTACTTGTGTCTGTTGAATTCAGAGATGGCCTTGCGGATACTGTTATGATAAGTCTCTAAAATGGAAAATTGAGAGACATCATAACTGAGACAACTTGCTTTGTGGGAATAAAGACCTGTTGGTAATTGGCAGTGCATCGTCAGGCTTGCCAAAGAAACGTTTTACCTGAAACGTAGTTGTCAGCAACAGCTTTGTAGCTGCCTGAGTGAAAAAGAGCTCAGAGAAATGGTTATTTTTGAAAAATCACTCATGATTACAGACTTTATCTTTACTGCTTGTCTTTTTTGCAGTTGTTGACTGTTGTGCCAGAGTGTATTGTTCTTATTCTTTTGTTGTGAAGTCGTAAATAGCATTTAGAAGTCGGCTAACTAGCATTTAAGCAGGGGTTACTCCACCTCAGAGTAATTACTCTCTCTGTGTGGTCGGTTGCGTTACTTAATTTGACGCTTTTAAAGCACCTGCCACTCCATTAACTTTAATTGGGGCGACTCAGTGCAACGACCCAATGAGGGACAAAACACCTAGATTAAAAAGGGGACATCTCAGTCAATACGGCAGTATAGGAGGGCGGCTCCTCCACTTCCACCAATCAATTCACCAGGAGGAACGAAGCATTAAGAAAACAACCCTCCTCTCTCTCTTCCCAGGTTAACCTGCCATCTGTGAGCCGCTCGCTGTTCTCTTGGCGCACGGGAAGCAACAGGAGAAGGACGAGGAAGGCTTGTGAAGACCGGCGAGCTGTGATCTCGGCTTATTAATGTAGCGTCGATGGTGCAAAACCATTTTGCAAACACGCCATCCCTCAATAACTCTGCCACAGAGCCAGCTGATTTAACAAGTGCTTAGCCAACCCGTCTAGTGCATTAATTAGCTGTGCTGTACCGTCAGGCCGTACTGGAGTGTTGGACCCCTCCAACCATCAAACTGAGCGGTGTGTTGTTGTCTAACTCTGCTTTCTCTCTGTCTCTGTAGAGAGGGTGCCCATGCACCTCGGGACTGGGTATGTATTTGACAGCAGTGTACTGTTAGGAGGGAGAGAAGAGAGGATTGATGGGAGAACTGAGAGGAGAACAGGATGAGGGACGATGGAGCGGGCGGCCGAGCGCCTGTCCTGTGCTTGTTAGAGCCAGCCCTTCTGGCAGCAAAGGTGTTCAGGATTATAGAGGCTGGCTACTGCTCACGCCTCTCACACACACAGCCTGCTGCTCACTGCACTCACCCAACCTCACCCCCTGTTTGGTGTGTGGTGTGGTGCCTGTGTGTGCACTGGGGGCCAAAAGTTTGGAATATTACTTTCAAGGGTTTTTCCTTAATTTGCACTATTTTTTACATTGTAGAATAAAAGTGAAGACATAAACTATGACATAACACATATGGAATCATGTAGTAACCAAAAAAGTGTTTTAACAAATCAAAATATATTTTGATTTGTTTAACACTTTTTTGGCTACTACATGATTCCATATGTGTTATGTCATAGTTCTGATGTTTTCACTATTATTCTTCTTTTGGCCCCCAGTGTATGTTGAAGTCTTTGTCCTCCCTTTATGTGAACAATCTGAATAATTTCAATAATTGAGAGATTGTGCTTGTAATGGTGCTAATTCATGCATGTCTGACTACTGCACAATAGTCTCCACAGTTCAGTGGTATTCTAATTTAGCCTTGTGAATTAATGACCCCCACAATATTACCCAACAGGAAAAAAAGTTCATGATGATCATACATATTTCTGTCACAGAAAAGTACAGTTCCCATCATTAGTTTGCTCATATTAGCCTGTCTGTTGTGTATTGTTGTTGGGTTTGTCTTGCTGTGAGAAAGCCTTGCTGCTTGCCAGTTCACCCAAGCTTGGTTTTCTCTCTCCATCATTTCCCACTAGTTCCTGGCATGCCTATGCATTGATTTTGCCAATGGGAGACTTGACAAAATAATCAAAATTCGGACTTTTGCTCTTGTACAAATCCCAAAGCTATGACTTTCCATTGCATTTCCATTGAAAAATTACCCATGAGCACCGACATATGAAGTTCATAGGAGCATGTCAAATTGGTGTCAAATAAAAGTCTATATTTAAGGCATAGATACATTTTTCAACCATTTTCCATCTTAGAAATTAAGTAAAGGCTTTGATTTCTGTATAAACATGGATCTTAGAAAATATCTACCAGAAAAAGTTTTAATAAAAGGTATCAGCCATACATCCAAACACAATGTTGATGTAATATCAACACACATTTAGTTTTGGAGAAATGGTCTACTTTCTGTAAACTTAAGAAATATTGCCTAGTGACTTGTAAAAAAAAAACACACATCATTAAGATTTTTTCTCATTACTCTCCCTCATGAGGAGGGAGGATAATGAAAGTCCACAGAAGTAACAAGTAGTGGTAGACCTACCGTTAGTGATAGCTATTTTACTGATATCATTTTTGTTTCTGAATTATTAAGTGATTAAAACTCGTAAATCCGTTACTATATTGGTAACGGAATTACTGCAACTGAATTGGTTACAATGGGAAATCATAAGTCACAAACCACAGACTGTCCTCCCTTACACTGGTATACTGTTATGTTCAGCTCATACCCGTTTTCTTTCTGTTGTCTGGTGGTCAAAACCAAGATTGTTCAAACAGTCTGATTCTGGACAACCCCTCTCTCTCTCCCTCTCTGGGCTCGTTCGAGTGTATCCCTTTTGTTTAGTCAGTGTCCATTGTTGTTCCGGGATAAAAACTTTCCGACTTGCACCTACATGTCAACTGCATGAACCTTACATTAACCATGTGATCAAAGGTCATGAAGTTTTGACTTCAGTCGACTGCAATTTTCTTCAGTTGCTCCTCACCAGCTGCAACTTGCAGCCATCGCCTGCATTGTGGGAGGCTGTATTGTCAACCAATCATTAGGGTGTCTTTGTTTGACCCACCTGAACGTGACCAACGACGTGACTGAAACAGGAACAAAGTTTTCACATTCATGGCCAGGGGATATGTACAATTGAATGTAATATTTGAGCCTCCCTCCCCCCAATTGATAGTACAATGTTCACACATATGTTCAGGCTACAGTTTGAGTGTGTGTGATATGGGGTTTGAAGACTGAGCCTTGCTGACACCAGACATCCATAACGTTGAAAAGTAGTTGACATTTGGTCAGTCCACCCTGGCCTTGATGTTAATGTCCACAGACGGATCAGACTGGACCAAATCTGAACCTATCATTAGACGTATGTTTGTTTCACAAGTTTTGATAGCATAGCACAGTACAGTGGGTCTCTGATTTTGTATCGTATTTTAGGGACCCATGATGTAATTCTGTTACCAGGTGGAAATCCACTTCACTTACTGTAGTTTAATAAGCAAAACATATTCTTAGCGGACACACCATTCTTTACGGAAAACAAGTTTGCATAAAAACCTGCGGGAGAATTTACCATTATTCCGTTACCAAAGTGTGCATCGGCACAGTTCTTGCACTAAATTTTCAGTGCACATTTTTGAAAGTAGTCCTTGTGCATAGAGTTGTATGGTTTGTTAAACTTTTGAAATCAGTGTTTTTGGTTTGGCATACATTTGAGTGAAAAAATGAATCAAAGCGTATGTCCGTTACTGTGGAATTGTCCCTTTGCACTTGAAGCCAAAGATGACCAAAATAGAGGTACTATTGATTGCATTTGATGATATCTTGTTGGTCATCTGTGTGTGACGTTGGAGCGTCAACATGGCAGTGCTCAGGATGTCTGGACCCTGAGAGGGACGACACTGGTGGCTGAGTAATCCTAGCTAGCACAGTCAGGCAGCGCTTGTGTGTGTGAGTATGGCTGAGCTGTGTGTCAGCAGTGTGTGCCAGAGCACATCGTGAGGCCAGGCCTGGGACTCGGTGGGTGAGGGGACTGCTGGGCAGCACACACACTCTCCACGGGAGCCTGACACTGGGGCAGCTCTCGCCTGGCACCAAGACAAATCCAACAACAGACAACAACAACGGGACAGACTCGGAGACACAGTCACTTACAGTATGCTGCCGTTAGAGGATTTGAACTGCACTCGGATGTGAAAATGGCTTGGATAGGAACTGGGATTTATTTTATTTATTTTTTATTTTGGCACTTTGAGTATTTAAAAGGCATTATATTTCACTGCATTGGTAAGGTAACAGATACAATGGCAGGCAAAATAAGCATCATTGGAGTTAAGGTAAACATTGTTTTAATTTCAAAATGGCCCCTGCCCAAAGAAACTAATAAAAAGCAGGGACATAATGAGAGAAGTGAATCATGTTCAATATTACATGAAGACTCAAAGCTCCCTGACCGCCCGGGGCAGGCCGAGCTACACTATCAGTAATTCTCAAGTGTCTGCGCTCTATAATTAACGCATTACCTCAGATAACTTCTGTTTTGGTGACTCCTCTATCAGTAGGTGATGGGGATCCAGCCCGACCCCCCCGGTGATAATGGCACTCGCTTCTCTGATGAACCAATTTGAGAGGGCAGACTAACAGGCAGGGTTGTGATGGATTAGCCGTCCTGTACTAAGTGGAGGCAGCCTTCTCCCCTGCTCTCTCTAAATCTCCCCAGCTGGCTGCTAGCTGCTGCCCTGATAAGGACTGGTACCTTGTAGCATCGGAGATGCCCAGAGGCTGGCGTCAGGAGAAATCCAGGGTGAGCTCGTTGTTTTTCCTCCCTGAAAAATAGCGGACTGGCAGACTATTTTTCTTCCTCTGCCACTCTTAACTCTTTAGACTGCTAGACTGCAGAACATTTGTCATTGGGGCAAAGCCAAGCAGGGACTTTGCCAGTTTGTCCGCGTGGTACAGATGAATCTATGATTATGGTTAAGATGTAATCGTTTAGATTAGAACCACCAGGGATAATCTAGATTAGGAGGTGGTCTTGCACTTCCACAAACAGAGTACATATATTGAGAGACTGTATTTATTGTATCATGCTGCTGTAATCAACTCTTTCCTTTGACCTTGAGGGATTATGGTCTGAAAATGTACAGTTTGCATCAGAGAATATGATTAACAATTGAGGCGTAAGATCACCGTTGACCCTTTTATGTAATTTAAAAAGTAAGCCGTTGAGGCACTTCACCTCCTGACATCCCCTACTGTGCCTTACAGATAACATTATATAGTCTACTGTAATTGTTTTTATGTCCAACAGTTAAAATAGCAACATGGAGTGCTTTAATGATTGCTATGTTAGTCTTTAGAGATGATATAATTTGGTCCAATGTAACTCACTCCTCATCCCTGTGTACCGGCCTCATTCCCATGTACTACTGTGCTTACCAGCTGGGTATTGGCTTTGTTCTGATCCAGTTTGAACTTCTGATTTAAAAGGTCATCAAACCAAATCTGTATCATGTGAGGCGGGTAGTCTCTGGGCTCTACCATTGGAGCAGAGAGAGTGGAGTTGCAGCCAAATGTGTTTAAAGCCAGCCAGTGCATCTGATGAGACTGTGGGGTCGAGGCATTGACACACTGTGTTGTGTCACAGCGTCTCTCTTATTCTAGACAGCTGGTGGCACTAATGTATTGAGTGTGGCTTTTCTCTCGCTCTGGGTTCCATGAGAGGTTTTATCATTTTTATGGCCTATATAATGTATGCTGGACAAACACTTTTTTTAAGGCGGTGTAATAACATGAAATGTGATGCTGATAGGACCCAACGTTTCGGGGAAGCAACTGGGCCTAATCTGACTATGGGTGACTGTAGTGAAAGCCTGTTTCAAAATCACTCCTTGGTGTTTTACTGTAGATGCTTTAAGAAGATGAGCTACACACATGTTAGCACCGCCGTTGGTCTGTTTTATGGAGGGAAAATATCCAGATTATTCTACAATAACTAAAGGTGTTGATTGTCCGATCAATCACTACATTTTCCAGCATGCAGTAGTGTAATTTTTTGACACTCACCATCTCAGATCTTTCTGAAATAGTTTTTGTAGTTTGAAACAAATAAGATTAGCATTCCTGGAACAATATTTTGTTGAGTCTCTGAATGTCCTTGAGTGGCCCAGCCAGAGCTCGGACTTGAACCCGATCGAACATCTCTGGGGAGACCTGAAAATAGCTGTGCAGCGACGCTCCCCATCCGACCTGACAGAGCTTGAGAGGATCTGCAGAGAAGAATGGGAGAAACTCCCCAAATACAGGTGTGCCAAGCTTGTAGCGTCATACCCAAGAAGACTCGAGGCTGTAATCGCTGCCAAAGGTGCTTCAACAAAGGACTGAGTAAAGGGTCTGAATACTTATTTAAATATATATTTTTTTTTTAACAGTTTTTGCTTTGTCATTATGGAGTTTTGTGTGTAGATTGATGGGGGGGGGGGCTATTGAATCCATTTTAGAATAAGGCTGTAACGTAACAAAATGTGGAGAAGTCATGGGGTCTGAATACTTTCTGAATGCACTATACATACAGTACACACCTTCCTAATATTGTCCCACCCCTCCCCCGGCAGCGTTGCAGTTCTTGACACAAACTGGAGCCTGGCACCTACTCATACACATTGTAAATAGAATACACTATTTCGGAACACTATGACATAGCGCTTGCACATCAATATTGAACTGGGAAGAATTGATGTTCGCAATCTCCCCCTATCTGCCAGCGTAACAATGACATAACACCTTTTTGACATCTGACTTGAACCAACTAATAGAAAAAACACAAACACTGAATACATATTTCTGCATTGGCAAAGTGCAGTGACAAAGTGGAAACCACCCTGTTACTCACGTCTGAATCATCCAAATTGGATGTTGGATACTATATTTATAGAATATATATACATTTAAATGGCCAATTTAGGTGCAATCAAATAGTTTTTCAACAAAATAATGTTGCAGGAAGGCTTATCTTATCTGTTTCTAACTACAGAAACCATTTCAGAGCAATCTGAGAATGTGGGTGTAAAGGCTTGCTGAAATGAAATGGAACGACCCTACACTGAAACATAGTAAAAAGCAAAAGACGAACAAAGAAACTGTACTCATTAGCCACTACAAAGCTTACAATACTATGCCTGTAGTACACAGTAGTAAGCCGTGAGTAGATTGCTGTAGTGTGTGCATTTTCCCCTGGTCAGACGAGTGATGGGCTGCTGTGTACCACTGTGTTACCACTGTGTTACCACTGTGTACCACTGTGTTACCCAGTCTGTTCTCCAGTGTCTGGCCGGGTGCTGAATGGCATGTGAAACGGAGCGTGAAAAAGCAGTGCCTTGTAAAGACCTCTTTCAATGTGGGAGAGAGAGACGCATGGCCAGCCAACCAGTCCAGTCCATTTAAGGCCAGACAGAGAAACGGATAGGTTAAGGGTGAACGAAGCATCTTGAGGGCATGGTGGAGCAATTACATTGTAAAAAAAAAAGTTGTATTATATTTTTGTTAAGTCACCTGTTACACTCCAGGGAGTAGCCTGTGCAGGCACCTGTGGAATGAAGCAAACGTTAATACTACGTGGACACACAATCTACTCTCCCTTCTCTCTGCCTATGCAAACATCACCTATTCTACTTTTGAGTTTACAGCTATATTTACCAGACTTAATGCATACCATCATCCACGAACGTGTATACATACATTAGTCCTCTCTCGTTGTCAACACGGCCCGCCATCAATATTCCACCTGTGGTTCTATTTCGGGCAAATGTCTGATTCCCTAATGTAGACCTTACACAATTAAGGGGCGTCTGGCTGGGCCGCCATGCGTAAACAATAACATGCAGGAGAGCGAGCGAGATCACTTCCTCTAAGCAGCATAGCACTCCCTCCCCTGCATACAGCCACAGGAAGACTCCCAGCTGGGGCTCTGTAGCACTAGCATATGTGTGTGTGGGCAACTATTAACTTAATTATGGCAGCCTTAGACATTAGAGGAGCAAGACTCTGGCTCGTCAGCTGTGAGACCTCAGACGTGGTCTACGCAGCCGTCTCCATATTTGTCATGGCTTCATGTGTGATGCTGCATCATAACAATCTTTAACCCACCAAAATCTTTCTATCTGTCCTCAGAAACTTACAACCAGGATTACCAGTCGTCTCACTTGATGTTGTTGAAATGGATCAGGCGTGCATCCGACATGGCTTACCTTAGAGCACACGTGTCAAACTCATTCCACGGAGGGCCGAGTGTCTGCGGATTTTCGCTCTTCCCTTGTCCTTGATTGAGGAATTAAGGTCACTAATTAGTAACAACCTTCCCACACCTGGTTGTCTCGGGCTTAATTGAAGGAAAAAATAAAAACCTGCATACACTAGACCCTCCATGGAATGAGTTAGACACCCCTGCCTTAGAACTTCTCGAAGATGTCATCAGTATGTGGTTTGGGTGTGAACCACACAGCTGGATGAAAAGCTCAGTATGCAGGCAGAAGATGGACCAGCTCTTAACTTCTCCTTTGAAGATGTCCAGGTGTTAGAGGCTGTTCAGTAGAAGGCAGACGCTAGCCCCAGGCATATCCCATCAGGCCTCGCACTCTTACATGTCTCTTGGGCTTCTCCTTGTCACTGCTACAAATCACATACTCTCTCAGCTTACTTTCCTCTTCTCTAGAATTCCTTCTGGCTTTAAATTTAGCCCTCACTGTAGCGCAGGAGGACAGCCATTGGACACTCTTCAAGTCCAAGGCTCTGCAGTGAAGCTTCCCTTCCAAAATATATCACTAGAATCAAATCCTATTTGCTATTTTGTCACTGTATGGCATGTGATGAAACATGGTTTCATTTCTCAAGGAAATTGAAATTAGTCTGGATGCAGAATGTAATATTCTTCAATATTTCAACTTTTAAGTCTTTTCAGCATCCCTTTGCATTGGACCATAACACGATGGAGCGACAGACATGGTTGCCCTGCTGCTAGCCAACTTAACACGATGGAGCGACAGACATGGTTGCCCTGCTGCTAGCCAACTTAACACGATGGAGCGACAGACATGGTTGCCCTGCTGCTAGCCAACTTAACACGATGGAGCGACAGACATGGTTGCCCTGCTGCTAGCCAACTTTACAGTTATTTTCTACATTATTTGCTCAGAAGGTTTTCCTTGCATTAAGGAAACTTAAACAAGAAGTACCCATGGTAAGGACTGTACAGGGATGTGAACAAATGTGTGCACACAATTCTAGAGAAATAAGCTATTTGTGCTTATGGAACATTTCTGGTATCTTTTTTATTTCAGCTCATGAAACATGGGACCAACATGTTGCATTTATATTTTTGTTCAGTTTATATACTGCATTCTAGTCATGGCTCATCCTATATACAGTTTATTCGGAAAGTATTCAGACCCTTTACTCAGTCCTTTGTTGAAGCACCTTTGGCAGCGATTACAGCCTCGAGTCTTTGGCAGCGATTACACCTGTATTTGGGGAGTTTCTCCCATTCTTCTATGCAGATCCTCTCAAACTCTGTCAGGTTGGATGGGGTTCAAGTACGGACTCTGGCTGGGCAACTCAAGGACATTCAAAGCCACTCCTGAATTGTCTTGGCTGTGTGCTTAGGGTCATTGTCCTGTTGGAAGGTGAACCTTCACCCCAGTCTGAGCGCTCTGGAGCAGGTTTTTATCAAGGATCTCTCTCCTCCGCTCATCATTCCCTCGATCCTGACTAGTCTCCCAGTCCCTTCCGCTGAAAAGCATCCCCACAGCATGATGCTGCCACCACCATGCTTCACCGTAGGGATGGTGCCAGATTTCCTCCTGATGTGACGTTTGGCAATCGGGCCAAATAGTTCAATCTTGGTTTCATCAGACCAGAGAATCTTGTTTCTCATGGCCTATTACTCTTTAGGTGCCTTTTGGCAAACTCCAAGCGTGCTTTCATGTGCCTTTTACTGAGGAGTGGCTTCCCTCTGGCCACTCTATAACGTAACAAAATGTGGAAAAAGTCAAGGGGTCTGAATACTTTCCGAAGCCACTGTAAATGGGAACAAATATAAACAAGATTGTCTCCCAGTAGCTGATGTAATTTGGACAATATATATGGTGTGAGGGGATTGTGTGAGCAGCAAGTGATACAGAACAAATCTTGTTTTTTAAATAAGGGCAGTGAGCAGTTTAGCTGTGATCCTCCCAATGGAAGATGGAGGAACATGTTGACTGAGATGACAGTCCTACGCTGTTGCTGCCTGGTCCCAAATGGCACTGAGTTAAAAGCACCATTCCCAGAGGACATTCTGGAAAAAGCCTTCCTTCATATGCAATCCACTCCCAGAAGTCTGGAAAAATAACCAAGCTGCCACACTCTTGTCACGCAAACCTTCAGTACTCCAGCTTTGTGCCTTGTGCTCTGTTTGTACATGGAGACTATTAACTCTCACAACAACTCTATACCAGGACACAAAACAAGAGGTTTGTGAAATGCTGACACTAGTTTTTAGAATTTCTGTACTTTATAAAGAATTCTGCTCAGCTGTTCACTATTTTTTATTGTATGGTGAAATGATAGGGATTTCTGCCAATGTGATGATGTTTAGAAACGAGATTTAGTCAGACATAATGAAATGCTATGAGAAGGTGAATTAACTTTCTGCTGTGCAGATTGCCGTTTGGCGATGAAGTATAATTAGTATAATGGGGTTGGTGTAAGCAAACAATCTGTTTTGGTAGTGAGGTTGTCTGTAGGATTTGTTGGTGGTGCAAAGGCATAGTTTTCCAATCAATATCGTAGCTTTTCTCTTCTTAGAATGCATCATTCTGTGTGCAATAGGGGAAATAAATAAACTTGTTATGACAAAAATATCTCAGACAAATATTACTACTTTACTGGATTCGAGATCAAACATTGAGCCCTTGCTTTTTTTTAAATTCCTCTGTCCCCATTAAGATATTTACTAACCTCTCACTCACCCCAGCCACTGCATGATACATGGGATTGCTACAACAAGTGATTTAAGGGCATATTATACTTCACCTTACTTCGAAATATGCATATTTAATGGGATATGCTTTCCCCAAAATGGCCCATTGAATTGTGGGTTCAGTTACAGCCGATCTATACAAAGGAGACACTAGCTCCTGCTGCTGTGTTCCTCCTGTTTTTCTCTATCCGGCTATAATCAATCTTCCAGAGGCTCTGTGTCATTTACTAATGTTCTTCACGGTGCTTTACCGTAAAGCCCTATGTAAATTAAACCATAAGTCTGGCATATTAACCCTCTCACTGCCTGGCAGCCAGATACTCATCCTTCACATCCACTTATAGATAATGAACTGTAGCGATTCCCGTACTCTGTCAGTTGTTTGGCTACAGTTTGTTGATTTTGTTGAAAGCTGTTAGATTTTCCTCTAGCTTCTTTACAAATCTATTTCTTTCTTGTGCAAAATAGGCTTTGAACGATTCAATGTATTTAATAGAAAGTAAGTCATAATTACCATTCATTGCATTTTGTATATTTATAAAGACCCTTGAATAAAAAGCATAAGCAGGGATGTAAAAAATAACCTTGATGAAGTAGATTGTCTACTTGGACTGGCCTTGGTGAAAAGTGGCCTGGTATTTTACTGTTTGAACCACCTATAGATATGGTGCCAGCAGCTGGACTGTATTAACGGTGATCACACAGCATGGGGTTAGGACTGTATTAACGGTGATCACACAGCATGGGGTTAGGACTGTATTAACGGTAATCACACAGCATGGGGTTAGGACTGTATTAACGGTGATCACATGGGGTTAGGACTTTATTAACGGTGACCACACAGCATGGGGTTAGGACTGTATTAACGGTGACCACACAGCATGGGGTTAGGACTGTATTAATGGTGACCACATGGGGTTAGGACTGTATTAACTGTGATCACATGGGGTTAGGACTGTATTAACGGTGATCACACAGCATGGGGTTAGGACTGTATTAACGGTGATCACACAGCATGGGGTTAGGACTGTATTAACGGTGATCACACAGCATGGGGTTAGGACTGTATTAACGGTGATCAAATGGGGTTAGGACTGTATTAACGGTGATCACACAGCATGGGGTTAGGACTGTATTAACGGTGATCACACAGCATGGGGTTAGGACTGTATTAACGGTGATCACATTGGGTTAGGACTGTATTAACGGTGATCACACAGCATGGGGTTAGGACTGTATTAACGGTGATCACACAGCATGGGGTTAGGACTGTATTAATGGTGATCACATGGGGTTAGGACTGTATTAACGGTGATCACACAGCATGGGGTTAGGACTGTATTAACGGTGATCACACAGCATGGGGTTAGGACTGTATTAACGGTGATCACACAGCATGGGGTTAGGACTGTATTAACGGTGATCACACAGCATGGGGTTAGGACTATATTAACGGTGATCACACAGCATGGGGTTAGGACTGTATTAACGGTGATCACACAGCATGGGGTTAGGACTGTATTAACGGTGATCACACAGCATGGGGTTAGGACTGTATTAACGGTGATCACACAGCATGGGGTTAGGGATTAAAATGTTAAAAGGATTTTACTGCTCTTATATCTTTACCTGGCTGTACTCACAGACCAGCGCCAGGAAATACTCAGCCAGGCATAAAACTGCTCCCGCTTTGGTTTTCTCCCTCCCTTGTTAGCCTTCATAAAATGTTTCTTAGAATCAATAACTGAACATTTATTTGGAATCAGGATGGTTATTTTCCAGCAAGAGAAGTCATACTAGGGCCGGTGCATATCAGTATTGCGATACTCTTTAGTATCGTGACAAGGAAATAAAACACGAAGCGCAATTAACTTCTTTAGGAAAACAGCCCTAATGTTGTAAACAAACCACATTATGTTGTCATCCAGTCATATGTTTTTATTTTCCAAACTAAGCACACAGTATTTTATACACAGCAGGTTTTTAAAGGACCAAAGAGTTTAGTCTGCGTTGTATTTCCATTTTTGCTATGCAAAAAATATTGCGATACTGGTGTCAGGCCCTAATAGATAAATGTGGGGATCCTCTTCCTCACCCCATAAATCTTTGATAACCCTCCCTCTCAGTGAGTCGTCATGGATCCCATGACAGTGTCCTTGGCGTCCACTCCATTAGGGTAATTAGACTGTGTTCCGAGACGATCAACCTCTGGCCTCACACACGCCCTGCCTATTTGTAACAGCCCCTTCATCCCTATGCTGGAGCTGTGCTAACTACCGTTACGTACAGTACAGGTGATAGTTGTAACGGAGGGTGGGAAGCAGTGACCAGCGACTCATGTCTCACATCATTACATTTAAAGGGAGGCCTGTCCCAATTAGCCAGTCTGCTGGAATACAGGACATGGCGTGTTCCCCCTCGTTTACCTTCACAGTGATTGTCTGGCCGGCCCAGCTCCACGCCGCTATCTGCAGACAGAACACTCATTAAAATACATCTCACCCAGTTCACACCAGAAAAAAATAAGATCTACCCTCTACCCCACCATCGCCCATTCAAATGATATCGGCCTGATAAAAGGTCTAAAACCTCTATACTGTACAGTAGTATGTATATGCAGTGTTCTAACTAGATACAGTGTTTACAGTACCAGTCAAAAGTTTGGACACCTAGTTTTCTTTATTTTTACTATTTTCATTGTAGAATGATAGTGAAGACATGAAAACTATGAAATAACACGTAATATATTTGATATTCTTCAAAGTAGCCACCCTTTGCCTTGATGACACCTTTGCACACTCTTGGCATTCTATCAACCAGCTTCACCTGGAATGCTTTTCCAACAGTCTTGAAGGAGTTCCCACATACAGTATGCTGAGCAGTTGGCTGCTTTTCCTTCACTCTGCAGTCCAACTCATCCCAAACCATCTCAATTGGGGTGAGGTCGGGTGATTGTGGAGGCCAGGTCATCTGATGCAGCACTCCATCACTCTCCTTCTTGGTCAAATAGCCCTTACACAGCCTGGAGGTGTGTTTTGGGTCATCATCCTGTTGAAAAACAAATGATAGTCCCACTAACCCCATCCAGATGGGATGGCGTATCGCTGCAGAATGCTGTGGTAGCCATGATGGTTAAGCACCCCCACACCATCACACCTCCTCCTCCATGCTTTACGGTGGGAAATATACATGCAGAGATAATCCATTCACCCATTGTTTGTGTTTCTTGGCCAAAGCAAGTCTCTTCTTCTTATTGGTGGCCTTTAGTAGTGGTTTCTTTGCAGCAATTCGACCATGAAGTCCTGATTCACAGTCTCCTCTGAACAGTTGATGTTAAGATGTGTCTATTACTTGAACTCAGTGAACCATTTATTTGGGCTGCAATTTCTGAGGCTGGTAACTCTAATGAACTTATCCTCTTCAGCAGAGGTAACTCTGGGTCTTCCTTTCCTGTGGCGGTCCTCATAAGAGCCAGTTTCATCATAGCCTTGTTGGTTTTTGCGACTGCACTTGAAAAAACGTTCAAAGTTGTTGAAACGTTCCCTATTGACTGACCTTCATGTCTTAAAGTAATGGTGGACTGTCGTTTCTCTTTGCTTATTTCAGTTGTTCTTGACATAATATGGACTTGGTCTTTTATCTTCTGTATACCAACCCTACCTCACAACACAACTGATTGGTTCCAACGCATTAAGAAGGAAAGAAACTCTGCAAATTAACTTTTAAGTTATTTGAAATGCATTCCAGGTGACTACCTCATGGTTGAGAGAATGCCAAGAGTGTGTAAAGCTGTCATCAAGGCAAACGGTGGCTACTTTGAAGACTCTCATCTCAAATATATTTTGATTTGTTAAACACTTTTTTTGGTTACTACATGATTCCATATGTGTTATGTCATAGTTTTGATGTCTTCACTATTATTCTACAATGTAGAAAATAGTAAAAAGAAAAACCCTTGAATGAGTAGGTGTGTCCAAACTTTTGACTGGTACTGTATGTGTTGGGTTTGCTAAGTGCATTGTAGATTGTCTTTGAGGAGACCAGCTTAGCATGCAACAATAAATCAGTAAATAGATTGCCAGTTAATCAGAGCTACTTTGCAAGAAGGTCTCTCTCAGGAAGGTTTTGTATGCTGTTCTCAGACATAAAGAGCGGCCTCATTTGCAGCCCTTTTTTCAGGGTGATTATTAACTGGCTTTCCTGAGTTATTTTGGAAACTACTGAGATGTGTTCACACTTTGTATTGATAAACTCCATTGACAAAGCAATTACGATAGATTTTGCACTCCACTCCATTCTTAGAGTGATTTGTATTTTGTTCAGCTCGTTAAGAAAAAAAGGAATCTCTCCAAGGTATCTGTGACTGCTATGATATCTTGTATTGCAGTTTTTCTTAACGCTTAATTGATTAGAATGAATGCTGCCAATTTGGAAGAATACAAAATCACTCAGAGAAAAATTACTTCGATTTATTTGCTGTTAAATACCACTTAAATCAGCAGTGCTTGGGGTTAGAAAGCAATATGACTATAAAGGCTGCTCCTGTCCACATTGATTGTATATATTGTGAATTAATGTCTCACCACTCTGACAGATGGAGAGGAGAACGAGCTGACTGCTGCATGGTGCTTCAGAGCATTTCCTCGTTCTATTCCTCTTAATTGCAGAACATTGACCAGTCTCGGATTTCAGAGCAAGGAGAGCTTCACAAATGTGCCTTTTTTCATTTGTACCGTGCCGGCTTTATGAATAACAGCCTGGCTTAGTCTACAGATGTGAAGCACATACTGGAATACAATCAGAGCTGCCGCTGGAGCACCAATCTTGTTTATTAAGGAGCTGGTTCACAGAAAAGGCATTCGAGTTGGGCTGAAGTGAGAGTGATTTCTGACTGAATGGAATCAGCAGGCCTCTCTCACAAATCCTCTCCTAACAACATCACTGCTCGTATTGGAGTGGCATGAAACGATACGGCCCTGCAGTTATATCATGTGGCCCATGTTTCACAGAGAAAGCTGAAAATGGAGTCTACCTCTGTGCTCCTGAGAATACCTCTTATTCTCCCAAATCTCCACACTGCAGTCTGGAGATACTTTTATAAAAATAAATATGTACATTTTGAAAAAGTATCCATGCTTCCTGCCAGCATGATGCAAGAGAAAATAAATGATTAATTTGAAACCATAAGGAAATCCTCCTTGGCCTGTTTTCGGGTTTGTTCCGGTCCCTGTTGTGCATTAAAGTAATATTTGTAATTTCCCAACATCTTCCAGACCCATTTTAATAAAAGGAACGAAAAGAAAGGAATAAACAATGCGTCAGTGATCAGTCAGTGAAGTTTGTCTTGAGTTGGATCTGTTTCCATCAGTGGAAAGCATTGTAAGCCTTTGCACGATCATGCAAAAACAAGTTATGGATTGAAACTGTTGTGAATTCCACGCCACCACCTGCTGCACCTGAGTGCCACCAAGTCCCACTCCTTAAATCTATAGACTTTGTCATATTTTACGTGACTGGAATGTGATACAAGCCTCTTCGTTAGGTCATCACTAGTTACCACAGCCATAAAGTCATAATTACATCACATATATCTACAATTTATCTTCTTTAAAATCTGATTTTAAACCTAACGCCAACCACACTGCTAACCTTATGCATAACCATAAATAAGACCAAAAAGCTAATGATTTTTTATGATTTATAGCCAATTTTTACTTTGTTACTGTGTTAACTATTGACAGTCCTTTCGTTTCTACAGCTGAAGTCCAGGAAATGTTCCTTGAGGCAGTCTGCTTGTACTGGCTCCATAGACCTCTGGGAATGGAGTCATTAGCACAGTTAAAATCTTTTAAGGCAGATCTTACTTTTCCATTTCATATCCCTGGGCTGGCTGGCTGGTTGGCTGCATGGCTGGGCCAGAGAGAGTCCTAGCTGTTGGATGTTTTACAGGCATAGAATGCAGGAATGAAACCACTCAGAGAGAGAGTGCAGGGTTGGAGTGGGCTCCCTGGTGCTCCAGTGAAACAGGGTCCTCAGATGTGGGCCATAGAGTTTCAAAGACCACATGCAGGGTCTGGGTTAGTAGGGCCCTTACTGGGCTATATGGAAGTCCGGGGATCCCTGGTGGATGAGATCTCATGTGCTCGTTAAAGACCTGGACCCAGATTCACAAAAATTAAGAAAACTTAAGCTCCTCCTCAACAATATCTTAAGATTGAATGATTTTCTTACGAACTTCTCAAATATATTCTTACAAATCTTCTTAAGATGTTTGTTGCTAGGCAACCATTTTAGCTAGCTATCTAGCTAGCAATGGCAATCATGTTAGCATATTTCTTACTGAGATTACTGTTCTAATACATGTCTTTGATGAGCTTTTTCTCTAACCCTGGGCCCAGATTCACAAAACCTTCTTAAGAAGACATTTCTTCTTAACTGCCAAAGTATTGCAAAGTTGCTATTCCTCAAAAAGGTTCTATGAACTTTTCTTGCACTAATTCTTATTTACAATGACGGCCTACACCGGCCAAACTTGGACAACGCTGGGCCAATTGTGCGCCGCCCTATGGGACTCCAAAATCATGGCCAGTTGTGATACAGCCTGGATTCAAACCAGGTTGTCTGCAGTGACGCCTCTAGCACTGAGATGCAGTGTCTTAGACCGCTGCGCCAGAGTGGAAGGAATGATTTTTAAATGGACCGGCCTTGCCCGGAAATTCGTCACTCGTTCATCCCGCGATGATTGTTTTCAGCCAACGGTAGCTTGTGTGTGCTTTATATGCTCTACAGTCAATTATGATGGCATGTCTACTGATATTAACTTTATAATTATTAATATACGGCTACTGTAGGATAGCTGACACTTATTTATATTTGTTTTTACTTACGCTTGTATGTTAACTTCTCCATGTTGACATTTTAAGTTTCGGCTGACTTCTTTTAGCGAATGTACAATCATTGCTAATTGAATTATGAGCTGTTTCAGTCACCGACGTGAACATAATTGTACACTTGTTGATGGCATCTGGCTAATACGCAGTCATGTACTGCAGGTATTAGTCCATGGATAAATGACAGTGGAAGTTGATGAGGTAGAGGTTATAAAGAATGAGACCCCACCTCCACCCTCATACCGTCTTTGTGGCTCAGCCAAGGCTCTCTTTATGGGCATGCTGAGAGAAAGTGCTGGGTAAAAGACATTATTACAGCACTGAGGCCCTTAATAGGATTTGCAGCCGAGGGGTTTTGAGGAGACACCTCTTTGGGGTCTAAGGCATTGGATAAGCACTAAAGCAGGTACAGTAGGCCAGCAGGGACCCAGATTTTTTTGTGAAAGCAAGGAGAGTTTCTCTGCAGTACCTATTAATGGTTTCCTGTGAGGTGTGTGCGGCAGTGAGGCGCAGGGCAGTGACCCGTCTCTCAGCAGGCTCAGCACAACTCTAACCCCTCAGCTCACTGAGGACAACAGGGCTTGTTTAGGCGGAAAACGCCCTCAAAGTCAAACAAATCACTGGGGTTTTCCTCAAGGTGGTTTTCTCACATTGGTTGAAAAGAGTTATGTTAACATAGAGTGCTGTTGTGGAACTCCTACTCTGTCTCCACCAGGATAACAAAAAATAGTTTAATTAATTCTTATATAAAGTATGACTAAAAGTGGCATTCCCATTGTCTCACTACTTCAATTTGCAAAGGGTTAAGCACCAAAACGCTACACCAAAGTGGTGAATTCAAACCATTGTAAGACCATTCGATCAAGATGTCCATCCAGCAGAGAAACAACAGAGCATCCCTGTGGCCCTGAGCAGGATGACACAGTCTAACAGAGGAATCAGCCACACCTGCTCAGCCCAGTACCTCACACACTCTAAAGCCTGTGACTCAGCCAGCCCTGTTAAACGCACACACACAGTGCCTCCCGAGGAAATTATTCAGAAAAAGGGCTTTTCATTCAGACACCTAACCCTCCCAATATGAAGCGTATGTGAATAATGCTCAGCTGTTTATGTATCTGTGTGTTTGGCAGGGGGAACAGGCCGAAACCCCCCATGATCCCCCAGCAGAAATCAATCTGGGAAAGAGCACTGAGGCTTTAGTGATTCTCTGCCACGATCCTCCATGTCCCATTAACAAAGGATTGACAGGCAATCCCTGCTAAGACCCTGTGCCTTTCTTCGTCTTCTGTGCGATCAGAAAAGCCTGCGCTAAATACTATTGTAGGACACACAATGAGAACGTCCCAACTCGTGTTAGGAGAGGGAATGCATTATAGTCAGGAGATTCACTGCAGGAAGTAAGTGACAATCAGAGTTTAATTGAGGGAATTGCTGTGTGTGTGTGTGTGTGTGTGTGTGTGTGTGTGTGTGTGTGTGTGTGTGTGTGTGTGTGTTTGTGTGTGTACCTGTACCATAACATCTCTCCGAGGCAGGTTCAGTTCAGTCATCTACTGACTCATTTGTCCTGCTGCAATGGTGTTTGTCTTCATTTGGCTCTACACTGCTGCCTGCTGAAGTGAAGAGGGAGTTACATAGCTTTGTCCTTACCTGCCACCAGGGAGTTAGCCATCTATCCATTTACCTGTCTGACTGGCAGTGGATCTGTTTCTCTAGATTTCTAGCGATGTACTGTATGTCTCTCTTTATCTCTCTATACCGCTCCATCTTCACAGAGACATCGCCCACCACTCTTATGTACAACACACTTCACAATAATTTATTATTTACGAACATGGCCAAGGGTGTCTTTTGAAATTCCTCACTAAATTAGATTATTCTGTTGCCACTTTCTTCTCTCTTCAACCACTCGTCATCGCTCTGCCTCATTGTTGTAAAAGACAAAAAAAGAGCGCTTCAGCTTACCTTAAGTCTCTATTTCGCTATCTGCCGTCTCGTTACAGCTGTCATGAAAAAGCATGGAATTGATCACTTCATATGAAGTACAGTGGCAGACAGTAAACCAGATTTTGAATAAACTCCACATTGTCTGGGTTGATATACAGCAGGGAACATCAACTAGATTCAGCCGAGGTCCGATTTCTTTTCTTGATCGGATGGTCAGGAGGCAATAACATAATTATACATCATTTTTTGACTGCAAATTAACTGCATGAAGACCAAACAGATATAATATTTTACTAAAACATAATAGTTTCAGACCTTGCTTACATTATTATATGGTCACACATATAATTATAACAATTTGGAACACCTTCCTAATATCGAGTTGCACCACCTTTTGCCCTCAGAACAGCCTAAATTCGTCGGGGCATGGACTCTACAATGTGTTAAGGTTTCCACAGGGATGCTGGCCCATGTTGACTCCAATGCTTCCCACATTTGTGTCAAGTTGGCTGGATGTCCTTTGGGTGGTGGACCATTCTGGATACACACAGGAAACTGTTGAGTGTGAAAAACCCAGCAGCATTGCAGTTCTTGACACACTCAAACCGGTGCGCCTGGCACCTACTACCATACCCTGTTCAAAGGCATAAGTCTTGCCTGTTCACCCTTTTAATGACACAATCTATGTTTTCAGTTGTCTCGAGGCTTAAACATCCTTTTTTACTAGGAGACCCATGAGGCGATGCACAATTGGCCCAGCGTCGTCCATGTTAGGGGAGGTTTTGGCCGGCTGGGATGTCCTTGTCCCATCGCGCTCTAGTGACTCCTGTGGCGGGCCGGGCGCACGCACGCTGACGTCGGTCGCCAGGTGTACGGTGTTTCCTCCGACACATTGGTGAGACTGGCTTCCGGGTTAAGCGTGCATTGTGTCAAGAAGCAGTGGCGGGGTTGTGTTTCAGAGGACGCACGGCTCTCTACCTTCACCTCTCCCGAGTCCATACGGGAGGTGCAGCGATGGGACAAGACTGGAACTACCAATTGGGTATGATGAAATTTGGGGAGAATTTTATATTTTAAAATACTTCATTAGCCTGTCTTCTTTAACCTGTCTCCTCCCCTTCATCTACACTGATTTGAAGTGGGTTTTACAATTGACATCCGTACGGGATCATAGCTTTCACCTGGTCAGTCTGTCATGGAAACAGCGGGTGTCCCTAATGGTTTGTACATTCTCTCATGTGTGGGAATACTTTAGAACAGTTACTCCACCTCAAGAATTGCATTTGGCGAAAGGCTCGTCACATGCGCACTCAGGCTGACTGGCTCTCGTTCAGGCAGATGAGAAATAAGTGCAGTCAGGCTATCCGGAAGGCCAAAGTTAGTTACTTTAAGGAGCAGTTTTCTCTCTGTGGGTCTAACCCCAAGCAGTTCTGTAAAAAAATTAAAGACCTGGAGCATAAACCCTCCTTCTTCCAGCTGCCCATGTCCCTTAAAGTTGATGTGGTTGTTACTGACAAGAAGCACATGGCTGAGCTCTTTAATCACCACCATTAAGTCAGGATTCCTATTTGACTCAGCCATGCCTCCTTGCCCGTCCAATATTTCCACATCTCCCATGCAATTAGTCCCGATGCTCCTCCTTCTTTCCCCCCTACCCCGCTACAAAGGTTCTCCCTGCAGGTGGTCACTGAGTCCGAGGTGCTAGAGGAGATCCTTACACTTGACCCCAAAAAAACATCTGGGTCAGATGGTATAGACCCTTTCTTCTTTAAGGTTGCTGCCCCTATCATCGCCAACCCTATCTCCGACCTTTTTAACCTGTCAGTTAGTCCTTTATTTAAAGGGACAGATCAAGCTGATCCTAACTGTTATAGGCCTATTTCTATTTTGCCCTGTTTATCAAAAGTGTTGGAAAAACCTGTCAATAATCAATTGACTGGCTTTCTTGATGTCTATAGTATTCTCTCTAGTATGCAATCTGGTTTCTGCTCAGGTAATGGATGTGTCATTGCAACCTTAAAGGTCCTCAATGATGTCACCATTACTCTTGCAATGTTGTGCTGCTATTTTTGATACGGTAGACCATTCCATTCTTGTGGGCCGGCTAAGGAGTATTGGTGTCTCTGAGGGGTCTTTGGCCTGTTTTGCTAACTACCTCTCTCAAAGAGCGCAGTTTATAAAGTCAGAACATCTACTGTCTCAGCCACTGCCTGTCACCAAGGGTGTACCCCAAGGCTCGATCCTAGGCCCACGCTCTTCTCAATTTACATATACAACATAGCTTGTGCAGTAGGAAGCTCTCTTATCCATTTATATGCAGATGATAGTCTTTTACTCAGCTGGCCCCTCAACCTCAGCTGCCCTTAACCTTGTTTTGAACACCTCCAAAACAAAAGTCATGTGGTTTGGTAAGATAAATGCCCCTCTCCCCACAGGTTTGATTACGACCTTTGAGGGTTTAGAGCTTGAGTTAGTCACATCATACAAGTACTTGGGAGTAGGGTTGCAAAGGGTCAAACTTTCTGGTAAATTTCCGGAAATTTTCCATGGGAAGTTAAGCCCTGGGATTTTGCTTCAATTCATCAAAAAAGTTAGCTTATAACAGTGAAGCTTTTTTGTGTGTTACACATAAGGCAATTCTAGGTATTGTGGAATATTTTGGATAAACTATCCCCAATTCAGTGGAATTGCAACCCTCTGCATTCACAGTGCATTCTTGTGATGTATTATGATGTATTTTGGGAGAGAGTGGTAAGCAGCCTGAAACTCCTGAAACCTATAGCAGTATCCATTGCACGGTTTGAGGGAGACAATGCCATCCTGTCAGATGTTCAGACTCTGCTTGCAGATGTAAGAGAACAAATCCGTATTGCCCTGCCCACTTCACTGTTGCTCCAAGCAGAGGAAACTGCAGTTTTGAAATACATCAAAAAGTTCTGCCTGAAGCCCATACATGCCGCAGCGTACATGTTGGACCCCAAGTGTGCTGGCAAGAGCATCCTGTCTGGTGCAGAGATCAACAAGGCCTATGGTGTCATCACTACCGTGTCTTGCCACCTTGGCCTGGATGAGGGCAAGGTTCTTGTCAGTCTGGTGAAGTACACTTCCAAGCAAGGGCTTTGAGATGGAGATGCAATATGGCAGTTGTGCCAACATATCTCATCAGCCACCTGGTGAAAGGGACTTTATGGATCTGAGGCTCTTTCCTCTGTTGCCTCCATCATCCTCCAAATCCCACCAACATCAGCTGCCTCAGAGCGCAACTGGTCCTTGTTTGGGAATACACACACCAAAGCATGCAACAGGCTGACCCATACAAGGGTTGAAAAATTGGTGGCCATCCGGGCAAATTTGAGGCTTTTTGAGCCTGACAACGAGCCATCCTCAACAAGATTGGAAAGTGACAGTGAAGATGAGGCCTCAGAGTCTGATGTTCAGGAGGTGGACATTGAGGAGGTCCAGGGAGAAGATATGGAAACCTGAGAGGAATACAACAAAAGCTTTAGTATCTAGACTATCATTTTACAGATGTATGTTGAAAACATTTTTGGGAGATGCGATGGTTCATTGGGGATCATTCAATATTCCCTTTTGTTGTTCAGTGAAATAATCCCATTTAATAAGTTAAATTCGTAAATAAATTGTTTTTTTGTTTTTTTACTGTTGGAAGGATTTAATCATTTGCAATTATGTCTACTTATGATAAGGTAAAAGGTTTATGTTTCTGTCTCCATATGATATGGTAAATATATCCAATGCAAAAAACATCTACATTTAAATTGTATTAATATTAATTTGCATATATTTCTGTTAATTCCCATATATTCCCGTTAATTCCCATGGAAAGTTTCCATCTCTGAAAACTAGACTTGTGGAGGTCTACAATTTGTTTTTCTGAGGTCTTGGCTGATTTCTTTAGATTTTAGATTTTCCCATGATGTCGCGCAAAGAGGCACTGAGTTTGAAGGTGGGCCTTGAAATACATCCACAGGTACATCTCCAATTGACTCAAAGGATGTCAATTAGCCTATCAGAAGCTTCTAAAGCCTTGACATAATTTTCTGGAATTTTCCAAGCTGTTTAAAGGCACAGTCAACTTAGTGTATGTAAACATCTGACCCTCTGGAATTGTGATATAGTGAATTATAAGTGAAATAATCTGTCTGTAAACAATTGTTGGAAGAATTACTTGTGTCATAGTAGATGTCCTAACAGACTTGCCAAAACTATAGTTTGTTAACATGAAATCTGTGGAGTGGTTGAAAAATGTGTTTTACTGACTTCAACCTAAGTGTATGTAAACTTCCGACTTCATCTGTATATCAAAGCTGCAGGCTAAAGTTAAATCAAGGTTTCCTCTATCGTAATTGCTCCTCTTTCACTCCAGCTGCTAAATTAACCCTGATTCAGATGACCATCCTACCCATGCTAGATTACAGAGACGTAATTTTTAGATCGGCAGGTAAGGATGCTCTTGAGCGGCTAGATGTTCTTTACCATTCGGCCATCAGATTTGCCACCAATGCTCATTATAGAACACATCACTGCACTCTATACTCCTCTGTAAACTGGTCATCTCTGTATACCCGTTGCAATACCCACTGGTTGATGCTTATTTATTAAACCCTCTTAGGCCTCACTGCCCCCTATCTGAGATATCTACTGCAGCCCTCATCCTCCACATACAACACCCATTCTGCCAGTCACATTCTGTTAAAGGTCCCCAAAACACACACATCCCTGGGTCGCTCGTTTTTTCAGTTTGCTGCAGCTAGCAACTGGAACGAGCTGCAACAAACACTCAAATTGGACATACAACGGAGTGTGTGTACAGTTTTATCTCAATTATGGACACCCTTACTGACAGTTATGGCTGTTTTGCTTGATGTATTGTTGTCTCTACCTTCTTGCCCTTTGTGCTGTTGGAGATGTAGCAGATGGAGCTAATGGCAGCAGGAACACACTATACCATTATCACGTTCCATGTTCATACACACACACACACACACGCTGGGGAAGGTAAGGGAGCAGGCTCAACAGATACAGCAGGTGGTAAAATGCACAACAGCATAACAGAACTCGTGGCTTGCTAACCTCTAAACGCACCTCGACATACTGAGGAAAAGCTCCAAGAGTCCTTGGGAGCCTAGAAAGAAACTAGGTGACAGCAGGAAGTCTCATTATAGTACAGCACAGAATGGGATGTAATCACACAAAGCCACACAAACCCCAGACTGTTTCTGTGTTTCTAGTTCAACACTGTGGCCGTTTCTGATTCAACACGGTGGCCGTTTCTGATTCAACACTGTGGCCGTTTCTGATTTTTACACCATGTTATCTTGTTTGGCCACTTGGTCATTTTTCACAGAAGCATCAAAACACTATGGTTACTATCTCAGTCACCATTACCTGCCTCTGCGGACTTCAACTCCATCAAAAACTCCATCAAAATGCTTTAGATAACCTTCATGATATCCTAAAGAGATGTACTGTATTTGCTGTCGGTTTGATTTAATTTCATTACCATTGGGGCAGAAATTGTCCAACTGCGTGTCACTTCTATTTATGATAAGACTTGGCTTGGATTGACATCGGAGTGTTGAGCCCAGGCACAGTGGGTGCCGAGAGATGAGGGATTCGGTGAGAAAGCCGTAAATAAGAGAGAGAGAGAGAGAGAGAGAGAGAAAAAAAAAGATAAGCTTCAAGAAGCCCTCATCTGTCATTGTGGGTTTGTGCTGGCCAGATGATAGGATTACTGTGAACATGGCCGCCAAAGGATTGTTTTCCTCTTTGTGTTTCGAAAGTCAGCAGCATTGGGACCCCCGTCGCCAGAGTCAGCCCAGCAGTGCCGGGTGGGCTTATGTTTGGCTTGGTTGGCTTGGCTAAGCACCTATCCATCAGCTACTCTTCTTCACGTCAGTGTGAGGACACTTACAACACAGTACCACCCACCTAACAGCTACCTCCAACAGGGGAGCCCGTTCTGGGTCCTCCACTCACTGGAGATTTGAGATACTATGACTAAGCAGGCTATTAGAGTGGCTGTGTGTACATTTTCATGGAGAATACATACGTGTGTAAGCACACGCACACACACAAACACACAGAGTATACCTACAGGGAGGCTTAGGGTGCAGTATCAAAATGCTACTGCTCACTCAGATAATTTGCAGCTTCTGCATAATTAGGCCTTCAGTTGCTAATTGCCCTTGATAAATACCACATCAAAACACATGAACTACTGGCTGATTTAAATATTGTGGCATCTTCATTAGGCATGTGTAGATGAAACACTGCAGATCAGTTAACTGTGTGTCCCAAGGACTTGATTCATAATGTTGTATTTCAAGATGCAGTGTAGGCCTAGCCCAAAGACTTAGCTAATTTTCATCGCAGGGCAAGTGTTAACAAATTAGTTAATTTCTTTAATGAGCTCTATTTTTCTTTGATACTAGCTTATGATAGAACGATTAATTCTTTCAGCAATGTTCTATTCCACATTGAGATAATACTGGTTTTGCTCGAACGCATATGACTTCCACTTTACATCCATTCTCTAGAAACATCGACTGAAATATTTTCAGATGTTTACATCATAAGATCTTTGTTTTATAATCACTGATGATGAAACTGCTTAATTTACTTGGCTAGCAAACTAGCACTCCCAGACAATGTAAACCACTGTAGAGCTGTTAGTGTGGTTTTCGATGGCTGCAGCGCTCGCTGGCTTTTAGCTCTCACTCTCTGAGTGTCAATGATTTAAACAGGTTTCACTTAAGATAAGACTCATAAATAATTTCCACCAATAGAGTTCTGATGACTAGCTCCCTGGAAGAACCTGGCTGGCCCTGTTACCCTGGCAGAAGAGCCCTGCTTTGTCACCCCAGTGAGCCTCGCCACACCGCAACTCGCCTGGCATAGTCAAATATATAAATAAATAAAGGGAGAGGTCACAGTACAGGTAGAGCTCTGTAAATCACTGCTATTATTGTCTGCCTGCTATCTACATCCATAACAGTGTCTGGCAGCGCCCCAGGGGCCCAGAGCTGCTGGCTTGGACTGCATGTACAGATGGAATCTGACTGTGTTTCGCCAAGCAGTAAATTACCTCGCTAACATTTGTGTAGGGAAAAAGCCCTCTCTAAATGGTTTGCGCAAGATGTTAACCTCAGTGATGGCATTTGAGCGAAGGGGTTGTCCCCCTGCCAGAGTGTCCAGGGGTGGGGGACTGAGGGCATGCAGGATCACACACCAGGGGTGGGGGACTGAGGGCATGCAGGATCACACACCAGGTGGGCGTGGCTTTGAGGGCTAAGTGGGTAACTCCTCTTCTCCCTGACGGTATGCATCTTTTTAAGGAGGCAACCTGAGGAAGCTGTGTCTATGTACAGTTATACAGAAGGGTTCCCCAACGGGCAGTAGTGTTTTTATTTGTTGGACATTAAAGACTGTAAAAACACCTGCAAATCAACTCCACGTAATAAAACATTTCCAAATCAGTTCCAAAGTATTCCCACGCATAAGAGATGGACTGAGTGTAGAAATATTAGGAACACCTTCCTAATATTGAGTTGTACCCCCTTTTGCCCTCAAAACCGCCTAAATTTGTCTGGGCTTGGACTCTACGTGTTCCTCAGGGATGCTGTCCCATGTTGACTCCAATGCTTCGCACAGTTGTCAAGTTGGCTGGATGTCCTTTGGGTGGTGGACCATTCTGAATACACACAGGAAACTGTTGAGTTGGAAACTCAGCTGCGTTGCAGTTCTTGAAACACTGAAACCGGTGCGCCTGGCACCTACTACCATACCCCATTCAAAGGCACTTCAATATTTTGTCTTGCCCATTCACCCTCTAAACGGCACACATACACACTGTCTCAATTGTCTCAAGGCTTAAAAATCCTTGTCTTCATCTACACTGATTTGAAGTGGATTTAACAGGTGACATCAATAAGGGGATCATAGCTTTCACCTGGCCAGTCTATCGTGGAAAGAGCAGGTGTGCCTAATGTTTTGTACACTCAGTGTTCATGATCGTATACAAATGTAAGCAAAGTTTCAAATTATTGTCTGTTTGGGATTCTTGCGGTCAATTTGCAGTCTACAAATTATTTCTAATTATGCTCTGGCCCCCTAACCTTCCGCTGAATAAAAAATTGGTCCGTGTCTGAATCTAGTTAATGATCCCTGGTATACAGAGTGTGAAGGTTACAGGCTTGTATGTCAATGTCACAGAAACATGAAGGAAGATTTGTGAATATCACCATAGAGAAGAGTCAATAGTTTAAGTACTTGGTATGGTACTGTCCAGTACTTGTGTGCTATGTGTCTTGTCTCTGTATAGCAAGGATAATCAACTACAGCCGCTGGACGGTCTTTTTATCGAGAGGATGGTTTATTTATTTATTTCTCATCATTTAGTGCAAATGGAACTGCTTAGTGTTTCAGTTCGAAACTGAATCTCAATCAAACTGAGCACACTCTAGTTCTCACATTGGCTCCTGTGAATGTGTGATCTATAGGAGGACTGTGAGAATCCCCAGGGATATGCTATACATGGAAGTGACAGGTTTTCCTGAGAAAGCACACCGGCTCTGTTCCAACCAGTCCCCATTACATGTACATTGGCATCAGGGATGCAAGCCACATGCTTGCTATTTTTGGTGTTGTTCTCAGTAAAAAAAAAAAAAACATCCATGTGGCACATCACCTTATGTTCAAATTTATCTGGATGCTATCATTCCCTGTTGTATTGGCAAGATTACCCAATCAAAAGAAAAATCTGGTGCTGTAAAACTTCAAGACGACAGTCATCAGTACATTTAATTAGTCATTCCTCTTGTCTAGAGTCATTCTCAACTTTTGATTGCTTCTTCAGGTGTTAAGACATCAAGCAGGATATTTTGAGAGAATTTTAGGGATTATATTTCCACACCATACCGTAGGTAATACACAAATGCAGTTTTATGAGTAAATATTGCAATTTGAACAGCTGTTTCTATCCGAATTTCACAGCTTGTTATCCAGCTTTGCTCAGGAATCGCCGGCTGTGCTGGATATCGGAAGGGTCAGACAGATTTATTTAATGGGCATTTTATTACTTCCTCTTTCCAATGCCTGGGACTGGGAGATCAAACACTACTGGAGATCAAACACTACTGGGAGATCAAACACTACTGGGAGATCAAACACTACTGGGAGATCAAACACTACTGGGAGATCAAACACTATTGGGAGATCAAACACTATTGGGAGATCAAACACTATTGGGAGATCAAACACTATTGGGAGATCAAACACTATTGGGAGATCAAACACTACTGGGAGATCAAACACTATTGGGAGATCAAACACTACTGGGAGATCAAACACTACTGGGAGATCAAACACTATTGGGAGATCAAACACTATTGGGAGATCAAACACTACTGGGAGATCAAACACTACTGGGAGATCAAACACTACTAGGAGATCAAACACTACTGGGAGATCAAAAACTACTGGGAGATCAAACTACTGGGAGATCAAACACTACTGGGAGATCAAACTACTGGGAGATCAAACACTATTGGGAGATCAAACACTACTGGGAGATCAAACACTACTGGGAGATCAAACACTACTGGGAGATCAAACTACTGGGAGATCAAACACTACTGGGAGATCAAACTACTGGGAGATCAAACACTACTGGGAGATCAAACACTACTGGGAGATCAAACTACTGGGAGATCAAACACTACTGGGAGATCAAACACTACTGTGAGATCAAACTACTGGGAGATCAAACACTACTGTTTACACACATTTGATCCAAAGTACCTTGGCGTCATGCATCAAAAGACAAATGATACAGTGAGATACTTTTCACTTTATTTAAGTTTAAGAACACATTCTAATTTACAATGACAGCCTACCTACAGGGTCAGCCCCTGGAGCAAATTAGGGTTAAGTGCCTTGCTCAAGAACACAATGACTGGGTTTTTTTTCAACTTGTCAGCTCAGGTATTCGAACCAGCGACCTTTCAGTTGCTGGACCAACACTCTAACCGCTAGGCTACCTGCCGACCCATTTCAAAAACATTTTTGTGGGTATTGAAGGTGATGGAATGGAAATAAGCTGAAAAGCGGCCAAGCTTAAGTTATATCACTTTATTAAAAAGGCCTTCAACCGGAAAGCCCTCCCAAGCAGTGGCTTTTCTGTTTTCATCACTGTCAGAGAGGCAGTGGAGAGAGGTTGCTGCCTGCTAGCCGCTCTGTTAGACATTTGAATCACTGGGCTCTCTGAAGAAATCTCCTTCAGTTTTGACTAGAATCAGGTGTTCTTTGGTGTCGGTAAATCAATCATACATGGGCATGTTGTAGTAGAATAGAGTAGACCTGCTGTACACTATGTGAAGTGCACTTGGAAAGGACATGTTTGACATGACAATGAAACCGAATCTGACCTTTCAGCTGCCTTTTAGGTACACAAGAACAGGACATCTAGGAATGTGTTGTTATTCAGTGGTGTGCAACCAATCTGCCCAAAGAATCGTGTTTCAGTGTTAAATACCTGCCATTAAATATTTTTCACATTTCTGTCAGATGGGAAATCAGTCTTTCTGCTCCATTGCTTTTGTTTTGACTCTTATTCTGTCATCATACTGTATCTGATTGCAAACATGCTTTAAGAAAACAAAAGCTGTAATTTTCCTGTGTTTATATCAACTTTGTGATGGTCTTTGTTAAGGATGAGCGTGAGCACTCAAACGGACGTCAAAGCTAGATCTTTAACCTGAGATCACTTTTTTTATTTTTTCAATTACTGTAAAACTATTTGATGGAATGTGCTTTGTGGCTGCCGGAATGAGCAAGTTACATTGTTTTCTTGAAGACGACGTTAGTTTGCTCTGACTCCAGTGTTCCATTTGTACATGTGCATTTGCAGGGCACAACAAAAAAATAAACCAAGCAGTTCCTCTCTCTAAATTCCCTTTGCCTTCCGTGTCTCACTCACTCTGTTGCGTTCCGACCGCTCCCTTTACACACGCGTGCTGAGTGCGCACACAGGCTCCCGTTAGGCCTACAGAATTAAAAGCCTATAGTAACGTATCTACTGTAGCTGATGGGATACACAAGCCACGTTCCTTGCCAAATGACGACAGCTTTTATCACAAATTGATTGAAGTGGGAAATTGTGTTCCAACAACGAGCTGCAATTTTTTTGAATAATTGCGTCCTGTCTATTTTCCATTTAAGCTACTTTGCGAACTGCTAGTGCCATTTAGAATTGGCTAGCCTAGGTTATAACCCCGCTAAACATAGACAGGTTTCACACTGAAAATGTGCAAAACATTAGTTTTCTAAAGACAGTGTTTTTTCATCAGAATCATTAAGCATATGCCTAATCGCCAAAAAGATGTTGTGGACGTAATTCATCGCCATGCAGTGCTCTATGTGGAATTGTTCATTCATTTAGAAAGAAGACCGACTTTGGTTTTCTAACCCTGAAAAAATTATTTCAACTCGCCAAATGATCGCACAGAATAACTGTTACAGGCACGAGATGCGCATCCCTTCGGAGTGGCAGCTTTTTTCATTTGGAAATATATTCTGTTATTTTATTCTCTTATATTACATCTAGGGCTGGGTGAAATGGCCTTATGGGTGATTGACGATATATCTCAACTTTGTTTGATTTCTCTAAATAACCGTTGTTGTACAAGATAGATAGATAGATAGATAGATAGATAGATAGATAGATAGATAGATAGATAGATAGATAGATAGATAGATAGATAGATAGATAGATAGATAGATACTTTATTGATTCCCGAGGGGAAATTACTTAAATACTTAAATAGCTAAATGTGTGTATGATATAATTTAGGGTAATAATAATAATTCCCTTAAAATACAGTCCTTAGTGCAGGGTTTAATTACAGATAAATGCACATATTACACATAAGATATACTAAAAGCAATGACAAAAGATACAACTGACAGGATACTAATATACATTCCTGAGTGAATGACTACGGAAGTTCAGTCCAAGAATGACTTACAATATTGCACATTACATGATATAACAACTGTACATGAATATGTACATACAGACCTGAATTAATAAATAAGTCCTGAGTGAATGAGTGATTACAGACCAGAGAGTTACTCACGGATGGATGCCTAATTGTTAAACTAGGTCCTAACACCCCAACAGTTCCAGGTCTATGTTGCCGACGGCACGACACCCCGGTGAGGCATTACACAGTCTAATAGCCGCCGGCAGGAAAGACCCCCTGTAGCGCTCTCTGGCACACCGTGGTGGGATCAGTTTGTGACTGAAGGTGCTCCTCTGCATCATAACCATGGCATGCAGGGGGTGGGTGACATTGTCCATGATGGCCAGCAGTTTGGCCAGGATACTTCTCTCCGCCACCTCCTCTACAGTGTCAAGGTTAATCCCCAGAACAGAGCTAGCCATCCCGATCAGCTTATTTACCCAAGAAGCATCACCAGCCTTTATGTTGGTGCCCCAGCACACCACTGCAAAAAGAAACACCACAGACTGGTAGAAAGTATGCAGTAGTTTACTGCACACGTTGAAGGACCTAAGTCTCCTCAGAAAGTAGTCAGCTCTGGCCCTTTTTGTACAGAGCCCCGGTGTTACCAGCACTGGGGAAGTCAAAAAACATAACCCTCACAGTGCTACCTGCCTTGTCCAGGTGAGAGTAGGCCCTCTGCATAAGGTAGATTGCATCATCCACCCCGATGTTGCACTGGTATGCGAACTGCAGGGGGTCCAGTGATGTACACACCAGGGGTCTGAGGTGAGCGAGGACTAACCTTTCCAGGGTCTTCATGATGTGGGATGTTAGCACTACAGGTCTCAAGTCATTCAGGACAGTGGGGTGCGCCTTCGTGGGCACTGGGACCAGACAGGGTGTTTTCCACAGCACAGGGACCCTTTCCAGGCTCAGGCTAAGGTTGGAGTATTCCAGACAGTGGGTCAGCACAGACCCTCAGGGCCCGCCACTTTCCACTGATGTAGTCTCTCTAGCTCTCTCTTCACTTGGTTGGTGGTGAAAGCCAGCCCAGGTGGGGGGAAGGGGGGTGTTGAGGATCAATCCAGAGGTGGGGGGAAGGGAGGTGTTGCAGATCAGAGGGAGCGGGGGTGGGGAGGGGGTCGCTGATTGTCTCAACGGAGGTGTCGTGTGCAAAGGGGGGGGGGCAGCCGTGAGGGAGTGTGGCCTGGAGGGGAGGTGGACAGGGCTAATATCGAACCTGTTAAAAAATTGGTTCAGCTCATTGGCTCTGTCCTGGGTCCCCTCCGTCTGCCCACTGTTTGACTTTTTGAAGCCAGTGATATTTCTCATACCCTTCCACACCTCTCTCACCTGGCTCTGCCTCAGCTTGTCCTCCATTTTCTCCACATACCCTCTCTTCCCCTCAGCAATCCGCAACTTCAGCTCCCTCTGGACGCATTTCAGTTTGTCCCTGTCCCCCTCCTTGAAGGCCCTCTTCTTCTCATTCAGCAGGGCCTTCAGGTCGCCGGTGACCCAGGGTTTATTATTTGGAAAACAGCATACCTTCCTGGTGGGTACAGTGTTGTCTACACAAAAATCGATATAGTCCGTTATGCAGTTTGTAAGTCCATCAATGTCCTCCCCATGAGCCTCACAGAGCACATCCCAGTCTGTTGTCTCAAAGCAGTCCTGTAGGGCCTCATTCGGCTCCGGGGACCATCTCCTAATGATCCTAGTGCTCACTGGCTGCTGTTGGACCATAGGCCTGTAGAGTGATGTGAGGTGGACAAGGTTGTTATCCGATCTACCGAGGGGAGGGAGTGCAGTGGAGTTGTATGCATTCTTCACATTAGCATATAACAAGTCCAGAGTTTTATTATTCCTAGTTGGGCACTTCACGAACTGTTTGAAAGTGGGCAGCGTTGAAGAGAGAGATGCATGGTTAAAATCCCCAGAAATGCGCTGTCTGTAACCTCGCGATAACAGAGTGGACGACGTCACACGCTGTGTTTGCGTCAGCGGAGGGCGGGATGTAAATAATAACAGCAATGACCGCCAGATGTTCTGATGTTGAAATCAAGTGGCCTACCTTATTTCTCAGAATGAGAACGAGTTGCCAATTAATTATATAATTGTGTTTTATGCTTATTGTACATTTCATAAAACACAGACTAGACCACTAGTATAACAGTCTATGGCTAAAATGCTGCTAGTGGTACGAGGTACCCCAATGCCGCGCGGACAAACTGACATTCATTTTCCATAATCAATGTTAATTGATAGTCTCCTTTTAGTGTCCGCTCTGCGCGCAATTTGAGTAGTTGAGACAAAAAATGTATCATTCGAAAAGTTAACTTGTCCTCTATTACAGTAAAATAATGTCTCAATGTGTTTGTGTCAATATGACCGATTCTGTTGTACCAAAACCCAAATGCAAATAGTGAGTTGAAACCGCTTGTGAGAGGAAGATGTGATCTCTTAACTTTGTTGGCATGAGAGGCAGTGGAGGGCTTGGTGGAGGAGGCGAAGCGAGAGGTTTCACTCTCATTAATATCTGTCCAAAATTAGGCCAATGCGTTTCTATACGCTTATTTTGGTCCTAAGCTTGTCGCCTGCCTTCCCGCCTTTGGGACAACGTCTCCCATTGTTAGGGTGGAGACGTGCATCTCGTCATTATATACAGATCTCTGGTGTAAATGGAAAGGTGCACACAGCACAGAGGAGCGAAGGAGACGAGACCTGGCGGCAGGTGGCCTGGAGGGTAGGAGCATTGGGTCAGTAACCGAAAAGTTGCTGGATCGAATCCCCGAGCTGTCAAGGTAAACAAAATATGTTGTTGTGTCCCTGAACAAGGCATTTAATCCACTGTTCCCAGGGCCCCGAAGACGTGGATGTCGATTAAGGGGAAGTGTGGAAGACACATTTCAGTTGAATGCATTCAGTTCTACAGTTCACTAGTGTCCCCCTTTCCCCAAAAATACAACATGCAAATATCCGCTTAACTGTATATTTACCTGTACAGTTAATTTAACCATGCAAAATTTTCACATACCTGTTAATTTAACCAGTCTGTATATTAAGTGAACTATTATTACCCTCGCTTATATCATACGCTATTGAAGTATTTCTCTGCCATCGACCTGTATAGTATAGTTAACCATGCACCATCCACCAATGTATAGTGTACATATTCAGCCATCCATCCATACTATGCAATGTCTTTTTATAGTTTTTTTGCACCCCAGACTTCTTGTATTTTGATACTTTTTCATACTGCCGCTCTATGTATCATTTATCATGTATCTGTCTTTTGTGTATTTTCGTTCTGGCATTTTGCACCTGCCCTGTGTTTTTTTCTTTCGTAACAAATCCTCGATTCTTGCGATGCAGGCAGTTGGAATAACATACATTTGAATTAATCAAATTAATTCAATAAATCGCCCAGCCCTAATTACATAATGTGTTTTAATTATAAAATGAAGGTATGTCTTGACTGTGATAAGGGCTTGGGAAATGAGAGCGTTTTGCCTGCCAAATTAACATAACCAAGCTATGCCATTGCTTCAACAAGCCACTGCTGAGGTTACTGCCTTTTTGAAGATTGTGTTCGACGATATAGGCCTAATATAACCAGTTGATATTACGATTTCAATAAATTTATCTTAAATGGCACATGTTTTTTATTGACTGAATATATATGTGGCAATTTAGCGTAATGTAGTGTAATGTGTGTGATAAATTAGGCAAATTAGGCATGGTTGCGATCTATTGGCATATAGATTTTGGGGCGGCAGGTAGCCCAGTGGTTAGAGTGTTGGGCCAGTAACCGAAAGGTTGCTGGATCGAATTCCCGAGCTGACAAGGTAAAAATCTGTCGTTCTGCCCCTGAACAAGGCAGTTAACCCACTGTTCGTAGGCCGTCATTGAAAATAAGAATTTGTTCTTAACCTACTTGCCTAGTAAAATAAAGGTAAAAAAAATAGATAAATGCACACATTTTTTTCAAGTCCGGCCCTTATAAGTGATGCTATGTCTCACAGGCTTCTGGCAGACCCCCTGATGCTTCTGTGTTATCTCTGGTCTGCTCTCCATTGTGCCTTTTTGCAAGTGTCTCAATCAGGAAACAAGTATTGTATTCAAATTCACTGATTTAGTTATATTAATTCTCCTACTTTATTGACTTGCGATTACTTTTAGCTCTATGGTAATAACAACTGGTCCTTATGAATGATACCCCCATTCCAGTTTGACATTCATTCATTCATTCATTCATTCATTCATTCATTCATCCATCCATCCAGATTGTAAATGGCAGCACATTCAGGCATCCGGTTAATGCTGACCAAGTGGTTGTGGTTGGTGGCTCTGAACTTCCATTATTAATCTAAATAGAAATCCGTCTCTGAGCCCCTCTCTTTTTCATCTTAAAAGGCTGCGAGGTCACAATGGCCGCTGGTAATTGAGTACAGAGTCAAGTTCATTAAGCACATTACCCAATATTTTAAGGGTTTTAGGCTGCCGGCTAAGAAACACATTTCATACACCATTTAACTAATGTTGCTCTATTAATCTGTTTTGCTTCTGTGCTTCCGCAGATTATTTAATTCCTCTTATTCCCTCAGAAAATCAAAACCTTTAAAGTGCATGTCAGCGACAACATTTTTTTGGGGGGTCACGAGTGACAATGTTTACAAAACATCCTGATCCATGCCGGAACCAAACCCTCTCAGAGAAGAGGCTGGGGTAGTGCCCTGCAGGCAGACTGAGACCGGGGGTAGATTTAACATTCATACATTCATTCTTTACCTCTGGCATTGTCCTGGAGCTGTATTTTACACTGATCAGCAAATGGGGTGAAAACTAAAGTACCTGCGTTGATGTGCAGCACCCCAGGTATTAGGGAAATGTTACCCTTTCCCTAACCCCAGAGAAGGTGGGCACAGCTTGTTGCGCTGGGTGCAGCTTTGTTACCAGGGAACTGCTGACCGTAGTCTGCTTAAGTTGAGCTCTCTTGGTTCCATGCAAATGTTCTTAATAAGTAACACAAGTGTGCCAGATCCTATTTGTTAGACCCTGGGGCGCCAGGAGACCACGGCAACTTGCTTAGACAGCATTTTCCTCCCGCTGCACTTTCAAACTGCTGTCGTTGTAGCTCGCAGACATCTGGATGTCAGGGGCGCGTGATGGGAGTTTTAGTACATTTTAGGGTTTGCTTGGTCCTAGACTTTCATGCAGCCTCTCGGTGAACATGAGCTGGGAATAAAATCAGGCCTTTAGGTGATTTTGAAAAAGGAACTAGATTGGTGATTTGTTTCAGATGCTCTGCCCTGCATTTGCTGATTATTAAATAACAGGCATTTATTGTCACCATCAGTCTTGCAGAGGAGTGTATTTATTTAACTAAGATTTAATCTGTCCTTGAAATATATTTAAAAAATGGTATATTCGCTTTCATTTTAAATGACATTCACTGCGCATAATATTCCCCATTAGCGGTGCATGGATAAAATCACTGGAGAAGACAAGCCAGGAAAAAAGTACCATATTACAAACTATGTTGTTTGCTCTATAACCTGTTAGTTCGTATGCCTTCACACCGTGATATATAGGCCTAAGGCCGAGACAATGAGAAGACACAGTGGCAGAATAAATTCAACCACACATTTCTTTCATTACAAAACCAGAGAGCAACATCTGTCCGGTGAAGTCCACAAAACATATTGTATGTAACAAAATGTTAATTCTTTTTTATTTTACCTTTATTTTACTAGGCAAGTCAGTTAAGAACAAATTCTTATTTACAAAGACAGCCTAGGAACAGTGGGTTAACTGCCTTATTCAGGGGCAGAACGACAGATTTTCACCTTGTCAGCTCAGGGATTCAATCCAGCAACTTTTCAGTTACGGGCCTAACACTCTAACCACTAGGCTACCTGCCGCCCCATGATTACAGTATGGTCAAGCAAGTTAATGTTTCCAAATTTTTTTGACAACTAAACAACTATTGATTTAAAACCATTTCAACTTCAACATTTCAACAACATCTAATCACCTATCTATTATTAGTCTAATACAGTGACAGCTAAAAGATACCCCAAAACGATTTAGTCCAATCAATGTAAGTGGGCTAAATATGTGGCTGTCCATGGTACTGATTTCTGTGTGTGTGAGCCTACGCTTGCAAGTAGAAAACTTTGACTCACCTTACTTGTAGAGAAAGGCTAAGAGTCTCTGACTCTGTCATACAGCACACAATTTTTGTTTTTGTTGTCCTAGGCTACCTGGCTAAAATGCTTGCTCACTAGCCTAACTTCATTTCATGGGCAACGTAACGCCAGGCCTACAACATCTAGCTACATGTTGAACTTCCATCCTCTCAGGCACAATGTATGAATTAATGGTTGGATCAGAATCGTTGTTATCATCATTGGCCTGTAGAGAGAATTAAATAATAATGTGAGTTCTAGCCAATGCGTTAGAACACCAGAGCGAGAGAGTGCAATGACGTGGTGCACATATCTGCACATACTGTATGTGAAGTAGAATGCAATTTTTGGGGACCACTTTTGACTCGTGATTGCTACTTTCAGAACTACTGGCTACAAAGTATACAAAAGTACCGGGGAATCTCTTTAAATGCCAGAGGTGTGACATTTCTTTTGGGTTATTGCTAGGAGGACCCTCTTGATCCCAGTAGCAAAGGCCCTCAGAGGGAGGTACTGTACTATACAGCTCCAGAGGTCATGGGCCTATAGGGCAAGCTACAGGAGGGCTGGGGGTGACTGGGTGAGACATGGGTTGACTGGGTGAGGCAGGGGGCAACCGGGTGAGACTGGGGGCAACCGGGTAAGACTGGGGGCAACCGGGTGAGACTGGGGGCGACAGGATGAGACTGGGAGTGACAGGAAGTCATAGGTAATAAAAATCAAACAGAGGCACCGTAGACATACAGTAACCACACAAAAATGTCAATATCAAAGCTACAGTAGTCCCATTCACAGGTTAATGTGTTAACAAAATGATCTGTCATTTGTATGTGTGTATGCATGTAGGTAGTCATATGTACAGAGCATTCAGAAAGTATTCATGTAGGTAATCATATGTACAGAGCATTCAGAAAGTATTCATGTAGGTAATCATATGTACAGAGCATTCAGAAAGTATTCATGTAGGTAGTCATATGTACAGAGCATTCATAAAGTATTCATGTAGGTAATCATATGTACAGAGCATTCAGAAAGTATTCATGTAGGTAATCATATGTACAGAGCATTCAGAAAGTATTCATGTAGGTAGTCATATGTACAGAGCATTCATAAAGTATTCATGTAGGTAATCATATGTACAGAGCATTCAGAAAGTATTCATGTAGGTAATCATATGTACAGAGCATTCAGAAAGTATTCATGTAGGTAATCATATGTACAGAGCATTCAGAAAGTATTCATGTAGGTAGTCATATGTACAGAGCATTCAGAAAGTATTCATGTAGGTAATCATATGTACAGAGCATTCAGAAAGTATTCATGTAGGTAGTCATATGTACAGAGCATTCAGAAAGTATTCATGTAGGTAGTCATATGTACAGAGCATTCAGAAAGTATTCATGTAGGTAGTCATATGTACAGAGCATTCAGAAAGTATTCATGTAGGTAATCATATGTACAGAGCATTCAGAAAGTATTCATGTAGGTAATCATATGTACAGAGCATTCAGAAAGTATTCAGGGGTCTGAATACTTTCCAAAGGCACTGTATGTTCACACAGCATGGTGGGTCTAAGTGCAACCGAACAGATGCCAGCTCCAACCGGTTCTGTGGAGAAAGAGGAGACATCTGGCTTTGTTTGAGTAATTAATATCGTTGTAGTTTGTTTCAGATCATTGTCATTAGAAGCTGGTGGATGTTATGTCTGTGAGATAATATGAAAATATGTGTGTGCGTATTTACCTGTTACAACAGTGAGTGAACATGCATTTGTTTTTGAGCTACACATTGTTACAGGTCTGTAGAATCATAGATACATCTTATTTAGCACTACTGTATATTCTTTGGTACCATTTACTTTAACTGCACTCTGGTCATTTCTAACAATTCAATGAAATGTGACCACTTTTCAAAACAGAAGGAGACAGACTGTACTGTATCCAAGCTGTGAAACAGAAGTGAAGAATGGAATGGACTCTGCAGCACCAACGCTCCATTCACATGTAACCTCAGCATGAGGCTGTAATGGCTATGATAGCTGTGGCATGGAGGGTAGATATGTGTTACTGTGCTTTCATTCCTCGTAGCTGGCACCTCACACACTCTGACAAGCACCTCAGCCTCTGTGACAGCAGGGATCATAATGGCATACGATGTTCTGCCGTCATCTGTGGCTTGACGAACCACTTGAAATGTAAATTCTGTAGGAATCATTTCCCTGGAATAAGAGCCAGTGTTGTTTTTTAGCAATTGAAAATGTTGCTTTTGCATTGTCTCACGCCGTCTGACAGGGTCACATTAGGCATGTTAGTTATCAGTTAGATTGAGGCACAATGTCAAGAAAATCAAGTCATTGTTGCCATGGCACATCGGTTTCCAGTCAGAGGCCTATCAGTCAACAAAAAACAGAGCACATATATTTTTCCGACCCTCTCTGCCTCAAGCATAGGAAAACTATTTATTGCGTGCTGCACAGTTCATTGTTTGGAACATGTGGTGAGTATAGGGCAGATGAGATTAGAGACAGGGAGAAAAAGCGACAGAGAAAGAGAGACGGGCAATTCCACAGTAATGGGTGTGTCAGACCAGGGGGTCTGATCAAGACGTTTACACAGGTCAGACACGGACACAAGTGTGATACCTCAGTTTCAAGGGTGTTTATTTAAAACAATAAAGAAAAATAAAAGAAACCGGTCTCCTCCAGCAGACCTCTTCCGGGTTACTGCCTTCTGGGCTCCGGCGAATGCTGTCTCCTCTGGGGTAGAACACAGAGCCCCTCGGTTCTAGCAGACTATGGGGACATCTGTCCAGTAGTAACCTCTCACTACCTCCAACCCTCCTGTGGGCTGCCCTCCTGGCAGCTTTATGGGCCCCGTAAGGCTGGTGAGCAATCAGCCCCTTGATTACTCAACAGCCCCAATTAGTCCTGGCCGGAGGACCCATCGAGACCTTGCACATCCAGCAGAGCGAGCCACCGCATCCACGTTCCCATGCTTTGCCCCTGACCTGTGCACAACAGAAAAAGAGAAGCGTTGAATGGTCAAGAACCACCTGGTGACTCGATCATTTGTGTCCTTTCCCCTGGCCATCCAGACCAGGGAAGCATGGTCTGTGACCAGGGTGAAGTGGGTGCCCAACAGGTAATGCTTAAGTGTCTAGTGCCAATTCACCACTTTTCCCGACAATCAAGTACTTATTTTCTCGGGGTATTAACGGCCGGCTTATGTACATGATGGGGTGTTCCTTCCCATCGTGTACCTGAGACAGGACGGCCCCTAGTCCTGTGATGCAGGCATCCACCTGCACCAGCATCGGTACCTGGAAATCGGGTGTCACAAGAATCGGATAGGAGCCGAGGGCTTCCTTCAGGTGCCTGAACACCGCTTCAACCTCATCCGACCACTTCACTCTTTTTGGGAAGTGGGCCCTGGTCAGATTGGTAAGGGGGGAGGCTATAGCCGCACAGTTGGGGATAAACCGGCTATAGTATCCCACCAGCCCCAGGAAGAACTTGACCTGGGTCTTGGTGTGGGGAACGGGCCAATCACGAACCGGCTGGACCTTCCCCCGTCTGATCAAATACCCCAGGTACTCCACCTCCTCTAACCCCAGCTTGCATTTCTTGGAATTCGCTGTCAACCCCGCTTACCTGAGCGCATCCAGTACTGCCTGGAGGCGCGTCAGATGCTCTTCCCAACATTGGCTGTGGATGATGATGTCATCCAAATAGGCCGCTGCGTACTGTTGGTGGGGTCGGAGGACTCTGCCTATTAGGCGCTGGAACGTGGGCGGGGCTCCATGAAGACCAAATGGGAGGACCCGGTATTGGTATAAGCCTTCCGGTGTGGTGAGAATGCATCTTCTCCCGGGAGGAGGCTGCCAAGAGTGCCTGCCAATATCCCTTGGTCAGATCCAGGGTGCTGATGTACCATGCCTTTCCCAACTGGTCGATGAGTTCATCCACCCTCAGCATGGGGTAGGCAGGGAACAAACTGATGTTGTTCACCCCGGAAGTCATTGCAGAAACGCGGACTAACATCCAGTTTGGGCACCAACATGATTGGGTTGCATCATGCGCTCTGGGACTACTCAATGACTCCCTTCCTCAGCATATCCTCCACCTCTTGCTTCACAGCCTTCCTTCCAGCCTCGTGGATCCGGTATGGCCTCTTTCATACCATTTCTCGGAAAACACGGCGGTGTTCCGATCGATGAGCTCCCGGAGCGCTTGCTTCTGGGTCGGTCTGAGGTTCTCATTGCTCGGGACCACCACTGGTACCTTCGACGTCCCGGGTTTTGACCACAACACGGCCAAGGCTGTCCTCACGTGCCACCTCTTCAATAGGTTCACATGTTAAATCTGTTGGTTTCCGTCTCCCTGGCTGCCTTACGCTGTAATATACAGGTCCCAGATTCTCTGTCACCTTGTACGGCCCGTGCCATGTTGCCAGGAACTTACTTTCTGCGGTGGGGATTAAAACTAGCACCTTGTCACCCACATGGAACTCTCAGGGCTGGGTCCCCTTGGCTTGGGCGCGCTGGGCCTTCTCCATATGTTCCCTTACCACTGGCCATATGGCTGTCATCCGCTCCCTCATCGTCTCTACGTGTTCCACCACGCTGCATAAGGGGGTCGGCTGAGCTTCCCACACCTCCTTGGCGAGATCCAGTAGGCCACGGGGTCTCCTCCCGTAGAGGAGTTCAAAAGGTGAAAACCCAGTGGAGGCGTGGGCACTTCTCAGATTGAGAACATTAGGTGGGGTAGTAACTGGTCCCAAATTAGTTTGAGCATCTAATTGAACCTTTTGACGAGCCCATCCGTCTGCGGATGAAATACTGAGGTCCGGATCTGCTTTATCTGTAGAAGAGCACACACATCTTTCATTAGTCGGGACATGAGCTCGGTACCTTGGTCGGCAAGGCAGCAACAGCACCTCTCGAAGTTCCCCCTGTATGTGCAACACCTGATACAACAGGTTATTTTTTATTTTGAAATGGTGATATCGCCAGTCACTCACCCTCGGAAGAAGCTGGCCATCCACCGCTATCACTTAGGCCGCGGCAGCTTTCAAGTTGGGATCCTCCCACTGGGCTGTCCCGAACTGTCCCCTCACAGGGCTCAGGGTAGGTGTCTCAGTGTGTCCCTCAAAATCGACGAGAAGGAGCATGGGCTCCTCCTCCAGTTGTTCACCAGGTGATTTTGGTTCCGGCGCCCCCTCGTACCCTGACTCCGGGTCTGTAGACACTGGGTTGGCAACCGCTTGCTTCCCCACTTTCGACTGTCGCCGGCTCGTACTCTTTTTTGGTCCCAGCTCGTGCCTCCACAGTGCCGCAAACAGCGGACAATCTCGACGTAGTTTACTGTTTGGCCCGCCTAGCTTCCGGGGACTGCTGATGGCATCGACTCCTCTCGACCCGGTCAATTCCATGCGAGGTCTACCCGGGGCGCAACACTCAAAACACCTCCTTTGGTCATCATCCACCTGAAGTGGTGGGGTCGTCTCCTCCGACGGTTCCCAGACTCAGCCTGCGTCTCCTTCAGCACGGCCTCAGTATTCTGGTGCATCTCCACGGCTCCCAAGAGGCCCTCCAAGGTCTGGGGCGCGCCTAGGCTCACTTGCCTCTTCATTTAGTGTGATAGCACCCGTAAGAAGTAATCCATGATCACTTTGTAGATAACGGGGAGGGTGTCTACGTCGGTTAGGAGCCATGCTCTGGTGATGCTCAGTAGGTCGTTCATCTGGGCTCGGGGGGAAGCTCCGACCACGAACCTCCAGTCGACGAGCCAGGCTGTACCTGTAGCGGTTGATTACCTCCCTTTTTGTTAGCCATCTGTTCGGTGTTGAGGTCATAATGCAGCTTCTTTTTTTTCTTTTTTCCTCCGCAATTTCATCATATCCAATTGGTAGTTCCAGTCTTGTCCTATCGCTGCAATTCCCGTACAGACTCGGGAGAGGCGAAGGTTGAGAGCCGTGCGTCCTCCGAAACCCTGCCAAGCCACACTGCTTCTTGACGCAATGCTTGCTTATCCCCGGAAGCCAGCTGCACCAATGTGTCGGAGGAAACACTGTACACCTGGTGACCGTGTCAGCATGCATGTGCCCGGCCCGCCACAGGAGTCGCTAGAGCGCGATGGGACAAGGACATCCCAGCCGGCCATGGGTCTCCCGGTCGCGGCTGGATGCAACATTGCCGGGTATCGAACCAGGATATGTAGTAACGCAGCTAGCACTGTGATGCAGTGCCTTAGACAGCTGTGCCACTCCGGAGGCCCCATAATGCGCCTTTTGGCCGTCTCCGGACAGTAACGGGGCCAGCAGACTCGCCCACTTTGCCTTGGGCCATCCTTCCTGGAGTGCTGTCCGTTCGAAAGTGCCGATGTAGGTCTTGAAATCTTCATCCTCCATTAGCTTGATTTAGAAACTGATTGGGATGCAATTCTGCCTTTCTCCTCGCAGCTTCCTCACTTCCGACAGCAGGTGGAGATTCTGTAGACACTGTTCTTCCAGCGTTCGTTCTTGAATGGCCTGTTGCGCTTGTTGGGCCCGAACGAACTGAGCTATCACTTTGTCCATGCTGATACTGCGTAAATGTCAACCCTGGTCTGACCACGTTGTCAGACTTGCCCTCATTTTCCACCACTTATGGCAGACCAGGGGGTTTGATCAAGACGTTTACACAGATCAGCCACGGACACAAGTTGGACACCTCAGTTTCAAGGGTGTTAATTTAAAACATAAAATTAAAATAAAATAAACTGGTCTTCTCCAGGAGACCTCTTCCGGGTTACCGCCTTCTGGGCTCTGGGGAATGCAGTCTCCTCTGGGCATCTGTCCAGTAGCAACCTCTCACTACCTCCAACCCTCCCGTGGTCTGCCCTCCTGACAGCTTTATGGGCCCGGTACGGCTGGTGAGCAATCAGCCCCTTGATTACTCACCAGTCTCAATCAGCCCCAATTAGTTCTGGCCAGAGGATGCGTTGAGACCTGGCACGTCCAGCAGAGGGAGCCACATTCGCATGATGTATACTCCGTCTGTCAACAGGCCCTGGTGGCTTGTCCGGGGTACGCCACACGGGATTACCCCGAGACCCCGGGTATTCAATTTGAAATGTATGCCTTACAAAAACCATTGATTTTAAAAGTTTAACGAACCATACAACTCTATGCACAATGACTGCTCTTAGCAATTTACTTAGTAAATGCATTTTAAAAAAACATTTACTGGAAAAACTGCAGATTCAAAATGTGCAGAATTATGGTATAATCTCCCTCTAAATTAGCAGAATTATGGTATAATCTCCCTCTAAATTAGCAGAATTATGGTATAATCTCCCTCTAAATTAGCAGAATTATGGTATAATCTCCCTCTAAATTAGCAGAATTATGGTATAATCTCCCTCTAAATTAGCAGAATTATGGTATAATCTCCCTCTAAATTAGCAGAATTATGGTATAATCTCCCTCTAAATTAGCAGAATTATGGTATAATCTCCCTCTAAATTAGCAGAATTATGGTATAATCTCCCTCTAAATTAGCAGAATTATGGTATAATCTCCCTCTAAATTAGCAGAATTATGGTATAATCTCCGTATATTTTATTCTGTTGCCAAACTTTTTTGTGTAAATGTGTTTTTGTGTAATAGTCAGTGGAAATGGTTCAAACTTGTCCTTGTGCATAGAGTTCTATGGTTTGTTAAACTCTGAAATCAACGTTTTTTTGTTTGGTGTACATTTAAAAATAATTATAATTGGAGTCTCGGCATAATTCTGGTATTGTGAAATTGAGCGAGTTAGAGGAGTGAGGCTGTTTTCCTTCCGTCTGTTATCTGCTCTGTGCTGATGGTTCCCAGAGTGTTTATCCTGTGAACGGTGGTGACGTTGGCTCAGCGCCACTACAACACTCTGCTCCAGCTGAGTAAACACGCACAGCACAGCCCACTAAAGACAGGACAGGAGTAAACACGCACAGCACAGCCCACTAAAGACAGGACAGGAGTAAACACGCACAGCACAGCCCACTAAAGACAGGACAGGAGTAAACACGCACAGCACAGCCCACTAAAGACAGGACAGGAGTAAACACGCACAGCACAGCCCACTAAAGACAGGACAGGAGTAAACACACACAGCACAGCCCTCTAAAGACAGGACATGAGTAAACACACACAGCACAGCACAGCCCACTAAAGACAGGACATGAGTAAAAACAGAGATATCTAGATAAGGAAATGTTTTCTCCCACACTGCTCTCTCAAGACCCCCACCTTTGCCCAACCACCATCACCTCCACCATCCTAATTGAGGGCCTATTGATTCTGCTGAGGACTGACAGGATCCGGTTTTTCCTGGTTTCAACCCTTCAATACATGTGTTTGCTGGGGTGAGTGGGATCAGTGGTACTGTGTGTATCGACAGCTTGTTCACTACAGTTCTGAAATTACCAGGACGCAGCATTGACATGGAGCCACAACAGTGAACGTGATGAGGATGTTTCCATAGAACTGCAGCATGGGTAGAAAGGTCAACGACAGTAGTGCTATAGTTGCAAGGTATTGTACAGAGGTCTGTTCAGTACACTGTTCTCATATTTACTGTATGATCACGGAAGAAATGCTGAGTGGTGCTCGAACTCACTGACCTTTTGAGTTGCTTTGTATTGTTTCAGATCAGATTCTACCTGCTTATAAGGCATCATCTCTAGTGATGATACTGCAGAGCCTGAACTACACTAAAACAATTTACTCTGTTTTACCCCTAACATCTGCTACCCTGACATATTTTGTAGGTATGGGTTGTTCCTAGTCTTTGACCATGTTCAGGAAAAATGTGTGTTATGTTACTCATTACAGGTTACCTTGTGTAAACAAGTTATATCTTTACAAACCTGGATAAGATAATTATATCTTTACAAATGTCGTGATGTGACTTACATTAATGTGATGACTGTTATTTATCAAATCAATTAACTATGTTTGATTGTTACTCGATTTAAATTAATCATGTAACAATCAACTCATTAGGAATTTGGGGCACCATGGGAAAAGTTGTTTAACGAGTTACCATCTTCCAAATTAACTCAAGAATATATATATCGATAAGTCACTTATTAATCAATTACCTCATATCAGTCTCATTCTGAACGGCGCAGACTTCTTGAATCTGCACAAACCCAAGTCTTACTGATCATTCCGTATTACACAAATTGGTTTAATTATTAATTTACTAACTAACTAAATGATAAAACAGGATACACACACGGTATAGGTTATTGAATACAAACCTAATACAACGGAAACAGGTCCCTAGTGGACTAACACAATATGACTGCTTGTTCACCAACAGATTAGTAAGAGAGGGGAAAAGAGAGGGCGAGAAACACAACACTTATACATTTGAAAGCTACACTCACAGTAATCATAATACTTATTGCCCTAACACCCGCTCATGGGCAGGAGAAGCAATGAGTGTATTTACGTGTCTGAATTGTCTTCCTTCGTCATTCTATTTCTGTGGGACCGAAGCCTTAGCGAAAAGGGTACAATTGGCCTTCTCCTCCAGCAGATGTCACAATGTCCTCCTCCTTCGTTGTCCGTGGTTTCAATTACGTTTTCCATTAAAAGAACAAAGACATTTCCTTCTTCCCATACTAGAGACCAAAAGGAGTGCTTGTTTGCTAACTGTTTATGACCAGGTGGTTGGGTGGGAGGGGCCTGGAAGAAGTTGATCCATCCTGACCTGATCTGTGGATACTCAGAGGAGACTCATGACACAAACCTGGATATGAGTTTAAAGTTGCATTCTTGCCTCCTATTAGATCCCATGTGTTGGCTTGGCCCAGGTCTTGGCTTGTGTTCCTTGGTTGGGTCAGAGGAGGGTCCGGGTCTTTACACCTGATTGTCAGTGTGGACTTTGGGCAGGACATGTCCCCACGTCCGGTGTCCAGCTGGTGGGCCAGTTGGCTGCTCTGTGACGGTGCCAGAAACGGCTCCATTGTCCCAGAACACCAGAGCGAGCTAATGAGCGATTGAACTGCCAGGTGGTACTCTGTGAAGATCACCTTTTTGTATTTGATCTTCACAGGTACAAACCCTCCCATACCTACCGTGAGGAAAGTCAGAAACATTGTTAGAAGACTTGCCTCTAGCCTATTCTCTTTGGGAAAGTATCCTCAAGACTTTTCTTAATTGGTTATTTCAGTATAATTAATGATAATGTTAGCCAGGCAATCAGTCATCTTTGACTGCATAATTTGATAGATTACATGTTCAGTTGGAACAGGTCCCTCTGTATTGAATTACATCCGGTATATGTACAGAATATACACAAAAACGTTAAAGATCACTGGAAGGTTAATGTGACCCTCCTCAGAGAGGACTTACATTGTTTTTACTCTTAAACATTAGTCTTGCTGATGTATAACATTCTAATGGGAATAACAACACTTGTTCCTATCAAACAAAGCAGTTGGCTAGAGGATAATATTTTGTGATGGTGGTATATTCTCATTTAGAAATGAAATATGTAGGGTAAATTCTTAAATATTCCTCAGGGCTAATTGAATAATCTGTTGCTACAAAGCTCAGACCCATTCCTGTATCAACATTGTAGTCTGAATTTCTCCTTTTATTAGTGGATATTTGAGGTCCAAGTAAAGGCCATGGGAAAATATTAAGACTTGGACTTCAGAGATGAATGGGCTGTTATTGGCCTCTGATTGGAATCTTGGGTTGTGTTTCTGCAGAACATGGACAGCTGGCAGCTCCGTGAAGAATAAGACTCTTTCCCATCCATCATTCTCTATTGGGAAGCAGATGACATGTCAGACAGTGCTGCAGATTAAGCTTCAATCAATCGACTCCATAATCCTTCTCCAATATAGAACAAATTATTATATTGAGCCTTGTGCCTTTTAAGGGGGCTTTCAACAGCCAGCAGTAATAGTATGGCGGTGTTGCCATGTCTCACGCCCCTCTGTCTGAAAGGAAGCCAGCGGTTACGTCACGGTATGATGATTGCAGCCGTCGCACACTCACTGTTAAACGGGCTAAAAAGGTAAGATTATTAAACAGCTGTGAAAATAATTGTCTTAACTTAAAGTGGCAATGGACTATTAAATAGATACTCATGAAGCTGCCAACTTCTCTCTTCTCTGTGTGGCTGAAGAGGCTTCTGTGCCAAGTACTGCAGTGTCTGGGTGCGTTTGGATTAGGTGGGTATTTTGGGGTCCAATACTGACGTATTGACTGACTAACACAAGCAGCATCTATTGAGCTTCTGAAAGAGAGTTAAAAAATAACTCCAAAATCATGGGCATTAATATGGAGTTGGTCCCCCCTTTGCTGCTACAACAGCCTCCACTCTTCTAGGAAGGCTTTCCGCTAGATGTTGAAACATTGCTGCGGGGACTTGCTTCCATTCAGGCACGAGCATTAGTAAGGTCAGGCACTAATGTTGGCAATTGGGCCTGGCTCGAAGTTGACGTCAGGGCTCTGTGCAGGCCAGTCAAGTTCTTCCACACCGATCTTGACAAACCATTTGCTTATCATACTGAAACAGGAAAGGGCCTTCCCCAAACTGTTGCCACAATGTTGGAAGCACAGAATCATCTAGAATGTTGTTGTATGCTGTAGCATTAAGATTTCCCTTCTCTAAAACTAATGGCTTAGCCCAAACCATGAAAAACAGCACCAGACCATTATTCCTCAGATAAATCCGATTGTTCCACGCAATATGATTGTGTACATTTGGCTTTATCGGCAGTTAAACAGTAAGTAACTAGTCATGTAATTTCAGATACGAGAGTAGCCTCAAGATATACAGTTGAAGTCGGAAGTTTACATACTTTGTTTGAAGTCATTAAAACTCATTTTTCAGTCACTCCACAGATTTCATGTTATCAAACCATAGTTTTGGCAAGTCGGTTAGGACATCTACTTTTTGCATGACAGAAGTAATTCTTCCATGATTGTTTACAGACAGATTATTTCACTTATAATTCACTATCATAATTCCAGTGGGTCAGAAGTTTACATACACTAAGTTGACTGCCTTTTAAACAGCTTGGAAAATTCCAGTGGTGTCATGGCTTTAGAAGCTTCTGATAGGCTAATTGACATAATTTGAGTCAATTGGAGGTGTACCTGTGGATGTATTTCAAGGCCTACCTTCAAACTCAGTGCCTCTTTGCTCGACATCATTGGAAAATCAAAAGAAATCAAAAGACCTCAGAATTCTTTTAAAAAAGACCACGCAGCCGTCATACCACTCCAGAAGGAGACGCGTTCTGTCTCCTAGAGATGAACGTACTTTGGTGTGAAAAGTGCAAATCAATCCCAGAACAACAGTAAAGGACCTTGTGAAGATGCTGGAGGAAACAGGTACAAAAGTATCTATATCCACAGTAAAACAAGTCCTATATCGACGTAAGGCCGCTCAGCAAGGAAGAAGCCACTGCTCCAAAACCGCCATAAAAAAGACAGACTACGGTTTGCAATTGCACATGGGTACAAAGATCGTACTTTTTGGAGAAATGTCCTCTGGTCTGATGAAACAAAAATAGAACTGTTTGGCCATAATGACCATCGTTATGTTTGGAGGAAAAAGGGGGAGGTTTGCGAGCCGAAGAACACAGTGAACAGTGAAGTGAAGCACGTGGGGGGCAGCATCATGTTGTGGGGGTGCTTTGCTGCAGGTGGGACTGGTGCACTTAACAAAATAGATGGCATCATGAGCAAGGAAAATTATTTGGATATATTGAAGCAACATCTCAAGACATCAGTCAGGAAGTTAAAGCTTGGTCGCAAATGGGTCTTCCAAATGGACAATGACCCCAAGCATACTTTCAAAGTTGTGGCAAAATGGCTTAAGGGCAACAAAGTCAAGCTCTTGAAGTGGCCATCACAAAGCCCTGACTTCAATCCTATAGAAAATGTGTGGGCAGAACTGAAAAGGCGTGTGCAATCAAGGAGGCCTACAAACCTGACTCAGTTACACCAGTTCAGTCAGGAGGAATGGGCCAAAATTCACCCAACTTATTGTGGGAAGCTTGTGGAAGTCTACCAGGAACGTTTGACCCAAGTTAAGGCAATGCTACCAAATACTAATTGAGTGTATGTAAACCTCTGACCCACTGGGAATGTGATGAAATAAATAAAAGATGAAATAAATCATTCTCTCTACTTTTACTCTGACATTTCACATTCTTAAAATAAAGTGGTGATCCTAACTGACCTAAGACAGGGAATTTTTACTAGGATTAAATGTCAGGAATTGTGAAAAACTGAGTTGAAATGTATTTGGCTAAGGTGTATGTAAACTTCCGACTTCAACTGTCTATCTCAATATTGGCAACCATATATTGGATATTTGAGTGATATAAAATAAAAAACTATACCTGACAAACGTGTTATTTTAACATAAAATCCCATAATTTGTGGGCTCTGCCTGTCAAGCAGCAGAAGGGTTAATTTGCCGATGTACTGTTACCGGTAGAAACTTTGTACAGTTGGCTAAACATAGTGGTAAGTAGACCTAATGTACTCTATTCCCCAACCAACATAGGCCTACCTAGTGAAGTTAGTTAACGTTATCACATTTACAACTTTGATGGTCTTGTTGTATAAAAGCAAAGCTTGCTTTTATTATAGTAAACAATTGCTTGAAGTTAAATGGGATTTGTGTTCTGTGAAGAATCCATTACTTGAACAAATCACATTAGTGTGGGAACACCTACTCTAACATTATGAATTAGGATGTTTGAGACGTTTTGAATCCTAAGCAACCTGCCTACACATAATTTGACGTACAATAGACCAACATAGCTAATGTAGTAGTTAAAAGCTTATTGATAGTCAAAATGTGTGACATTTTGGGAACGTCTGAATCAACATTTTATCTTTTGAAATTGCATTTATTTGTCCACCGTATAGTCAAGGGGAGATGAACTGGTTCTGCTGATGTGCTTTGTGTGTGAACTTCCACACACAAATACTTCTTTACTTTGTTTAGATTTAAGGAAGTGTGTAGGTCGCTTTCTTTATGGTACAGCTATGAACGTTGCTCGATAGGAATCCAGGGACGTCTGTCGCAAGTCGATCTAGACAGATGCTTTTCTAAGGACCGCCTCTATGATTTGACGTGACGTGGCAAAGAGCAAAATGGATTGTAATGACGCAGTCGACGATTGGATAGAGCCAGAGAAACGTTTATTCGACAGAGAAGCCTCTGAGGTGGGAAATTAATAAAGTTATGTTTAGAAATGTTTATAAAGTTGTGAAAACATATATAAGTAATTACCAGTAGTCTTAAAAGGCCTATACTGTAGCCTTCATAAAACTCCATACAATCCAAGTACATGTCTATAAATTAAACACAGTTAAATTGAGATGTATTAAAACAAATAACCTGCCCTAACATGTACTAATTGATGAGATTTGTTTTTAAAAACAGTGTTTTTTTCCCCTTAGATGAGAACAAATATTTGAAGAAAACAACATCTGTTCACGGTGCGTCCCAGAGGTACTACAAGGTTAGGGCTGACAGTAAACACCTGAGAGCTCCCATGGTGCTGTGGTGTCTGGGCTGGCTGGTGGCACTGTAAACAACACTGCCTTATTACTGCTGGGGACTCGGCCTGGCAGGTAACATGGTGTCAACCTGAGCACTCATGAATATGGGCGCTATACTCTTTCGCTGGTTGTGTTTCATGTTACTCTACCATGATATTAATTGACATACAGTAAAGCCTGATGGTGAATTATCATTCTAAGACCTAGTGTATACAGTAGGTGTTGTCTACTTAAGGCTATAGCATTGTTGTGTTGAATCTTAGGTTTACATTTAGCAGGAAACGGTCTATGCTGCGTGTTTTGTTGTGCAGAGGTCAGTCCTAGACTGCTAAAGATTCACTACGCCACTGGAATACACCATTATCAATAGCATAGGCCGGCGTGTGGTGTCCAGAGAACTAATATCAGCTGAGCTGAATGACGACCACGTTCGTAGGACGAAGGTTCGCGGATCACTGTGGCAAATGTGAGCAGCTGGTGGCTTTTTTTTTTTTGCATTGAATATCTGAAGGTCAAAAGGCTTCGATTTAGTTTTATTTTTTCCTTTCTGTTGTCTTCATTGTTCCTCTTCCTCACAGCGCTGCTCAGTACTGACGGCAACCACTGGGGCCACAGGGCATTGACTTGTTACAGTGCACCGGTGTCCCACTCAAACCCATTTAGATTTAAAGGACTTTCAATATATTGAATGTCCACATTCATTTTTACCATAACGTAGAGAGTGTAAATAATACAGTATGATTTTGTATCGGATCCCTCTGCCTTTGCTTCGTAAATTGCTGTGACTGTTAACTTTTAATGTTCTGATGGTAATCTATATGACATGCTCAGATGTTTCCAGGAACATTTTGGTAACACTGCATGTTTTTCTCTCCGATGGTTCTCTTTTAAAGGAGATGGTTTCCTTAACCTTTTTCATTCTTTCATTGTGACATTCTCCTAGCAGTGAATGTACGTACTCTGCTTCACTTGAGATGAGAACATATAGACATTCCCGTACTGCACAGGTATAGACCAATGATCACTTACATGAGGTAATCAAATACATTTTCCATTCAAAATAACCTTCAGTTCTATGCTACTGTAAGGCAGATACATGTTTCTCCATATTTCTAGTGCTGTATGTTTTCTCTGACGATCTGTTTATTGAGACCATTACACACTCCAGCATTCAATCCAACCCTGAGCAGCTGGAAACTGCTGCGTCTCCACATATTCTCGGCTTGCTATTTATTTAAGGCTCATGAGTTTAATGTGTCCGTGTCTGCTCTCCTATGTTTCCGCCAGCTGCTCCTCACTTTGTTGATGAGTATTTACTGGCCTGGCCTCTCCTCTACAGGACACTACTACGTGGGGATTTGAGCTGCTTTTTTAATAATTTACAGCCTATCTCATCTGTTTCTAAATACAGATGTGCTTCATGCACATTCAAGCATAATGTTATATGTGGCTTTAGTTGTTTCCCAGAGAAGCCCCTAGTTAGACACCTTTTACAGGTTCCCATCGTAGCTCTTAGATAGGTATTGAGGCTTGATGACAGGAAGTAGTTGATTGATTGATTGATTGATTTCTTCAATTATTCATGTATTCCTCTCTAGCCTTTCTGATAGGCTGCCGTACAGCTCAGACAATACTAATGGCCAAAGTTGCCTGGATGTTGGTCAACTTCAGTAACGAATACGCCATAATGTCATTATGGCAGAATTGACCCCAACAGCACGTTCAAGATGTGGAGGTCAAAGTGATTGATAGCACAATTACATAGATTAATAAGTATGTTATTTCCAAACCCTGCCACAACTATCACTCTGAGAATTAGGAGCTGATTTGCATGCTGCTATAAAGGTTACGTCCTCCATTGGCAGGAAACACAGGGTCGTTATTTGTTAATATCCTGCGTCTGCTCTACTCTGCAGAGTGGAGAAATAAAATGCTTAAGGTGCCAGTTTAAAACGCTTAAGGTGCCAGTTTAAAACGCTTAAGGTGCCAGTTTAAAACGCTTAAGGTGCCAGTTTAAAACGCTTAAGGTGCCAGTTTAAAACGCTTAAGGTGCCAGTTTAAAACGCTTAAGGTGCCAGTTTAAAACGCTTAAGGTGCCAGTTTAAAACGCTTAAGGTGCCAGTTTAAAATGCTTAAGGTGCCAGTTTAAAATGCTTAAGGTGCCAGTTTAAAATGCTTAAGGTGCCAGTTTAAAATGCTTAAGGTGCCAGTTTAAAACGCTTAAGGTGCCAGTTTAAAATGCTTAAGGTGCCAGTTTAAAATGCTTAAGGTGCCAGTTTAAAACGCTTAAGGTGCCAGTTTAAAATGCTTAAGGTGCCAGTGGCTGCAGTTTACCTACGTCCCCTGCACGTTCACTGCAATTCACCTGCTTTGACGGCCACACAAACAAAATGCCACCAGCCTCTCCTTTCTCTCTCTTTCTTACTTTCTCTCTCTCTCTCTCTCCCTCCCCCCCCCATTCCTGGGGCTTGTCAGTGGAAGGCCTCTGTGTCATTGTAAACGAGGTGCTTATTTTGCCACGAGTCCATCTGACTCATTCTGATAAGACTGTCTTGTTGATGAAGTGGCTAAGTTCTCCAGTATGCCACATTGGGAAGGAGGCCACATGCATACACTTGCCTTTGTTCCTTAAGCACTTCCATACGGATGTCCAGAGACGAAAATAATTCCCTAATTTTGTCGATCACTAAATCATCTTCTTGTGACCACGACATAACAAAAATAGTTTTGTCGAGATCACGAGAAACTCTATAAATAGGAGTGGACGTATTGATGAGGCGGCAGAGTCCACGGTGGATCAGCGTACCCGGTTTTATTCTAATCAGGGATTAACCCAGTCAGAAAGGACATTATGTCTGTCAGTTATAGATGGCTTCCAGTTTTGGTTCCAATACAATCCAATTTTAAAAAGCGTGGTCGAGCTACTATTTTAAATGGATTGAATGTGGAATGTTCAGTGCAAAAACAGTTACCATTGAGGTCGGTGGTTGCAGACTACCAATGAAAGTTTACCAGACTACCAATGAAAGTTTATTTTAATCTCTTTAATAGTTTTAACAGGGAGGTTGGCCCGTCAATAGCAGCAACAACACAGTCACAAACAACAATTAACAAGTAGTACCAACAACAAAAAAATAAATTAAACAGATTAAGTGAATCACATGTCAAGGTTTCTAAATATTCCAAACATTTTATGAAGGCTACAGTATATTTGTCATTTCACTGACAATGGTGGGCAAAATGTTGTGGGGATGAAGGACAGTTCGCCATTATCCAGTTATAAAAAATAATCTCACTGACTAGACACATAATGGAACGGGCAGTTTGTTTGGAATTTGTAATTCTGGATCTTTGAGAAGAAGGACCAGGCCTATACACTAGCATGATGTGTTCTAATACAATGCGTCCACTCCTATTTATAGTTTATTTTGTAATCTCGACAAAACTACTTTTGGGTCCGGATAATGAGATACATAAATTGTGATCTCAACATAACAAGGGAATCATTTTTGTATTCATATGTCTTCTCTCCCTTCTGTGACCTCATGTATCACTCTTGGAGCTGTTGCCGGCATCGGGCCCCGGGCCCGGGCCTTCGGGCCCAGTCAGCAGCCATTTGATTTGCCTTTCCTCTGTTTGCTTTTTGATTTTCTTGGAAACCCTCTAGGTGATAATAGGGCCCAGAGCATTGGGATGCCTAATCCTCGGCCGGGCTGCGCTAGCTGATCAATACAAGATGACACCGGCTTGTAATGGAAAGTTGTGCTCTCATCAAAACCTGATGCATTATGCCTCAGACGCAAACACCTTTTTTCTATCCCAGGCAGAATCCGGCAGGCCTATTTGAGGCTCCATTTCACTCAACCAGCGTTTGTTTCCAGGGCTAAACATGCATCTCCTTGGTGACAAAGTGAAGGCAAGAGAAATATTCCTTCTCCACCTAAAACGCTATTACCATCAACTATCATTTCCTATTCGGAACTAATGCCCAAGACCTGAGGAGAGAGAGCCACATACAGCACATCACAGCACAGCACAGCACAGCACAGCACTGGAGTAGTGATCAAGTCTCTCAGAATCCCTTTAAAAGCATTATTGTCAAGACTAATCGCGTTCATAAAAGGAGAGTTTGACATTGATGGCTCATGAATTACCCATGTTTCCTTCATGTTCAGTGCTGGCTGGTTTCTCTGTCACAGTGAAGGGTAAGGGGTGGCTGGAGATTCTTATGAAGCAGGACTCCAGTACACTCCACAGAAGGAGGAACCCAGACTCCAGTACACTCCACAGAAGGAGGAACTCAGACTCCAGTACACTCCACAGAAGGAGGAACTCAGGCCTCCACTTATCCCAGCCGCTGTATGCCTGAGAGGACTTCATACAGATACCATTACAAGAGGAACCTGTGAATAATGTATCCCTGAGAGGACTTCACACAGATACCATTACAAGAGGAACCTGTGAATAATGTATCCTTGAGAGGACTTCACACAGATACCATTACAAGAGGAACCTGTGAATAACGTATCCCTGAGAGGACTTCACACAGATACCATTACAAGAGGAACCTGTGAATAATGTATCCCTGAGAGGACTTCATACAGATACCATTACAAGAGGAACCTGTGAATAACGTATCCCTGAGAGGACTTCACACAGATACCATTACAAGAGGAACCTGTGAATAATGTATCCCTGAGAGGACTTCATACAGATACCATTACAAGAGGAACCTGTGAATAACGTATCCCTGAGAGGACTTCATACAGATACCATTACAAGAGGAACCTGTGAATAATGTATTAGAATAGCATCATAATTTTCTCCCTCATCCTCTCGGATTAAAGTGTTCTCTGACATTTTGACGATGAGTGAGAACGTGTGAAGATGAACATGTGTGAAGAAGAACGTGCTAAAACAAAAGGACAGAGGATGAACTTTGCCCTTACCGAAGCATGGCTACAGACGAGTGGTTCTCCGTGCACACACCCATGCTCAGGAGAACCTTGGTTATGATATATCTGTTGCTTAACATTTGAGTGTCTCTCAAAAGCAGGATTAAAAAAAATGGAGATCAAGGACAAATCCAGCCTGTTCTGTCTTAAAAAGGAGTGAGGCATATTATTTTTGGTAGGACAGAAACAGATGTAGACTGTCTCAAAAAAGTTAAGGTATGGATTAAGTAGAAAAGTGAGATTTCTGTGCTTGTTTGAGATGAAAATATAATGGTTGAGATGAATAATGCATTATCTCTGAGTAACTTATCCTCCCCTTATACTACTTTTGTTACACTTTTTCCCAGTGTATCATAATTCAAGAACATCTTATAAACTGTGTCTGTAAGGAATTATTAGACAGAATTGCAATAACTTCTCAGGCCAAATCCAGGCAGTTGGAGCGCGTCCAGCTGGTCACCTGGTTCTCGTATGGCTGCAGGAGACCAACGCTAGCTCCTTATGAATGGTTTGAATTTCCTGGTACATCCACGGCTCGGCCATCTTTGCTCCCTCTTCGGATGTATTTGTAACAGTTTATTTAATGGCTGGGGGAAAACAATAAATCTCCCACACTCTTTTCCTCCCGCTCTCTTCTTTCCTTTTCTCCTCCCTCTCTTTCTTGGTCGCACAGAAAAGATTAATCTCACCACGTGGCCTGGCTACCATTCTTTTCTCTCTTTTTTATTTACTCTTGGGTTTTAACTGGATGGCAGGAGAGCTCCTACTGTGGAGAGCTCCCACTGTGGAGAGCTCCTACTGTGGAGAGCTCCTACTGTGGAGAGCTCCTACTGTGGAGAGCTCCTACTGTGGAGAGCACCTCAGCAGCCACCTCTTAAAATGAGAAAAATGTGTGTTCTTTTACTCTGGTCAGATTTGCATTTCGCCAGCAGCCTCCTACTCTGGCTCTGGGCTGCTAAACTGCTGGAATGATGGATGAGTAATGAAATCAGTGGCTAATTGGTGGTGGCAGCACCTCCAGTTTAGTCCAACAGGAACAATATTGATGCCTGGTGTAGCAGGCTGTTCTAGACGTACTGCAGGTAGGTCATGAGGTAGACTGTTGTGTTAAGATGGGCTGCATCAACATCGCCGTCATCTGAAAATCAGCTTTCATTTTGGCGCACAATGATGACGTGTATAATGACGTGGTGCGGACGTGCCGCTGAACCAAACTGTGTGTGTGTGTGTGTGTGTGTGTGTGTGTGTGGAGTGGTGGCTTCTGTGGCGCTACTGTTGATATGTTTAGAGCACCCCGCTGGATGTCCTGTGACGAAGCATAAGTGTGTCAGGAAAACAAGGATTGATATCAATACCATTCAGCTATAATATCTGTTGACAACAATGTAGACCTAACCTCTGATTTGTATCAAAGTCAGAGTCCATAAAGGTTTCTCTTACACAGATGAGAGTTAAGATACAATCAGCCCTTGAACAGGGAGTCTCTCATTGGGGGGCAGTTGGCTCGAGATAGGCTTGTTTTTTGATTTCCTGACAGACGCAGGGGTAGAGGTAGAAAGCAATCTGGCACTAAATCCCAGAGCAGGGAGCCAATTCATTTTGGACTGGAAGGATCAGCAGCCTCTGCTGTTATTTGGGAAGCCAGAGTGCAACCTGCCTGCCTGCCTGCCTGTACATAAGAGCAGGCTAATCCCCAACAAGATGGATTGCCATAACTCTGAAAAGGTCTATTCACCTTGCTCTACTGTGCTGGTGACCATGTGTGTTCTCTACTATAAGTGTTGCCAAAATGTATTCAGTAGATACATCCATATGTAGAGTGATATATGGATGTATAATAATAATAATACAAATCTTTACATTTAAAAAATAAGGTAAAAATAAGGTAAAAGCCAGACTGAGACACTTGTTCATTCGGTCTTGATATTACTGTAGCATAGGCTACGCTGCAGCAAATGCAGGCCTACCTGTCACAAGAAAAAAGTTACCGTGATGAGATGATAGGTCTACATGCCTTGTGATCTGCGCTCCACACTGAGATGGGCTGTCTGTCTGTCCGCACCCTGAGCGTTGATGATTCATCATGCAGAGGCCGTAGAGAAGCCAGGTTTAGACATCACATATAATTTAACAGTTCCATTTCACACCATGCTGTTCATCTAAATAATCTATTATAATTTACTGGTTTCTCTCAGTTATTTATCCCGGGGAAAGGGAGTGATTTTGGGCGGTAAATCTCGGTACCCGGGTTCCCGCTATTCAACCCAAGTCAGCACACCATTAATGGCAGTCCTCTCTTTACACACACTGTCTCCCCAGCAACTTCTGCCAAGCACACATGGAGTGGGCTTTCCTACCTACCTTCCTTCGTACGTTTTTACCTTCCTGTAGTCTTCTAGCAACCAATTAAATGTATGCTAATGATGAGTATCACAATAATGATGCCATACCCCCTGTTTCTCTCTCTCGCTCTCTCCTCCCTCTCTCCCTCATTCTCCTCCCTCTCTCCCTCATTCTCCTGGATGATTAAACTTCATTCAGACTTCAGTGTTCTCTGCCCTTCATCAATATTGTAGTTCCTTTGCATTGTAAATTCCTAATGAGTGCCGTGCCTTCTGCCGTGTCAACCAGTGAGGTCGAGCCCGGACCGTCTGGAAGGGTCTCATGTATAATGAATCAGGAGTGTAATTAATCTGTGCGGATGATGCCAGAGGAGAGGAGTGGTAGGCACTGCAGTGCCAGCTACATACCTGGGCATGCCTGTCCAGGGTTAAGCACTGGTCAGTGGCGCTCTGCAATTGGCTGCTCTATTAGTCTGCTCTGAGATTGGTTGATTAATTCAAATCAACCCCCTGCAGAGTAGGAGTAGCTTCACTGTGTGTCGTTGCGTGGGTGTTTACCATGTGATTGTGAAGAATGCACTAGAGATATGAGAAGATGTGTCATAAATCATGAGATGTATCCGTCGATATCTGATCGATACAGGATGACGGGCAAGTGTGTTTCGCTGCGTGAGGCTGAGGTAAAAAGTAGAACATAGTATTGCCTCTGTGTATAAAATGTGTAGAGGTCTAGCTTAGAGGATGATGTTCCCCTAACACCTGTTTTACTTGGGTCCCAATGTGTCTTCATTCTCCTTGATTGGTCTCCAGTGTTAATATGGGGTTTATCACAAGCACCAGCCACAGCAATTGACCTTTTCAGATGCACTGCCTAACAGGGAGCTGGTACAATATCAACAATTACCAAGACAGGCAGAGCCAACTCTATCCTATCGTAATTTTACTCAAACAAGAAGATTACACCCAGCTAATGAGAAAAATGTGTTTATTCAAGGGCGGATAGTTCTGTAATAAATATCTTAACTCTTTTTGGTGTGTGTGTGTGTGTGTGTGTGTGTGTGCATGCATGCGTGAATTATGAATGTTCTGCAGCAGCCGCTGTCTAAGGGGCGTCTATCTCATCCGAGGAGAGAGAAGTGGAATAGATAGACTTGGTTTTGTGTCTTGGAGCGAATATCTTCAGCTGAATTAAGATAAGAGAGGGATTGTGGCAAGCTTCAGCAGTGGCTCTGTGAGGTTAGTGCTGCCCTCTACAGAGCAAGAGACGCAGACATCCGTGTCTCTTCACTTCTTTCTCCCTCGCCCTCGTTTACACACAGAGCCCTACAGTACCAATCCTAACAGGTGGGATTTAGGGGGCCGATATTACTTAAGTATTTATTAACGAAACCTTGCAGGCTATTCAATGTCTGATATACGGCATGCTCTGTTGACAAGACTTCCTGATAGACAAGAAAGGAAATCAATAACTTCATGATGGGCGGAAATCGTTGGGCCTATCCAGTGAAGAACCATGTAAAGTGATCAGCTGAATCAACTGCTGAGGAGTCTGAAATGGCTTCCGACAGGCCCGACTCTCATACAGGTCCGGGAGCTGTATTTGGTGTTTCTGTGGTTAACTGACACGATGCTGCTGAGATTCATGTCTCTCAGACGACACTGTGATGTTCATCACTTTTTTTTCTCACTTGTCTTCCAACTACAGAGCTTTAAAGGTCGGATTAGGTCCTACTTTATTTAATTCTCTGACATCTTGAAAATACAACGAACATTCATGCTCTTTTGATGTTGGTAACTGTTATTCAGTCTGAAACCTTTCATGGTTGTCAGAAGATACTGATTATTTGTTCTCTATTGACATACTCTGGAGTAACAGTGCAAGATGTAATTTAATGTGGGAACACAGCTGAGCTCCTGCGGCTGCATCTGATGTCAGGTAAAGGTCAGATGACCAACCACCAAGGATGTACTGGCTTGTAAACCTACGGTTCTATTGACAGAATAGCTGTCATCTTCAAACCATTTTGGTCACAGACCCAAGAATATTATTCAAAATTGTATAGCAATGAAATTGAATATGCTTTATTCCTTTTAAATAATTTGCCTGTGGCAAATCTGGTTGTGTGGTTGCTTGCATGTGAGTATATAAAACGTTCAATCACACTACCATTTGCCTGAAGACGAGCAGTGAGGACATCATATTGTCTATGTGGGTTCTGATGTTGACTAAAAATACACTCTAATTACATGTTTATTTGTTTTAACCATGAGGGCTTTTGGGATAGAGTGAGAATCATTATGTGGACATACAATGCTATTTACACCAGGAGGTTGTGCAGACCCTTTCAAGTCCCTCTTTGTGGGCCCAACGGGCAGCACGTGGCCCAGAGAGGGGCCTTGGCCCAGCTACACAGCACCAAATTGGGCCCATGCTGAGGTATTATGAAGCACAGTCATGCTAGGTAGGAAAATCAAACCCCCTTTGAACTAATTCTTTGATGGATTTGCTCAGCGGGGGTTGTATTTGTGTGAGCTTGTAGAGTTGGAGAAAGCCCCATCATATGTGCTAATTAGAGACACTGCCTTTCCTTCCAGAGGAGGAAATGGACAGAATGAAACAAGCCCAGTGTGAAGAGTTAGGAGACAGAAGCAAAAGAGAAAAGTCAGTGAGTGGCAGCTACTGTTGGTATTACTGTCCTCCCTACTGTTGGTATTACTGTCCTCACTACTGTTGGTATTACTGTCCTCCCTACTGTTGGTATTACTGTCCTCACTACTGTTGGTATTACTGTCCTCCCTACTGTTGGTATTACTCTCCTCCCTACTGTTGGTATTACTGTCCTCCCTACTGTTGGTATTACTCTCCTCCCTACTGTTGGTATTACTCTCCTCCCTACTGTTGGTATTACTGTCCTCCCTACTGTTGGTATTACTGTCCTCCCTACTGTTGGTATTACTGTCCTCACTACTGTTGGTATTACTGTCCTCCCTACTGTTGGTATTACTCTCCTCCCTACTGTTGGTATTACTGTCCTCCCTACTGTTGGTATTACTCTCCTCCCTACTGTTGGTATTACTGTCCTCACTACTGTTGGTATTACTGTCCTCCCTACTGTTGGTATTACTGTCCTCACTACTGTTGGTATTACTGTCCTCCCTACTGTTGGTATTACTGTCCTCACTACTGTTGGTATTACTGTCCTCACTACTGTTGGTATTACTGTCCTCCCTACTGTTGGTATTACTGTCCTCCCTACTGTTGGTATTACTCTCCTCCCTACTGTTGGTATTACTGTCCTCACTACTGTTGGTATTACTGTCCTCCGTACTGTTGGTATTACTCTTCTCACTACTGTTGGTATTACTCTCCTCACTACTGTTGGTATTACTGTCCTCACTACTGTTGGTATTACTGTCCTCACTACTGTTGGTATTACTGTCCTCACTACTGTTGGTATTACTGTCTCCCTACTGTTGGTATTACTGCCCTCCCTACTGTTGGTATTACTCTTCTCACTACTGTTGGTATTACTGCCCTCCCTACTGTTGGTATTACTGTCCTCCCTACTGTTGGTATTACTCTCTTCCCTACTGTTGGTATTACTCTCTTCCCTACTGTTGGTATTACTCTCTTCCCTACTGTTGGTATTACTGTCCTCCCTACTGTTGGTATTACTCTCTCCCTACTGTTGGTATTACTCTCCTCACTACTGTTGGTATTACTGTCCTCACTACTGTTGGTATTACTGTCCTCCCTACTGTTGGTATTACTGTCCTCCCTACTGTTGGTATTACTGTCCTCCCTACTGTTGGTATTACTGTCCTCCCTACTGTTGGTATTACTGTCCTCACTACTGTTGGTATTACTGTCCTCCCTACTGTTGGTATTACTGTCCTCCCTACTGTTGGTATTACTCTCCTCACTACTGTTGGAATTACTGTCCTTCCTACTGTATGTATTACTCTCCTCCCCACTGTTGGTATTACTGTTCTCCCTACTGTATGTATTACTCTCCTCCCTACTGTTGGTATTACTGTCCTCACTACTGTTGGTATTACTCTCCTCCCTACTGTTGGTATTACTGTCCTCCCTACTGTTGGTATTACTGTCCTCACTACTATTGGTATTACTCTCCTCCCTACTGTTGGTATTACTCTCCTCCCTACTGTTGGTATTACTCTCCTCCCTACTGTTGGTATTACTGTCCTCCCTACTGTTGGTATTACTGTCCTCCCTACTGTTGGTATTACTGTCCTCCCTACTGTATGTATTACTCTCTACCTACTGTTGGTATTACTCTCCTCCCTACTGTTGGTATTACTGTCCTCCCTACTGTTGGTATTACTGTCTTCCCTACTGTTGGTATTACTGTCTTCCCTACTGTTGGTATTACTGTCTTCCCTACTGTTGGTATTACTGTCTTCCCTACTGTTGGTATTACTGTCCTCCCTACTGTTGGTATTACTCTCCTCACTACTGTTGGTATTACTGTCCTCCCTACTGTATGTATTACTCTCCTCCCCACTATTGGTATTACTGTCCTCCCTACTGTATGTATTACTCTCCTCCCTACTGTTGGTATTACTGTCCTCACTACTGTTGGTATTACTCTCCTCCCTACTGTTGGTATTACTGTCCTCACTACTGTTGGTATTACTCTCCTTCCTACTGTTGGTATTACTGTCCTCCCTACTGTTGGTATTACTGTCCTCCCTACTGTTGGTATTACTCTCCTCCCTACTGTTGGTATTACTGTCCTCCCTACTGTTGGTATTACTGTCCTCACTACTGTTGGTATTACTCTCCTCCCTACTGTTGGTATTACTGTCCTCACTACTGTTGGTATTACTGTCCTCACTACTGTTGGTATTACTGTCCTCACTACTGTTGGTATTACTGTCCTCACTACTATTGGTATTACTCTCCTCCCTACTGTTGGTATTACTGTCCTCCCTACTGTTGGTATTACTCTCCTCACTACTGTTGGTATTACTGTCCTCACTACTGTTGGTATTACTGTCCTCACTACTATTGGTATTACTCTCCTCACTACTGTTGGTATTACTGTCCTCACTACTGTTGGTATTACTCTCTCCCTGCTGTTTGCTGTGGGAGAAAAAAAAAAGGGGCAATTTGCGAACTCAATTGGATGACGAAAACATAGGGAGTAGAAAATGTCTCAGCTTCTTGCACATTTAGAATAAATGTGTTGGATACAGGGGTTTTCACAAAACACAGATCAAATCAGCTATAATAATCTCAAACATACTTTTGCTGTGCAAGTACAATGCTGCTTTATTTTACATCCTTCTTGAAAATCTACTGGATTTGATTGCATTGGAACCTTTGTCCACATGCTAGCCTATAACCTTTACAGTAAATGTTGTAATAGTTAAACCTGGGTGGTATATCAGTAACGCTCTACTTCATCTCCTAACACAGCATGTTTCTTACTCCTGTCCCCTATGGTTGACTGCTTTCTTCAGCGCTCCCCTGCCCTCTTGGCCATTTGGATCTTTCATTACCAATCTGTTAGCCATCGCCTGCTAATGAATGGAGTGGCCAGACCCACCTGTCTGGACTTACTGTCCACAGTAATGATGGCCCCTGCTGAGTGGAGAGACATGTCCTGGCTTACAGCACTTACAGCCAGATTGATTGTGTTATTTTTATCCTAGCGCAAGTTTCTCTGTTCACAAATATAGCCTGGTCTCTGGACAATTAACAGGCTGCTCTATTGAGAATAAGGGAGGACAAAAATTGTCGTCACGACTCTACGATCCACATTTATGAGAGCAGGGCCGGGATAGTGACCTGGCAAGGCTTCAATGTTTTGTTTTTCTCAGAGTGGCTCTGCCCTTCGAGGCATCGTCTGAAGATTCCTGCAGAGGTACAGTAATTGCTTCTGGGATGGTTTCCGCCGTCAGCCATCTTCAGGGGGGATTTGTGTGACATCCAGGTTATTGATCAGTAAATTTAACACTGCCTATTTGACCAGGAGCCCCACACAGTCAGCAGCACAGAGCACCATTCTCACCCAGCTGGAATGGCATCCCGTGTCGAGAGTAATGATTTGATGCTGCCTCCATCTCAGCCTTCCTTCAATCTTCCTATACGTTATTCTCTCTCTTCCTGTTTCTCTCTCGCTTTCCCTCTCTTGTCTGTGTCTCTCTCTTTCTCAACATGCATGTTCTTGTGATATGCGATCATCAAGGGCAAGGAAACTGAACAAAGGTGAAAATAGTATAGAGAAATTCACACTTGAAGGCCATGATACATTTCAAATTAATTTCCCTTTTCATATAAAACTGTTTTGTACGTTAAAAGACCGAGATCTTGGCCAGTTGGTACATTCTGCAACAGAATGACTTCCCAGGACACCTTACAAACCAGATTGAATAAAGTCCAAACGGGAACAATACCGAGCCACAGCAAGCGCAAATGTTTTGTATAAAAGGTCACCAAATTGACAAATTAGGTATATGTTCTATTCTATGTGGGATTTAGTCATAGCTCTAGTAATTCTTTAAGGAAGTGAAGTCACCCAGAGAGTCATTTAAAAATGTATTTACTCCCTCCGTCTGCGTCTACACTCTACAGCTATTTTTCATGGCTGCCACAGAGTTCAAACACCTGGGCTGCAACACACTCTCAAATCACGCTACCTCTTCCCTTCCTTCCCCTTCAACTACATTTCCTGACTTTTATGATTGGCTATAGACTACTACAGGTAGATTTCGCTGTTGTTATTAGCGTACTATATGGATTATCCCTCTCTGGGAAGAGCAGATGACCATTACAACTCCCTGGAAGTGTTGCGTTGTAAGGGACGCTTCCAGTGTAACCAACACTGAGGTCCGCTGTTATAACGTTCCCTTTCAATTTTGTTTTTCCATGAATAGTAGACAACAGGGACACAACAGATAAGAGGCTTGAGTGTTTTTCTGAGAAGTCTCCAGATTTAGCAAACAAATAAGCAGAATTAAAATAAACATGAATATTGATCGACTGTATATTTACTTAGTATTTAATCATTTGTCATCAGATATTTAAATCCACTTGAAAGGACCGATATTGATCAAACTCATCAAATCATTTTGATGGCCCGTTCCCAGTGACTAGGTACAGGACTTCTAACAGTTTCTCTCATCTAAAACGTGGGTTGTGGGATGGTGACCCCAGTCCTGTATCAATAACATATCGACAGGGATCCTGTTTTGTACTCCGCCCATGTTTAACCTTCTCTAACTGGGCTGGCGGTGTGGGATAGAACCCCTGGGCTAGGGGAGCAGGACTCCAGTTTAAGCAAGTGTCATGCCTTCTCCATTATTCAACAGACATTGCCTGGGGAACATTTGTGAACAGCCATCAATAGCCTCAGCTAAAGAACCGGTACAAATGACATTGGTGACCTGTAACGTCCTTCCTCAATTATAGATATCAATACATTTAAGGTACACACGGTCTGCCATCTGTTTATTTGTTGTATACAGAACAAAAATAAAGTATGAACGCAACATGTAACAATATCAAAGATTTTACTGAGTTTGTAGTTACATTTACATATAAGGAAATATGTAAATTGAAATAAATTAATTAGGCCCTAATCTATGGATTTCACATGACTGGGAATACAGATATACATCTGTTGGTCACCGACACCTAAAAAAAAAAAAAAGTAGGGGCGTGGATCAGAAAACCAGCTTGTATCTGGTGTGACCATTTGCCTCATGCAGCGTGACACATCTCCGCCGCATAGAATTGATCAGGCTGTTGATTGTGGCCTGTGGAATGTTGTCCCACTCCGCTTCAATGGCTGTGCGAAGTTGCTGGATATTGGCGGGAACTGGAACACGCTGTCGTACATGTCGATCCAGAGCATCCCAAAACATGCTCAATGGGGGACATGTCTGGTGAGTATGCAGGCCATGGGAGAACTGGGACATTTTCAGCTTCCTGGAATTGTGTACAGATCCTTGTAAAATTGGGCTGTGAATTATAATGCTGAAACATGAGGTGATGGTGGTGGATGAATGGCACGACAATGGGCCTCAGGATCTCATCATGATATCTCATTCAAATTGCCATCGGTAAAATTCAATTGTGTTCGCTGTCCGTAACTTATGCCTGCCCATACCTTAACCCCATCGCCACCATGGGGGACTCTGTTCACAACGTTGACATCAGCAAACCGCTCACCCTCACAACACCATACACACGGTCTGTGGTTGTGAGGCCGGTTGGATGTAATGCCCAATTCTCTAAAACGACGTTGGAGGCGACTTATGGTAGAAATATTAACAATGAATTCCTCTGGCAACAGCTCAGGTGGACATTCCTGCAGTCAGCAGGCCAATCACACTCTCCCTCAACTTGAGACATCTGTGGCATTGTGTTGTGTGACAAAACTGCACATTTTATAGTGGCCTTCTATTGTCCCCAGCACAAGGTGCACCTGTGTAATGGAGCATGCTGTTTAATCAGCTTCTTGATATGCCACACCTGTCAGGTGGATAGATTATCTTGGCAAAGGAGAAATGCTCACTAACAGGGATGTAAACTAATTTGGGCACAAAACTTGAAAGATAAAGCTTTTTGTGTGTTGGAGCCTTTATTTCAGCTCATGGCACCAACGTTGCGTTTTATATTTTTGTTCAGTGTAGTTAGCTAAGGTGGTGTCTGATAGTTATAGAGCTGTGTTGGTGTGTGGGGTTTCTGCTATATTGCCCCAAAGCTAATCCAATTCATTCAGAGAGATACCCAGCATCTCTCATGCTTGCTTCTTTGCCTCTCTCACTGATCATGAGCTTGTAATAGGTGTCATTAACATGGGATATGGACAGTTTTAAAACAGCATTGTGTAGATGTCAGAAGTCGGAAGCAAACACCCTCTGGTGATATGTTCCTATCACCCTATCCTACCCTTTGGTGATCCAATCCTACCCTCTGGGGATCCTATCCTACCCTCTGGGGATCCTATTCTACCCTCTGGGGATCCTATTCTACCCTCTGGGGATCCTATCCTACCCTCTGGGGATCCTATCCTACCCTCTGGGGATCCTATCCTACCCTCTGGTGATCCAATCCTATATATAAATGAAGCAACATCTCAAGACATCAGTCAGGAAGTTAAAGCTTGGTTGCAAATGGGTCTTCCAAATGGACAATGACCACAAACATACTTCCAAAGTTGTGGCAAAATGGCTTAAGGACAACAAAGTCAAGATATTGGAGTGGCCATCACAAAGCCCTGACATCAATCCTATAGAACATTTGAGGTCAGAACGGAAAAAGTGTGTGCGAGCAAGGAGGCCTACAAACCTGACTCAGTTACACCAGTTCTGTTAAAATGTATTTGGCTAAGGTGTATGTAAACTTCCGACTTCAACTGTATAACTGCCTGACAATATAGGGGACGAGATTTCCTAAAACCACCAGGGGAATGAATGTAGTGATTGATAGAGAACGTCAGGCGTTTGTGAGACCGACGCAAGCACATCCTGGCAGGGGGGGTTGAGATAGCACACCATATCCACTCCGCTCCCCTCCCGCCCCCCAGCTCAGAGCAGAGAGTGATGGGTAATTGAGTTATGAATGTTTGAGATAATGATCAGGTTTGAGGGATAATTTCCCTTCCCTGACTTAATGCAATCAAACATATGCTGCATGGAGCCGGTGCTGGGGGCTGTTCCAGGGGAAAGAACCTTTTATTAACTGTAAATACCGCTTCATGTTCTGCAGATAAAACATGCACAGGATGCAAAACATCCACAAGTGCCCTCATTGAATTATTCAGAGAGTTGTAAGTAAATAGCAGGGGAGATGTGTAGGGGATGTAGTGGAGACAGACTGATACCCAACTTCTGGAGGTAAGTGTACAAAACATTTCCTTGACAAACTTACCAGGTGAATCCAGGTGAAAGATATGATCCCTTATTGATGTCACTTGTTAAATCCACTTCAATCAGTGTAGATTAAGGGGAGGAGACAGGTTAAAGAAGCCTTGAGACAATTGAGACATTGATTGTGTAAGTGTGCCATTCAGAGGGTGAATGGGCAAGACAAAACACTTAAGTGCCGGTTTGAATGTGTCAAGAACTGCAATGCTGCTGGGTTTTTCACACTCAACAGATTGAGGGGTTGGGTTAAATGCGGAGGACACATTTCAGTTGAATGCATTGTTCCCTTTCCTGTGTGTATCAAGAAGGGTCCACCACCCAAAGGACATTTAGCCAACTTGACACAACTGTGGGAAGCATTGGAGTCGACGTGGGCCAGCATCCCTGTGGAACGCTTTCGACACCTTGTAGAGGGGAAGCAACTCAATATTAGGAAGGTGTTTCCGAATGTTCTGTACACACAGTGTATGTAGGGTGAAAAGTTAGGGTGAAAAGCATGGATTATACAGTATATATTTTTTCCGGAATCAGTCTAAACCTCCCTTTATTCCATCAAATGTACTATTGTTAAATCTTATAGATCCGTGCAGTAGAATGCCTTCAGTACAGACTGTATGTTCAGCTATTTCAATAGGCTACAGTTTACTCCTATGTTCCATGAATCAAAGTCAATGTCATACACTTTCATACCTGAGAGAGAAATTGTATGCATGAGTGTCCCGTTTTGTGAAGAGGTCATCTCGATACAATGCTGTACTGTTTCCATAAACATACATTTTGCTTGTGGCACCTCTCATGTCATTTCAGTAAGACCTGCCAAATGAGCAGATCTAAGAGCTCTGGTTCTGCCTGAATTTTACCTTTTTTGTGATGAGATGAAATCTCTCAAGCATGAAAAAGGTGAATATTAAAATGCCAAATCACTTTTTTATTTACAAGAGGCAGGGTGTCGCTCTGACAGTATTTGCATTTAACATGCGTCACCCAGACAGCATTTAAATTAAACTCAGGATTTTATATTCAGCTTCAGAGGATGATTTTGACACCAATACACCTTTTAGATGTTACAAGCATGTTTATTGTCAATGTGTGTTTAACAACACAGGCAAATCATGGGAGGGCTTCAGATTTGACATGTATTAGATACTGTATTATATTTGTTTTGCTAGATGTAGTCCAGAGTTTACAAAGGGCTTACGATAAGGTTCTGGAGTCCCTGTTGAAGGCATCTAATCCAGATTCAGTTTGTTATTCTACTGTTGTTTAGACTCCCGAGTGTACAAAACATTAAGAACACCTGCTCTTTCCATGACAGACTGACCAGCTGAATCCAGGTGAAAGCTATGATCCCTTATTGATGTCACTTGTTAATTCCACTTCAATCAGTGTAGGTGAAGGGAAGGAGACAGGTTAAAGAAGGATTTTTAAGCCTTGAGACAATTGAGACATGGATTGTGTATGTCTGCCTTTCAGAGGGTGAATAGGCAAGACAAAAGATTTAAGCTCCTTTGAACGGGGTATGTTGCACCGGATTGAGTGTGTCGAGAACTGCAGCGCTGCTGGGTTTTTCACGCTCAACAGTTTCAAATGTGTATCAAGAATGGTCCTCCACCCAAAGGACATCCAGCCAACTTGAGTCAACATGGGAGTCAACATGGGAGTCAACATGGGAGTCAACATGGGCCAGCATCCCTGTGGAACGCTTTCGACACCTTGTAGAGTCCATGTCCAGACGAATTGAGACTGTTCTGAGGGCAGAAGGGGGAGGGGTGCAACTCAATATTAGGAAGGTGTTCCTAATGTTTTGTACATTTCATGTATGTGGAGCAGGCAAATGTGAATTCAATTTGCATTTGGCATAACTTTAGGCTGTTAGCTCGAACTCTGCGCTAAGTATCTCCGCCCTTAGGAGTTGAAAAATAATGTTTCCGTTCCTTACTATACTTCTACTGATCTAGTTGTGAATTTCTACAGATCTAGTTGTTTTCTGTCATATAAGACACCTTACTTTGTTACCGTTCTAGCACCAAAAGTGAGCAAATGACAGGAAACTTAATTAACATTCTGATCGGTATGTAAACCAATTTTCTAATCCTTGAGGAAGTGTGTGATTTTACTTCACCTAATGAGGGTTTTGATATTTCCCATCCTGCCATGGACCATTTCTATCACTCTGCTGCTGACGCAGTGGCTGCTTCTCTGAGTCTGGCTCCCGTCCAACTCCATAACTCCAAGACAAAGTTTTCATCTCAGCCTCCGGCATCTGCCTCTCCTCCCCTCTGTCTCCTCCCCTCTCTCTCCTCCTGTTCCAGCGGCTCAAACTGAAGGACAAGTGGGAGGGAGTGGTGGAGAGCGGGAGGGAGTGGTGGAGAGCGGGAGGGAGTGGTGGAGCGCAGGAGGGAGTGGTGGAGAGCGAGAGGGAGTGGTGGAGAGCGGGAGGGAGTGGTGGAGAGCGGGAGGGAGTGGTGGAGAGCAGGAGGGAGTGGTGGAGAGCGGGAGGGAGTGGTGGAGCGCGAGAGGGAGTGGTGGAGAGCGGGAGGGAGTGGTGGAGAGCAGGAGGGAGTGGTGGAGAGCAGGAGGGAGTGGTGGAGAGCGGGAGGGAGTGGTGGAGCGCGAGAGGGAGTGGTGGAGAGCGGGAGGGAGTGGTGGAGCGCGAGAGGGAGTGGTGGAGAGCGGGAGGGAGTGGTGGAGAGCGGGAGGGAGTGGTGGAGAGCAGGAGGGAGTGGTGGAGAGCAGGAGGGAGTGGTGGAGAGCGGGAGGGCGTGGTGGAGCGCGAGAGGGAGTGGTGGAGAGCGGGAGGGAGTGGTGGAGAGCGGGAGGGAGTGGTGGAGAGCGGGAGGGAGTGGTGGAGAGCAGGAGGGAGTGGTGGAGAGCAGGAGGGAGTGGTGGAGAGCGGGAGGGAGTGGTGGAGCGCGGGAGGGAGTGGTGGAGAGCGGGAGGGAGTGGTGGAGAGCGGGAGGGAGTGGTGGAGAGCGGGAGGAAGTGGTGGAGACAAAACAAAAACAGAATTTAGGCTTGGTGTGTTTCAAAACCTGTTGTTGAAATTGAAAGTGATGTGCAAAATGGTGGAATAACTCTCAAGAGATTTTATGATTCATTACCTAAAATAGCCAAGACGACAGGGGCATCACCACGTCTCATCCAGGTGTTTAATTACTATCAGGTCCATGGATTCAGAGCGGAATGCTTTTCATATAGACATACCCCTAATAGTGTTTTGTAGATACAAGAAGCGTAAATATATACAGTAGAAGGCTGTGTTTGTATTTGACTGGGGATTATGAGGGATTGTAAGACTCTACTAAATATCATGTAAATCAGGTTTTTGAGTTGACTTTAAAAATATATATTTACTCACACATCACTCAGCCAGATAGGGGGGGAGTAGTCGAGGGAGAGAGAAAGAGAGCGAGGGAGGTGGGAAATGGAGAGAGAGCGTCCCTCCCTCCACCTCCTCCAACCAGCTGAAGTCATGCAGAAGCCACCTGAGAAAGCTTTTAAGGGAAACACATGCCTCATTTGTGCCACGGACGTTTTGGCCCACTGCTCACAGCTAATCTGCTCTCTGCCTCCCAAATGTAACACATTTCAACATGACTGCATTAGGAAAGAAAAGGCTTAGGACAAATGGATCCGGTGAAATGATTCCCCCTTTGAAATTCAACCAATTCCATCTTTTTTTAAATAAAGGTGGATTATTTACTGTAGGTTTTAGTATGAATTCCTTTCATCATTGCTATGCTTTAATTAAAATTTTCATCAACAAAGTTAATGTCAGTAAGCCATGGTTTATCTCTAAATTAGGTCATTGATTAGCTTTGATTGCGTTCTCTAAATCACAGCAGCATTTCTCCCTCAGGAAATCAATATTCTAGATGTACTAGTTGACGCAGTGATAAAATGTTTTTCCCTGCCCTCTCTCTCTAAGTGGCAATTGTTGACCAATTTAACCAGAAAAGGCATTGCGTCATTAGGCCTATTACCAGTGACATTTCTAGATAATTTGTTATCAACATTTTACAAACCTTTCGTCTGTCCTTCAAGCTTCACTTGTCTTGCTAGCTGCCCTGGAAAATTGGTTCATTATGTAATTACTGTGTCAAAATGTGAGTTTTAAAGTTACTTGGAAAGAAGAGGGCTCTTTGATTATATGCCTCAATCCATTTGTCATAGGATGGGGATTCTGAGTGATGTGTATTCGACTCCCAGTGTGGGTTCAGGCTACTTTTTCAAAAGCGTCAACACAGCAGTATCAGAAGTGTATCGCCCGATCTCCAGACGTGGTGGGTGAAGGGTTGATTAAACAGAAAGCCCGCTGTGGCTATACATATCCTGCTCCTTAACCGATGGAGACTGAGTGGGTTACAGGGAGATATGATGAAACAATGTGAGAAGAGATAAACACCACAGCTGAGTGGAATGTAATGTCTGTTGATAACAGATCTCTTCACTGGAGCCGATAGTTCCGTTCATAAGGTCATCACCTCTGTGCTCTCTCTCTCTCACTGCTCTTCTCGACAGCCATTCTGGGACCTGGCGTGCATCGACACATATAATGTGGTCTATTGACACACACCTAATGAATGCTAATATCATGTAGTATCACCTCCATCATTTCCAGTAAGCTCCTGTTTTCTCGAGGATGTAATCAGCGATCAAGGATGTTTTTTATTTTTAATAAACTGTAGAGTAACACAATATGGGAAAATTATTAGGTTTGAATTAATAAAATCTGGGTCCAGTCATTTTTCTGCCGTATTTGTTTTATCTCTCAGGAGGCTTGCTTTCCTCCACTGGCTGCATTTTGTTTACCAAAGGATTGTGGGTGCTGGGAGGCCTCTCTCTCTCTCCTCCCTCTCCTACCCCTGCCTCCCCTACACTCAACACCGGGTAAAAAAAACATGACTTGTTGTTCCAGCCACAGGCTTCCAGACCTGGCTTCAATCTCAGAGTGCCAAATAGCACAGAGACAGAATTCTTTTGTTTGTATTGGATTCCCATATTGGTCTATGGTTAGACTTTTTTTTTAAGGCATACTGTATTTGATGATAAACATCGTACAGGAATAAATTGTGTTTTCTGTCATCATAGTATTTAATGATGTACTATTGCTTTACACCAGGAAAGTAAACACTAGTTTTATTCAAATACATATTAAAAACTTATTTTAAGGGTTGTGATTAGTGATTCATTTAATTACTGTTTTCTAACGTTTTTACTTCATTGATTTCAAGAGCGACTAGGTTCCACTTCCAGCCATGACTAGAATGGCCCGTATTAGCATTGTATCTAAGTAGAGAAGTAAATAAAACCAGATGCCTCTCTAACATTCCAATAAAACCAGATGCCTCTCTAACATTCCAATAAAACCAGATGCCTCTAACATTCCAATAAAACCAGATGCCTCTCTAACATTCCAATAAAACCAGATGCCTCTCTAACATTCCAATAAAACCAGATGCCTCTAACATTCCAACAAAACCAGATGCCTCTAACATTCCAATAAAACCAGATGCCTCTCTAACATTCCAATAAAACCAGATGCCTCTAACATTCCAATAAAACCAGATGCCTCTCTAACATTCCAATAAAACCAGATGCCTCTCTAACATTCCAATAAAACCAGATGCCTCTCTAACATTGCAGATCATCTGAATACACAGCAGAAGAAAGACCTTTGGATATTGTACTTGCTCTGATATTGTGATTAATGCTAATGTAAGAGTGACTCAAAGGCAGGTTGGGATATCAGTGTTATGGTCTGATGCAAAGCCACTGTTGTAATGCAGAGTGTGTGTTAATATTAGTGCTCTTCTGAGAGTCTCCTTTGTAAAGAAGCTATACAGTATCATACATACTATCATTATTAGTGGATTTGTAGAGTGCAGAATTAGAGTGCAGGTATTTAGGGCAATTCTATGCCTGAACCTCATAGGATGAAGGAGAGAGGTATTGGTTGCAATTGAAATAAATGGACGGAGATTTAACATTTCATTACGTGCCAGTGTTCCATGCTAAAGTGGTTATGGGGGCACTGCACTGAGACATATTTCAAATACATATATTTGTTGTAAGATACATGGGGAGGCTTCTAGTAGTAACAGAGGTGGAGGGAAACAATGATCCAACTCCAGTGTTTGCTCGTGTAGTCCAATTATGAGGAGAAAATGCAGCCTTCCGTCACAAGCCGAACAAAACATCCACAGGGCAAGCCATCTGTCTGACACTACTCACCTTCATAACGACTCTGGGAACAAGCTAGACTTGTTACTTTGTCTTTAAGTTATTTTAATAAGTAATAGCTTATTTAGCAAGTAATGTGTACGAAACAATCAGTCCGTTTGTGTGGGGGGAAATGGAGGGAAATGTCCATGTGACGCATCGTTATATATATAATTAGTGCACTCAGGTTCTTAAAGATCCCAATGTACCTAATAGAGGAGCAGTCTGTTTTTTAAAGATCCCAATGTACCTAATAGAGGAGTAGTCTGTTTTATTAAAGATCCCAATGTACCTAATAGAGGAGTAGTCTGTTTTATTAAAGATCCCAATGTACCTAATAGAGGAGCAGTCTGTTTTATTAAAGATCCCAATGTACCTAATAGAGGAGCTGTCTGTTTTTTAAAGATCCCAATGTACCTAATAGAGGAGCTGTCTGTTTTTTCTTCAGTATTGGGAATCAGAAAGATGACATAGGTCAAGTTAATGGTAGCCTAGGCAGGGACGCCGGCATTCTTTTGGCATAATTGTGTCTGCCCATGGGAGGAAATAGTATCCCAATGCCAGAGCATACAGCCATCTCTTTCTCTTGGAAATGTACAAACACGCTTCCATTGTAGCCTTCCCATCCCTGTTCACATACTATATTCAGTTGCCCCAGAACAGAAGAGGCTCGGGGGCCAATTCGCTGTGTAAATATAGTAATCCAGTCCAGCTGCTGACACCCAGCTGTTGTCCATAGAGCCCGTTGTTTGGCAGCAGAACTCCAAAACACTGCCTTTTATTAAACACGCCTTCTGCCAGCAGTAACAGCTTAATTACACTGAATATCAATCAGCCTATCAAGGCTCCATGTGGCACCAGCACCTGATGTATCAATTGTAGATGTGAGTGGTTTTCCCTCTACATCCCTACAACAGGTTTAATGACGAATCAGTATTCAGAGATGACAATGGGGAGCAGCTGTCGCTGGAGCTGTTAGTCTGTTTTGGTCCACCTCTGAGAAACAAGGGGATTTTATCACAGTGTGTTTTTGTCCTTTTGTTTGTCTGCTGTGTTTCGCTGAACATTGAAGTAGGCTTTCTCCTGGCAAAATACAGTACTTGAGTTGAAGTTCATAGAATGTAACCTCCATCTTTTTAATGAATGTCTGCTTTTTCTAGCAGATGTACTCATCAAATCTGACCCTGAAAAGACTCTCATGCTTCCTGTAGTTGGGTTGGGAGCCGCTGAGTAGAGCCCCTGGAAACACAATAGAAAGGGGCTCATGGTTTCAGGGCTCAGGAGCATACGTTTTGTGGTGATGAGGCCCAGGCAGGCTGTTCAGATGGGACCCTGCGTTTTCTAATGATTTATTAGTGGATCTTGTTTCATTAGAGCCTGTCACTTTGAGTGATGAAATCATTTCACCTCCAGCTCCAGCCATTGTGGGTGTGGAGTGAGCCACTGCCCTGCGAGGCTGCTGGTATTACCCCCCCCACCAAACCCCCCCCCCCCCCCCCCCATGGATGTCAGCTATTGAAAATGAATTCCGTTCCATGGAAATCAGGAGCAGTATGGAGTAGCTTAAGGGTTGTTTGGAGTATGTGTTCTTGTTTCATTGTCAGTGCTGTAGAAGCACATGGCCTTATTCACTACATCAGTGGTTCCCAACCAGGTGAGAAGACTCATGAACTTGAGAAGACTCATGAGTCCATAGGGTTACAGGTAAAATGCACATAAGGGGGTACTTCAAGGGTATTCCGGGCAGAGCCAAATTCAATTGGTGGTACAATAACTGAAAAAGGTTGGGAACCACTGCACTACAGTATCTATGGAATCAAATATAGAGTTTAGTTTGGTTTATTGAATCATTCAGAGAGCAAACTAAATCGAACTAAGCTATTTGAGTGATTCAACACTCATCCTGAAGAATCTGGTTTAGGATGTGGATTCCTTCAGCATCCTAAGGAAGATGGACAAATCCATGACAATGTCTAAGATGACACATTCTCTTATCTCCTGTCAGTCGCAAACCCCCAGTTCCAGTGACAGCTGTGACTAAATGAGTGTGGGCAGTGTGTCATGTAGTGGCTGGCTGTGGCTGATCTAGCTGCATCCTTCTGCACTGTGATCTGTATTCCTCCTCTTAGCTAGCCTTGTCTGCCCTTCACAGTCTCATAACGGCACCGGGGCCATGGCCCAGTGCAGATAGAGGTGCTGAGGGATGGATGTTGGGTGAGGACCTTAAGCCCCAGACTCCCCCTCCATGTCATGTCTGCCCAGGCTGTCAAGTGGTGGTTAATTTATAAATGGTGTATTTTTTTGTATTTTGGAGGGAAGAGCAATTGGACTGGGCTGAGTGGGAGGGCCAAGAGACCTTTTATTTTTTATTTTATTTAACCTTTATTTAACTAGACAAGTCAGTTAAGAACAAATTCTTATTTACAATGACGGCCCACACTGGCCAAACCCGGACGACGTTGGGCCAATTGTGCGCCGCCCTATGGGACTCCCAATCAAGGCTGGTTGTGATACAGCCTGGATTCGAACCAGGGTGTCTGTAGTGACGCATCTAGCACTGAGATGCAGTGCCTTAGACCGCAGCGCCACTCGGGAGACCTGAGGTGGCAGAACGGAGGGCCATGGTGGGGGTGTAGGTTTTGAGCATAGCCTGAAGGTAGGGAGGGGCAGTTCCTCTTGCTGCTCCGTAGGGAAGCACCATGGTCTTGTAGTGGATGCAAGCTTCGACTGGAAGCCAGTGGATTGTACGGAGGAGCAGAGTGACATGCGAGAACTTGGGAAGGTTGAAAACCAGGGGGGCTGCAGCATTCTGGATAAGTTGCAGGTGTTTGATGGCACAAGCGGGGAGCCCAGCCAACAGCGAGTTGCAGTAGTCCAGACGGGAGAGGACAAGTCCCTGGATTAGGACCTGTGTAAGGTAGGGTCATACTCTACAGATGTTGTAGAGCATGAACCTGCAGGAGCGAGGCACTGCTTTGATGTTTGCAGAGAACAACAGGGTGTTGTCCAGCGTCACGCAAAGGTTATTTGCACTCTGGTAGGGCAACACTGGAGTTGTCAACCATGATGGAGAGGTCTTTGAATGGGCAGGCCTTCCCCGGGAGGAAGAGCAGTTCCGTCTTGTTGAGAGGGGGGAGAGACCATGTGAGGATATGACGGAGCTCGGTGCCTTGGTGTATAGAGAGAAGAGGAGAGGGCCTATAACCGAGCCCTGGGGGACACCAGTAGTGAGAGTGGAGCAGACACAGATCCTCTCTATGTCACCTGGTAGGAGCGGCCTGCCTGGTACAATGCGATCCAAGAGTGTGCAGTGCCTGAGACACCCACCCCTCAGAGGATGGAGAGGAGGATCTGGTTCACTGTGTCGAAGGCAGCGGATAAATTTAGGAGGATGAAAACAGAGGAGAGAGAGTCAGCTTTGGCGAGAGCCTCCGTGACACAGAGAAGAGCAGTCTCGGTTGAGTGACCCGTCTTGAAGCCTGACTGGTTAGGGTCAAGAAGATCATTCTGAGAGAGATAACGAGAAAGTTGATCAGAGACAGCACGCTCAAGGTTTTTGGAAAGAAAAGAAAGATAAGTTGAGCGTTAGTTTCTTGAGGAGGGGAGAAACTCTGCCATTTTGAAGTCAGAGGTGACGCAGCCAGTGGTCATTGATGAGTTGATGAGGGAAGTGAGGAATGGGAGAAGGTCTCCAGAGATGGTCTGGAGGATAGGATGGGGTCGAGCGGGCAGGTTGTCGGGTGGCCAGACCTCACTAGTTGCAGGATGTCATCTGGAGAGAGAGGGGAGAAAGAGGTCAAGACGTAGGATACTGTAGTTATGTGTGAGTGAGACCAGTGGACTCAATAGGCTGTGTGAATGAGTAGCGGATGTCGTCAACCTGGTTGACAAAGTCGTCCGCAGAGAAGGACGAAGGAGGAGGGAGGAGAGTGGAGGGAGGGGAGGAGGCAGTGCGAGTCATAGGATTCGAAAAGGGAGGAGAGTAGGGAAGAGAGAGAGCGACGGCGCTTGACCATCTGGGTAGGGGCTGAGTGGTTAGGGTTGGAGGAAAGGGAGAGAGAAAAGGAAACAAGGTAGTGGTCGGAGACCTGGAGGGGGGTTGCAGTGAGATTAGTAGGCAAACAGCCTCTAGTAAAGATGAGGTCAAGTGTATTGCCTGCCTTGTGAGTTGGAGGGGGTTGGGAAAGGGTGAGGTCCAAAGAGGCAAAGAGGGTATAGAGAGAGTTGGAAAGAAATTAAACGAAGGCAGACATCGGGAGGTTGAAATCGCCAAGTAAGAAGAGCGATGAGCCATCGTCAGAAATGAGCTTATCAAGGTGTCAAGCTCATTGAGGAACTCTCCAAGGGCACCTGGTGGGCGATATAAGACAATAATGTTAAGCTTGAGTGGACAAGTGACATCAGCAAACCGTTCGCCCACCCAACGCCATACAGGTCAAGACCCTGGTGAGGACAACGAGCATGCAGAAGAGCTGACCTGATACAGTTTGAAAGTTTGTGCAGAAATTCTTTGGTTGTGTAAACCCACAGTTTCATCAGCTGTCTGGGTGGCTGGTCTCAGACGATCCCACACGATGTGGAGGTCCTGTTCTGGCGTGGTTGCACGTGGTCTGCGTTTGTGAGGCCGTTTTGGACGTACTGCCAAATTCTCTAAAATTATGTATAGAAATTAATATTACATTCTCTGGCAACGGCTCTGGTTGTCATTCCTGCAGTCAGCATGCCAATTGCACACTCCCTCAATGGCATTGGGTTGTGTGACAAAACTGCACATTTCAGTGGCCTTTTGTCCCCAGCACAAGGTGCACCTGTGTAATGATCATGCTGTTTAATCAGCTTCCTAATATGCCACACCTGTCAGGTGGATGGATTATCTTGGCAAAGGAGAAATGCTCACTAACATGGATGTGAACAAATTTGTGCCCAGAATTTGACAGAAATAAGCTTTTTGTGCGTCTGGAACATTTCTGGATTATTTTATTTATTCTCATGAAACATGTGACCAACACTTTACGTGTTGCGTTATATTTTTGTTAATATAGATAATAAATAAATGAAATGCTCATGTCAGTTATAGAATGTTCACTGGTCTTTCACTTACATGTCTCCCACCTGTGAGTGCATTCAGATCCTGGCAAAGAACCAGATTTTCTCTCTCAATACAGACATTTTATTTCTAGCATAAATTATTTCTTATTTGAGAGGAATAGATGACCCTGTAATTTATTGAAGTCAGTTATTTTCCAGGAGAGTTGTTGTGTGTGACAAATGTGCTGACCTCAGTGACTTGAGTTTGGTTTTTAGGATTTGTGCTTTGTCCCTTCTGCTTGCATCAGGCATACAACTCCAACAGGTGGCAAAGGTGGAGGTTTATGTGCATGAGAAATATCCTGGTGTAAACCCATATGTGCTTGCTCAGGAAACTCCGGCTGCAGAACAGCCACCTCAGGAGAAAGCATAGCCACCGTGCATTTGACTCTGGGCAAATCTCAAATGACGCCCTACTACCTACAGTATATAACCCATAGTCTAGCCTGGTAGTGCACTACACGGTTCTGGACAAAAGTATTCCATTATTGGAAATGGGTTATGGGGGGGGTATGGGGGCTGGTTTAAATACCCTCCTCTTGAGAGAGAACATTTGGCTGTTTCTAAGCAAATGTCCTGCAATTCTAGACATTTTGCCATGGGGCCTATTTATTTATTTTCAGGTTTAAAGCTAGTTTCCTTCAATTCTACACATTTTGTCATGGGGCTGAAAGCAAAGTTCCTGCAATTTTACAATGGATTATGCTTTGTTCTTATGCTATCCGTGTGACTCAAACTTCAAAACATAATCATTACATTTTTATTTTACATTCTCCCTGACTGTCTTGTTTTTATTTTGGTGATTTTTAGTTCTCAAAGATGATCTTATTTAAAACTATATAGCTCCATTATCTTTATATCTGCTTTTAGTAGATTAAGTTTACACTGAAAAAGTTTAACCATCCCGAGAAAAAAAAAAAAAAAAAAAATATGGAGTGGCTGCAACGATTAAGCAGTGGTAGCCCGCCGCTGCTAAATTAATATAGGGGAAACACTGGAATCCCTGATAACTGCATCCCAAACAGCTCCTATTGCACCATGCTGGAGTAAGTCTGTATTCGTTCGTGCTTCAGGCAATCAGCCAGTGTTAGGACCAGTCCTTTACAGGTGGCCAGTGTGGAGAAGAGCCAGCATGGAGAAGTTCACCTCTAAGACTGGCCTAATTGATCCCCCAGCGGAAACTCTCTGGGACAATACAGGACCAACCTGGCAACCAGACTTTTAACTGGGCTCTAATAACCCACTGTTCATATTGTGGTCTGTCTTCATCACCACTGAGAGAGAGAGATAATAATTATAAGAATGCCTATGTTGAAATATATTCTACAGTATGTGATTCTCTCGCTCTCGTTACACATCCTGTATGCAAAATACAGACCTATCCGACTTTACCATTGGTCAGTGAATTCACTGATGATAATGGTACAGAATGAGCTCTGCTGTTGTGTGTGTGTGTGTGAATACATATAATACAATTATGTTCTAAAACAGCAAGTGGTGTCCTGTCCAAGCTATTTTACAAGTTAAAGTGGGAATAATTGAAGGAATACAGCAGAATGAATGCTAAAGGACGTCTTTTTTTTCAGCAAAGATGTGTTTTTAAGTAGTCGCTTATCTCACACAAGAATGGAGCACCTCTCTCTTCCTGGCAGCCAAATGCTTAGAGTTAATAACATTATGGCCCATTATTAATGTAGCAGTCACCTTGCCTGCACGGTGGTTTTTAAGCATGTTTCCTGAAGCACGGCAAGTCATTGAATAATGAATCATTGAAACTCAACTCTATTCTAATCCCCCCTTGAAAGCAATTGTTCCCCTGGTTCTCCTGCTGTAGCTTAATCCCTGATGGAGTAGGAACAGGGGATTGTTGTACCTGAGGTAATTGGTTGTACATTGGAACTCTATGGCACTGAATTTAATGACATTGTGTAGCCGTTTGCTAACTGTGGCCTTATGGTGTCAGGTTTGGGGTCATCTTTGAGGATGATGTTCAGCAGTATCCAGGGATTCAAGTGTAGACCACATATCTGACATTCAAGCAGAAATTGCTGTTATGTTCTTCATATACAGGCTTTAAAAAAACGACTCCTGTCGGATAGTGATGTAGCCAGAACTTTCAAGGACGATTTTAGCTTTATTGCTTTAAACCAGAAGTTTTTCTTTCCATTGGATGTAAATGACATGGAGTGAGCGGGGATATCAGATATTCTCCATAGCCCTTGAATATCTATTCTTCTCCAACCCCTTTGATATGTGGCTGCATAACATCCACAGTATACTGTCTGTGGGCCTACACACTTCACAGCAGCTTGTCAGGTATTGCATAACCCAGCTTTTCTGTACATTTGCCTCTGAAACTACAAGTTCAGATGGAGGACAATAAGTTGCTCTGACCTCCATTTCCAGTTTGTCAGTAAAGTAAATGTCTATATGTACATAATTGTTGCAGTAATAATGCAACCGTTCCATTAACCTGATCCCAAATCAGCCACCTGATCTGTTTGCTAATATACCTTATCCATCTTTTCCTATCACGTGTATAACGCTTGTTGCGACCGTCATCAGTGACAAAGCCAAATAGACCTAAAACATGGAGGAGGATAATGTGTTTCAATAATGGAGTTGCTTTTATAGGGATGAAAACCCATTGACCGGATGAAGGAGAGATGGCAGAGACAACAAATGTGCCATCAGATGAGATGGGATTTGTGGAAGTGAACGTGGCAGTGATGTCTCTAATAGCAACCGACAGACAAAGTCAGTGATGCGAGTGAGACATCTCACCATACCCACACTGATTATTGGAGTCTCCTCCAAAGCACGTCAACAGATGCTGTGTGTGAATTAGACATGTCGTATAAGATGCAATGCTTTCTTCATTAACATACAGCCTACTTACTGCGATCTGTTTTGCAAGGTGCTGCCTTAAGGTTTTCATTAGTGAACTAATTCAAATAGTACATATTTTGATCTTATATTTCTATATGCTCTGGAGTGGTTTTTTAAAACAGAAATTACATTCCAGAGTCACGACACATATACTTGGAGTCCTAATTTTATGCGTAGAAATTGGTGTGAATTTATTTTGTTTTTCATGAGTTTTCTCCGGATGTTTTAGTGTTCTGTTGTAATTATGTAGCAAAGCATATTTCTTGGAAGGTAAAAATGACCTTTTGTCAAGACTTCTGTTGTCCTGAAACCAGCTGATACACAAGCTCTCACCTCAGACTCTAACTCAGGTGACACTTTTTTAGACAGGTCATTTCGTCACTTGAAGACCCTCTGGAACTAACCTAACCTCGTGGGCCAGGTTTCCAGGGTTTTATGAGCACGCTTTAGGAACCTAAGCTAAGCCAGGGCTGTGGCTCTTGCTCTGTAACAGTTCTATGTGAACAACGGACATGTGAAATTGAATGAGCAGCAGAATAAATCATATCGTCTCATCCTACAATCAAAGCAACAGCCAGACTATGGTGGGAGATTGTGTGATGATGATGATGATGATGGACAACTGTTCATTTGAATTACAGTCACTGTGATGCCACTGCTCTCCTAGCTGGGTTGGAACCTGAAGTTCTATGGGCCTTAGAGAGCAGACAGGCTAATGCCACGTCACTGTTCTGAGTCAATGCTTGATCAGATCACTGAGTGTTCAAGAGGAGTGGGAGCTCTTCTCGCTGAACGCCTCGTCACCTCACTGACCGACCATAAAAAGAAGAGCTAGGTCCAGAGACGCTCCATCATCTGATACTGACTTCACTTATAGCAGACAGTCATTCCCCTCTACAGAGCCGAACATACAGTATAAAGGTCTGGTGAAGACATATGTTGATATTCGTACCTCTCTGAGCATCGTGCAGTGATGTTGCCTTCTGACCAACCACAATTTAAAGTCATAAGTCACACTTGGTTCTGATGTTCAATACAGAGGTGGAGTGAAAGGATGTCTTGTGACCGGCCAACAGAATCAGAATGTGTCATACGTCAGCCTCATCCATATGTATGACAGCATAATAACCATAGAGAACAGTCATTAGCCACGCCTGGCAATCCCTAGTTTATTTTCTAGCGTGTTCTAAGAAGGCCAACCTGCATATTATTAAAACCGTTTTGCTATTTTTTTGCTTTCTAAAATTGGTGGATTTTAGTCAAAGAAGTGAATCCTTTTGCACTTTTTATAGACTGAAGAGAGAGAACAACGTTAAGCTGTGTAATTCCCCAGAGTCTCTGTGTTCTGTTGGATCAGGTAGAATAATCTCTTAAATCAGCCTGAAAGGACTATCAGAGTCAGACCCCAAAATAAATGAAATCAACAGATGAAAAACCAAAAGCAATGCATTTCCACACTGTCATCTGTTTTGCTGACAACTCACTCACCTTTTCAGGCTGCAGCAGCACACCCACTCACCTTTTCAGGCTGCAGCAGCACACCCACTCACCTTTTCAGGCTGCAGCAGCACACCCACTCACCTTTTCAGGCTGCAGCAGCACACCCACACCCATGCCACATCGTCAACATCAGAGGAGAGGAGGAAAAACCCATGAGTACAATGCTTTTGATTTTTAAATAAATAGTGTTTTGACTTGAGTTTTGGTACAGTGGCGCGTGAAACAGACTATTATCTGCATCATTACAGTGAGGAGAGGGAGTAAGGGGGAGAGGGGGCCCACGGGGTCCGCCTAAGCCCCACGCCTGCCGCGGAGCGCCACTCGGAGAATGCCTGCATGCCAGGCCTTTAGAGGGGCTGCTATTACAGATAGGATTGGCTATGTAAATTGGCGTTGTTCATATTAGTGGTAATTAGGGGAAGCACTCTGTGTGAAATAAGAGGCCTGCTTTTTCTGAGCGGATAAGGAGACGTCTGTGTTACTCCACAATTGAGAGTGACAGTTGACTGTGCCACAAGTCCCTGGCTTATTGTGAGCGGTTTTGTTTATTCCAGTTTAGTGAACCGTTTCCATGGCACCGGGCCATATAGTCCTGTATAACGGCCACTGCAGAATGCCTTTTGTTTACTTGTTTGTTTCACGAGTAGCAGAAATTGATCTGCATCTTCTTGCGTTGTCTCTCACAAATGCACTTCTGGTTACAGAGGAGAGACTCTTGTATTTGAGTTATTTCAACAGGGAAACTCATATGCTGCTCTATGGAGTGCGGTCTTTAGAATAGCACTCAAATGGATGTCACGTTTCTCGGAGTAACATGCACCCATATCCACAAAATACTTTAACCCCAGAGCTGGAAATTATTACAATGACGAATAGTTTGAGGGGAAGAAAATGCACCAGACCCAAACTTCCAGGGGATTATTTTTGGCAACGGAGATAGCTCCCCGTGAGGGTTGATTTAAAAATACCACGCTCCTCGTGATGTTAGCAAATGCACTACCCTCTGCGTATGTGCCACAAAAATATTAGCACAGCAGTTTAAATAATCTGTCTGTATCCCAAGCTAGCTCCAGAAATGGAAAAAGCCTCACTTTTGGCTTGTAGACAGACACGTACGGTGCATACATACAAAGATATAAGTTGAGAAAGAACATCAGTCTACCTGAGGACATCTCGATAAGGCCTGTAAACAAACCTGTTCACCTCAAATAAGGGATGTACGTCAACCGCACTGACTATACCCTCCCTCTATTTCCCAGTCTAAAACCACAATGTTTCTGTGAGCTCTGGACAGGACTGTGTACTAACACTAGTCTCACCTCACCATGATGGGTGCTGGTCATGTCATGTGGGGTCTCATCTGGAGAGCACCTGTGTTAGTCTGGGTGGTTCTGCTCTACTGGCCATGTCATCCGCCTGTATCCAGCCGGGCAGCAACATGGGCCACGCGGATGGATCCTCCACACTCTGTGCCCTCTAACAGAGAAAGTCAGCCACACAAACCACACAGAACTGTCTGCAGGACCATTCTCTCAAATAAACCCATTCTGACATCTACACTCAGCACATACAGTCATGTGAAAAAGTAAGTACACCCCCTGGAGAGTTTTATTTTTACTAAATTGAACAGATGGAATAGTAATCTTCACTTCAACACTATTGACAAATAAATGTAACCCAATTGAACAAATTACACTGAAAGATTATACTTTGGAATCATTTATTCATAACAAATCAACAGAATTGTAATTCCATAGTGCAGATAAAATAAGTCCACCCCTATCTTCAATAGCTGGTGTTTCCCCTTTGGCTGAAATAACTTCATGTAGACGTTTCTTGTAACTGTCTATCAGTCTCTTACATCGACTGAGAGGACATTTCTGCCCACTCTTCTTTACAATACTGCTTCAACTGTGTCATGTTCCCCACAGCATTTCAATAGTATTGAGATCTGGGCTTTGACTCGGCCGTTCCATAACCCTCCATTTCTTCTTCTTGAGCCATTATGTTGTAGCTTTGCTTTTGTGTTTTGGATCATTGTCCTGTTGCAAGATCCATGTTTGGTTCAGCTTCAGCTTTTTGACAGATGACCTCACATTCTCCTCAAGAATTCTCTGATACAATATAGAATTCATGGTTGAGTCAATGATAGAAAGTTGGCCAGGCCCTGAGGCAGAAAAGCAGCTTCCAAACCATAATGCAACCGCCTCCATGCTTTATGGTTGGTATGAGGTTCTTCTGTTCCATGGAGCAGAGCAGAGACTTCTTCCTTCCTGACCTCCCATGTAGGCCAAGTTTGTGCAGTCTCTTTCTGACAGTTGACTCATGCAATTCGATATTGATTGTGGCAAGAGAGGCCTGTAGATCCTTTGATGTTACCCAGGGGTTCTTAGAGACTTCTATGAGCATCTTTCGGTCAGCTCTTGGGCTGACTTTGGTGGGACGACCTGTCCTAGGTAGTTTCCCAGTGGAATTATGTACTTCGAATTGCTTGGAAATGGATTTGTAACCCCTCCCAGACTCATGGGCATCAATAATCTTTCTTCTGAGGGCCTCGGTAGGTCTTTTGATCTTTGCATGATGTGTTACCACACACCCATATGGTTAAGACCAAACCAGACCCATTGTATTATCTTTATGGAAGGCTGGACTCTCCTAAGCTTCTCTCTAATGTTTTCTAATCATTTGCACTTGTTTTGGTACCTAATTCTAATTTTTGCCATTTTATGTGATGGTAAAGGTAGGGGTGTACTAACTTTATGTGATGGTAAAGGTAGGGGTGTACTAACTTTATGTGATGGTAAAGGTAGGGGTGTACTAACTTTATGTGATGGTAAAGGTAGGGGTGTACTAACTTTATGTGATGGTAAAGGTAGGGGTGTACTAACTTTATGTGATGGTAAAGGTAGGGGTGTACTAACTTTTTCTCCATAAGGAAAAGGCATTTTAGTTTATTTTAATTGCGTAACATTTTCAAAGTTACCTTTTTTTGTGTGATTTGTTAAATTGGGTAACCTTTATCAATGAATGTGGTGGGAATTTGGCTCAAATATCCATGTGTCCAAATATGTAAAATGCACTTTTTCACTGTATCTCAGGATGGTGTGTTTGAGACTGCTTACATTGGGCCTCGGCAGCCATAGGGCCCTGCAGTAATTGAGATAGCCGTTGTGAGAGCGTAGCTCGCAATTAGTGGGTAATCTTTACCAGTCAAGCGGTTAAAAAAAAATTATGAACGTCTAATCCGACCTGGTTGGAAGCACAGAACACTCTGCTCATTAGGTATCTTCATTCCAGTATCTCTTTTCCCCCTCTTTCTCATACCCCCCCTCTCTCATCCCTCTCTCTTTGAAAAGATAATAAATTAATTCTGAGAGAAGCAAGTCTTCAATTTTACTGGATTTTTTTTTTCAAGCGAAATAAGCATTTTGTATTTAAGGGGGTTCAAGTAAATTAAGTTTTCTGTTTTGTGATGACAAGAAGTATTAGCCAAGTACAGTAATTTATGAAAAAGTGTGTTGCTTTAGTTAAAGAAGACAGGAGCACAGTGGCTATGAGAGATATGAGTGTGTATACGTGAGCGGTGCTTTCCACAGCAAAATACAACCAATGGTTCATTGAAATAACTGAGTTAGTTAATAAACCTTTTTTTTTTTTTTTTTAAGTGCATAGCCCCACAGCAATACATTTTTAATAAACATTCTCTAAGCACATCCTGCTATACTGAAATGTTTATTTCAGATCAGTGCATGCAGAGCAACAGCTACATATTGGAGGTCTCCGCCACTCAACACAACACAAAGAGAACATACAGCTTAGGTTCTAACCGTTAACACTAGTCTGTGCTTCTCATTTGCTTCTGCTTTGTTGTGTTCACCTGACAAAGTGGATGAGGCTCAGGGTAGGAGATCCAGGCCGTGTTGGCAAGCAGAGCTCTGCTTCCAGACCGGTCTCCACTCTAGGGGTCCCTTTCTATGTGAGCGAGCAGTTGCATTTTAAGAGGCCACCCTGTGGGATGGCAGTGAAATTAAAGGCCTGTAGCCTGTAGTATACCGTCGGAAGTTTACATACACTTAGGTTGAAGTTACTAATTTTTCAACCACTCCACAGATTTCATGTTAACAAACTATAGTTTTGGCAAGTCGGTTAGGACATCTACTTAGTGCATGACACAAGAAATTCTTCCAACAATTGTTTACAGACAGATTATTTCACTTATAATTCACTATATCACAATTCCAGTGGGTCAGAAGTTTACACACACTAAGTTGACTGTTGCTTAAAACAGCTTGGAAAATTCCAGAAAATTATGTCATGGCTTTAGAAGCTTCTGATATGCTAATTGAAATATTTTGAGTCAATTGGAGGTGTACCTGTGGATGTATTTCAAGGCCTACCTTTAAAATCAGTGCCTCTTTGCTCGACATCATGGGAAAATTAAAAGAAATCAGCCAAGACAATAGAAAAAAAAATGTAGACCTCCACAAGTCCAGTTCATCCTAGGGAGCATTTTCCAAACGCCTGAAGGTACCACACCTGAATCGTATGCAAGTATTAACACCATGGGATCACGCAGCCATCATACCGCTCAGAAAGGAGACGCGTTCTGTCTCCTAGAGATGAACGTACTTTGGTGCGAAAAGTGCAAATCAATCCCAGAACAACAGCAAAGGACCTTGTGAAGATGCTGGAGGAAACAGGTACAAAAGTATCTATATCCACATTAAAACGAGTCCTATATCGACAACCTGAAAGGCCGCTCAGCAAGGAAGAAGCCACTGCTCCAAAACCGCCATAGAAAAGCCAGACTACGGTTTGCAACTGCACATGGGGTGTGGAGAAATGTCCTCTGGTCTGATGAAACAAAAATAGAACTGTTTGGCCATAATGACCATTGTTATGTTTGGAGGAAAAAGAGGAGGCTTGCAAGCCGAAGAACACCATCCCAACCGTGAAGCACAGGGGGGGCAGCATCATGTTGTGGGGGTGCTTTGCTGCAGGAGGGACTGGTGCACTTCACAAAATAGATGGCATCATGAGGAAGTAAAATTGTGTAGATATATTGAAGCAACATCTCAAGACATCAGTCAGGAAGTTAAAGCTTGGTCACAAATGGGTCTTCCAAATGGACAATGACCCCAAACATACTTCCAAAGTTGTGGCAAAATGGCTTAAGGACAAGAAAGTCAAGATATTGGAGTGGCCATCACAAAGCCCTGACCTCAATCCTATAAAATATTTGTGGGCAGAACTGAAAAAGCGTGTGCGAGCAAGGAGGTCAGTTCTGTCAGGAGGAATGGGCCAAAATTCACCCAACTTATTGTGGGAAGCTTGTGGAAGGCTACCTGAAACGTTTGACCCAAGTTTACAATTTAAAGGCAATACTACCAAATACTAATTGAGTGTATGTAAACTTCTGACCTACTGGGAAAGTGATGAAAGAAAGAAATAATTCTCTCTACTATTATTCTGACATTTCACATTATTAAAATAAAGTGGTGATCCTAACTGACCTAAGGCAGGGAATTTTTACTTGGATTAAATGTCAGGAATTGTGAAAAACTGAGTTTAAATGTATTTGGCTAAGGTGTATGTAAATTTCCGACTTCAACTGTAGCCTCCTCACATTGACTCTATACCAGTATCCCTGTATATAAAATATTGACTCTGTACTGGTACCCCTGTATATAGCCTCCTCACAATGACTATGTACCTGTAAACCTGTATATAGCCTCCTCACATTGACTCTGTACCGGTACCCCTGTATATAACACATTGACTCTGTACTGGTACCCCTGTATATAACACATTGACTCTGTACTGGTACCCCTGTATATAACACATTGACTCTGTACTGGTACCCCTGTATATAACACATTGACTCTGTACTGGTACCCTTGCAAATAACACATTGACTCTGTACTGGTACCCCTGTATATAACACATTGACTCTGTACTGGTACTTCCTGTATATAACACATTGACTCTGTACTGGTACCCCTGTATATAACACATTGACTCTGTACTGGTACCCCTGTATATAACACATTGACTCTGTACTGGTACCCCTGTATATAACACATTGACTCTGTACTGGTACCCCTGTATATAACACATTGACTCTGTACTGGTACTTCCTGTATATAACACATTGACTCTGTACCGGTACCCCTGTATATAACACATTGACTCTGTACTGGTACTTCCTGTATATAACACACTGACTCTGTACTGGTACTTCCTGTATATAACACATTGACTCTGTACCGGTACCCCTGTATATAACACATTGACTCTGTACTGGTACTTCCTGTATATAACACATTGACTCTGTACTGGTACTTCCTGTATATAACACATTGACTCTGTACCGGTACCCCTGTATATAACACATTGACTCTGTACTGGTACTTCCTGTATATAACACATTGACTCTGTACTGGTACTTCCTGTATAAAACACATTGACTCTGTACCGGTACCCCTGTATATAACACATTGACTCTGTACTGGTACTTCCTGTATATAACACATTGACTCTGTACTGGTACTTCCTGTATATAACACATTGACTCTGTACTGGTACTTCCTGTATATAACACATTGACTCTGTATTGGTACTTCCTGTATATAACACATTGACTCTGTACTGGTACTTCCTGTATATAACACATTGACTCTGTACTGGTTTGAATTAATGTAAAAATACATGTCACACTATATTAGCATACAGTGCTGCATGACTAGAGCTCATGTCTCTGTCACTCCCTCTGTACTGTACTGTCTCCTCAAATGACATCTCATCATGACCGCCTTACTGAGTGCTAACAAGTTGCTAGCCAGATAACAAGCTCATACGCCTTGCAGGTGCCTTGTTGCACTGAAAATATGTTCAAATAAAGAAATAAACATTGTCTTGGCAGTGCTCAACCCATTGTGGCCTTCAGTAATGGGAGGTGTGCTGTGTTGCACAGGGCCAGGCTTCACAACACACCCAGTGGCTTATTGCTCTGTTAAACGCTGCAGAGCAACGACACCTCGTTCATGGTTGATGTGTGGCTCCTCAGCCCATACGTCTGCAGAGCAGCGGACTGCTGAATGTCTGATTTAATGCTGTGGCTCCAACTTCCCCTGATCACTTCCCCTGTCGCACGGGCCTGCTACCCTGACAGCATTCTAATGGGCAGGCCGCTGTGTTTTATAACGCTGAAAAGGCCACTAAACATCTATGACTATCTGATCCTGCCTTGACGGGCCTCCGGCAGATTTATCCTGCTGACATTTGCATAAATTGAAAACCACTCATGAGATATTGCCAACAATGCAGATTTGGCAGATTGGGCACCGGGGCGACAGTTCAATTTGATTTGTTAAAATGATAAATGTAATCATCACGCTAAAAGTTCCTTGACCAAATCCCTGCTTTCCCTCCAAGTTTTGATTACTTCAGTGTGTTCTGGAGTACAGGTACACTGGTGTTACTGAAATGATCCCCATATGTTGCTTGTGACTCTATGAATCTGTGTCTGTGAGAACTGGGAATGGCTTGTGTGGTTGTGCTGCTTTGTGTAGGATCCAGTGGTTAAATTGAGAGGGGAGCAGAGAAGGATGCCTTAGGCTGGGAGACTGCACATTGTGGCGATTGACTAGATATCTCTGAAAAATTCAGTTGGGAAAGCAAATGGTGTTGGAGACAGTTCTGTGGTTGGACCGCAGGTAGTAACCATGTGGTGGTTGTGACAGGATCCCCATTTGAAGAACATTGTCAAATGCTTGAATATCTTCTATGCTTATTGTCAATTACTCATCGCTCACGTACATTGAGTGTTCAAAACATTAGGAACACCTTCTTAATATTGAGTTACTCCACCCCTCCCCCCTTTTGCCCTCAGAACAGTCTCAATTAGTCGGGACATGGACTCTACAAGGTCAAAAGCGTTCCACAGGGATGCTGGCCCATTTTGACTCCAATGCTTCCCACAATTGTGTTAAGTTGGCTGAATGTCCTTTGGGTGGTGGACCATTCTTGATGCACACAGTGTTGCAGTTCTTGAAACATTCAAACCGGTGCGCCTGGCACCTGCTAACCAAAAACACTTCAATATTTTGTCTTGGGCATTCCCCCTCTGAACGGCACACATACACAATCCATATCTCAATTGAAATGGATCAATAAGGGATGATAGCTTTCACCTGGGTCAGTCTGTGTCATGGAAAGAGCAAGTGTTAGTAATGTTTTGTATACTGTTTATCTACTGAAATACGTTTTTAAAAACAATTCTACTCAAGAGTGGAAGTAATCTGAGAGTTTCAAATAAATAGACACATGGCATGACTGCCTTCGCTCTGTGAACTTATTAATTCTGAACACCACTAAGCTTTTAATGTAGCCACCTGTACACCGCTTGTCATGTACCCATCAGGAATACTACATCTAGACTCATTGTGAATTAGTGTCTACACACTGTCAGGCCTGGCTGTATTATTTAAACCAGAGGCTTTACTTATTCATGGTGCTGGAGACCAGTAAGCTCTGATGTAACACAGGGGACCGGGGAGCAGAGAGGCTAGCCCTCAGAGTACACTATATAAACCCACCAGGCCACAGGAAAGGTTGAGAGCTTAAGGGAGTGGGTCTGATTTCTGTGTTGATTCAATATGGCCATGCCTGTATGGGTCTGATTTCTGTGTTGATTCAATATGGCCATGCCTGTATGGGTCTGAGAGTGTATTCAATATGGCCATGCCTGTATGTGTCTGAGAGTGTATTCAATATGGCCATGCCTGTATGGGTCTGAGAGTATATTCAATATGGCCATGCCTGTATGGGTCTGAGAGTGTATTCGATATGGCCATGCATGTATGGGTCTGAGAGTATATTCAATATGGCCATGCCTGTATGTTTCTGAGAGTGTATTCAATATGGCCATGCCTGTATGGGTCTGAGAGTGTATTCAATATGGCCATGCCTGTATGGGTCTGAGAGTATATTCAATATGGCCATGCCTGTATGTGTCTGAGAGTGTATTCAATATGGCCATGCCTGTATGTGTCTGAGAGTGTATTCAATATGGCCATGCCTGTATGTGTCTGAGAGTGTATTCAATATGGCCATGCCTGTATGTGTCTGAGAGTGTATTCAATATGGCCATGCCTGTATGGGTCTGAGAGTATATTGAATATGGCCATGCCTGTATGTGTCTGAGAGTGTATTCAATATGGCCATGCCTGTATGGGTCTGAGAGTGTATTCAATATGGCCATGCCTGTATGGGTATGAGAGTGTATTCAATATGGCCATGCCTGTATGGGTATGAAAGTGTATTCAATATGGCCATGCCTGTATGGGTCTGAGAGTGTATTCAATATGGCCATGCCTGTATGGGTCTGAGAGTATATTCAATATGGCCATGCCTGTATGGGTCTGAGAGTGTATTCAATATGGCCATGCCTGTATGGGTATGAAAGTGTATTCAATATGGCCATGCCTGTATGGGTCTGAGAGTGTATTCAATATGGCCATGCCTGTATGGGTCTGAGAGTGTATTCAATATGGCCATGCCTGTATGGGTCTGAGAGTGTATTCAATATGGCCATGCCTGTATGGGTCTGAGAGTGTATTCAATATGGCCATGCCTGTATGGGTCTGAGAGTGTATTCAATATGGCCATGCCTGTATGGGTCTGAGAGTGTATTCAATATGGCCATGCCTGTATGGGTCTGAGAGTGTATTCAATATGGCCATGCCTGTATGGGTTTGAGAGTGTATTCAATATGGCCATGCCTGTATGGGTATGAAAGTGTATTCAATATGGCCATGCCTGTATGGGTTTGAGAGTGTATTCAATATGGCCATGCCTGTATGGGTTTGAGAGTGTATTCAATATGGCCATGCCTGTATGGGTATGAAAGTGTATTCAATATGGCCATGCCTGTATGGGTCTGAGAGTGTATTCAATATGGCCATGCCTGTATGGGTCTGAGAGTGTATTCGGGTATTGATCAGGGAAAGAAGTTAGTGTATGCACTGTAGTAAAAAAAAGTGGATGTAAAGTGTCCAGTGACATCGTTACTGAGAGAGAACCTAAAAAGGCAGTTAGGCTGCGTCTACACAGTCAGCCCAATTCTGTTATTTTATTCCACTGATTGGTCTTTTGACCCCAATCGCATCAGATCTTTAACGTCAGATATTTTTCAAGCTGCTGTTATTTTACTGCTGCTCTTTCATTCATTATTTGTTATTTAAATTTTTTACTTAAAACTTATTTTTCTTTAAACTGCATTGTTGGTTAAGGGCTTGTTAGTAAGCATTTCACTGTAAGGTCTACACCTGTTGTATTGTTGGTTAAGGGCTTGTTAGTAAGCATTTCACTGTAAGGTCTACACCTGTTGTATTGTTGGTTAAGGGCTTGTTAGTAAGCATTTCACTGTAAGGTCTACACCTGTTGTATTGTTGGTTAGGGCTTGTTAGTAAGCATTTCACTGTAAGGTCTACACCTGTTGTATTGTTGGTTAAGGGCTTGTTAGTAAGCATTTCACTGTAAGGTCTACACCTGTTGTATTGTTGGTTAGGGCTTGTTAGTAAGCATTTCACTGTAAGGTCTACACCTGTTGTATTGTTGGTTAAGGGCTTGTTAGTAAGCATTTCACTGTAGGGTCTACACCTGTTGTATTGTTGGTTAAGGGCTTGTTAGGAAGCATTTCACTGTAAGGTCTACACCTGTTGTATTGTTGGTTAGGGCTTGTTAGTAAGCATTTCACTGTAAGGTCTACACCTGTTGTATTCGGTGCATGTGAAAAATACATTTTGATTTGATTTGAAATATCAGAATTGTCCTTCCTCTGTAAACGCAGCCTAACTGCTTTTGTGCTCTGGATTCAGTTCCCCTTTTAAACAGAATATTTAAACTTCTTCTTAGCAGACCTACACTTACGTATGTAATAATCCTGCAATACCTTTCAACTAATGTGTCTAACTGTAATCTTAGTTGGCAACATTAAGTTGATTGTGTAATTTTGAACAGAACTGAATTATAAGTCTGAATGTTTTTTTTTTTTACAGTTGTATTATTGGGCAATAGAATACACTCCAATATATCCCTGCTATTTATAAATGGCCATACGGAGCCTTTAAGAGTTTGTCCATGGTGCTTGCTTTCATCTCTGTGTGACTTCTTTATAGATTGGGGCCAGAATAAATACAATGAAAGGAACAAACAGAAAACCCATTGTCAAGCATTGTACCTTTTTATTTGCCACCTCGGGCCCTAAAAATATATTACAAAATGTCACAATGACGGAAAATGCAGCGTGAAAACACACTCTGGCCTCAATCACATGTTTTGGTAATAAAATGTTGAGATGGAATTACATTTAGAAAGAAAAGCATTTGAAGATAAAAATGGGCGGGAGAAAAAAAGATGCTCACGAAAGTACATGAGTCAGTCAGTGGCAGAGGCAGATATGGTTGTATGAGTATGGATGGATGAGGGATGCCAGGCAGGTGTCAGACATGGTTGCAGTGAGAGTGGAGAGGACCAATGGTAGGAGCTGCTGTGTGCTGCCCTCGCCTCATTAATTTGCCCTGGGAGACAGCTTGCAAACAGCATGATTTAGTAGCCAGAGATGCGAGGAGTGGCTGGGCCGGCAATGTACATCCAGCACGACGCTAAAACGAGCCAACAAGCCCCATCTATTACCCAGCTAAATGAACAAAGAACAGCGTAAAATCAAGCTAATTTTAATCAAAGGAGACTCGCTGTGCGGGCGGTGAGCTCAAAATTAAAACAGAGAGCAATTCATCTTGACCCGAGCACACTGTGCCAAAGTGGTGGTCCTCTCCTCGCCTTCCAATCAGAATGGATCCTGCCATATGTCTAGGAGGAGTGAAGGAGCATGGAGGATGTTACATGTAGTATTATGCCCTCTGGGTGGGCCTTATCATGATCTACCTCTGGATTATAACAGTCACTATAATCCCACTATACTATAACTCACTGTAATCACTGGTAATCTGATGAATTACACCTATAATCCAGAAAGGGAATCGTGGGGATAATGACAAAAAGACAGCTATGGATAGATTATATCGTAGATGTTTTAGGAAGTGGTTTTGGAAATATTGCAATAACAATGGTGGTGATTAACCTGTTACTCTGTTACTATTGCGAGCCCATCAATGAAACATGCCCAAAGGACTACCATTTAAAGTTACACCGAAAGAAAGACATTTGAAAGAAGAAAAGTTTATCTTTTTAATGCCTGAACACTAACTTTAATTATATATACCCCAAGAACTTCAATTAACCATTTGAACAGAAAAATCTATACGAAACAGATGTCCAAACCCCCATTTTTCACCTCAACTGAAATAATCTTTCCAGAAGGCAGTGGATGAATAAATCAAGTTACCTACCAGGGCAATCTGTTCGATCTGAAACTTTGATTCTACGCCCTGCCTTTATTCATCAATAATGAGTAATGATACAGGTATGATTCCAAGAATCGCCAGCGAGCAGCAGTGAGGAAACCATATATTGGTAAAGGAATGTCAATATGTCCTAATACTGTACAGTTACTATAACAGATGCAGGATAACGGGGAACACTGGGTTAAACATTTTTTGTTTTTTTTGTTGATTTTGATAACTGAGCAAGTTCTGAGGAGACTGTCCTGAAAAAACAAACTGTTCATCATTTGATTGAACATGTTTCAGATGAGATGCTTGTATTATTAAAATGGCCTCTCTTTCTCTCGCTCTTTTCCATGACCTGCTGCTGTGTCTACCTGGATCTACTGTAAACAGGTGAGTACCTCTTCTCCTTGATATCATTTGATTGAAATGCACGAAACCTTCACCAACACCATACAGACAAAACAAACACTGATCATTACTCAAGGTTGAGGCAAAGTGAATGCAATGCCACAGTATGCCGTAGCCTGGGCTCAGCACACAGATAGCAACTGACATTAGAGACTAGACACTATCACCGGGGAGAAATAGGAACATTTATCTGACTCATCTGGAGACTTCCATCTGCGGCAGGCTGCTCCTAGGCAAGGAGTATTGTGATTTTCCATTGAAAAGCGCTACCATTGTACCATTCAATAATTCATCAGCAGGAACAGTACTCTCAGATCTCATGTTCCCTGCATTGCGCCTGCTGTCTCTGGGGTTTTGATGTGGCGAGCGAGTGTAACACAATGCCTGTATCTCAACACTCGCACCTGTAAATAGGGAGCCAGTTACACCACCATGCAGGCACTTGTGTATGTGTGTGAATGTCTTCTAAATATGGCATCACTCAGCATGTCCTCCATCACCCCCACACAGTCTCTCTCTCCCTGTCTCTCTCTCTTCTCTCTCCTTTTCATAAACACCAGAGACGCTCATGCTCTCTTGTTGACTCCTCAGTCTGAAGGAAAGAGAGAGAGATTTCTATGCCAAGAGCTAGGCGAAGTAGGATGCCGCGTATTCACAGCCCTATTGATTTTCGGCAGCCTGCGCTGAAAGTAACCTTGTGTGTGTGTGTGTATGTGTGTGTGTGTGGGCCGCCCTACATATCTGTCAGTCCCAAAAAGTTGCTAGATGCCAAGAATTCATTTTCTCAACCAGCAGCACCATTTAAAGGGACATGTTGTGTACCTGGGGTTTCTAGATGAGTAGACCTTGACTGGAGAGTGAACCCTGGCTGCTTGCATCACAAGCCCATCTCCTTCTCACTACTGTATTACTAAGTGCTCTGTCCCACTCCCCACTAACATGTAACTTCACTGTAACTGGATCACAATCAGTGAGAGGTGACTGCTCAGTCAAACAGGGCCGGGTTTGCCATGAAAATGCTCTTAGCCTGCTCATGTCAACTTGAGCCTCTCCACATGGTGGACTGTGATTAGTAATTGGTGGGGGGAAAGAGGCTGGAATATTCTAGACTTCAGGGAATGCCATTAAAAGTTTGGTTGCGTGCCAGTCGTACATTATGATCTCAGAAAGCAAGCAGATCTGGCAGGGCTTGTGTCACGTGTATTTTCAGGTGATTTGATGCCAACTTTGAAGTTTAATACCAACTTTGATATCCCTTTGCAAAGCACTTAAACACATAGTAAAGGGCACATTTTATTAATGTCTGATGTTAGGACTTAGCATTGACTGTTTCTGGTGACATAATCATATCCTTTTAGCTTTTATGCACCATTTTAAATTTTACATATTTAATCATATATTATTTCTATATAGGGTAATTGCCTCTAGAAACAGTGTTGGGTTTCAACTTTTGAGGAGTTGAAGCATGAAGTGTTCTCTTCATACAGTTCCTCTGTCTCTCTCTCTCTCTTTCTCTCTCTCGCTGTCTCTGTCAGTGTGTGTGTGTGTGTGTCTGTGTGTGTGTGTGTGTGTGTGTGTGTGTGTGTGTGTGTGTGTGTGTGTGTGTGTGTGTGTGTGTGTGTGTGTGTGTGTGTGTAGTAGGTTCAGGTCTAGCATTGAAACGTATGTGCTAAGATAGTGAGGTGACTGTTGACTTCACACCACTGCCTCTTCTCCTGTAGAACTTTATCTCACCACATACACCACATACACCACATACACCTACACATACACCACATACACCACATACACCTACACATACACCTACACATACACCACATACACCACATACACCACATACACCTACACATACACCACATACACCACATACACCACATACACCTACACATACACCACATACACCACATACACCACATACACCACATACACCTACACATACACCACATACACCTACACATACACCACATACACCTACACACACACCACATACACCACATACACCTACACATACACCACATACACCACATACACCTACACACACCACATACACCACATACACCTACACACACACCACATACACCACATACACCTACACATACACCACATACACCTACACATACACCACATACACCTAACATACACCTACTCATACACCGCTGACTCTTCTCCTGTAGAACTTCATCACACCACATACACCACATACACCTACACACACACCACATACACCACATAGACCTACACATACACCACATACACCACATACACCTACAAATACACGGCTGCCTCTTCTCCTGTAGAACTTCATCACACCACATACACCACATACACCACATACACCTACACACACACCACATACACCACATAGACCTACACATACACCACATACACCACATACACCTACAAATACACGGCTGCCTCTTCTCCTGTAGAACTTCATCACACCACATACACCACACACACACCACATACACCACATAGACCTACACATACACCACATACACCTACAAATACACTGCTGGCTCTTCTCCTGTAGAACTTCATCACACCACATACACCACATACACCTACACACACACACCACATACACCACATAGACCTACACATACAGCACATACACCACATACACCTACAAATACACCGCTGGCTCTTCTCCTGTAGAACTTCATCACACCACATACACCACATACAACTACACACACACCACATACACCACATAGACCTACACATACACCACATACACCACATACACCACATACACCTACAAATACTATGATTTGTTTGTTTACTGTGTAACTCTGTATTGTTTTTGTCGCACTGCTTTGCTTTGTCTTGGCCAGGTCGCAGTTGCAAATGAGAACTTGTTCTCAACTGACCTACCTGGTTAAATAAAGGTGAAATAAAATAAATAAATAAAAAATACACCGCTGGCTGAACGTCATCTCACCACTACATCCTTTTTTCTTTTGCTTCTTTCTCTCACTTTTCTTGTTTTAACTCAGTCAGTGCTCTTATACTGTACGTGTTTGTCATGCAGAGATGGAGAGGTGTTTATTAGGCAAAGCTGCCTTATTGATCATTGTGTAAACAAACAAGCCAGCCCTGAGCTCCCATTGTGTGCTCTCATTTCCGTGACACTAGTTTAGAAAATGTTAGTTTTTCATTTCTATAACTGAAAGCTTTAGGTGCATGTTTTCTATGTGTATAGAGCAGCGGTCACCAACCTTTTTTGAGTCTAGATAACTTTGAGTCAAAATGCAAGGCGGGAACTACTGTTCATCATTTTTGTATTTTTACATGACTTCAAAAACATAAGCTTTATGCTACATTAGCCATATTCGTCTTTGCTTGAATTGCCCTGCCAATGCAAGTTCTCAGCATTTTAGGTAGGCTATATGATCACACTGGTAATAGACCAGTTGTTGGTTTGGTGTGGCTACGTGAAGCCCCTCAGCGGTCCCTTCACACCTCACAGCCCCGGCTGATTACTCTTCCTCCTTCGTGGACCCACAGGGCCTGGGGCAGCTGGAGGCAGGGTGCTAATGGCCCTTCATGGGACATCATACTGTCTCCTTCTGCCTCCCTCTGGGACATCACGGTCTTCTTACCACTGGGGGCTCTCTGGACAAGTGTCTACACAGTGAGCGAAATTTCCCAAATATATAAAGCCAGTAGTAACTTTTTCAATGGAATGGGATTTTCAGTGGATGATAAGACAAACATCTGCAGCAGCTACCTGCTGACCATAGGCTAAAGCATCCCAACTACAGGGATAAGAACATGACTGTATAAGTCACTGTCAAGAATCTCAGTAAAAAGCCTTGACATTTAGCAATGCATGTATGATAAAGGCTGACTATATAAGAAAACCAGACGTAAAGCAATCGCCACAAGAATCCAATGTATTCTTATTAAGAATAGAAAGATACACTATATATACAAAAGTATATGGACACCCCCTCCTGCTGGCTTTCACAGATTCTGCCGTTACTCTCCTGAAGTTGCCACTAATAGGCTACATGAGGAGTGTGGAATGCCAATTTATCTATTTCTACCGATCTGTGTGGCAGTTATGGTTTTCATATGCAAATGTTCGCCGAACAGTTTCATTTAATTTATAATTGAAATGCATTTTCGTATCTTTGTCATGTGGTTAATCAAAATTATCTAAATGGAAATGATACAAACCTTGTTTAAGGGATAAGAGGTCGTCAGTTAGGCCTATTTTATGATGTTTCCACTGGATCACAGCATGACGTTTCCCTTTCACGCTAAGTGGTTATCAAAAAAAAGAGAGCTGTAAAGATTTTTTAAATACATTGAGGAGCTATTGTCATTTTCAATGGATAATAAAACAGACTTTATTTGCGTGCTGTTTGAGGTGAAGAAAACACTACTTTAAGAAGCTCCACAGCTCATTAGTGGTGGTGCATTAAGCCAATCAGAAATACTATCAGATCCCCAAATGGGCACATTTTATAGGCCTACATTTGTGCGCAAGGCCAGGTAGCCTATAGGCAGGCTTCTATGCATAATCAGGTGCACGTCCTTACTCATAGTTGACAGGAGCGCTCCAAACAAAAGACAATGGCTAAATTGACAAAACTCATAAATGGAATGAAATAAACCAAGAAGTGTAGCACAGGTGTCACGGCTGGTGGAAGGCAGGACCCAAGGCGCAAAGCTGTAGTCAATCGACATACTTTATTGTCGGTATTTACAAAAACAACAAAAGGAAAGGACGCAACCATGAACTGATGTGTGACATGCACAAACAATAACCCAGACACAGGTGGGACTCCCCAATTAGAGACAATGCATGGCAGCTGCCTCTAATTGGGGACCAACAAAACCAAACATAGATTTTTCTAGAAACCTCCCCTCTGTCAGGCCCTGATAATCACCTCCAGACCAACATAAAGATGGCTAGAGGCCTCCCTATAGTCAGGACCTGAATCACCTCCAGACCAACATAAAAATGGCTAGAGGCCTCCCTATAGTCAGGACCTGACAGTCACCTCCAGACCAACATAAAGATGGCTAGAGGCCTCCCTATAGTCAGGACCTGACAGTCACCTCCAGACCAACATAAAGATGGCTAGAGGCCTCCCTATAGTCAGGACCTGACAGTCACCTCCAGACCAACATAAAGATGGCTAGAGGCCTCCCTATAGTCAGGACCTGACAGTCACCTCCAGACACTAACAATCAAATGCAAACAATTCACACAATGAAGTTCTGAAACAATTAATGTGCACAAATTGGCAGGAGAAAGATGGAAAGAGATGTGCATTGTGCGTCTTAACCACACTCCCCTTCTTGGACTGTGCCATTCTTAATGGATTAGTTCACTGAGATGGGCTCGAATTAGACAGGTGTCTCGTGTGCCATAAAAAAAATAGATACTGTATATTTGCTACTGCTCGACTGAAAATGATCTTGGTTGACCAACAGCCTGTCGACCAAACAATCGACCAGTCGACTAATTGGGGTCAGCCCTACAAGTTGCTAATAACAACACAAGCCTATTGATAAACTTTTGTACTCATTCATTGCAGCTGCAGTGCTGGTTGTAGCGCGAGTGGAAGTAGGGAGAATGCGCATCTTATGGATTATAAAAGTGTTGACAGTGCTGAGTAAAAAAACATGAACTCACTCATAAAAACAGCGTCTCTTTGCTGTATTCGTTGACAGTCTCTCTCTAGTCATGGTTTTAGAAATCTCACAGTATCAACTTTGCTGTAGCTGTGTTTTATGCCTACTGTTGTACATTACTGCAGACACAGTAATCTGAGCCATCCGATTGGCCAGTGGTAGGCCTATAGTGCACTTGATTTGCTCCCCCCGGGAAGGCAGAGTTTGTACCTTCAGACACATGAACTTATATAAAATACCCGATACGCAGGGCAGCTGAATCAGGTGTACCTACCACTAACCGCGCAAGACTAATTAAAGAATAGGAACGTAAGTCTTATTGTTGTTTTTTATTAAAATGTTTGGTGATCGACCGTGCGATCGTGATCAACCGGTTGGTGACCACTGGTGTAGAGAATCAGATACGGAGGGTATTGTAACACCTCTTGTAGGAAGCAAATCTCACAAGACTAGAATCGGGGGATTGCATTTTGTAAAGTGTCTGAGGGCAGCGTCCATCTGTTTCTCATGTAGTCTTTGAATCCCTTGTCTTTTCTACAGTAATGACAGTGTTTGATTACATGTTGTCTCCCAAAGATTTGGAAAAGGTCACACCAGCTTGAATGGGCGTGCTGTCATCTGTTGGATTTTATGTTCAGTGCAATACTGAGGGGAGTAATGTGGGCCAGCCAGCACCACTGACAAATCACTAGGAGCCAGGGAGGATGTGTATCTGCCTTCTCATGTGTGTGAGGGTATTCTCTGGTGGTCTGTCTCAGCAGGGGGCTCTGTCTGTGCCCATGAGCAGAGGAGAGTGGGGGGGAGGGAGACAGGCAGGGGAGGATGTGATGTGGCCAGGGGAGATATTAAGGTTGGCTCACCAAGGAAATGACAACAATAAGCAGCATCTAAGGATCTGAGGATACTGGCAACTCCTCTGAGATGACGCCTGCGCCTCCTAATCCAGCACTTCTGTTGTAATTGATTTTTCTCTCTAGGCTCAGTCAGAAGTTCATGCTTATTCCAACTTTGTCCTGTCTCCCAAAGCTACCCAGAGGGGGCACGTGCGGTATCCTAATATCTGCTCCCTTCGAGAAGGGAACAGGCAGGCAGTGTTCCTGGTGGCCCAGAGGTCTCTGGGCGCTGCCAGAGTGTTGTGTCAGAGGAAGCAGAGTGTGTGAAGTCGGAGAGGATACCTAGTGTGGGGATAAATGGGAGGAATTTAGTGCCAACAGCAAACAAGGCCTTAGGGATCCTACGCTCCCCATAAGCAGCTGTCTGGCTAAAAGGGAGAGGAGACGCACCAGTAGTGTGCTGCCCAGATCTGGGGCTCATATTTTTTTATCCTCACAGCTCTTCACCCAGGCCCCCTCCTTTAGTGTTCTGTCTCTCCCTCTCTCGCTCTCTCTGGCTCACTCATTCTTTCCCGCCATCTCTTTCTCTCTCAACTTCTAAAAGCGGTGCAGTCTTAGGTCACTCTTACAACTTATTTGTATTCTTTCTTGTGCCACTCATGATTCGTTTGTGAAGTCAGTTTCCATTCACATAAGTTAGGCCTACTGCCAACGCATCTGAGAATGACATTTCAAAAGAACAAGAAGGCGCAGTGTTTCCTTGACAACGTCTTAATTAAAACCAGGCCTCCATTCACGCTTCTGAAGTATTTTGAGGATTTCAGATTTGAATGATCAATGCTCTACAAAAGATTTGAAATGTCTACAAATGTTACCGTTCATGCTTTCAGAGATTTACTTTACTCTGAGTATTATGTAATGCTAATTAAACAAATACAGCGCAGTGTAATTTAAATCTAGCGAAAATAATCTATGGAACCTTTCTCTGCTTTACAATTGCATTGGCAGGTAACCATGACGGTGCGTGAATTGAGGCTATTCAACACAAAAGGCCATTCAGCCAGACCTGAAATCAAAAGACTGAATATCTGTTACTGCTATATTTTTTGGGGGTCCATGATTTTCTGTCTTGTGGTTTATGATATATAACTGATTTGCACAAATGAGTCAGCTGGGTATTCTCTGGCCTTCCAATGTGACTCGCACACTACAGCCAATGAGAAATAGCCCGGTGTCCCATGCAAGGTCTGTTCCATGCAGGGCCTTATAGCCCAGTGTTCCATGTAGGGTCTGTGCCACGCATGTGTGCGTGTGTCTGGTGTGTGCACAAAGTAGATGTCCTAACCGACTTGCCAAAACTATAGTTTGTTAACATGAAATCTGTGGAGTGGTTCAAAAATTAGTTTTAATGACTTCAACATAAGTGTATGTAAACTTCCGACTTCAACTGTAAAGCAGGCAGACAGGCATCGAGGCATTCAGTTACTGTTTGAATGAACGTTTGAATGGGCAAAACGAGTTTGCTAAGCGACTTGGAGTATGATATGATCTTCGGTGCCAGGCACGCCAGATCCAGTATCTCAAATGACCGCCCTCCTGGGGTTTCACGCACGACAGTGTCTAAGGTTTCCTGAGAATGGTGCGACAAACAAAAATCATCTAGTTAGCGGCAGTCCTGTGAGGCGAGAAACAGCTCGTTAATGAGAGGTCGAAGGATGGCAGTCCTGCTAAAACAGATTGTAGAAGAATGGCATGCTAACAGGCGAGCCACAAACATAAAATAACATCAGCAGTACAACAGTGCTGTGCAGAACGGCATCTTGGAATGCACAACTCATCTATCTTTGTCACGGATGGGCTATTGCAGCTGTTGACCACACCAGGTTCCACTCCTATCAGCTAAATACTAGAAGAAGCGGCTCCAGTGGGCACGCGATCACCAACACTAGACAATTGAGTGGAAAAACATTGCTTGGCCCGGCGAATCCTGTTGCATCATGCTGATGAGTCAGGATTTGGCATAAGCAGCATGAGACCATGGACCCATCTTGCCTGATGTCGTCGGTACAGGCTGTGGCGGTGGTGTACCTTCATCCAATCTGCAGCAACTGCGTGATGCCATTGCGTCAACATGAACCAACATCCCTGTGGAACGTTTCCAACTTGTAAACTCTCCAAAGGATCCAAGCTGTTCTGGAGGTTAAGGGGGGCACACCCGGTACTCGATGGGTGTACCTAATACTGAAGTTTATATGCTGCTATTCAAAGCATTTTGTAAGAACAAAAATATTTATTAATTCAAACTATTGAAGTGCCATGATGCTTTTAGCTGGAAGAAAACAGTCATAATTACACTGAACATAAATATATACGCAACATGCAACAATTTCAAAGATTTTACTGAGTTACAGTTCATATAAGGAAATCAGTAAATTGAAGTAAATTCATTAGTCTCTGATCTATGGATTTCACATGACTGGGAATACAGATATACATCTGTTGGTCACAGATACCTTAAAATATGTGGTAGGGGCGTGGATTAGAAAACCAGTCAGTATCAGGTGTGACCACCATTTGCCCAATGCAGTGTGACACATCTCCTTTGCATAGAGTCGATCAGGATGTTGATTGTGGCCTGTGTAACGTTGTCTCACTCCTCTTCAATGATTGTGCAAAGTTGCTGTATATTGGCGGGAATTGGAACACGCTTTCGTACACGTTGATCCAGAGCATCCCAAACATGCTCAATGGGTGTCATGTCTGGTGAGTATGCAGGCCATGGAAGAACAGGGACATTTTCAGCTTCCAGGAATTGTGTACAGATCCTTTTTTATTTATTTATTATTATTATTTATATTTTTTTCCTTGCGGCATGGGGCCGTGCGTTATCATGCTGAAACATGAGGTGATGGCGGTGGATGAATGGCACGACAATGGGCCTCAGGATCTCGTCACGGTATCTCTGTGCATTCAAATTGCCATCGATAAGATGCGTTTGTGTTTGTTATCTGTAGCTTATGCCTGCCAGCCAATACCATAATCCCACCTCCACCATGGGGCACTCTGTTCACAACGTTGACATCAGCAAACCGCACGCCCACACAACACCATACACACTGTCTACCATCTGCCCGTTACTGTTGAAACCGGGATTAATCCGTGAAGAGCACACTTCTCCGGCGTGCCAGTGTCCATCGAAGGTGAGCATTTGCCTACTGAAGTCGGTTACGACGCCGAACTGCAATCAGGTCAAGACCCTGGTGAGGATGACGAGCACGCAGATGAGCTTCCCTGAGAAGGTTTCTGACAGTTTGTTTAGAAATTATTAGGTTGTGCAAACCCACAGTTTCATCAGCTGTCCGAGTGGCTGGTCTCAGACGATCCCGCAGGTGAAGAAGTCGGATGTGGAGATCCTTGGCTGGCGTGGTTACACGTGGTCTGCGATTGTGAGGTCGGTTGGACGTACTGCCAAATTCTCTAAAACAACGTTGGTGGCGGCTTATGGTAGAGAAATTAACATTAAATTCTCTGGAAACATCTCTGGTGGTTATGCATGCTCCCTCCAAACTGTTGTGACAAAACTGCACATTTTAGTGGCCTTTTATTTCACCTCTGTAATGATCATATTGTTTAATCAGCTTCTTGACATGCCACGCCTGTCAGGTGGATGGATTATCTTAGAAAATGATAAACGCTCACGGATGTAAACAAATTTGTGCACAGTATTTGAGAGAAATAAGCTTTTTGTGCGTATGGGACATTTCTGGGTTATTTTATTTAATCTCATGAAACATGTGACCGACACTTTACATGTTGCGTTTATATATTTGTTCAGTATACATTAGTATGGGCATTGAACCAGATATAATGTCTCAGAACTAACTGATCATTTTCGTGGTCTTTTCTTTGTATCCACTCCGTTTTATCCTTTAAAGAGGTCAGTTCTTCCTCTTTTAATGAGGCTCCAGTATTGGTAGGATAATTTATCACATCGATGCACCGAAGGTAAAAAGGAAAAAGTGTGCATGTTCATATATACATTTGAGAGAAAAAAAACTGTATGCATTTCATCAATATTCAATAACCTACATTTCCTGATATTGCCTCTGTTCGGCCCTGTAGTTCATCTTTTAAATATGCCATTTCTGAAAGCAAAAATGCTGATGTGAATGTTTCAAACATAATGTCAGCAGTGTTCCCCATTGTACTGATAACGCAGCCAATAATTGCTTACCTGCTCTGAATGGAAATGTCAAATGTCTCCCTACTGATTGGTTCACAGATATTGGACAGACACAGTGGTTTGGATTAGTTTTTCTGCGTTTATCACCATTTGCTGGCAGAGATGAAGACCCTAAAGGTCACGGTTGCTTTGTTAGCAACAGAAAACCATTTACCTCATTCAGGGAGAATGTCTACGTGGTGATTGCTGCCTTGTTTACCTACGCGGTCCTGTTTATGAGGGAACCTCTACTACCCAATGCTCTCTGAAGAGTCTAACCTTAACACGTGAATCAGAAGGTATCTGTATATGCGTGGTACAGTCTCTCTTTAGATGCACTTCCTGTGTTCTAAGATGAAGTTTGCGGGAGAGCGGTAAGGAGACGAGAGAGCAAGGCCGCCTTATACTGATAACAGCTCCAGTGGAAACAGATTAAAATGAAGCAGAGCAGCAATGCATATCTAGGACATTTTGTTACTGGAGCCGAATGTATTCTTTTTGACCCTATCTGTAATGACTGCTTCTGCTGCATCGAGACAGGGCTAAACCATTAGATCAGACCCAGTCTATTCATGCCTGTTTTGCATTGGAATACGAGGCGATACGTAGAGACGGAGTGTCAACACTCCGCAGCAGCTCTCTGTGTATGCCTCTCATCCTGGTGATGACACATGCTCCATGCTGCCTACATGTCATGGAGCTACAGGGATCTCTAAGCACAAGTGTCCTTGTGTCTTGTATTGTGGGTTGTTTTGTGTTTGAGCCTTTTCCAGTCAGTATTAGAATGTGAACAATTGAGTTTATAATTCGCTAACCTTATTTATAAAAATAAGAAGAAACGTTTTTACCTTTATTAAACTAGGCAAGTCAGTTAAGAACAAATTCTTATTTAGAATGACGGCCTACACCGGCCAAACCTGGACGACGCTGGGCTAATTGTGCGCCGCCCTATGGGACTCCCAATCACGGCCGGTTATGATACAGTCTGGATTCGAACCAGGTTCTCTGTAGTGGTGACTAGCACTATGTCGTAGAATATAGAGCCAGGGTTTCAGCAAGCCAGCATTACATCTGACATTCCGTTTAAAGGAGGCTTCTACAGCCTCTTATCATATGTACGCTACAGGGTTTCAGTGCTTCTACAGCCTCTTATCATATGTACGCTACAGGGTTTCAGTGTTTCTACAGCCTCTTATCATACGTACGTTACAGGGTTTCAGTGTTTCTACAGCCTCTTATCATACGTACGCTACAGGGTTTCAGTGTTTCTACAGCCTCTTATCATACGTACGCTACAGGGTTTCAGTGTTTCTACAGCCTCTTATCATACGTACGCTACAGGGTTTCAGTGTTTCTACAGCCTCTTATCATACGTACGCTACAGGGTTTCAGTATTTCTACAGCCTCTTATCATACGTACGTTACAGGGTTTCAGTGTTTCTACAGCCTCTTATCATACGTACGCTACAGGGTTTCAGTGTTTCTACAGCCTCTTATCATACGTACGCTACAGGGTTTCAGTGTTTCTACAGCCTCTTATCATACGTACGCTACAGGGTTTCAGTGTTTCTACAGCCTCTTATCATACGTACGCTACAGGGTTTCAGTGTTTATACAGCCTCTTATCATACGTACGCTACAGGGTTTCAGTGTTTCTACAGCCTCTTATCATACGTACGCTACAGGGTTTCAGTGTTTCTACAGTCTCTTATCATACGTACGCTACAGGGTTTCAGTGTTTCTACAGCCTCTTATCATACGTACGCTACAGGGTTTCAGTGTTTCTACAGCCTCTTATCATACGTACGCTACAGGGTTTCAGTGTTTCTACAGCCTCTTATCATACGTACGCTACAGGGTTTCAGTGTTTCTACAGCCTCTTATCATACGTACGCTACAGGGTTTCAGTGTTTCTACAGCCTCTTATCATACGTACGCTACAGGGTTTCAGTGTTTCTACAGCCTCTTATCATACGTACGCTACAGGGTTTCAGTGTTTCTACAGCCTCTTATCATACGTACGCTACAGGGTTTCAGTGTTTCTACAGCCTCTTATCATACGTACGCTACAGGGTTTCAGTGTTTCTACAGTCTCTTATCATACGTACGCTACAGGGTTTCAGTGTTTCTACAGCCTCTTATCATACGTACGCTACAGGGTTTCAGTGTTGAAGGTGACTGAAGGTATAGTGTAATGGATGATTGTGATTTGCTAAATGGTAGACCCATCCTGTGCTCAGTAATGTCAGTGCTGCATTGCAGAGCTAAGCAGTCAGCGTGGCAGCCTCTCAATGCAACGCATCCCTTAAATCCACTTCAACCGCCAGCGCTGTCATGGATATAGAGATCCCATATATCATGTCTACATGGATTACCCTGAAGGCAGCTAAGTCTGGCTTAAACAGCTCTGAGAGTTTAATTCTGCCAGTCAGAGCCTAACCAGAGCGCTGTTTCATTATCAGCCATGCACCAGTGATCAGGCGGAACTCTGAACACTCGGGCCTAGGAAGGGAAAGCCTTGATTTATTTATTTTTTTATTGAAAGGGGAAGGGGTTACTCACACATGCACAGTCACACAACGCTCACACCCCTTCCTGCTTTTGATTCAATGCGGCCGGCAATCTCACACCGTGATGCTACATGTCCTATTAATCATTGACAACAATTCTGTGCAAGTTGGTATCTAAATGTGAGAATGTGAAGCCTGCTCTGTTCCTGCTGTTCCCTGGTGACTGTGATCAAATCAAATCATTTTATTTGTCACATGCGCCAAATACGACAGGTGTATACAAATGTTTTTCTGAGGGCTTTGCTGACTTCTTTTGATTTTCCCATGATGTCGAGCAAAGAGGCACTGAGTTTGAAGGTAGGCCTTGAAATACATCCACAGGTACACTTACAATTGATTTAAATGATGTAAATTAGCCTATCAGAAGCTTCTAAAGACATGACATCATGACTTCAACCTAAGTGTATGTAAACTTCCGACTTCAACTGCACATATTACCTCAATTACCTCGACTAACCTTTACCTCCGCACATTGACTCTGTACTGGTACTTCCTGTATATAGCACATTGACTCTGTACTGGTACTTCCTGTATATAGCACATTGACTCTGTACTGGTACTTCCTGTATATAACACATTGACTCTGTACTGGTACCCCTGTATATAACACATTGACTCTGTACTGGTACCCCTGTATATAACACATTGACTCTGTACTGGTACTTCCTGTATATAACACATTGACTCTGTACCGGTACCCCTGTATATAACACATTGACTCTGTACTGGTACTTCCTGTATATAACACATTGACTCTGTACCGGTACCCCTGTATATAACACATTGACTCTGTACTGGTACCCCTGTATATAACACATTGACTCTGTACTGGTACCCCTGTATATAACACATTGACTCTGTACCAGTACCCCTGTATATAACACATTGACTCTGTACCGGTACCCCTGTATATAACACATTGACTCTGTACTGGTACCCCTGTATATAACACATTGACTCTGTACCAGTACCCCTGTATATAACACATTGACTCTGTACTGGTACCCCTGTATATAACACATTGACTCTGTACTGGTACTTCCTGTATATAACACATTGACTCTGTACTGGTACTTCCTGTATATAGCTTCATTATTGTTATTTTATTTTTGCTCTTTTATTGTTTAGTTTATTTAGTAAATATTTTCTTAACTCTTATTTTTCTTAAAACTGCATTGTTGGTTAAGGGCTTGTAAGTAAGCATTTCACTGTAATGTCTACACCTGTTGTATTGTTGGTTAGGGCTTGTTAGTAAGCATTTCACTGTAATGTCTACACCTGTTGTATTGTTGGTTAGGGCTTGTTAGTAAGCATTTCACTGTAATGTCTACACCTGTTGTATTGTTGGTTAGGGCTTGTTAGTAAGCATTTCACTGTAAGGTCTACACCTGTTGCATTCGGCGCATGTGACAAATACATTTTGATTTGATTTGAGTTGACCATTTCTGGAACACTCAACGCCTCTTGGAAAGCCATTCTGGTGTGTCTTTGGCATGCAAACGTGTGTAATTATCCCGCTGAAAAATAAAACTCTATCCCAGGGTTGTGCAAGGTGTGTGTAGACTTTCACTTGGCACTGTATGTAGTTACTACAACTTTTACATTATCGAATAATTGATATAGTGAGTTATGCATGTAGAAATAATGAGAATAGTTTACTTATATTTTGGGTGAATTATCCATTTCCCTGCTATGAATCATCGCTGAAGCTGCCCGACGAGAAGGAAACAATACTGGTACTCCCACTTCCAGATGCTTCACACAAAGTTTTAAAGGAATGTTTTATTTCCTTTTCACCCCAGCCATTTTAACAATGTGTCAGATTAAAGCAGTTGTGGAGCCTACCTACCCATAGGTAATCAATAGCTCTTAGAGAGGGGCTGAGCCCAGGTATAAATATTCAGTGCATGGGTCTGCACATTAACCATTAATAAGAAGAGTCCTTTGTTTCAACTCAGCTGAAAAGCAGACGCTAAGCTTGTTTTGGCTGAGGCGTTGTTTCGCTCAGGCCTCTGAAGTCTTAGCACCAGGCATTGTGGGAGCTGACAGCTACTGTGAACCTTGATGACCCGGTAATGACAATATTTTCCTCAGGAGCTTTTATGAAGAGGATACACTTTGGAACCCTCTCCTCCCCTCCCCTCCCCTCCCCTCCCCTCCCCTCCCCTCCCCTCCCCTCCCCTCTTCCACCCCAGTCCATGCTATCCTCCTAGTGCCTACCTTTTATCGACTTGAACAGTACTGCCGTTGTGTGAATTACAATGGCAATGCTATTGCTATGACATGAATAGAGTCCTGTGAAGGTTGGTTGTGGTTTTAGTGCTTTGATACTGACTGAACAGCTTTCTACCAACAATACCAACACTGGGACTTAACATGGTTATATCACAAACAGTGTATCGCTGATATTTTCATTATATAGAAAGGTGAAATGACTCTGCTTGTCTTTACCCTCAGACACAATTCTATTGTGTAAGAGCCAATTACCACGAGTTAGTCACAATAGTGTGTGTATTTTCTCTCGTGCCTGGTGGTGCAGGATGGGTAAAGAGGACGTATCCCTCCCCCCACTTTGTATCCCCACTTACAGAAAACTGTGAATTGGTCAAGATCACATCCTTCGTCCTTCTTGAATTGATGTACCTTGAGAAAATGCTTATTTAAAACCATTCCTCTGGTATCCACAGCCTTGTGATAGAGAGAACCATGCATACCATGTTCCCAGCATGGAACAGAACTGTTTCAGAGCAGCCTTGGAAATGTATTTTCTAGTGATTTCTATTTAGAAACAGATTCATCAAACCCGTTTTTCCCAGGGGAAACTTTGGATAGTCTAATAGAGAATGCAGGTTTAAATATGTTGTGACTGTTCACTCTCCCTACCTATAGGGCCCCCTTACCCCTGGGAAGAGAACCTCATCTAATTACTACAGTAACTGACAGCATTGTAGCCCGGTAATGTGATTTATATAGAGTTATACAAGGAATGGATTAACATCTTATAAAAAATGCATAGCGTTGTCTGCACAGATGCGCCACTCCCTGCTTTCTTTGTTAACGTTTGGCCTTTGTGTCGCAAAGAAGGCGAGAAATAGAACTATGGTCTCATTTTCATCCAATCACCTTCTCTTTTTCTGTTAAGAACACTGCTTTTGGGGTTGTTGAAACAGCAGCCTCAGAGGCAATGATTGTGTCTCAGGGCATCCCACTCTAGGGCCATAAAACAGTGGGCTGTCAGAAAAACAAACTGGAGGATATGTCTTCATGTGTCTTGCTATAGGAAAGTCTGGTCTTATTATACAGTGCCTTCAGAAAGTATTCATACACCTTGACTTATTCCACATGTTGTTGTGTTACAGCCTGAATTCAAAATTAATTAAATATGTTTTTTTCTCACCCATCTACACACCTGTTTTCTCACCCATCTACACACCTCTTTTCTCACCCATCCAACACACATCCAAACACTTACTCCATAATTTGCTCACTCACACATTATATGCACATACATTTATACTGACTCACACATTATATGCACATACATTTATACTGACTCTACCCACATGCACACCCACTCACATACAAGCTGCTGCTACTCTGTCTATCTTATATCCTGTTGCCTAGTCCCCTTACCCCTATACATACAGTATTTACATATATCAATCCAGTGTCCCTGCACATTGTAAATATGGTATTGGAATTTACTTTAAAAAAATGCTTACTTACTGACTTTTTAAATATTACCTGTATATAGTATGCTTACTTACTGACTTTTAAAATATTTCCTGTATATAGTATGCTTACTTACTGACTTTTTAAATATTAACTGTATATAGTATGCTTACTTACTGACTTTCTAAATATTTCCTGTATATAGTATGCTTACTTACTGACTTTTAAAATATTTCCTGTATATAGTATGCTTACTTACTGACTTTTTAAATACTTCCTGTATATAGTATGCTTACTTACTGACTTTTTAAATACTTCATGTATATAGTATGCTTACTTACTGACTTTCTAAATATTTCCTGTATATAGTATGCTTACTTACTGACTTTCTAAATATTTCCTGTATATAGTATGCTTACTTACTGACTTTCTAAATACTTCCTGTATATAGTATGCTTACTTACTGACTTTTTAAATATTTCCTGTATATAGTATGCTTACTTACTGACTTTTTAAATATTTCCTGTATATAGTTTGCTAACTTACTGACTTTTTAAATATTTCCTGTATATAGTATGCTTACTTACTTAGTGTAGTAAATATTTCTTATTCTTATTTCTCTTTTTCTAGTAGTTATTGATTATTGCATTGTTGGCTTTTGAGTTTGTAGTAAAACTGCACATTGTTATTCATTATTGTTTACTGTTTAAAACATATAGTATATATCAGGAAAAGTCGTGGGCCTCGAGCAACAAAAGTTTGTACGTTTATTGCCATGCTGTGTGGACCATCATTGTGACATTTTGGTGTTCACTTGAATGTGTGGTTTATAGTCATCTGAATATGGAGCAGTGCGTCTCACCTGCAGGGCTTTAGTTTTGCACATTGTGTTGGTGCTTGGACCGCCAGACAGCCCTCTAGTAATTTAATGGAACTGCCTTCCCTCTCCAATGGGCAATGGAGAGCATATCTGCTGAAGCCTTTCAGATTTTTTGGCCTGGGGCTTTTTTACCTTTTCTTAAAGGGAAGGTTTGTTGGTTATATTTGATCCCACAGATGCCCTGGCCAAGGTCAGGTGTGGCTCTGTGTAAGTCTACATATCTCTGTTTACAAGAGGTGAACAACGTTCTTCTTGTTCAGTGGATCGACCATTTCCTGTAGAATTCAACATCAATCTATCAAATTCTGCCTTCTATGTTTTACACATACACCCTTGGTCAAACATTTAGAATATTACTCATTCAAGGGTTTTTCTTTATTTGCACTATTTGTTACATTGTAGAATAAAAGTGAAGACATCAAAACTATGACATAACACATATGGAATCATGTAGTAACCAAAAAAGTGTTAAACAAATCAAAATATATTTTATATTTAAGATCCTTCAAATAGCCACAGTTTGCCTTGATGACAGCTTTGCACACTCTTGGCATTCTCTCAACCAGCTTCACCTGTAGGTTTTCCCTCCAACCCCAGTTGTAACTAATCTGATTCAGCTCTCAACCCGCTAATTGTTAGAATCAGATGTGCTAGATTAGGGTTGGGGTGAAAACCTACAGGAAGGTAGCTCTCCAAGCGCAGGGTTGGAAAGCCCTGCTGTAGATTGATATGATAGTATCCCAAGTGGCGCAGTGGTCTAAGACACTGCATCTCAGTGCTAGAGGCGCCACTACAGACAACCTGGTTTGAATCCAGACTATCACAACCGGCCGTGATTGGGAGTCCCATAGGGCGGTGCACAATTGGCCCAGCGTCGTCCGAGTTTGGCCGGTGTAGGCCGTCATTGTAAATAAGAATTTGTTCTTAACTGACTTGTCTAGTTAAATAAATAAATAAATATATATATGTGTTTGTATTAGTATGACTGTGTTTATCATATACAGTAGCTAAGCTCCTTAGGTTCAAACTGTCAATGTAAATATGCAGTTAGAAAATGCACTTACAGTACTGAATAGGATCCTGTGTTGGCTTGCTATGGTTGGTAATGTATGGATCAGATGGATTCTATTGACAACAGCTGATCCTTTCCATTTTGTTAATGCAGCCCGTCATCAATTAAGGGGAAGGATTTCCAGTGGTTCCCCATCGATTTGATTAATTTCTTCTGCATGTCTTCTCTTCCAGTAATCACCTGACACCTCCCCGTTTCCTCCGTGCAGCAGGATGAGAGGCACGTGGTCGGCCTCCAATAATGTTGAAATAATTATATTGCGAAATGTGGGCTTTGAACAGGATTAGCGCGAGAGCAAAGAGGACAAGATGAGAGGCTCCCTTTTTTCCTTTTCTCTCCCTGTCTCTGAGCGTCTAATTCAGGCCCGTATCAGATTTGTCATTTGAAATGGGAAAATGGGTACTGAGTAAAGACTAGCTCACAAAAAAGTACTTCAGAAACAGTGGCCGTTTAAGATTAGGGTGGACAATTCTTTTTTTTTTTTTTATGAGCATGGCCTTATTTCCATTACAGCATATTAGATTACTGTCATTCATATTCCATTCAACCAGCTCAATGTAACGTCAATAGGTTTAGGCTCCTACATGATATTCGAATTTGCCCTATACCAATCGTGAGGTTGCTACAACCTAGCCTACAAATGAAGGTCGAGAGACATCAAGGTGACAGACAGTGACACATTCAATGCCGCTTTGCACACTCTTGCTGCATCTAACTGATCTAGGGTGTCATCATCAGTCCAAACGGAACGTTTTGCAACTAAAACGAGTTTCTATTGGACATATTCAAATCAAATCAAGCTTTATTTATATTACGTTTCAGATATGGAATACAACGCAATGTGCTTCACAGAAAAAAACAAATAAACAAACATAAGAGTATAAAAACTATTTTAAAACTATAATGTGTGCTCTGTCTGGTCCTCTGCAAGTACTCGTTCTGCAGCATTCTGTATGTTTTGCAGTTGACCAATGGCTTTCATGAGTAGACCAGACAGGAGAGCATTACAGTAGTCAAGCCTGCTTGTAATAAAAGCATGGATGAGTCTCTCTGTATCAACCAGAGAGAGAAACGGCTGCACCTGGGCAATGTTCCTGGTAAAAAGCTATTCAGAATCTAAAATAACACCTAGGTTATTTACATGGTGTTCTAGCTTTATTGCCCTGAATTAAAATGTGCGGCCAGATTCTCTCTCTGTGCTTTGGCTCCAACAATCAGTACCTCAGTCTTGACATGATTTAGCTGGAGGAAGTTGTTAGCCATCCAAGTATTTAAATCACTAATACATTCAAATAATTTATCCGTGGAGCTAAAATCCTGTGCATTATCTGTTTAGCAGTGAAAATTAATGTTGTGCTTTATGATACCGCTGCCCCTAAACCTTTGCCTTATTCTAAAATGTTTATAATTATTTTTTTCCCTCATTAATCCACACACAATACCCCATAATGACAAAGCGAAAACAAGTTTTCAGATTTTTGGGGGGAAAATCTATTAAAATACAATTTCCATCGATCATCCTTGAGGTGTTTCTCCAACTTGATTGGAGTCCACCTCTGGTAAATTAAATTGATTGGACATGATTTGGAAAGGCACACATCTGTCTATATAAGGTCCCACAGTTGACCGTGCTTGTCAGGGCAAAAACCAAACCATGAGGTCGAAGGAACTGTCCGTAGAGCTCCGAGACAGGATTGTGTCGAGGCACAGATCTGGGGAAGGGTACCAAAAAATGTCTTCAGCATTGAAGGTCCCCAAGAACATAGTGGCCTCCATCATTCTTAAATGGAAGAAGTTTGGAACCATCAAGACTCTTCCTAGAGCTGGCAGCCCGGCCAAACTGAGCAATTGGGGAGAAGGGCCAAGAACCCGATGGCAGCACTCCAGAGTTCCTGTGTGGAGATGGGAGAATCTTCCAGAAGAACAACTATCTCTGCAGCACTCCACCAATCAGGCCTTTATGGTAGAGTGGCCAGACGGAAGCCACTCCTCAGTAAAATGCACATGACAGCCCACTTGGAGTTTGCCAAAAGGCACCTAAAGACCCTCAGACCATGATAAACAAGATTATCTGTTCTGAATAAACCAAGATTGAACTCTTTGGCCTGAATGCCAAGCGTCACGTCTGGAGAAAACCTGGCACCATGTCTACGTTGAAGCATGGTGGTGGCAGCATCATGCTGTGGGGATGTTTTTCAGCGGCAGGGACTGGGAGACTAGTCAGGATCGAGGGAAAGATGAACGGAGCAAAGTACAGAGAGATCCTTGATGCTCCAGAGAGCTCAGGACCTCAGACTGGGTGAAGGTTCACCTTCCAACAGGACAATGATCATAAGCACACAGCCAAGACAACAAAAGGGTGGCTTCGGGACAAGTCCATGAATGTCCTTGAGTGGCCCAGCCAGAGCCCGGACTTGAACCCAATCAAACATCTCTGAAGAGACCTGAAAATAGCTGTGTAGCGACGATCCCTATCCAACCTGACAGAGCTTGAGAAGATCTGCAGAGAAGAATGGTAGACACCCCCCAAATACAGGTGTGCCAAGCTTGTAGTGTCATACCCAAGAAGACTCAAGGCTGTAATCGCTGCCAAAGGTTATTCAGCAAATAACTGTGTAAAGAGTGAATACTGATGTAAATGTGATATTTTATTTTTAATTTTTTATACATTTGCAAAAATGTCAAACTGTTTTTGCTTTGTCATTATGGGCTATTGTGTGTAGATTGAGGGGACATTTTTTAGAATAAGTCTATAGCTTAACAAAATGTCGAAAAAGTCAAAGGATCTGAATGCTGTATATAAACTGTACCGGACCCAAAATCGAACCTTGTGGAATGCCATATGTGATATGTTTTTTCTCTGAGTTATGTTCACCAAGGGTGACAAACTCTCGACCGGTTACATAGGTCATTATCCAATTTAGAATGCAGCACTTAAATCCAAGAGTACAAGGACAGAGAGCTGTTTGGCATCCGTGTTGGCTCTAAGATAATTTACCACTTTAACTAAGGCTGTCACTGTGCTGTGGTGGGCACGAAAACCAGATAGGATTTTTTGGCACATAAAATATTATTTAACTGTTTGATAACCAATTTCTCCAGAATTTTGCTTAAGAATTGAACATTGGAGATGGCCGAAATTGCTAAGATCTGAAGGGGTTTCACAATAGCTGTTTTTAGTGCAGAGGGAAAAGTGCCTGTGAACAGGGAGTGATTTAACAATAGCTTGCACTTCAGATATACAATTAAAAACTGTTTTGAAGAAGTCGGTGGGGATAGGATCGAGAAGGCAGGTAGAAGGCTTAAGTTGTGATATCACTTTTCTGAGCATGTCTGTGTCAACCAGGGAAAACCAATCCATAGTGCCTTTGGTTGGTAGGCTAGAACACGTATCATCAAACTACTCATCAGGTCTTGCTTGACTGATACTCAGCCCAGGATTTATCAGGCCATATATGGTCGAAGTAATTCGGATTATTAGAGAACAAGTTAGACATTTCTAATTGCCTTGTTATATATGCCAAGTTGCTGTCTCAGAATATCATAATGGACCTGCAACTTTCTCCACTTCCGCTCTGCCTTTATGCAATTTCTCTTGAATTGATTCGTTCCCTCACTTATCTCTGTTTGGATGTGGCCTTTTATTCAACTTTACTGGAGCTATGATGGTTAATTGTTACCCTTAAGTTTCTATAAAAATTATCAACTACATCATCACAAGAGGGTGACAGAATAGGTGATGGAGTATTGTTCATACACTCAATAAAACCAGGTAGGTCCATCCCTGTTTTGTTCCGTTGCTTTCGTTTAAGAAACGTTTTACAACAGAATCGGCGGAATGAATACACCCCTGATTACCCGCACGCACAGTTCATTTTCATAACAGCCAAATACAAACAGCATCACTTTGCTAGTTGTATAATTCCTTCTCTCATCTACATTCTTCCTATCACAGTGCACAACACAACAGCTGTCTGTGACCAGGCAAAAAAAAATCCTCTCCATGCCAAACCTTCGTACCATAACCGCTACACACAGCCTACATCGTTGTCACCATATTAGCTAACATCATAGTCAACATAGCTACTAGAACTAGCACGTTAGTAAACCCATAATCCAATCCATGTGTACAACCACACAGTGGTTGTACAGCAAGCGGTTTAGCAGTTACACCGGCAGGCCATGGTAGCAATAAATTAACAAAACCAAAAACTTACCTTGACTTGGAAGATTTGGTTTGTTGGATAGCCTTAGCCAGCTAGCTAAAATAAATAACATTCCTCTCTGTTTGAGTCAGGTTGTTGGGTAGGCTAAATATAACAAAATATAGCTGTCTCTCTTGCTCGCTAAGTGAAAGTAAAAACAATACAGCTCTCTCTCTCGCTCTTCTCCTTAATTTATGAAGAAATTAATTTTTTCAAAATGTCTTTCTCGCTTTGTCAACTACTCATCACATTTTATGCACTGTAGTGCTAGCTAGCTGTAGCTTATGTTTTCAGTACAAGATTAATTCTCTGATTGGATGGACAACATGTCAGCTCTAATAGGTTGAAGGACATCCTCCGGAAGTCATCATAATTACTGTGTAAGTCTATGGAAGGGGGCGGGAACCATGAGCCTCCTAGGTTTTGAATTAACGTAAATATACCCAGAGGAGGATGGAAAATAACTGTCCTCCGGCTACACCATGGAGCTACCCTACAGAGTGCTGTTGAGGCTACTGTAGACCTTCATTGCAAAACATTGTGTTTTAATCAGTTATTTGGTGACGTGAATATATACTCAGCAAAAAAAGAAACGTCCTCTCACTTTCAGCAAACTTAACATGTGTAAATATTTCTATGAACATAACAAGATTCAACAACTGAGACATAAACTAATCAAGTTCCACAGACATGTGACTAACAGAAAATTGAATAATGTGTCCCTGAACAAAGGAGGGTCAAAATCAAAAGTAAGTACTGCAGTGCATCTCCTCATGGACTGCACCTGATTTTCCAGTTCTTGCTGTGAGCACTGATGGAGGGATTGTGGTGTAACTCGGGCAGTTGTTGTTGCCATCCTGTACCTGTCCCGCAGGTGTGATGTTCGGATGTACTGATCCTGTGCAGGTGTTGTTACACGTGGTCTGCCACTGCGAGGACGATCGGCTGTCCGTCCTGTCTCCCTGTAGCGCTGTCTTAGGCGCCTCACAGTACGGACATTGCAATTTATTGCCCTGGACACATCTGCGGTCCTCATGCCTCCATGCAGCATGCCTAAGGCACGTTGACGCAGCTGAGCAGGGACCCTGGGCATCTTTCTTTTTGTGTTTTTCAGTAGAAAGGCCTCTTTAGGGTCCTAAGTTTTCATAACTGTGACCTTAATTGCCTACCGTCTGTAAGCTGTTAGTGTCTTAATGACCGTTCCAGATGTGCATGTTCATTCATTGTTTATGGTTCATTGAACAAACATGGGAAACAGTGTTTAACCCCTTTACAATGAAGATCTGTGAAGTTATTTTGATTTATACGAATTATCTCTGAAAGACAGGGTCCTGAAAAAGGGCCGTTTCTTTTTTTGCTGAGTTAATTTAGTATAGGTAAAAAAATGTAATTAATATTTTGTTTTCATTGAAAATCACTGAGTAGGATGGTCCTCCCCTGAGGAGCCCCCACTGTTCAGAAAGTGTAAAGGCATAATGACTAGAAATGTTTAATGATCTTATCATTGTGTTTACAGAAGCTACACCGGTTTCAGTGTACTTGTTATCTAGATATTTGTTCTCCAGTATTTTGTTAATTAAATAATGTAATGTGTATTATATTGTAATATCATTTTGTTAATTAAATAATGTAATGTGTATTATATTGTAATATAATTTTGTTAATTAAATAATGTAACATGTATTATATTGTAATATCATCCATTAATGGGTTCAGAATTCTCCTCTCTCCTGATCTGAACTATCAAAGTGACACAAGTATGTTTGAGGATTAATGACTCTTCAAGAAGATGGATGGCTGGTTTCTCTGGTTGACATTGGTGGAATTGATAGGGATGGGTGTGAGTAATTGAGTACTTGAGTACTCGAATGGATGTCAACTCGATCTTTAACCAGACTAGAGATACGCTTTTTTTTATTCTGTAAAACTATTTGGTGGAATGTGCTTTGTGGCTCCCTGAAGGGGCAAGTAAAATGCCTTCCATTTGTACATGTGCATTTGCACAATTAAAAAGAAACCAAGCCGAGCATCAGTTCTTCTCCCTAAATTAATTTCCCCCTCCTTGTCTCACTCACTCAATTGCGCTCCGACCACTCCCTCTATACACGCATGCTCAGTGCGCATACAAGCTCCCATTAGGCCTACAGAAATAAAGGCCTATAAAAACGTATCTAACTGTTGGGATACACAAGCTACATTCCTTGCCGAATGACGACAGTTTTATCACAAAGTGGGTTTAAAATGGATTTTAAAATGCTTCAATGTTGTCTTTGTTAGCAACTCCAGTGTCGATTTGGCCTTTGGTTATTGTCCTGCTTTTCCTCTAGGATTTTGCCTGTGCCTAGCTGTATTCCATTTATTTTTATCTGAAAAAACTCTGTAGTCCTTGCCGATGACAAGCATACCCATAACATGATGCAGCCACCACCATGCTTGAAAATATGTAGTGTTACTCAGTGATGTGTTGTTGGATTTGCCCCAAACATAACGCTTTGTATTCAGGACAAAAAGTTTCTTTGCTAAATCTTTTGCAGTATTACTTTAGTGCCTTGTTGCAAACAGGATGCATGTTTTGGAATATTTTTATTCTGTACAGGCTTCCTTCATTTCACTCTGTCATTTAGGTTAGTATTGTGAAGTAACTACAATGTTGTTGATCCATCCTCAGTTTTCTCATATCACAGCCATTCAACTCTGTAACTTGGTTTTAAAGTCACTATTGACCTCATGATGAAATCCCTGAGCGGTTTCCTTCCTCTCCGGCAACTGAGTTAGGAAGGACACCTTTATCTTTGTAGTGACTGGGTGTATTGATACACCATTTATACATGTTTTTACGTCTACTAATCTGTGCCTTTGGAAAACCTCCCTGGTCTTTGTGGTTGAATCTGTGGTTGAAATTCATTACTCGATTGAGGGACCTTACAGATAATTGTACGTGTGGGGTACAGAGAGGGGGTAGTCATTAAAAAAATCATGTTAACCACTACGATTGAACACTGAATGAGTCCAAGCACTTCATTATGTGACTTGTTAAGCACATTTTTACTCCTGAACTTATTTAGGCTTGCCATAACAAAGGGCTTGAAAACTTATTGACCCAAAACAAAGTGCCTTTTATAACTGATTAGCCTAGGCTATAACTCCCTAAACGTAGAAAGGTTCCACACTGAAAATATGCCAAAACATTAGTTTGATGGAGCGTATTTTCATTAGAATCATTAAGCTTAGGCCTACTTGCCAAACAGATGTCGTGGCTGTAATTCATCAACATGCAGTGTACAATCTGGAATTGTTAAGAGGCAGAATAAACTAAATGAAACATCTGTATATAGAAAAGAAGACAGATTTTTGTAACCCTGAAAAAAGTATTTCAACTCGCCAAATTAAGCCCCGTTTCAAATGATCACTCTTCGAGAATAGCTGTTCCAGGCGTGAGATGCGCATCACTTCACACTGGTTACTGTTTTCATTTGGAAGGATATAGTGTTCTATTTTATTCTGTTATATAACTTTGTTTTTTACTATGCAATATGTGTGTCTTGACTGTGATAAGGGCTTGGGAAATAAGTGCCTTGTCTACTAAATTAACAAAGCAAGACTCTACAAGTTGTCGAAAGCGTTCCACTGGGATGCTCGCCCATGTTGACTCCAATGCTTCCCACCAATCATACCGCGCTTAAAGTTGCTTAGGTCACCTGTCTACCTGCTATATATAACAAGCCAAGGCCACGTGATTCACTGTCTGTAGGAGCAAACTAGGGGTGGTTTATGTAATAAACTAGCCACTATGATAACATTGCTGCCATGACATTCAAACATCACATGCCAGGATCGACTGGAGTCCACCTTTTGAGACAGACTGTGTTGTTTTGTAACTGTCTGAGCTGAAGCGTAATAGGGCAGGATATCAAGCTGCATGTTCTTTATGATTGAACCTCAACATTACTGGATCCATCCTCTATATAAGCTGCTGCGGTTGACCTTGTGTTCGAGTGTGAGGTTGGTTTTTGAAGAAGAAGAAGAAGAAAAAAGAAATGTGTGTCACGTACATTTTCAGTACACACACAGGCGGTTGGTCCCGAGGCTGTGGAGGCAGTTGATCCCCAGACAGATTAGGCTGTAATCAGAAGTCTCTGTGGGCCGGGGCTCAAGCAGCACCGCTGGGCTCTCGTCTCCTCAGTGTGGTTGAAGGATGGCTGGAGACAGAGACATTCCTATGGAGATTCTAACGGCACACCACTGTGAGAGGGAGAGCAACAGTCATTGACGTTATATACATACAGTTCTGGAAAATACTGCTATGTTATATATGACATAATTGCGTATCGTTACACTTGATGGAACATGTTCAATTATAGTATCATTAACAAAATTATCAACCACAGCCATAATATCAGGCTAGCCAGTTGATCACCGATTCATTGAGAGTTGTCCATCTTGAAAATGCACTGGTCTTGTTTAATAACAAAGAAAGTGTTATGTATGTTTCCATTCAGATGACATGAATCATCCTTAGCGTCGCTTAAGAATTCCCTGCTTGATATTTTTCATACAATATGGGTTATGAGGATCATAGACAGCGTTGGTTATAGATCACAGGGCTTCATAGACAGCGACAGGCTGTTGTGTTTTGTGATTGATTTATGTAGCTTAAAAGCTCTCCTGTTATTTCATCTGATTTAGTGTCAGATGAAACAGCTGCTCCTCCTTCTTATTGGATGGGCCTTGGGATGAGACGCCAGTTGGGAACAGGGCCATAAATTACCTCTCTGTCTATTGGCCTGCAGTGAGGGAGGAGAAGAATGGATGTGCTGCCTGTTGTAGGGATGGGAAGAGGATTCCCGGGCTTGTATCTCTGGGAAAGACAAAGAGAGTCTCCCTTTGAAATAACATTGTGCATACTGTAGGCCAAAGTGGAGTGGAGGACCTTATTTGAGTCTAAAAGCTTTTTTTTGTATATAATGACACATGGCACGTGCATTGAAGTTTGTCTAATTTCTCTGAAGAATGTGAAAGAGTTGGAGAATGTTTTTCAAATTTTCACCTACTAAAATATTTTTTTTTTTTAGCTTATGTTTTTGTTTGTGATTGAGTGAGACAGTTGACACAAGTTTTAATGCTGTAATTGTTGTTTGCATGTGTTTCGTCTAAGGACACATTTACTGTAAACTACCCTCTCTCAGCTCATAGACATTTACTGTAAACTACCCTCTCTCAGCTCATAGACATTTACTGTAAACTACCCTCTCTCAGCTCATAGACATTTACTGTAAACTACCCTCTCTCAGCTCATAGACATTCTCTCTTCTGTTATTTTTATAGACATTCTCTCTCAGCTCATAGACATTCTCTCTACTCTCTCATTTTTATCAATTGGACCTCAAAGGAGTCCATCTTGACATTTTAGCATGCGTGATGTCTCCATGAGTCTGACAAAGTCGGTTTCTGTCTACCTGTCTGTCTGTCTCCAGGTTTGACTACCAGGAGCTGCTCCATAACTCCAGCTTCTGCCTGGTGCCCCGCGGTCGCAGGCTGGGCTCCTTTCGCTTTCTTGAGGCCCTCCAGGTACGTAGTTTGAAGTTTCCCAGACAAAAACCCTGTCCCTCCGAGGCTCCTCGCGTCGCCAAGTGGTTCCCTTGGAAACAGGTGCTAGTTGTCGGCACGGCAGCTGGGGTTGGAGCCTGTCAGTTGTACAGGCCCTGCAGTCTGCCAGGCCTGATGCTTGGGTTATTGGTATTGACAACCTGTCATCTTTTCAGAAACAGCTGCAGAAGAGTTCTGTACTATAGATACAGAAGAGACCTATTTTTATCTCAACACCTCCCACTTTCATTAACACCTGATCTCCTCCTCTCAGGCATGTTTATTTGAACTGACAGTCCCAGTGAGCCTCTATAGATGTATCTTGGGATTGTTTATTACTTGGAACCATCCCATTGTGGATGTGCATGTGTCTCTATATCGACAGAGGAAGTTGTTATGGACATTCGGAATCAGTGTGGTATCACAGCCAGATACACTGAGGCCTGCATGGCTAGAAAGCAAAGAATGAAGGAAGTAGCCTAGTCATTTCTACCCCACTCTCTACAGGGGGACAGTGCAGCAGTTAGGCAGACACACTGTAGGTAACAATTCAAATGTGTGAATAATAATCTCACAGAGTACCGACAGAGCTAGCTGGAATTACGGCCCCCAAATGGTGCATTCTGTGCTGCTTTTTAAGTGTGAGGCAGTTTTATTCCGCACCCAGATTTCAGAGGGCATACTTTGCAAAAGGAACATCAAAAGGCTTTTAGACATGACACAGATTGAGCTCTGATATTGAGAGGCAGCCCTCCCCTATTTGTCCTCTCTATCCATCAGTGAGGCTCAAACAAGGGCTGTTATGCAGATGGGTGGAAGGAAAAGACTGGGGCTGGTGTGGCAGCAGACGTTGATTTGTTTCCCTCCAACGGCAGAGGGAGAGGGAAGGAAGAGAGGAGAAGAGGGGAGAGGGAGAGGAGAAGAGGGGAGAGGAAAGAAGGGGGAGAAGAGGGGAGAGGAAAGAGAGGTGAGGGAGAGGAGAGGGGAGAGGGAGAGGAGAGGGAAAGGAGAGGGAAAGGAGAGGAGAAGAGGGGAGAGGGAGAGGAGAGGGAAAGGAGAGGAGAAGAGGGGAGAGGGAGAGGTGAGGGAGAGGAGAGGGAGAAGAGGGGAGAGGGAAATGAAAGGAGAGTGATGATGCCACGACACTGAGCCAGGCCATGCAAATCATTAAAGAGCAGAGGGGATTTAAACAGACAGACAGGTCACCACCAATCCTTTTCTTGGCATTTCTCACAAAGCCCCCCTAAGCCACAAATGAGTGTCAACTTTTAATGATGGAGATCCAAGTCTCACTTGAAATGTAAACATGGATTCATGGTTCTGTACAGTTCAGTATGCTACCTTGGTTTTATTATTTTAGTCTGCATGTATGATCAAATTAGATCCCTCTAAATGCAGTTCCACTGTACAGGAAATTAAAAGGGATTCTGATGAAGTAGGCGATATGAATTTATCCATAAGTGCTAACGCACACAGTTAAACCAATGTTATTCTCCCTAAAAACAGTTGCCTATATAGAGTTCTTCTCACCTCTGAGCATCCATTAAAAGTACATCTTTTGCAAACTGACCTTGATAGAGAATTTGATCCCTGTAAAAATGTGGCTTTAAGTTTGTGATTTAACAGGTTTGTGTTGCTTTTAATAGAATTGTGTAAACAGTTTTAAGGAGCAGGGTTGTCGTGCTGCCAGAGAGCGCAGGGGGGGGGGGGGGGCACTCCCTCAACTTTTTCAGTTTGATAATACACTGAGCTGGTAAAACTAAAAACAGTAGAATGACTAACCAAGTAAATAACCTTTGTATAGCAGCCTTAAGGTTTCTTCCCTGTCTTCTTCCCGGTGGGGATGATGATAATGATGACTGACTGTTGGCTACGTGTGTGCACTGCGGAGGTCCGTCAGAGACTTCACCACTTTGACCAATCAGAACGTTGAAAAAGAATCACCAGCAGTTCCTATCCAGCCTTATAAACAAAATAAGAAGCCACGTGTTCACAATCACAAACTTTAAAGGCTCGTCCGCAGTGGACCAGGCTGCAGGGCAGTCCGAGTACACACACCTGATACGTCAGGCAAACATACTGTTGAGAGAGCTGGCATTTTGTTCACAGTAGTGGAGAACATGTGCCACGCGAGCTGAGACAACTGCTTAACTGTACATACAGTGTCTTCGGAAAGTATTCAGACCACTTGACTTTCTCCACATCTCGCTGGGCCACTCAAGGACATTCAGAGACTTGTCCCGAAGCTACTCCTTTGTTGTCTTGGCTGTGTGCTTATGATCATTGTTCTGTTGGAAGGTTAACCTTCACCCAGTCTGAGGTCCTGAGCTCTCTGGAGCAGGTTTTCATCAAGGATCTCTCTGTACTTTGCTCCATTCATCTGGCTGACTAGTCTCCCAGTCCCTGTCGCTGAAAAATGCTTCACCATAGGGATGGTGGCAAGTTTCCTCCAGACGTGACGCTTGGCATTCAGGTCAAAGAGTTCAATCTTGGTTTCATCAGACCAGAGAATTTTGTTTCTCATGGTCTGAGAGTCTTTAGGTGCCTTTTGGCAAACTCCAAGCGGGCTGTCATGTGCAATTTACTGAGGAGTGGCTTCCGTCTGGCCAATCTACCATAAAGGCCTGATTGTTGGAGTGCTGTAGAGATGGTTGTTCTTCTGGAAGGTTCTCCCATGTCCACAGAGGAACTCTGTGGACATGGGATCAAGTGATTGGAACCTTCAGTCCAAGTCAAGCACTGTACCCTGCAGCTTGGTGGCGTGTTAGAAGGGGTTCAGCCACCTTATCATCACACCAACGATATCTAGGATCCAAATTCACCCTGTGTCTGCCTTGATGTTCATAAAACTCCACGGACCCCCTCTTGCGCAGTGGACCCCAGAACCATATGTGACCACTTGGTTATGGCGACACCGTTCTGCGGAGGAAATCCGAACCATAGTGGCCACCGCAAAGCCCAAGGAGCCGGACCCTCAAGGAAGTTGCTGTTGCACTGCCTGGGATATTTAGCCTATATTGGCTATTGGTTGAGATGCAAGGCCTTTTCTATCTTGGGATGTCAGGGTGGACAATTGACAATGTGAATAAGGCCAAGTTGTAGGTAATAATGCTTTAAGATTATATTAGTTTATTGAGATACATGGATACACACAAAAAAATTAATTTTATGGCTGTTTTAAAACAAATTTGATTTGATAGCATGTTCAATCTCTGCAAATAAATTATATATTAATTGATAGTTCACCTCTGTTTTCTTTTTATTCTGTAATAAGGTATATTGTAACCATGTGATCAAGCTAATAAAAGTGTATTTATGATACATCGTGGTGTAAGCTACACCATACAGGGAAATGCCTACTCGCAACAAAAGTTCTCCCCGCAAACAGTGCAATGATATATGTATTTGTATTTACATTCACATTAGACTGTAGCCTACAAATAGCTATACCACGTAGTTGTAGGCCTATTAGTTTATACTGCAAATTACTATTGTTTGTTCCTGAACTGGCCTAATGGCAGCGCTACAGTATCCTTCAGCACCACAACACTCAAGATCTGTTGCCTACGCCTAATAGTCACAGTCATCACTTATAATTGTTATCACAAATAGAAGATGATCTGGTGCTCGTATAGTAAAGTTTGATCAAAGCTGGATCATTGTGTATCAAAGCTGGATCATAGCAACATTACTATTAAACCTCATTTCTAATGAGATTTTAGGACGGTTTAGCTGAGATTATGCACCAAAACTCAACAGAGAGTGGGTAGGATATATGCTTTGATTGAAACAATATACCAGAAAGGCTAATCGTCTACTCAAATTCACTCACAAAAACAGTACTTCATGAAGATCTGAATGCATATTCCCATAAAACTGATTGAGATCAATCAAGTGATTGGCATGCAGATGTAGTTTGGACGTTTCACTGGTAAAACGTGAAGAATTATCATTCATGATTGACAGTGAGGATGGCCTATTTCGGAAATTAGCTATGCCTAACTTGCCTAACACCTAAAAAAAAAACTGCACTACACACCACTGTTAAGGAGTGAACCAATTTCTCATTTCCGTTATAAAGGTGCATCTTTGAGGTAAAGTCTTTCTGAATATTAAAACAGGGAGTGAAAAATGTATCCAATTATTCATCTATTTGTTTGTGATGCTAGTAACTCATTCTCTGTACTAATGATGAGACCCAATGGGTTCAACTAAATAACGTTATAAAATACGCCCTGCCATTGTATGAGTAACATTCCACCTTTTTACTCTGAATGACAAAAAAATCTGATGATTTACTGTAGAGAAATATCCGGACTAGCACTTGGATAACCTTAAGAGTCCAGTAAAAGTGTAGAGACTGGTATCCATAATAGAAGTGTATGTGTATATTCTATTACCACTCTCTGTGTTTCCTCCCCCTGGGCTACCGTCCTCATCCCCCAGGCTGCCTGTATCCCTGTTCTACTAAGCAATGGCTGGGAGCTGCCTTTCTCTGAGATCATCGACTGGAGCAAAGCAGCTGTCATCGGGGACGAGAGGCTCCTACTGCAGGTAACTACTGATGGAGACCTCCTCCCTACGACACTTCTCTCTCATGCTATTATACTGTACCGTAGGCTTTACCTTATGCTAGAACACAAGGCATTCACAGCTAACATTGGCCGCTAAAGTAGCCCTTAGTAAGTACCACTGGTATGGATAACTTTTACCGCTCTCACCATATGAATATATTAATACATTTTTTGCAAACGCACTTCAGTGGCTTTTTTGAAGGTCAACATTGTCCTATCACAGCACTCCTGTTTGACGTAATACTCTGTCACCTCAAACTACTCTCTCGTATCACTCCGCGTTAGTCGCAGGTTGGCGTTTATCGGGGTGAATCTCTCGAGACGGAACTGATCGATTTTCACAAGATAGGCCAGCTGCAAAGTCAAAATGGACTATTGTAAAAATGTATTTATTTTTTATGTATTTAAGGTTGGGGTTAGCAGTGTGGTTAGGTTTAAGATCCTATTTTTAACTTTGTGGCTGTGCTAGCTAGTGACAATTCTGCAGAGCTGCCTCCCGAACAAGAATCATTACAGAAAACGTAATGCACATTCCTACAGTTACCTTTTGTTAGCTCCACCCTTCAACTTCACACACTATACAAAGTGTCCAGAATTAGAGGAAGGGACTCCTCATCTTGCCAGCCACACCCACGGTTTCAGAAGGGCTTGTTTGCAGAGGGGTGTGATGAAATGCCGGTACACCTGCACATCCCACCCCTGCACCCGCCCACCCGTCTCCCAGAGCAAGGGCCCTGTCGCCCAGAACATGAAAGTAAATGAGCAAATGATGTATGCTGTGATATATGACAGGAAATGATGTATGCTGAAATATTACAGGATTTCACTCAAAGGTGTCATTCCCCTTCTTGTCTCAGCTCCACCCCCCACTTATGAAATCAGCGTAATTATTAAAGGAGCTGCCTGTTGCCGTTGACCTGGGAACGACCCATAGTTCTATTGAAACCCGACATCTCAGACTACATAGACACACAAAGATAGGATTTTAATTTGATTTGCACTCAATTGCACAATTGAGTCCTCACAGAATGCAAATGCAGCCTATTAAAAGCCGGAAATGGTTTTAATACAAGTCCTGTAATTATTTGTGATTATACACAGTTTTTTCTTCTCGCTCTCTTCACCCCCTAGTTACAAAGTCCCTGTCCTAAAAGCATGACCGTTGTTGTCAGATATGTGAAGATGTGGAAAATATGCTGTGACAGGATATGAGGCACTCGTTGTCTTCAGCAGAAAGAAGAAACACATAATGACAACATTGGTGCACTAGGGCACAAATAATTGTTACATCTAATTAAATTAAGCACTTAGAAGTCAGACACACTTGTAGAATCGCCCTGCTCGTCAGTAGCCAACAACTTGACTTTCAGCCAATCAGAAGACACAAACCTCCAAGTGGGGGAGCCAACAGGAGTGACAAGAAACATTTAAAAAGGAAGTGTAATCCACCCGCTTTTCTAAAACAATAAAGCTGCATAGTGTATATTTCTTTACTAGAACAAGTATTTACACATTTTATTTCTAGATAAGGATCTTTGTGCTTGAAGAAGGATTTGTTTTGTTAGGTTTGATAATGTGCACTTTCTTTTGGGCTTCCCACATCTCCATGTGAAAAAATCTGATTTATAACAAGAAAAATACCCTGGCAAGTATATATTCTTATACTTGCCAGGGTAACCTAAAACATTATCCCAATTTGATATGTTGCTTGTGTATGGCTAAAAATAAAACATGTTTTGGTCATGGAGTTAAAAAGCACATGGCTAGTTACACTACATGGCCAAAAGTAGGTGGACACCCCTTCAACTTAGTGGATTTAGCTATTTAGACCACACCGTTGCTGATAGGTGTATAAAATTGAGCGCACAGCCATGCAATCTCCATAGACAAATATAGGCAGTAGGATGGCCGTACTGAAGAGCTCAGTGACTTTCAACGTGGCACCGTCATAGGATGCCACCTTTCCAACAAGTCAGTTCGTCATATTTCTGCCCTGCAGTGGAGGACCATCCTCCTCAGTGAAATTCATAAAAATGTAAATGGTAAAACATTTAAAAAGTTATCCTTTTTAAATGTAAAACTATACTAAATATATTCACGTCACCAAATAATTGATTTAAACACACTGTTTTGCATTGAAGGTCTACAGTAGCCTCAACAGCACTCTGTAGGGAAGCTCCATGGTGTAGCTGGAGGACAGCTAGCTTCCGTCCTCCTCTGGGTACGTTGACTTCAATACAAAACCTAGGAGGCTCTTGGTTCGCACCCCCATCCATAGACTTAAACAGTAATTATGACAGCTTCCGGAGGACGTCCTCCAACCTATCAGAGCTCTTGCAGCATGAACTGACAAGTTGTCCACCCAATCAAAGGATCAGAGAATTAATCTAGTACTGAAAGCATAAGCTATAGCTAGCCAGCACTGCAGTGGTGGTATTGAATGTGTCACTGTCTGTCACCTCAAATCTTTCTCTCGACCTGTTCGCACCTACGTTGTAAACTTTCAATAAAGGCTAGGTTGTAGCAACCTCATGATGGGTACAGGGAAAATTGTTGAACATTTTTTGTAACCTAAACCAATTGATGTTACATTGAACTGGAGTGAATAGAAATAAGGCCATGCTCATAAAAAAAAAAAGTCAAATGTACAAATGTAAATGCTGTTATTGTGAAGTGGAAAGGTCTAGGAGCAACAATGGCTCAGCCATGAAGTGGTAGGCCACACAAGCTAACAGAACTGTAAAGTTTGGTGGAGGAAGAATAATGGTCTGGTGCTGTTTTTCATGGTTCGGGCCCCTTAGTTCCAGTGAAGGGAAATCTTAACGCTACAGCATACAAGGACATTCTAGAAGATTCTGTGCTTCCATCTAGGTGGCGACAGTTTGGGGAAGGCCCTTTCCTGTTTCAGGATGACAATGCCCCCGTGCACAAACCGAGGTCCATACTTAAATGCTTTGTCGAGATCGTTATGGAAGAACTTGACTGGCCTGCACAGAACCCTGACCTCGACCCCATTGAACACCTTTGGGATGAATTGGAGTGCTGACTGCGAGCCAGGCCTAAACGCCCAACATCAGTGCCTGACCTCATTAATGCTCTTGTGGCTGAATGGAAGCAAGTCCCCGCAGCAATGTTCCAACATCTGGTGGGAAGTTTTCCCAGAAGAGTGGAGGCTGATATAACAGCAAATGCCCATGATTTTGGAATGAGATACTTTTGGTCATGTAGAGTATTTGGCTACAGCAGGTTCTACCATTTCACAATAGCCTGGAATCACTAATTATAACTTACCTTTTTGGGTGGATTCTTGTTGTTTGGTTTACTGTTTGAACAGACATTGAGATTATATTTTGTTATCAATGCAAAATATCTACTTTGATTAATAGCCTATAGATCAGATCAAGGAACGATCAGATCTACAACACTTCCCCCACGCCACAGAAGGAATGATAAAGTGTGTCTCAATTTTCAGGTAGTACAAAAGTACTTTAAAATGCACTGAGGTATGATAAGAACGGTTAATGTCGGAACTTATTACAAGTAGCAGCCCCTTTTGTGACAAAAAACGTCATAGCAACACTGCACTACGTTCCTTGCCTTCCGTCTCCGTAGTGTGTGAATTTACCACAAGTCTTGGTTTCGTCCCTCTCCTTGCCCCAACCATGGGCTCAAACCAGGGACCCTGTGAACATATAAACAACTGCCTCCCACAAAGTATCGTTACCCATCGCTTGACAAAACCTGTGTCCCTTGCAGAGCAAGGGAAACAACTACTTCAAGGTCTTAGAATGAGTGACGTCACCGATTGAAACGCTACTAGTGCACACCGCTAACTAGGTAGCCATTTCACATCTGTTAGATTAGCCAGGCAGTCAAACACACTTCATATGAAACGAATGGGGTGGTAAGTGGAGCACAATGCACAAAACACTAAATGCTTTACCAAGCTAGCTATCTAGCCAAGCTAGCTATCTGAATAATTGAATTCACTCTACATTATCCTATACCAGTTCACTTGCACAACATTTTAGAATGGCACATTTCTGGGATCTTTTATTTTCAGCTCATGAAACATGGGACATGTTGCGTTTATATTTTTGTACAAATTATAAATCAATATCATATTTATATATTTTTTTCCTAAATGGATATGCATTTTTGGTGACAAAATTGTCATTGAAATGCAAAAAAAATATATTGCATTTTCATGATTGAGTATGAATAATGTCTGCCAATTTGATATTTCATTTCCATGGTACTACTACTATCCAGTACAACACTGACACATTTACAAATCAAATGTTACTGCTTTTCCTCATTTGAGTTATCGTTTTCGACCTGTGTTGATTGTAAAAAGAGATTGCCTGTGTTTGCACTTTCGGTTGTATCTCTATGGATATGCTGAGGCTGGCCCGGCAACACCAGCCAGCGCGAAACACCACAGAAGAAGAAACCAGCCCGTGTGTGGGAGGAGTTTGTGGGAGGGGACACAGGATCTACTAGTAGCCAGCTAATTGGCTATTATATGTAGCTAGCTACTGGTAGGTTAGATAGCTAGCTGTCTATGAAGAGGCTCTACTGGCTGACGTTAGCTAACTAGCCCACTGGCACTGGCTTGCTACCTTCACAACAAGACACCATCGTGGCACACCTGTAGGCACGGTAAGTGGCTTTTTGTCTTGTCATTTCACACATGGAAGCAATAGTGTGCAACTGCAACCCTCAATTCGGGCTGTCCTGCATCTGAAAGCCTGTCAGCAGACTTTATAGTGTAACGTCACATGTAGATTAGAACATATTGGTTTTGCTTTTGTTTTTGCTCTCACACTGTGTCTGTGTGTCTCTCTCTGTCAGTCTGTCTGTCTCTCTCTGTGTCTGTCTGTCTCTCTCTTACCGTCCGTCCGTCTGTCTGTTTAGGAGTTCCAGATGTGGCTGCAGGAGCGTAGTGGCGGACAACACTGGAGGGCATCTTCACTGAGCAATGAGCACAGGTAGGACATGTACAAGTAAGTATCCTATATGAAGTACTACTACTTGGATAGATGGGAGGCATAGGTTTTCTTAAGTTTTTAATATCACTTGCACAAGTACAGTGAAATGCCTTTCTTGAAAACTCTAACCCTAACAATGCAGTAATCAATATCAATGTAATACAGGGTCAGTTCCAGTACCATATGTGTACAGTACCATATTTACAATGTGCAGGGACACTGGATCGATAGAGGTAGATACTGTATGTACAGTACCATATTTACAATGTGCAGGGACACTGGATCGATAGAGGTAGATACTGTATGTACAGTACCATATTTACAATGTGCAGGGACACTGGATCGATAGAGGTAGATACTGTATGTACAGTACCATATTTACAATGTGCAGGGACACTGGATCGATAGAGGTAGATACTGTATGTACAGTACCATATTTACAATGTGCAGGGATACTGGATCGATAGAGGTAGATACTGTATGTATAAGGGTAAGGTGACTAGGCATCAGGATATATGATAAACAGAGTAGCAGCAGCATACAGTATATGATGATTGTATGTGAGTGGGTGTGTATAGACAGTGTAAATTTATGTGCATATTATGTGGGTGTGAGCAAATTATGGAGTGAGTGTATGTGTGTTGGAGAGTCTGTGTGTATAGCAATAAAATAGATAGTCCGTGTAGCCATTTTGTTAGCTATCTGACTTTTTTATGGCTTGGGGATAGAAGCTGTTCAGGAGCCTGCTGGTGTCAGACTTGATGCAGCGGTACAGCTTGCCGTGCAGAAGTAGAGAGAACAGTCTATGGCTGTGTGCTTGGAGTCTTTAAGGATTTTCCGGGCCTTCCTCTCACACCGCCTGATATAGAGGTCCTGGATGACAGGGAGCCTGGTCCCAGTGATGTACTGGGCTGTCCGCACCACCCTCTGTAGCGCCATGCGATCAAGGGCGGTGCTATTGCCATAACAAGCAGTGATGCAGCCAGTCAAGATGCTCTCATTCTTACAGCTGTTTAACTTTTTGAGCAGATGTTCTATGATATGGATTGCATTCACTCTGATTCTTATGAGTTGCTGTTGTCTGATTGGGCCTCCCGAGTGGTGCAGCGGTCTAAGGCACTGCATCTCAGTGCTATAGGCATCACTACAGACACCCTGGTTCGAATCCAGGCTGTATCACAATTGGCCGTGATTGGGAGTCCCATAGGGATGCGCACAATTGGCCCAGCTTCGTCCGAGTTTGGCCGGTGTAGGCCGTCATTGTAAATATGACACCCTAATAAGACACATTGCAAATATTTTGAAGGCTACAAAAGTTGTTTTGGGAAGAAAAGCCTTTTCTATTTTAGCTAATTTGTCCCAGACCTGACAGTGTGCCTTTCAACTTATCTATTTTGTGTTCCAACCCTCAGGAAACTGCCATTGATGTGTACAGGCAACCCCAGCAGCTCCTCCAGCTGACGCTGCCCCCTCCTGTCTTCCAGTTGCAGCTGACCAAGCTGCCCACCATCACCATACTGAGCAGCACCTAACCCAAACCCTTACCCTAAACCGGGTTTGTATCCCAACCCTACACTCCCCATACACTGATACATCATTCTCTTTCCCATCTTTCAGCCCACTCCTCTTTTTATTCATGGCTTTGTTTAGTCTGATGTTTTGACTCCTCTGTAAACAAAACCATGAATAGTCTGACGTTTTGTTTTGACTCCTTCTTTGTTGTTTTTCTTTTCATTTTCACAATTGAAATTGCTGTATAAGTCCCATTATTATGAATATTATTATTATTGTTGTTATTATTATTATTATGAGACCGGTAAGGATGCTCTCCCATAGGAAGCAAGGGCTGGAGGGGCACCAAAATGGCTGAAAGATGCCTTCATGCCCTGGTCTGCACTTGGCTCTTTCCCTTTATGGACTAAAGCGCAGTGGATTTGTACAATTGGTTAGTCTAGTTCAGTGTTCCTCTTTCTTGCCTAATGGGCAACAGTGGACATAGTTATCCTTACCTGTGTGAGAACACCTCATTGAACTACTCAATAAGACCACTCTTGGGTAAATTGAGTGAATGAATGATTGGTTATGACAACATGCACTAAACCGGAAACATATGGTTGTGAACAATTAAAAACAGTATGATATGTGAATTTAATTGTGACTAGTGCAGTTATCATGAGTTGGACATTGATCATCCATGCTAACCTTTTTGCATAATCTGTGCTCCTTTTTCACAGGCAGTTTTGGCTGATGACCTGTCTCCACAGCTCCATAGATACCGAGAAGGAATATCATCCCCAAATATTTCTAACTGTACTGATGAGGAAGAGGAGGGGAGATACCCATTGTCGCTGAACTGCTTGAAATGTTCAGTCAAAATTACAGTGGCACTTTTTTACCACTAGTCAGTCACATGTTCAATAAGATGTTCTGCAAAAATAAAAACAATACAGAAGTGTTTATGCTTTATAATGTGGTTCTGACAATCATATGTTGGAAACCATTATCAAGGAAACCTACTGTAGCTGAACACTGTAGATAGTGACCTGTTTGTTGAACAACGGTGATTCTAAGAACAAGAATAACTGTTACCTGTAGGACAATGTCTCTATCAAACGTCACAGTAAGGTATAACCTTAATAAAATTATTTGTGATGGTTAATTGTGCATGCCTCTTATTTTCCAGTCGACATCAAACTACTTAATATGCAATAAAGTTATACCTATGGCTTGCATAACCAACTCAGTTGCCCTTGTTAGTATTCTCCCTGAGATTTGAAGGTTGGACAGTTCGATCCCTGGATGCGTCATACCAAACTGTAAAAATGGGACCTGATGTGTCTCTGCTTGGCACTAAAGATAGATTGAGATAGATTTGGGGTAAGGCCCTACGATAGACTAGTGTCCTATCCAGGGGGTGTACTGTACATCAAGCTGTATCACTACAGAAACAGGAGATAGTCTAGTGTCCTGTCCAGGGGGTGTACTGTACATCAAGCTGTCTCACTACAGAAACAGGATATAGGCTCCTGCTACAAGCCAAGTCTCATGCAAAGCTACCCTCTTACTTACTTTGGCTTGCAGCTTTAACAGTATTGAGTCAAGGAACAGCTTTACTGCTCCAGAAAATATGGTGTCACAGTACTGAAGGGGCAGAGGCAAACGTGGGCTTTCTATCGCTTGTGGGGATACCCTGATGGTGCCATGACATATATGACAACCAGCTGTTTTTGTAAATACGGTCTCACCAAGGACTAACTCGAAGACTAAGGGCCAAAGGGGTCCTTCTCCCTCTCGCTCCTACACACATTATGTTGTGTTACAGCCTGATTTTTTTTTATTGTCACTTGGTTACACACAATACCTCATGTCAAAGTGGAATTACAAATTAATAAAAAATGAAAAGATTACATTTCTTGTCTCCATAGGTATTCAACCCCTTTGTTATGGCAAGCCTAAATAAGTTTACTACCTCATCTCATCTCTGTACCCCACACAAAGAATTATATGTAAGGTCCCCCAATCGAGCAGTGAATTTCAAACACGTATTCAACCACAAAGACCAGCGAGGTTTTCCAATGCCTTGCAAAGAAGGGCACCTATTGGTAGATTGGTAAACAAAAAAAAAGCAGACACTGAATATCCCTTTGAGCATGGTGAAGTTATTAATTACACTTTGGATGGTGTATCAATACACCCAGTCACTACAAAGATACAGGCGTCCTTCCTAAGTCATTTGCCGTAGAGGAAGGAAACCACTCAGGGATTTCACCATGAGGCCAATTGTGACTTTACATTACTGAGTACCATCATGTTATGGGTATGCTTGTAATAGTTAAGGACTGGGGATTTTTCAGGATAAAAAATAAATGGAATGGTGCTAAGCACAGGCAAAATCCTAGCGGAAAATCTGGTTCAGTCTGCTTTCCACCAGACACTGGGAGATAAATTAACCTTTCAGCAGGACAATAATCTAAAATCTACACTGCAGTTGCTTACCAAGAAGAAAGTGAATGTTCCTGAGTGACCGAGTAACAGTTTTGACTTAAATCTGCTTGAAAATCTATGGCAAGACTTGAAAATAGCAATGATCAACAACCAATTTGAGAGCACACCAAAATAATAATTGGCATAATAAGCTCTTAGAGACTTACCCAGAAAAACTCACAGCTGTAATAGCTGCTAAATATGATTCAAACGTATTGACTCAGGTGTGAATACTCATGTAAATTAGATATCTCTGTATTTAATTTTCTATAAATTTGCTAAAATGTCTAAAAACATGTTTTCACTTTGTCAAAATGTGGTATTGTGTGTAGATGGGTCAGAGAACATCTATTTAATCCATTTTGAATTCAGGCTGTAACATAACAAAATGTGGCATAAATCAAGGCGTATAAATACTTTCTGAAGGCACTGTATATTTATTTATTTGTTGGACCAGAATGATTTTAATAGGTTATTTCCATCTACTCATCTCTTAAAATGTGTTGACTTGCCTCTCACCATAGCCAGCTAGCTAGCTAACGTGTCTAACCTAGATAGCTAACTACAGTACATATACTAACCATCATTGCTAGTCGCTTACAGCAAGCACCATGCCCGGTCTGTCTCCCCGTGCCTCCTCCTGTGAACTCCTCGCCCTCCGGCTTTCCTAGCCAGCATAGCAAAGATTATCTGAGTTATTCAGTAGATAGTACAGCTTTGCTTCTTCCTCTGTGATCCAGAAAAACTTTACGAAATGAAGAGTACAGGTTTTTATGTCTGAGCATAGCTGGGTCATTCCTATTTTGTGGTGTCTTTTGGACCTAAAAACTGTTGGAGAAGAAAACATATATTTTTGTGTTTTAGTATTATGTCAGAAAAAGGAAATGTTTGACTTTCAGAAAAACGTATTGATCAAGCTCAGGCACTAGGTGCATTTTCCAACCTGTTAGGTGCATAAGGGTGGAAAATTGGAGCCCAAATTAGCCATAGCTCTGAGAGTGAGCAAGATTGAGTTAGCATAATGGTCAATACTTTAGATTTTTACTTCTCTTTCAAACATATTTGAACATATTTGAACATTTAGAAATTTGGTACATTTTCTCTATAATTTAGCCTAACAGGACATACAGACTAACAACATGAAACATGGACAAAATAGATAAGACTGAGTGTTTATATATATATGTAAACTTTGCACCATTGTTTTCCCACCAAAGAAATTATGACACTTCCTGAATGTGGTGTCATTTTAGAAAGGGGTTGTTTGCATAAATAGGGAATTACAACAAACTAACAGATTGGAAAGTGATATCAGAGACACAGAAAATCGTAAATAAAATATTAGATACTATAGTCATGAACAAAATGTTATTGATGAGAGAGATTTTAACTAGGACTATACATTTTTAAATATTTATTATTTTAAGGCTTATACAGCGGGTGAAATAAGTATTGAACATGTCACCATTTTTCTCAGTAAATATATTTCCAAAGGTGCTATTGACATGGCATTGGTTATAGGCGCATTTCTAAGCTTCTGAATGTTCCAATGAGCACTGTTGGGGCCATAATACGGAAGTGGAAAGACAATCATTTCACCATAGATTTGCCTCGACCAGGTGCTCCTCGCAAGATTTCTGACAGAGGAGTGAAAAGAATAACCAGAAGAGTTGTCCAAGAGCCAAGGACCACTTGTGGAGAGCTTCAAAAAAACCTGCAATTAGCAAGTACTTTTGTCTCAAAGAAAACATTAAGTAATGCACTCCACCGCCATGGCCTGTATGCACGCTCACCACGCGAGACTCCATTGCTGAAAAAAAAGCATGTTGAAGCTCGTTTAAAGTTTGCTGCACAACATTTGGAAAAGCCAGTGAAATACTGGGAGAATATAGTGTGGTCAGATGAGAGCAAAATTGAACTGTTTGGATGTCATAATACACACCATGTTTGGAGGAGAAATGGCACTGCACATCACCCTAAAAACACCATACCAACAGTGAAGTTTGGAGGTGGGAACATCATGGTGTGGGGCTGCTTTTCAGCAAATGGTACTGGCAAACTTCACATAATTGAAGGAAGGATGAATGGGCAAATTTACGAGGAGCACCTGGTCGAGGCAAATTTATGGTGAAATGATTGTCTTTCCACTTCCATATTATGGCCCCAACAGTGCTCAGTGGAACATTCAGAAGCTTAGAAATGCGCCTATAACCAATGCCATCATTATGTTTTGCAACAATTAGGTTGCGAATGTCTTGAGACAGCTCTTTGCTTTTACCCATCATGAGATGTGTCTTGTGTGACACCTTGGCAATGATACCTTTTTGTAGGCCATCAGTTGGGACTGAACCAGCTGATATTAATTTGCACTGACAGGGGGCTGGACTGCTTTTTAATTACTGATAGTTTTCAGCTTTTGTCTTGGCTTTCCATGCCTTTTTGAACCTCCCTTTCTTCCTGTGTTCAATACTTTTTCCCTGTGTCATTTCACATTATTACACATAACTTAATTTCTGAACTTATTTGTTTTGGTTTCTTTGTATGTATGGATTACTTGGGTTGTTACCAACATCTGGTGAAACTTTCATTTCAATAGCACTTTTGGAAATATATTTACTGAGAAAAATGGTGACGTGTTCAATACTTATTTCACCCGCTGTATTTCTCGTGCATAAACGCATTCATCCATTTGAATTTTTTTTTGAAAATTGAAAAGGACACCTGGCATTTATATTTAAAGCCTTTTGGAATCCACATTTTACACTAAATATGAAGTGACATGTCCTGGGGACAGAAAAGGTACCGTATGGTAGGAATGACCCAGCTAGCAAGCCCAGGCAACCTCTTTTGCCTCAGTTACCAAAACCCCACTCACCGTGTTTGATTGGCAGGTCTAACACATCGAAAATGAAAACACATAGGAGCAATCAAGAAACAACATTGCAAAATGAAGCATTGAAATTGATTCATTGAATTTGATTGATCATTATAATTTTGACAGTCTTAACCCACACAGAGTATGGAAAGTAATTATCAATTGCAATTGAGAATTAACTGTATTTTTGTCACAATTTATGCGGTCACAATAAGGAAATGAAATGGCATTTACATTTTGTTTTTAAGTGTAAGAGCGTTGCATTTCCAATTGAGAGCCGGCAGCTAAATGCTTCCATAAGTATCAACAAGGGCTTACTACAAATTCTAGCTAGCTAGCAACAACATTAGTGCAGCTTGCTAGTTAGTTAACATTAGTTATAGATAGCTACAGCAGGCACACGCCTGTCGAAAGCTACTGCCACCTTGTGGTCTGGAGTATTTTAACGAGGCTGATTGGCTGTTGATCTGTTCTAAGTGTTTCTCAGCAGTCCGAATCCTAGGTGTGACCGAGGCTTTACACGTTTTGTATAACCGCAAGCAAAGTGGTGTCAGAACAAAAGAATTGCAGGCCTCAGCGAATTAGATACCAAATTATACTAAAAGGTGAGGCAAGTTAGAAGGATTAAATCACTATTGATTTGTAGTCTTCTGTTGTTTTTAGATGGTTCAATGTAAATGTCCAAATGCCTTCCATTTAGATCTACAGTATTTTCTTACAGACAGACAGACAGACAGACAGACAGACAGACAGACAGACAGACAGACAGACAGACAGACAGACAGACAGACAGACAGACAGACAGACAGATAGATAGATAGATAGATAGATAGATAGATAGATAGATAGATAGATAGATAGATAGATAGATAGATAGATACTTTATTGATCCCCGAGGGAGAAATTTCTTTGTCAAGCAGCTACAACAACAAAACACAGTGCAAAATGCCACAACGAAAGTACACAAAAGACAGATACACGGTACATGATACATCATTATCAAAACCCAACTTGATAAAGATTTGCATGAGGGGTTTCTGGGAAAGAACCCACTAACTCTACTTGAATTACAACGTTTGTAAAGTCACTACAATTTATACACTCCAAAACCTGTGAAAAAATGGATGTTGAGATCGTTTACGTATATCTAATGTAAGGATAATCCACTACTATGAGACATAGTAGGCCGTTGTGAGCTTTAAGAGCAAATACACTACTGTATATAAACAGAGATATAAACAAGCTTATGATTGTCAAGATAATAACTTATATCCAGCTTTGTTTACAGAGTTGGTAAACTAGCTATGCACAGCCCCCACACCATACTGCTGTGGCTGTGTGTTTGTGTGTGTGTGTGTGTGTGTGTGTGTGTGTGTGTGTGTGTGTGTGTGTGTGTGTGTGTGTGTGTGTGTGTGTGTGTGTGTGTGTGTGTGTGTGTGTGTGTGTGTGTGTGTGTGTGTGTGTGTGTTGGTCCATAATGAGCAGGAGTAGAGTTTTTTTTAAGGCCCATCCACTACTTTGATTTTTATACAACAATGAAGTTGTTGCACCTGCTGGTGAAAATGGAATCTCATTACATTCAATTATGTGAAAGAATGACGCAATACATGTGGAGTAGCTTATTCCCCCACAGAGGAGACACATAAACACTGATGGAGATATAGAGAGGGAGGTGGAGGATTTGATTAGCCTAATTTATACCCTGCCTCTGACTGTATTAAAACTAGAGATACTGTCACTGCCAAACATTAGCTCAGACAGACATTGTTTTCAGGCTTCAGGGGGAGAGGTGGGCTGTCTTTGTGATTTCGGGGTTAGAATGGGACATTCATTGTGACTGCTGATTTGTCTTCCTGCCCCCCCTACTGAGAGGAACAGTAACAGTACAGAACAGTGATGTGCTGTCTGTTAGTTAGTAGGGTGTGATAGGGTTGTCTTTTAGCCACAGCAGTGACATGATCCCTAACTTAAGGGCTCAACCTCTCTCACACAAGGCTGGTTTACTAGCCCATAACTATTTAGCACCTCCGTTTCTCTCTAGCAGTATGACCTATGCTGGAGCTACCACTTGAGAGGGCAGTCCTCAATTGGAACGATATGCCAGCAAATTATATGAGTCTTTTTTGGCCTAGCACACAGATCAGTGTAATTCGACCATTGAGGACCATCGTTAACGATGTCTGGTCCCTCAAGTTATAGCCACTAAAGGGCCATTCGAATCCTACAGAGAGGTGTTGCTATGGCTCCCGTGGAAGGAGTCAGTGTGTCCATGGGCCTCCCTCTGGAAGGAGTATTTCACCTAATCACATCTGCCCAGAGAATAACACACGTGCCCCCACTCCCTCACTCGTTTAAATGTTCACTCTGTGCTTTTTTTCCCCTTGCAGGTTCCTTCAATTACCAGATCTGTGGACCATGACAAAATATTGGCGCTCAGGCAGCAGACTCAGTTCCTCTGGGATGCTTATTTTTCTTCGGTAGCAAAAATAGTATTAACTACATTAGAGGTAAGCTCTCCCATTTATAGAACTGTTCATTTGAATCAAGAGTGGGTGGGAGCAGGTTGGGAGGGCCAGACAGCCAGCAGCCAGGATAACGGATAGCCTTTTTTATGTGCACAAGTGGCCAGTCTGAACTGATGGTTGCTGTACAACAGCGTTCCCCAACCAAGTTCTTAATTTCCCCTGGTTTGTTCTTTCTTACTGCTGACAGTCTGGCTCTTACTTTGGGAGTGTTTTCACTGTACTCTCTCTTCTGTCTCTGGGGGGAAACAGACACAAAGGGCTTTCATCAGCCTCTTCCCCAGAAAAGACAGTCAGTCAGGACCTGCCATCATCAAAAGACATTGTAGTGTAACGGTTTCCTCTGGCATATGAAAATGCCTAGAGACTCTCATGGACTAGAGTACGTAGACAGGTAGCTGGGGGTTCCTTAAACAAAACTCCCCCTTGTGCTATACTGCTACTATTTATTGTTGTCACAACCCCAAATATAGTGTCCCCTCAGAGCAAAGTTAAAATAATGTTTCCCCTGGAACAATCAGAAAACCACTTTTTATGGTATGATGTGTGGTGAGGACGCCCAGGTATGAGGTGTTTTGGCCTGCAGGTATGAGAGGAAAGAGTCAGCAGAACATTCTCTGCGCACCCCTCTGTCTCACTCAACGTTTTACCGTTTGTCTTTTGCTTCTGGGAAAAAAAGCATTTTACTTTGGTCAGAATTTTTCAATGTGTTTTTATATTAACACACTTTCAATTATTTCTGTATCACTGACCCATTCAGAAGCTACTCTGTTATAATAGTGTAATTTAGAACTCACTCAACACACACTCCAACCTGTCACCCATATGCCTTCATCCCTGTTATATTTCACTTCTTCATTTGGAGGGTGTCCGGGTTCTAATTTCCCCGCTCTCCGTCTTCACTCTTTTCCTCTTTCCATTCAATTTAACACTTCATAAAGGAAACAATGGCGAGAAAGAGAAAGTGAGGAGGATATATTATAGGCGTTCCGCCATGGTTCTTCAAAGGGAGCCACATCATCACTTTGTGATGAATTGGATTTGGGATTAGGGCCAAGCGTTGGTTTTATGTGTTGCCGGGCGAACGTCACCACCAGGTGCCTAGTCCAAATCCAACAGGGACTAAATTAGTCCCATCTCCATGGATATTTACCGTTGTGCAGATCTGAGGACGGTTGCTTCTCTCACAACCTCATTAGGACCCACAGTTCAAACGGAGGGAGCAGCCTGGAAAGCACCAGGCTCTGAGAGGACAGCAGCTGAGGCAGGAGAGGAGACGTACCCATATGGAGGTCTCTTGCTGTGGAGTTAAGAGCAGGGGAGCTGTAGCCTTTCTATTTCAGAACAGGCAGTGAGTTGGGTCTATTGGAAAGAGCAATACAAAGTAGATGGCTGATATGATATGAAATGACTGTCATTAATGTTAATGAATTTATATCAGGACCCATAGCTGACCATCTTCATGTAAAATATCCTGTGCATGGTCAGTGCATTACTGACCACTGCATGCAAATAACTCCTTACAGATGAAGAAACTTTGCAAGTCATTGCCGTTCAGTAGCACAGTAATCATATATAGCAACACGGGACGACGAGACGTAGGTCCAGTCTCCACAGTCAACAACATGCAGGGTAACAGATGCACCTGGGTGAGTGGGCATCAGTCCCAGTTGAGGGTACGAGGTGTTATCTGCGTCAGACGCTGCTCAACAACATGGCCACGTCTATCAGACCCAGCCTCTTTATACTAATCCTCTCTCTCCTCCTCTCTGGGTTGTTTCTTTTTCTGCAGATAATCCAAGACAGAATAAATTCACACATATCCAGGAACAAGTTGATGTGGAATTCGTTGCCTGGTGGACTGTACGTTCTGCCTCAGTTCTCCACGGACGCTGCAGTGTTCCCTTTTTATTACTCCTCGCTGGGTGAGTTCCAGCCTGCTAATAACCTGGTATTATTATGTTCTATGCATGGGATCAGACCTTTCCTTTGTCAATCAGGTTTTTCAACTCCTTGACAGAGTCATAACTAAATTCTTCATTCACAACCAGTTCATTGTGGAGGGCCTAATGTCAATGTGCGCTCTTCAACTCTTCCTCCATGCTGTATTACAGTGCCTTCAGAAAGTATTCAGACCCCTTGACTTTTTGCAAAATGTAACATGTGACATTACAGCCTTAATCTAAAATGGATTGTATTTCTTTTTTCCCCTCATCAATCTACCAACAATACCCCATAATGACAAAGCAAAAACAGGTTTTTAGAAATTGTTTCAAATATATTACAAATAAATAACGAGCATATTTAGACCCTTTACTCAGTACTTTGTTGAAGCACCTTTGGCAGCGATTACAGCCTTGAGTCTTCTTGGGTATGACGCTACAAGCTTGGCACACCTGTATTTGGTACGTTTATTCTCTGCAGATCCTGTCAAAACTGTCAGGTTGGATGGGGAGCGTTGTTGCACAGCTATTTTCAGGTCTCTCCAGAGAGGTTTGATTGGGTTCAAGTCCGGGCTCTGGCTGGGCCATTCAAGGACATTCAGAGACTTGTCCCGAAGCCACTACTGCGTTGTCTTGGCTGTGTGCTTAGGGTCGAGGTCCTCAGCGCTCTTGAGCAGGTTTTCATCAAGGGTCTCTCTGTACTTTGCTCTGTTAATCTTTGCCTCGACCCTGACTAGTCTCCCAGTCCCTGCCGCTGAAAAACATCCCCACAGCATGATGATGCTACCACCATGCTTCACCGTAGGGATGGTGCCAGGTTTCCTCCAGACGTGAGGCTTGGCAAAGAGTTTCATCAGACCAGAGAGTCTTAAGGTGCCAAACTCGAAGCGGGCTGTCATGTGCCTTTCACTGAGGAGTGGCTTCCGTCTTGCCAATCTACAATAAAGGCCTGATTGGTGGTGTGCTACAGAGATTATTGTCCTTTTTGGAAGTTTCTCCCATCTCCAGAGTAGTTCTGGAGTTTTGTCAGAGGGACCATCGGGTTCTTGGTCACCTCCCTGACCAAGGCCCTTCTCCCCCGATTGCTCAATTTGGCCAGCTCGAGGAAGAGTCTTAGTGGTTCCAAACTTCTTCCATTTAAGAATGATGGAGGCCACTGTGTTCTTTGGGTCCTTCAATGCTACCGAAATGTTTTGGTACCCTTCCCCAGATCTGTGCCTCGACACAATCCTGTCTCGGAGCTCTACGGACAATTCCTTCGACCTCATGGCTTTGTATTTGTTTTTGCCAAGGCAGCAGCTACCCTTCCTGGGGTACGGCAAAATTAAGGCAGTTATACAATTTTAAAACATTACAATACATTCATAACAGATTTCACAACACGCTAAGTGTGTGAACTCAGGCCCCTACTTCATGTGTACGTGTGTGTGTATAGTGCTTATGTTATCATGTGTGTGTATGCATGTGTCTGTGCCTATGTTTGTGTTGCTTCACAGTCCCCGCTTGGTTTTTGCTCTGACATGCACTGTCAACAGTGGGACCTTATATAAACAGGTGTGTGCCTTTCCAACTCATGTCCAATCAATTGAATTTACCACAGGTGGACTCCAATCAAGTTGTAGAAACATCTCAAGGATGATCAATGGAAACAGGATAATTTCGTGTCTCATAGCAAAGGATCTGAATACTTATGTAAATAAGGTACTTATTAATACCCTCTGAGAAAATGTTGCTCATATTAACCAACCACAGACACATTTTACATAAATTCATGTTTGGGGACCAACCAATGCACTTTACAGCGTAAATTGTCTTGGATTTAACCTTGCGAACTAGTATATGGTGTCCCATATCTGTAGTGCCATTAACTGCCGAGGGTCAAGTCCTCCCTAGTCAGTGATTAGTCGTCACTTAGGTGGAACAGTGAACAGCATAAAGCCTAGTGCTGCAGCAGAGCAGTCAGTGTCTTGTGTATTTCCTCCAGCATGGAGCACCTTGGAGCTGTGCACTATGAACTGTGCTGCTGCCGCAGTCCTGCGAGGAGCACTGGGATGAAGCCATAACTCAGATAGATGCTTGTCTTTCTCTGAGGAGTTGTGGACAGGAGCAATGGGCCGTTTGCTTTATGCTAGCGCAGTAAATCAAGTTTTGCCGGTACTGGAGGAATAACGTTGTCAATGCCGGTAATACACAGGCGTTATCAGTCTCACTTTCCATAATTCTGATAGCAAGGTAGTTCAGAAGTGTTTCGTTTTTTTCTTTTCAGTGTAGGCCTATTTAAATTCGACTGACTTTGATTTACTGTTTTTGAAGCTTTTATTTGTCTCTGTAAATTTCAAGTTGATGTTACAATATTTTGTTATTATGACAGCATCTGTCGCCATGTCATATTTACTCCTCTGAGAAGTGGGAAAGATGGCGATGTTGGGCTCCATTTCGGGGGGGTCTTGATGACTGGGAATACCGTCTCAAAATCACAAATTGGATTTCCAACTTGTTTAGTAGAGAGTCCAGCTGCTTTGGCACCTCCTATCGTGTGCTTCACAGGCTGTTTGCTTCACAATCCTCTTTAAACTGTATGAAGAGATGCCAAAGCGATGGATAAGAACATTTACTGTAGAAACTTTTTGAACGTTCCCTGTAGAAGCTCTGCTTGTTATCCAAAGTCATCCGACTTCTCATAGCCATTTGAGTTCTAATGTTTACTCATGAGATGTAATGTCTCAACTGAATTTAGTTTGAGCTGTCAATCAATCTCAATCTATAGCTTCTCACATGAGGAAATTATAGCTTGTCTAAATACTCAGATTAGATTGGCAGGGTACAAAAAATTATGTGAACTATCCGACCACTGCAAATGCAGTTCCACACTGTCTTTTTCCATTGTGTAGAGAATTACTATCTCCAGGATGCTGCTAGAAGAGGAGTGATTTGTTTACCACCACCTCGTGTGAAAAGGCGGTAACACTTGCCCTTGTCACCCCACCTCTTCCCTTCCCAGGCAACTCTAATTGTTATTTTTAAGGTTACCACGACGACTGCAGCAGCTAGATTTCCTTGAGGCTTCAGGAACCCCTAACAGGAACCCCTAACAGGAACCCCTAACAGCTTTCTCCTTTGCAGTCACATCACTATCATCGATCCAGCCTGGCTTTCTGTTACGGTCCTGAAAACCATCCAAGTTGCCTGGATTGTTCCGGTTCATTGCAATCGGTGTGATTTAGTTTTTCTTCCAATACCAATAGTACAGTTTGACTTTGTTCTGTCAATATTAACGGCTTCTAGTTTCAGATCACACTGAACCTTTCTAATGACGAGTTCCTGAGCTCCTTCACTAAGGCCGGTAGCCAGAATAAAAGGCTAATAACCAACATAAAAGGCTAATAGCCAATATAATCAATCTAGTGACACAGTGACACCTCCCTTCACTAGGCCTACAGTAAGGAATCCTGCAAAGGACAGACTCTCAAGATAAGAGGGGCTATTATGCAAGGTTCTTTTTTTACAAATGTAGGAGTAATAGCCTACTCTGTTGCAGTTGTTGGTGTGTTTAAGCCAGTGGAGTGGAGAGAAACTAAAGGAAACAGCAATATTGGATCAATGCTTCAACATACCTTGTTGAAATTTTAAAAAAGTTTCCTTGTCTTAACAGTTGGAGAAATTACTTTGATCACAGTAATTTTAACAATGTTTTTGCCAGTTCTGCTTGGTACATTTGCAGTTTAAAATTACTGCAAGAAATGACTGTGGGGTTTCCCGGAGGAAACATTTATTCTACAAAAGTGTTGCCTTATGGCATTTTGATGACTGGATGAGAACGAGGTCCCAACGCCTTACTGAATTCCTCCTTTGAAGATGATCTGCAGAGATTTTCTACAGATTTCTTTGCTCATGCAACAATGTCTGCAAAGAACAAACCTCATTAGGCAAATATTATGCTCACCAAATGGAGACATACAAACATTCAGAACAAGTTTGCTATCACGTCCCACATCAAGAACCAGGGTCCAAAATAGGTCTTCTAGAGGCACCACACAGCATCAGGATGGATCCATAAATATAGTCCAGTGCACCAGGGAGGCCAGAGAGTCCACAGCCCCGTGTCAGAGAGATTGATTGGGGTGCTGTGAGGGTGTTCATTTATGCGAGATGAGGTGGATGGATTGGAGAGTCAAGTCTCAGTCCCTTCTGGTGTGTGTCAGAAAGGTTAATGTCTTGAGGTCCATGTGTGTTAAGTTGTGTGTCTGAAGGTGTGTATTAAGGTGTGCGTCTGAAGGTTTGTGTTAAGGTATGTGTCTCTCTGTGTGGTTGCAGGTAAGAGCCCATCCCAGGAGTTCACTGCTGTGATCCAGGCCGTGACTCCTCTCCAGTCTCAGCTGCAGCCCATAGTCAAGCTCGTCATCGCTGTTGCAAAATCCAAGTTCTGTGCACAGGTGAGAGCTCAGACCCATGACCCGTGAGTTAAGGTGAAACAGAAGGGATGCAGACAATTGATTTCTATTCTATAACTTGAACTCAGTGGAAGTTTATCTTATGTCATGTAGCATAAAGCTTTATAGCTATATGGCATGTCATGCCTCCCCAAGCTATATTTACACAATAAGGCCAGAGGGGTTGTAGTATATGGCCAGTAGACCACGGCTAAGGGCTGTTCTTAGGATACCTGGATATAGGCCTTAGCCGTGGTATATTGGCCATATATCACAAACCCCTGAGGAGCCTTATTGCTATTATAAACTGGTTACCAATGTAATTAGAGCAGTAAAAATAATGTTTTTGTCATACCCGTGGTATACGGTCGGATAAACCTCAGCTTTCAGCCAATCAGCATTCAGGGCTCGAACCACCCAGTTTATAATTAAGCAATAAGGCACAAGGGAGTGTGGTATATGGCCAATATACCACGGATAAGGTCTGTTCTTAGGCACCCATGGTATACGGCCTGATATACCACGACTGTCAGGACTCGAACCATCCAGTTTAAAATTAACTACATACAGTGCATTTGGAAATTATTCAGACCCCAAGACTTTTTCCACATTTTGTTACGTTACAGACTTATTCTTAAATGTATACAATAATTTTTTTCCTCATCATTCTACACACAATTCTCCGTAATGACAAAGTAAAAACAGGTTTTTAGACATTTTGGCAATTATATTAAAAATTAAAAACAGATACCTTATTAACATAAGTATTTAGACCCTTTGCTATGACACTCGACAATTAAAAAATATATATATATATTTATTTTTTTATTTCACCTTTATTTAACCAGGTAGGCCAGTTGAGAACAAATTCTCATTTACAACTGCGACCTGGCCAAGACAAAGCAAAGCAGTGCGACAAAAACAACATCACAGCGTTACACGTGGGATAAACAAATGTACAGTCAATAAAACAATAGAAAATCTATGTACAGTGTGTGCAAATGTAGTAAGATTAGGAAGGTAGGGCAATAAATAGGCCATAATGTAGAAATAATTACAAATTAGCATTAACACTGGAGTGATAGATGTGCAGATGATGATGTGCAAATAGAGATACTGGAGTGCAAATGAGCAAAAATAATAAATATGGGGATGAGGTAGTAGGGTGTGCTATTTACAGATGGGCTGTATACAGGTGCAGTGATCGATAAGCTGCTCTGACAGCTGATGCTTAAAGTTGAGGGAGATAGGAGTCTCCAGCTTCAATGATTTTTGCAATTCGTTCCAGTCATTGGCAGGAGAGAAATGGAAGGAATGGCGGCCAAAGGAGGTGTTGGCTTTGGGAATGACCAGTGAAATATACCTGCTGGAGCGCATGCTACGGGTGGGTGTTGCTATGGTGACCAGCGAGCTGAGATAAGGCGGGGATTTACCTAGTAAAGACTTGTAGATGACCTGGAGCCAGTGGGTTTGGCGACGAATATGTAGTGAGGGCCAGCCAACGAGAGCGTACAGGTCGCAGTGGTGGGTAGTATACTGGGCTTTGGTAACAAAACGGATGGCACTGTGATAGACTACATCCAATTTGCTGAGTAGAGTGTAGAGGTCAAGGATCGGTAGGATGGTCAGTTTTACAAGGGCATGTTTGGCAGCATAAGTGAAGGAGGCTTTGTTGCGAAATAGGAAGCCGATTCTAGATTTAATTTTGGATTGGAGATGCTTAATGTGAGTCTGGAAGGAGAGTTTACAGTCTAACCAGACACCTAGGTGTCCACGTATTCTAAGTCAGACCCGTCGAGAGTAGTGTTGATAGTCCGGTGGCGGGTGCGGGCAGCATTCGATTGAAAAGCATGCATTTAGTTTTACTAGCATTTAAGAGCAGTTGGAGGCCACGGAAGGAGTGTTGTATGGCATTGAAGCTCGTTTGTTAACACAGTGTCCAAAGAGGGGCCAGATGTACACAGAATGGTGTCGTCTGCGTAGAGATGGATCAGAGAGTCACCAGCAGCGAGAGCGACATCATTGATATATATAGAGAATAGAGTCTGCCCAAGAATTGAACCCTGTGGCACCCCCATAGAGACTGCTAGAGGACCGGACAACAGGCCCTCCGATTTGACACACTGAGAAGTAGTTGGAGAACCAGGCAAGGAAGTCAATTGAGAAACCAAGGCTGTTGATTCTGCCAATAAGAATGCAGTGATTGACAGAGTCGAAAGCCTTGGCCAGGTCGATGAAGACGTCTGCACAGTACTGTCTTTTATCTATGGAGGTTATGATATCGTTTAGTGCCTTGAGCATGGCTGAGGTGCACCCATGACCAGCTCGGAAACCAGATTGCATAGTGATCTGTTTGCTAACTTGGCTTTCAAAGACTTTAGAAAGGCAGGGCAGGATGGATATAGGTCTGTAACAGTTTGGGTCTATAGTGTCTCCCCCTTTGAAGTGGGGAATGACCGCGGCAGCTTTCCAATCTCTGGGGATCTCAGACGATACGAAAGAGAGGTTGAACAGGCTAGTAACGGGTTGCAACAATTTCGGCTGTTAATTTTAGAAAGAAAGGGTCCAGATTGTCTAGCCCAGCAGATTTGTAGGGATCCAGATTTTGCAGCTCTTTCAGAACATCATCTATCTGGATTTGGGTGAAGGAGAAGCGGGGGAGCTTGGGCAAGTTGCTGCGGGTGATGCAGAGCTGTTGGCCGGGGTAGGGGTAGCCAGGTGGAAAGCATGGCTAGCCGTAGCAAAATTCTTATTGAAGTTTTCGATTATCGTAAATGTATCGGTGGTGACAGTGTTTCCTAGCCTCAGTGCAGTGGGCAACTGGGAGGAGGTGCTCTTATTCTCCATGGACTTTACAGTGTCCCAGAACTTTTGCCTTTGCTTTTCTAACTGACTGTGTATATTGGTTCCTGACTTCCCTGAAAAGTTGCATATCGCGGGGGCTATTTGATGCTATTGCAGTACGCCACAGGATGTTTTTGTGCTGGTCAAGGGCAGTCAAATCTGGAGTGAACCAAGGGCTATATCTGTTCTTAGTTCTACATTTTTTGAATGGGGCATGCTTATTTAAGATGGTGAGGAAAGCACTTTTAAAGAACAACCAGGCATCCTCAAGGTCAATATCCTTCCAGGATACCCGGGCCAGTCAGGATGATATCTATGATGGTGCCCATGTTTACAGATTTAGGGTTGTACCTGGTAGGTTCCTTGATAATTTGTGTGAGATTGAGGGCATCTAGCTTAGATTAAAGGACGGCCGGGGTGTTAAGCATATCCCAGTTTAAGTCACCTAACAGTACAAACTCTGAAGATAGATGGGGGGCAATCAATTCACATATGGTGTCCAGGACACAGCTGGGGGCTGAGGGGGTCTGTAACAAACGGCAACATTGAGAGACTTATTTCTGGAAAGCTCATTTTTTTAAAGTAGAAGCTCAAACTGTTTGGGCACAGATCTGGATAGTATGACAGAACTCTGCAGGTTATCTCTGCAGTAGATTGCAACTCCGCCTCCTTTGGCAGTTCTATCTTGACAGGAAATATTGTAGTTGGGGATGGAAGTTTCCGAATTTTTGGTGGCCTTCCTAAGCCAGGATTCAGACACAAACTTAGGGAGGAATGCTTCTGATGTTAACATGCATGAAACCAAGGCTGGGGGCTACAGGACCTGGGTTTACCTCAACATCACCAGAGGAACAGAGGAGGATCAGGATGAGGGTACGGCTAAAGGCTTTAAGAACTGGTCGTCTAGTGCGTTGGGTACAGAGAATAAAAGGATCATATTTCTGGGCGATTACGTCGGAAGACCAGTCGTGATGGCTCGGCGGGGCTCCGTATCGAATAGAAGGTTGACAAAGGTACTGTAGCCCGGGAAATTAGCTAGTACATGTCGGCTAGCCGGTAGATGGGCCTAGCTCGGGGCTAGCTGAAAGCCAAACAACAGCAGCCACTCGGTTGAAGCTAGCTAGCTGCGATGATCCGGTGTGATCGTACTGTGATTTTTGCAGAAATCCGGTGAAGTGGAAGGGAACACAATCCGATATGCACAGGGTTGGTAGCGCGCTGTGCAGACTGGCTAATATTGTCCGAACTAAAGCTCGCTGATGCAGGCAGAGCAGTGGTGAGGACCACTAGCAGTGGCTAGCAATGGCTAGTAGCTAGTTAGCAAGTTAGCTAAAGGGCTAGCTTCTGTCGGAGGTTGGGCTCAGATGCATCCTATTTTCATTGATCATCCTTGAGATGTTTGATTGAAGTCTACATGTGACAAATTAAATTGATTGGACATGATTTGGAAAGGCACAGACCTGTCTATATAAGGTCACACAGTTGACAGTGCATGTCAGAGCAAAAACCAAGCAAAAACCAACCCATGAGGTCGAATCAGTTGTCCGTAGAGCTGCGAGACAGGATTGTGTCGAGGCACAGATCTGGTGAAGGTTACTAAAACCTTTATGCAGCATTGAAGGTTCCAAAGAACACAGTGGCCTCAATCATTCTTAAATGTAAGACGTTTGGAACCACCAACACTCTTCCTAGAGCTGGCCACGCGGCCAAACTGAGCAATCGCAGGAGAAGGGCCTTGGTCAGGGAGGTGACCAAAAACCTGATGGTCACTCTGACAGAGCTCCAGAGTTCCTCTGTGGAGATGGGATAACCTTCCAGAATGACAACCATCTTTGCAGCACTCCAAAAATCAGGCCTTTATGGTAGAGTGACCAGATGGAAGCCACTCCTCAGTAAAAGGCCCATGACAGCCCGCTTGGAGTTTGCCAAAAGGCACCTAAAGGATTCTCTGGTCTGATGAAACCAAGATTGAACTCTTTGGCCTGAATGCCAAGCATCACGGCTAGAGGAAACCAGGCACCGCTCATCACCTGGCCAATACCATCCCTATAGTGAAGCATGGTGCTGGCAGCATCATGGTGTGGTGATGTTTTTCAGTGGCAGGGACTGGGAGACTAGTCAGGATCGAGGGAAAGATGAACAGAGCAAACCTGCTCAGAGCGCTCAGGCCCTCAGACTGGGGCGAAGGTTCACCTTCCAACAGGAAAACAACACAGGAGTGGCTTTGGGACCAGTCTCTCAATGTCCTTGAGTGGCCCAGCCAGAGCCCGGACTCGAACTCAATCAAACATCTCTGGAGAGACCTGAAAATAGCTGTGCAGCGACGCTTCCCATCCAACCTGACAGAGCTTGAGAGGATGTGCAGAGAAGAATGGGAGAAATTCCCAAAATGCAGGTGTGCCAACTTGTAGCGTCATACCCAAGAAGACTCAAGGCTGTAATCGCTGCCAAAGGTACTTCAACAAAGTACTGAGTCTGAATAGACTGAGTAAAGGGTCTGAATACTTATCAATGTTATATTTCAGGTCTTTATTTTTAATACATTTGCAAAAATTTCTAAAAACCTGTTTTTGCTTTGTCATTATGTGGTATTGTGCATAAATTGATGAGAATTATATATTTTTTTATCAATTTTATAATAAGTCAGTAACTTAACAAAATTGGGAAAAAGTGAAGGGGTCTAAGTAGTTTCTGATTGCGCTGTATAATCAAAGTTTGCATGAAAATACAGACGTATTTCCACTTTATATCCGCTGGCTATATGTACAGTAGGGTCTATGCTCTTTGAATTGAGATTTAATTGAATTGTTTCATTTGCAGATAATTGTGTTGTGGAATTGTGACAAGCCTTTACCTCCGAAGAGCAAGTGGCCCTCCACCACCGTGCCTATCACTGTCATTGAGGGAGGGAGAAAGGTAAGAGATTTCCTAGTTATGCGGGCGTTAAGATTACATGTTTCGCTATCGATTTGAATGGGTTTTATTGACTCTTAATCATCGAGGGAATGAGCATTGTTGTTAAAGTGGAACTAACACCAACATTTCTTGGTAGTTAAAAAAATATTGCTATCAGGTTGTAAATCACAGCTGGCCAGGTACATTGTTTGCTGCCTCCACCCATTCAGGATGCACTGTTCCAGACGAATGTAACTGAGGCTGGGAATGTCAATACAATCAAACTAGCTAGGGCAATGATCACAAGTCAGTCATAATGTGACTAATAGGCTAGCGTATCTATTTATGTAGCTATTTATTTAGCTAGGTAAAAACACTGAGACTAACATTGGCTAGCTAGCTAGCTGCTGGGAGGATGTCATGTCACTGGAGGAGTGGGTGAGTGACCAACTTTCCCCTCATATTGTTTTTCGGTGGCTACAGCTAGAGGCAACTTTAGCCAGTTAGCTTGGGTACGCTCTGAATTTACAAACAGACAATCTGGCAGAACTTTACGAACAACCCAGAGCATACTCCGACACACTGGAGGCAATTTATGAACGCACCCCGAGCTAGTCTTTTCAGTTCACTGCAGCTAGCAACTGGAACGAGCTGCAACAAACACTCAAACTGGACAGTTTTATCTCAATCTTTTCATTCAAAAACTCAATTATGGACACTCTTACTGACAGTTGTGGCTGCTTTGCGTGATGTATTGTTGTCTCTACCTTCTTGCCCTTTGTGCTGTTGTCTGTGCCCAATAATGATTGTACCATGTTTTGTGTTGCTACCATGTTGTTGTCATGTTGTGTTGCTACCATGATGTTGTCATGTTGTGTTGCTACCATGCTGTTGTCATGCTGTTGTCATGTTGTGTTGTCATGTTGTGTTGCTACCATGTTGTTGTCATGTTGTGTTGCTACCATGTTGTTGTCATGTTGTGTTGCTACCATGTTGTCATGTTGTGTTGCTACCATGTTGTTGTTGTCGTCTTGTTGTCTCACTTGTCGTGATGTGTGTTTGTTCCTATATTTATATTTTATTTATTTTTATTTTTAATCCCGTCCCCGCAGGAGGCCTTTTGCCTTTTTGGTAGGCCGTGATTGTAAATAAGAGTTTGATCTTAACTGACTTGCCTAGTTCACCTTTCGACCTGTGTGATTTGTGTAGATCCGATGAGAAAGGTTTTGGGGGGAGGAGTGGGGGTGGCCTTGGATCACTACTTTCTGTAAGCGAACGAGTGATGCGCGTTTTGAGCAATACTGGCTGTATCCAATGCTCAGCCAATCGTTCACATAACAACAGAATGCAACACGCGACAGAAGAGAAGTTAAAACCAATTAGCTAGTTACAGCATACAGCTGTCTCTGGAAACAGCGCTCTATGGACAACAGAGAGTAGAAAGGCAGTTCGCCAGTTACAGCAGCGCCGCCTCTGAACGATAACGAAGAGGTAGGTGAGAAGCCTGACCAAGGGGGTGAGAAGGTGATGAAGCGTACTTAACGAGCTGTAACCGAAAAACAACTGGCGTTTGAAAAGTTTGAGGCGAGGGAGAAAGTGTGGTGGAACAAGTATGATTAGCATTGTTAAGTATCTTGCTAGCTGGATCGAATTCTCCGTTAGCTAGCCAGAGAACGTTACAACATCAGATGAGCTAACGTTAGTAACCTAACCAAGCCAGGTGTACTCTCTGCCTGACAGAGATCGATTATGCCAACAAAAGGTATCATGCTCTGCTGGCACATTCTAGAACAGATGTCCAGTATAGCCTAAATATATTGCTTTTGTTGTGTTGAAGTTGACAGTAACACATGTGTGTGAGTGAGGGGGGATTTTTGCACACATGTAGCCTTGTGCACTTGATCGATGTCTACTATAGAGACCAATATAACAGAACAAAAATAGAATGCCTGTTTGTTTCATTCTATTTCTACTCTTTTTTCCCCAAGTGTAATATTTAGATGTGTGATGTCACAAGCGTTCTATTATAAAGGCTGTCATGGCTAACTGCAATTTTACTGTATTGTTTTTTTCTTAAGACTTGAGTGTCATTTGCAGTAAAGTCTAGGCAACAAATAACATTGGATTGCTTTTTTATAAAAACAAATGTAGCTGTGAGTTCGGTTCACATTAACCACATTATTTACACACAGAGACTAATCATGTAGATCATATTCTTTGTTGTTTAATTAGTTAACCTGCATTTCCCCCTAGCAGGGATTTTTTTGCATGTTTTGGTGCAATAAATCAAGTGTCACCTTTTTGGGACCTCACCAGTTTGCATTCCTGGCATATACTCCGGTCCTTGACGAGACAGATGTTTTTGTCAGGTTTTATTTACTGCAGTGTCTATTAATTGTCTAAACGCACAGCTGCTTTTCCACTCTATATTGCTATAGAATTTTCACAAATGCCAAACATTATAAGAAAATTATATGAAAATGACCTTATCTACAGGAAGTGCCCTCTTGTCAGAAAATGACCTTATCTACAGGAAGTGCCCTCTTGTCAGAAAATGTGGAAGAAAAACATAAAATAGGTTTCATATTCCTGGGGGTGTATATGAACAGATTTTAATACGTTTTCATGTTGCTAAAATGCTGTCAGTTCCACTTTAAAGTCAGGGGAGATAAAATGCAGTCGTAAATTTCTCATAAAATCCTTTCAAGCTTTTCTTTCATTTGTCCTGTTTGGAACTGGCCCTGACTGAGTGCGAGTCTGTCTCCTGGGATCTGAGCTTAGCTTACCCTGACTGTTGAGCCATGAAGCAGCTTGAGGCTACTTCCAAGAGCGTTCCAGGCGCACTATGGATAAACACCGGTCCATCACAAGGCCATTACTGTGCCAAGCCTCAGCTGAATCATTTTAGTAGTGCTACAGGTACCACTTTGCAGTCATTTTCTTATGAACGTTTTAAATAATAGGAGTTTGTACACCAGGCACATCATACATCCAAAGAAGACAAATGCTCTTACTGAATGCAAGCATCTTAAACACAGTGATCTGGTTTCAATCTAACTATTCTGATGAAACGCTATTGTACTGATTTGATACAGTATGTTCTTCCAACCCTTCATTGAGTCCAAATAATCACTCCAATGTTATTTGGAGTGTTCGATTCACTTGAAGAGAGCGTTCACCCAAATTACACAATTTCAATGGTTTCCTTACCCTGTGAGCAGTCAATGGACAAGGTATGACAGCAATCCATTAAGTTTCCCTGGCACTGTTTCCAAATGCTAACATTTTAGTGTTTGTGGCACAAATCCCTTTCAAGTCATAGGATTGATATTAGTATTTTTCATCTGTCATGTCCAAATCATAATATCGGTCCCATGACATAAAATGGGATTTGTGCCACAAATGCTAAAATATTAATATTTGGAAACAGTGGCAGCCATGGAAACTAAACCAACGCATGGATTGCTGTCATACATTGTCTGTAGACTGCTTACAAGGTAAGGAAACCAATGTGTCCTTTTCCAATTTGGGTGAACTATCCCTTTAATTTCTGGCTTCATAAATATCTCCTACTCAAAGCCAAAATGGAATTCCAATCAGCTGTGTCATACTTGCTGCTTACCACAGAATTCAGTAAAATCTCCCCCTCACTCCCCGTCTCTCACACACACAGGCACCCACAATCCTCAGTTTTTCCATAACCCGCAGCAGCCCAGCTGTTGTCCTAACACAGGGGCAGTGCTGACTGCAGCCCTCTCCATGCCGCCACATTGAGTCAGGAGCAGGACCCTAAAACCCAATGGCAGATCCATTAACTGATACTGTTTGTTCTCATGTAGTAAACGGAGCAATGGAAAAAATGTGTTTCCATTATAACAATAAACAGCTTTTCTAAGAGGCATCTTTGGGCTCCTAATTACTCGCTCAGAGTATTCTAGCCTAACAAGACAGCTGCTCCAGAGTAGTAATTTTCACAGCTCTCTCCCCAAACAATAAGAGATTCACTGTGTTGAAACCAGCGAGTCAAACGTTCACATCACACTGAGAGTGCTGCCAGGAGACTGAGGAAAAGCTAACGGCGGATGTGTTCTGTGTTCCGTGTTCTGCTATCGTGCATCTTTTGTTGTCCCTCATATAATCTATGAAAAAAAGCAAAGTAATTGTATGTTTGTCAGGGGGACAGAATATCTAAAGAGGCTCTTACCTGGTGTTCTAAATAGTTTACCTCACCTCAAGAACGGCAGTGTTTTCCTACTGCCTAATACATGTCACCTATTTATTTAACATTGTTATGCAGGCTCATGGAAATTACACTCTAACCTAGACCACATTTATTGTGTTTTCGGTCCTATAATTTCCATTGTGTTTGAACAATTTTCCTTTTTAGCAAGCTAGTATGAAAAGCAGGGTAATTGTTGCATGAATGCATTGTGTGATAGACAAAGGAAAACACCGGCTGCTGTGAAAAGGGCCTTAATGAACCACAGTCCCTCTCCTCTCTGTCTTAATATATCAATATTGACTTTCAATCGACTACACTAATCAGCCCTGAGTAGAGGTCACCAGCAGCATTTGATCAAAATCCAGCATATTATATTATCGATTTTTCCTCCATGTTTGTGTCCCCAGGAAAGTAACACTTCTAACAATAGGTCCCCTCATCTTGTTCCTTCAATTTCGTTTCCATTTTGAAGGCTAATTAAGGTGTTCCGCATCCGTGCCGTGGATTACTTTATAGCCAGCTGACATTAGATCACTCTCTTTTCTCTCTGCAGACCTGCCACTCACTCCCAGGCCTGATGGCTTGGAGCTAAGCCTTGTGTGTGATTGTGAGTGTGCGTGTGTGTGCATGTGAGATCTCCACAGTAGCATCTTCACAGCTGTGTGTGGGTGGCTGGCTGGCTGGCTGGCTGAGTGTGTTCCTCTCCTGCGATGCGACGCCTCAAGAAAGGCTCACTGTCTCATTAGCACCTCTCCATTTCCCCATCCTTGTCTGATAGCCATTTTCATCACCTGATAATTCATAAACAGGCTGGAACACAAGATGTCTCATCAGAAGGGAACATGGTTAATAAGATCAGATAATGACATAAGGTGAGTCTAAGCGTTAGATATTAGATCTCTTGCAAAGCATTAGTAATTGCGTTAGTCAAACTCTACCGTTTTCTCCTCAGGGTGTCATTTGTCTGTTCCCCTCTCACTATGTATACGAGGTGATCTATGGTCACTCAGGGTGTCATTTGTTGTCCCTGACCAATTATGTCACCTTTCAATTATAATTCCCTGCTTGGCACCCTGAGTTTTCAATCAGTTGATCCTCAGAATCAATTCAGTCCATTAACTCAGGATATACTGTATGTGTTAAATGTTTCACTATTGCTCTTTGCTGCAACGTGTCTATTTGGAACTATGTTGACAGATACAAGTTAAATAAAGGTTAAATAACAAAAATATAACCTGCAATCAAATCAAGCTGTAGGTTACAATTGAGGAATAATGACACATGATTGCACTTTGAAGCAAATTAAATGGGTTTTTTTTGTATACTGAAAGTGGAGGAAATCTATTTCTATTGCAAAAAAAGCACACCTGCATTGTACAAGGTAAACAAGCTGAAATATCTCACTTCACTTTCCCTTAAACTCCCAACAGAGTCTATGTAAACAGCAATGGTTAAGGGAAAATCACAAAGGAGCTGGGTTTCTGTGGGCCTGTTAGGGTTCTTGGGCAACAGGGCAGGTTGAGGTTATCCCTGGGCTGGACTACGTATATGGCGTGTCTGTGGCTCCCTGGCTGACCCTGTAAAACAACATTTAGCTGAGTCATGAGTTGTTTTCTGCTTATTTGGAATCTTTATCAAACATAATGCAATTTTTGTTGACAGTCACTGTAAATAATATGAATATTTAATATCTGAAAAAGCTGTATGTTTACCCCATTATGATACTATGACTGTTATATAAAGAGATGGGTTTTGACAAAAATGAATCTTGGAAACGACACTTGAACCATTGAAATCATTTTCTCTGCTGAACTTTGAATGTATCAAGAATCAAATATGATTGACCCGTAAATAAAAGCATTGACAAGCCTCTAAAGATTGGCCTTGAAGTAGCAGGAGTCAATGGAGATAAGGGTGATGCCACATCTTCACCAGGTGACCCAGTGCTACGTCACAGTACATCTGCTTAGGGGGAAAAAACCATTGACACTGACCGGAGAGGAAAGGAAAAGAGAACGAGAGATCAGACTAGTTAAAGCAGCCCTGGGGCAAAGAGGGTGGGCCCTTGCGACAGAGGAGGCAGAGGGAGACAGACCATGGAGGATGAGAGAGAGAGAGAGAGATGGGCAGACTGAAGGACTAACAGTCCCTAGAGATGTGTATTGGAATCTGGGCTCCAGAGTACAGTACCAGTCAAAAGTTTGGACACACCTACTCATTCAAGGGTTTTTCTTTATTTAGATTTTTCTACATTGTACAATAATAGTGAAGACATCAAAACTATTAAATAACACATATGGAATCATGTATTAACCAAAAGATGATAGGTACTTTATTGATCCCCGAGGGGAAATTTCTTCATCAAGCAGCTACGAAAAAACACAGGGCAGGTGCAAAATGCCAGAACGAAAATACGCAAAAAACAGATACACGATACATGATACATAGAGCGGCAGTATGAAAAAGTATAAAAATACAAGAAGTCTGGAGTGCAAAAAAGCTATAAAAAGACATTGCATAGTATGGGTGGATGGCTGAATATGTACACTATGCATTGTTACAGTGTAAAAAAAAAAAGATAAAATATTGAAAGTTGATAAAAATAAATAAGGAATATTTGCATGGTTAACTATACTGTACAGGTCGATGGCAGAGAAATACTTATAGCTAAAAGTGCGTATGATATAAGTGAGGGTAATAATAGTTTACTTAATATACAGTCTTGTTAAATGAACAGGTAAGTGAATATTTTGCGTGGTTAAACTAACTGTACAGGTAAATGACAGGAAGAGAAACTTAAATTGCTAAATGTGTGTATGATATAATTTAGGGTAATAATAGTAAGTCCCTTAAAATACAGTCCTTGGTGCGCAGGGTTTAATTACAGATAAATGCATGTATTGCACATTCAATATACTAAAAGCAATGAAAAAAGATACAACTGACTGATACTAATATGCATTCCTGAGTGAATGACTACGTAAGTTCAGTCCAAGAATGACTTACAATATTGCACGTGATATGATATAACAACTGTACATGAATATGTATATACAGACCTGAGTGAATGAGTGATTACAGACCAGAGTTACTCACTGATGGATGCATAATTGTTAAACTAGGTCCTAACACCCCAACAGTTCCAGGTCTATGTTGCCGACAGCACGGCACCCCGGTGAGGCATTAAATTGTCTAATAGCCACCGGCAGGAAGGACCTCCTGTAGCGCTCTCTGGCACACCATGGTGGGATCAGTCTGTGACTGAAGGTGCTCCTCTGTATCATAACCATGGCATGCAGAGGGTGGGTGACGTTGTCCATGATGGCCAGCAGTTTGGCCAGGATCCGTCTCTCAGCCACCTCCTCTAGAGTGTCAAGGCTAATCCCCAGAACAGAGCTAGCCTTCTTGATCAGCTTATTTACCCGAGAAGCATCACCGGCCTTTATGGACTCCCAGCACACCACTGCAAAAAAGCCACCACAGACTGGTGGAAGATATGCAGTAGTTTACTGCACACATTGAAGGTAGAGTCGGCTCTGGCCCTGTTTGTACAGAGCCCCGGTGTTACCAGTCCATTCCAGCCTGTTGTCCATATGGACTCCCAGGAACTTGTATGACCCAACCATTTCCACATCCATCCCCTCTATAGGGACTGCAGTCAGTTGGGCCTTGGTTCTCCTGAAGTCCACCACCATCTCCTTTGTTTTGCTGATGTTGAGCTGAAGGTGGTTCTCACACCACAACACAAAGTAATTGATTGCGCTCCTGTACTCCTCCTCCTGCCCACCCCTGATGCACCCTACAGTTGCGGAGTCATCCGAGAACTTCTGTAGTCCGAGGTGTAGAGGGTGAACAGGAAGGGGGACAGGACTGTTCCCTGGGGGGGCCCTGTGTTGCTAACTGCCCGTTCTGACACACAGCTCTTTAGTCGCACAAATTGTGGCCTACCGGTCAGGTAATCCGTGACCCAGGAGACTTCCACTTTCATCCTCTTCATCTTCTCACCCAGTAGAAAGGGCTGAATGGTGTTGAAGACACTGGAGAAGTCAAAAAACATACCCCTCTCAGTGCAACCTGCGTTGTCCAGGTGAGAGTAGGCCCTCTGCAGGAGGTAGATGATTGCATCATCCACCATCGTTGATCGTGGGGAGGTGGGGGGAAGGGGGGTGTTGCAGATCAGTCCAGAGGGAACGGGAGTGGAGGTGGGGAGGGGGTCGCTGATTGTGTTGTGAGCAAAGTGGGGGTGGGACAGCCGTGAGGGTGTGTGGCCTGGGGAGCTGGAGGGGAGGTGGACAGGGCCAGTATCTAAACTGTTAAAAAATTGGTTCAGCTCATTGGCTCTGTCCTGGGTCCCCAGTCTGCCCACTGTTTGACTTTTTGAAGCCAGTAATATTTCTCATACCCTTCCACACCTCTCTCACCTGGCTCTACCTCAGCTTATCCTTCATCTTCTCCTTATACCCTCTCTTCCCCTCAGCAATCCACAACTTCAGATTCCTCTGGACGCATTTCAATTTGTCCCTGTCCCCCTCCTTGAAGGCCCTCTTCTTCTCATTCAGCAGGGCCAGGGTGACCCAGGGTTTATTATTTGGAAAACGGCGTACCTTCCTGGTGGGTACAGTGTTGTCTACACAAAATGTGATATAGTCCGTTATGCAGTCAGTAAGTCCGTCAATGTCCTCCCCATGAGCCTCACAGAGCACATCCCAGTCTGTTGTTTCAAAGCAGTCCTGTAGGGCCTCATTCGGCTCCAGGGACCATCTCCTAATGGTCCTAGTGGTCACAGGCTGCTGTTGGACCATAGGCCTGTAGAGTGGGGTGAGGTGGACAAGGTTGTAATCCGATCTACCGAGGGGAGGGAGTGCAGTGGAGTTGTATGCATCCTTCACATCAAGTCCAGAGTTGTATTATTCCTGGTTGGGCACTTCACAAACTGTTTGAACGTGGGCAGCGTTGAAGAGAGAGATGCATGGTTAAAATCCCCCGAAATGGCAAAGAAAGCACTGGGATGCGCTGTCTGTAACCTCGCGATAACAGAGTGGATGATGTCACACACTGTGTTTTGTAAACAATAACAGCAATGGCCGCCGTGAATTCCCTCTGCAAATAGTAGGGTCTCAGGCTAACGGCTAACAGCTCAATGTCCTTGCTACAAAACTGTTCCTTAACAGTAATATGTCTCGGATTACACCATCTGTTGTTAACTAATAAAGCCAGCCCCCCTCCCTTACTCTTACAGGAAGAAACGCAATCCCTGTCAGCTCTAATGGTCTGGAAACCTCCGATAGTTACGTTCTCTATGGGGATGTTATCATTCAGCCATGTTTCAGTAAAACACAATAGGCTAGCTACCCGGTAGTCTCTTTGTCCATGGACAAGACCCTCAAGCTCCTCCATCTTGTTCTCACGTTGCCCATAATGATAGATGGTATAGCCGGCTTGTATTTCCTAAGCTTTGCTTTACACTTCAATCCCGACCTGCGTCCACGCCGTCGCCTTTTCAACTTGTCCGGAATATCAAACTTCTCCCTGGGGTGCAATAGCGCTGAGTGTGCTAAATCCAGGAGATGGGCTCGGTTGTAAATAATTGAGGACTCGCGTTTACGTTCGGCTCTGAGAAAAATAAAAAGGGCCGCTAAAACCTTCGTAAAACAGTAGCACTCCATAATCCTGAACTATTATAGTTCAACTGTTGCAAACAAAAATCACGAAAAACATACTAAAACAACAATTAATGCACGAATAACAGCAGCTGCTTAACAGGTGACCACACGGGGCGGAGCCAATCAAGGCAAAAGTGTTAAACAAATCAAAATGTTTAGATTTTTTATTCTTTAAATAGCCACCCTTTGCAAAGCTGTCATCAAGTTTCTACAATTTAGAAAATAGTGAAAAATAAAGAAAAATGCTGTAATGAGTAGGTGTGTCCAAACTTTTGACTGGTAAGTTACATACAGACCTGATAGATAGATAGATAGATAGATAGATAGATAGATAGATAGATAGATAGATAGATAGATAGATAGATAGATAGATAGATAGATAGATAGATAGATAGATAGATAGATAGATAGATAGATAGATAGATAGATAGATAGATAGATAGATAGATAGATAGATAGATAGATAGATAGATAGATAGATAGATAGATAGATAGGTACTTTATTGATCCCCCGGGGGGGGGGGGGGGATTTCATTGTCAAGCAGCTACAACAAAACACAGGGCAGGTGCAAAATGCCACAACGAAAGTACACAAAAGACAGATACACGGTACATGATACATAGAGCGGCTGTATGAAAAAGTATAGATGGGAGAGCTGTGGGTGACTCCGAGGGGTGAGCGATACTCCTACAACAACAACAACAACAACAACAACAACAGCTGGCTAGCCTGATAACCAGAGTGGTGTGTAGCCATCAGAACATTCCTATATGGGGAAATTAGAGCAATTAATTGAACATTATGCTAATTGTCAATGCAGACCATTAATAGAGGAATGCAAAGTACACTGCAAGCCAAACGAATGCCTCTTAATGCCGTGAAGAGTGTGTTGATAATTTTTACCTCTACTGAGGGAGTGCCGTTTGATACACACCAGTGAGAGTGCTTTAGTGAGGATCCTCCAGGCTTTACTCTGAAAAAACAGTGAAATTCAGACAGCATCACTGGCATACTGATAGACATTAGAGCTTATTGAGATCAAAGGGATCCATGTCATGTAGAATATTTTCAGATTTGGCACAGTTTAATGAAACTATTCTCATCTAAAGAGGCACACTGCATACTCATTTCACATTGTGATATTTGCAATTAATTTCTATTTGGACAAAATATCTCGCCCTTGGATATCCGAGTTCCCGTTTCCACAGAGGAAGTATAATTAGCGTGTAATAGCAACGGATTCATTTGAATTTCACTGAAGGACTTTGTCTATGAACATACAAGAAGCTATTAAAGCTGGAGTCCCCTTTTCCTCGTTTATATAAATACCCTTAAATAATTAAAATCCTCTAATTATGAGTCAATAGCATAATTACAGGCAGCTCTATAAAGCCTGCATTTAGTGTAATGGATTAGGACGTCCACATCATATTAGCCGGCAGATCGATAGTTAATACAGAAGGCACTGATTCCTAAAGCTGTGGTAGGAGAATTATCATTAAAATATTTATTCCTCATGTAAAATGGATTTACAGTCCCATGAGGGTTACCGCTGCAGCCCGTGTTTTAAACGGGTCTTATTCAATCAAGCCCCCAAACCCAGGAGACTGCGATATTAAATATATATAATTTAAGCATTAATACATGTTATGACATTTTTATCATGGCTGTGACGTGGTCATAGCCACGAGTCAAGCAGAGGGGCGTTCACTAACATGATGCTACGTTCACTAACACTTGTTGTCAAGTGCAAGTTTAGGCCTCTGATTCTTAGTTCGTATTGACTGCCATGTTAAGCAAAACGACCCAAGCGCTGTTTGATAGTTCCAGAACTTTGCAGGTTGCTATGGCAAACAAAACGGTTGCCTTGGAGGCTTTTTACAGTGGATATCAAGTTTATAAGATGCATGGCTGGGCAGATGACAGTGGATTTATAAGATAGATAGATAGACAGACAGACAGACAGACAGACAGGCAGGCAGGCAGGCAGGCAGGCAGGCAGGCAGGCAGGCAGGCAGGCAGGCAGGCAGGCAGGCAGGCAGGCAGGCAGGCAGGCAGGCAGGCAGGCAGGCAGGCAGGCAGGCAGGCAGGCAGGCAGGCAGGCAGGCAGGCAGGCAGGCAGGCAGGCAGGCAGGCAGGCAGGCAGGCAGATAGATAGATAGATAGATAGATAGATAGATAGATAGATAGATAGATAGATAGATAGATAGATAGATAGATAGATAGATAGATAGATAGATAGATAGATAGATAGATAGATAGATAGATAGATAGATAGATAGATCCCCGAGGGGGAAATTTCTTAAAAGTAGTAGTGCATTGCTAGGAAACAACGTAAACAATGGCACTTTTTATGAATGTGGCCATGTGTATGTTGTCTAGCATATCATGGGCAGGATAGACTTTGTAACAATGGGAATTCTGAACCAACCCGTTGTATAATCATATTTAACATGACAGACTGTAAACATCACAAGAAATAAAATAATATTGACAGATCAGGACAACAAGATCAACGGCTGCTCTCTTCTGAAAATATCGAATCAAATTTTGTAAAAAGCAGGTGTAGACTAACAGTGAAAGGCTATAAAGGTATAAATACACAATCCCTGTGTAAATAGACTTTGCTATTTACACAGGGTTCCAGTACAGAGTTGATGTGCAGGGGTACCAGGTAATTGAGGTAGATACAGTGCATTTGGAAAGTATTCAGACCCCTTACTATACAGCCTTATTCATAAAAAAAAAGGATGCACCTGAGCTCAATTTCGAGTCTCATAGCAAAGGGTCTGAATATTATGTAAATTAGGTATTTTCATAGCTTTATTTTATAAATTAGCAAACATTTCTAAAAACCTGTTTTTGCTTTGTCATCATGGGGTATTGTCTGTAGATTGATGAGACTTTGTCATCATGGGGTATTGTCTGTAGATTGATGAGACTTTGTCATCATGGGGTATTGTCTGTAGATTGATGAGGGAAAAAAGTAATTGAATACATTTTAGAATAAGGCTGTAATGTAACGAAATGTGAAAAAAGTCTTCCAAATGCACTGTATGTATGCTGGCCTTCTAGGCAGAGTTGCAAAGAAAAAGCTCAGACTGGCCAATAAAAAATAAAAAGATTAAGATGGGCAAAAGAACACAGACACTGGACAGAGGAAGATTGGAAAAAAAAGTGTTATGGACAGACAAATCTTTGAAAAGTTTGAGGTGTTCGGATCACAAATGAAAATATGCTGGAGGAGTGCTTGACGCCATCTCTCAAGCATGGTGGAGGCAATGTGATGGTCTGGCGGTGCTTTGGTGGTGGTAAAGTGGGAGATTTGTACAGGGTAAAAGGGATCTTGAAGAAGGAAGGCTATCACTCCATTTTGCAACGCCATGCCATACCCTGTGGGCGGCACTTAATTGGAGCCAATTTCCTCCTACAACAGGACAATGACCCAAGCACAGCTCCAAACTATGCAAGAACTATTTAGGGAAGAAGCAGTCAGCTGGTATTCATTCTATAATGTAGTGGCCAGCACGGTCACCGGATCTCAACCCTATTGAGCTGTTGTGGGAGCAGCTTGGCCGTATGGTACGTAAGAAGTGCCCATCAATCCAATCCAACTTGTGGGAGGTGCTTCAGGAAGCATGGGGTGAAATCTCTTCAGATTACCTCGACAAATTGACAACTAGAATGCCAAAGGTCTGCAAGGCTGTAATTGCTGCAAATGGAGGATTCTTTGACGAAAGCAAAGTTTGAAGGACACAATTATTATTTCAATTAAAAATAATTATTTTAACTTTGTCAACGTCTTAACTATATTTCCTATTCATTTTGCAACTCATTTCATATATGTTTTCATGGAAAACAAGGACATTTCTAAGTGACCCCAACATTTTGAACGGTAGTGTACATATAGTTATGGGTAAAGTGACTAGGCGACAGGATAGATAATAAACAATCAGTGCTAAAAAGGTCACTGCAGATATTCCGGGGAAACTATTGGTTAACTATTTAACTAACTATTTAGCAGTCTTATAGCTTGGGGGTAGAAGCTGTTCAGGGTCCTGTTGGTTCCAGACTTGGTGCATCGGTACCGTTTGCCGTGCGGAGAGAAGCAGAGAGAACAATCTATGACTTGGGTGTCTGGAGTCTTTGATCATTTTTAGGGCCTTCCTCTGACACCGCCTGCTATAGAGGTCTTGGATGGCAAGGAGCTCGGCCCCATTGATGTACTGGGCCGAACGCACTACCCTCTGTAGCGCCTTGCGGTCGGATACCAAGCAGTTGCCATACCAAGGGGTGATGCAGCAAGTCAAGATGCTCTCAGTGGTGCAGCTGTAGAACTTTTGAATATCCTGAAGGGGGAAGAGGCGTTGAAGTGCCTTTTTTACGACTGTGTTGATGTGTGTGGACCATGATAGTTCCTTAGTGATGGAACTTGAAGCTCTCGACCTGCTCCACAACAGCCCCGTTGATGTGGATGGGGGTGTGCTCTGCCCTCCATTTCCTGTAGTCCACGATCAGCTCCTTTGTCTTGCTGACTTTAAGGGAGAGCTTGTTGAACTGGCAACACACTGCCACCTCCCTGTAGACTGTCTCGTCGTTGTCAGTGATCAGGCCTACCACCGTTGTCGTCTGCAAGCTTAATTGTGGATGAACAGAGAGCATGCACCTTTGACGGGCACCCGTGTTGAAGGTCAGCGTGGTGGATGTGTTGTTGCCTACTCTCACCACTTGGGGGCAGCCCGTAAGGAAGTCCAGGATACAGTTGCAGAGGTAGGTGTTTAATCCCAGTGTTCTTAGCTTAGTGATGAGCTTGGAGGGCACAATGGTGTTGAACGCTGAGATGTAGTCAATGAATAGCATTCTCACATCGGTGTTCCTTTTGTCCAGCTGGGAAAGGGCAGTGTGGAGTGCAGTAGAGATTGTCATCTGTGGATCTGTTGGAGTGGTATGCGAATTGGAGTCTGTCCAGGGTGTCTGGGAGGATGGTGTTGGTGTGAGCCATGACCAGCCTTTCAAATCATTTCATGGCTACAGATTTGAGTGCTACGGGGAGATTCTTGGGCACAGGGACTATGGTGGTCTGCTTGAAACATTTGGGTATTAGACTGGGTCAGGAAGAGGTTGAAAATGTCAGTGAAGACACTTGCTTTGTCAGCACATGCTTTGAGTACTTGTATGCAGCCTTGTGAATGTTAACCTGTTTAAAGGTCTTACTCACATCGGCTACAGAGAGCGTATCACACAGTCGTCCGGAACAGCTGGTGCTCTCATGCATAGATGAGTGTTGCTAGCCTAAAAGCATGCATAAAATATTTTTAGCTCGTCTGGTAGGCTCTGTTTGTGTAGTAAAGGTGATCTAGAGTTTTTCCCCCTCTAGTTGCACAGGTGACATGCTGGTAGAAAGGATTTCAGTTTTCCTGCGCTGCTTCTGGTTGAGCATTTTCTTGTTTGCTTATGGCTCTATACAGCTCATTGAGTGCGGCCTTATTTGAGCACTCTTATGAATACCAGCCTACATACATCAGCTACCTATCAGAAGAAGCAACGCCCCACACCCTTTATCTGTTTCAGGAAGGTAGTCTTGTTACCTGAATGTGTATCTTTGTCATTGAGAGTCAGGTCTGATGCTGTCATTCATCCCAAGGTCCCTCCACAGCTGATAAATGGCTGATTACTCAGTGTATAATAGGTGTAATGAACGGAGAGCCTGTACTTTGCCACTCTATCTCTCTTAATATGTTCTTTAGGAGAGCTTTTTGCCACACAACTCTTAAACGACTCTTAAAGTATCCCAATGCTCCTCGTTTAATCAAGCCCTCAGCTGGTAAATTACTTTTCAATAGGCACCATGAAAGGCTCTCCTGAGCCAAGAGACTTGGCTCTACTCAGTGCCGGCCATGCCAGCGATACACTGCCGCTATTATCCTGCTATGACGCACCGGGCAGGGTTAGTTAAAGTGAATAGGAAATAGTGTTGCATTGAAAAGGACCCATTAAGCCATAATGATGCGGGTCCACAGCACCTGGAGTCAGCCGCTGCCACTGCTGCTGCAAAATAATGACAGAGGCCCTGTCGATAGCACAGCCACACCCACTTTCTCTAGAGCAGCCAACCCAAGGCAAGGCTAATATGCAAGTCAACAGGTTATTTTCGATAACTTCCTAATTTGAGGAATGAGGCAGGAGCCAGTGAGGTTGAGGAGGAGAGAGGGAGGTATGGGTTTTACAGCAGGTACATTAACCCCATAAGCTTGTGTGTCAAGAGCATTGCAGGGTTTTAGTGAGGATGCACCACACCACACACACTGGCTGGCAGCCTCCCAGAGAGAGCAACAGTGAAGGGGATTACCCTGACATCCCTTTCAGGAGGCCACTGCTGACAGTTCACTTCTACCATGTGTGTGCTGCCTAATATTATAGGACATACTGTGCAGCAGGAAAACTACACTGGCTGAAACACCTCGGAAATGTCTTAGAAATAAAATGCCCACAGACAATAACATTGGGGATACAGATTTGAGGCATTTTATTAATAATGTCATTATTGCAAAGAAATGTTTTCATTGTGTGCCTACACTGTATTAGTAAGGACAAGTCTTATTGTGAAGGGGAGCTTTGGGCAGAAGATACGGCCAGGCAATTGTGGTGTTTTTTTATATCTCTAATTGGCCTTCACCCACATACTCCACAGAAGAAGGTTTTTCCAATAATCAGAGCAATATTTTCTCCTTAAAATGAAAAGTCCTTCAGTAATAGGAGCTTGCCAGAAGTAGCCTAAAGAAGAGTGGAATTTCTGGCCTTAAATAACCAAAGATTGGCTTCCTATGGATTGTTAGGGAGGGCTAAATAAATGCAATTATGTTTCAAACAAAGAAGAAGATTAAGTTTACCCTCTGTGTGTGTCAGGATGAAGTGATTAAATAATTTCATGAAAAGGTGACTCTCTCTTTAAAGATACCTGAAATACTTAAACGTGTGATTGAATAGGTCCCCACACACAGTCAGAGGTTCTGACACCAGAGCCAATGGATGGATTGTTGGAGTTTGATTGAGTGATTGACCACATCTCCTTTTTTCTCTCTCTCGCTCTCTCTCTCTCTCTCTCTCTCGCTCTCTCCTAACAGACGATGAGCAGTCGCTTTTTCCCCCATGACGTCATCCTCACAGATGCTGTCCTCAGTCTGGACGAGGACTCTGTCTTGTCGACTAATGAGGTAGGAGGATGACGCGTTATTCCCTCTCTGTCACCTTATTCTACCTGGGGCTTTAAAGTTCAAAGACCAGAATCAATCAACCCTCATCTAGCAATGTTTATGTAGTGGCTTGCCCATCCACACTTCTTATTGTGAGAACTGGAAAATACCTGTGAGGGGAGTCTACCTGGTAGTAGAAGCAGAATTTTATAGTACCCAAAAACATTCTCTGATTTAATTTGATCATGGGAAAAAGAACTAGGCAGGTTCTAACTGAGAGCTGAACGGAGTCCCAAGTCTGTGTGAGAATAAGACAACAATTAACATTGTATCATCAGCTACAGCGTTTCTTGTCTCTTTTATCTGACATTGACATCCACAAAGGCTCCAACTGGTGAGATTTAACAGCAACTGAAGAAGTGACAGAACTTCCAGACAAGTTTCTTGAAAGTATTCCCTCTCCCAGGGGTGTGGAGATGTACACCAACTGACTTCCTTCATCTTCAAAGCAACTACACGTTTTGTTTTGTAGTCTGTTGTTTTGCCGTGCCATGTCGCTGCCCTTGCTGCTATGCTCCGCTCCGTCTCTGTGCCTGCATTCCGTTCATGTTAATTCTAATTTCTGCTATTCAATTAGTCCCTGTATAATAGTTGCACATTGCAGAATCAGCAATGCGCTAAAGTTCTTTTTAATGACTAATTTCCATCAATGTTACTCCGTTAGAGAATTGGCTAATGGAGCGACTCAGATTTGGGTAATTCAAAATAACTGCTCTGGTCTAATGTTTAAACTGGCACCGAGGCCCAGAACGCACTCTACAGAGAAAGTCACTGGTATCATGAGCTACTGAAGAAGAAATCAGTCAAGACAGAGGGTGGTGAAGCAAGGTGACAGGTTATAGTGGTAGATCAAGTGTGTGGTCCAGGTGGATGCCCACACTTCACAGTAGAGAGAAATCCATCCTCTCTAACTAATACATCTCTCAGCCTGTTGAACCACAGGGACAACTTGCCTCATCTGACAAATTCCACCGCTGTGTTTCTCCATTAAACAGCATCAGCGGAATGGTCTGGTATCTTGTCTCCAAGTGTCTCTTTCCCTGTGTATCTTACATTGTAGGTTAATATTGATGAGGTCATTTCAACACCCCTTGTCCTTAAGAGAAAGCCCTGCATTGGAAAACCCCAATGGAGTTAATTTGTCAAGCATAGCGTAATAACTAACTCACTTCTCGTGGTCGGGACGGATTGATTGCCCCTCTAAAGGAAATCATTTTTTATATTTAAGATTCCTGTTAAGTCTTGTTATTGAGTCACTGGCTGGATACTCTGCCAAGCATCTCAAACGAGGGCCTTTTCCTCCCGATGCTTTCGTTATCTGGATGTAGTTAGCAAAAGGATCTTCCCATGCTGTGAAATGCAAATTCGGTGACCACGGTGCCAATTCAAAAAACATGTATTCACCATCTGTCCTGGAATGAGAAACTAATGAATGCCCAAGTTGTTTCAAGCAATCAGAAGGTTTGTGCAACCTATTACTTCTCTAGCATGCTAGTCACAGTTTGATTAAGCTTCACGTCTTGGAAAGGGAAAAGCTCATTTTGCTGGCAGTTGTAAAAAAAACAAAAAAACAGTAAATGAACCAAAGCAGCAGTTGCCTCTGTGTGGAGATAATGTTCTCTCTTTTTTTAATCAAAAGTTTAAAACGTGTGCAGAATTATTTTGTCTGAGCCCTTGGAAATGTTGGCGTTGTTTGTGTCTGACACAATGTAGAAGTTGGATTTGGAGTGGTTTATCTTGTTCCAAATATTGAACTTGTTAAATCAAGCTCATTAGGAAATCAATTTTTTTCTGCATCAAATTAGAGTCTTGATGGTTGAGTCACTATAGTTGTTTTCTGCACCTGCTGTTCTCCATTCTAAGCACATGTTGTATTGCTTCAGTGTGAATCAATATTTATTATATATAATTTTTTATTTAACCTTTATTTAACTAGGCAAGTCAGTTAAGAGCACATTCTTATTTACAATGACGGCCTACCAAAAGGCAAAAGACCTCCTATATAAATATAGGACCAAACACACATCACGACAAGAGAGACAAAACAACACTACCAAAAGAGAGACCCAAGACAACAACACAGCATGGCAGCAACACATGACAACACAGCATGGTAGCAATGTAACATGACAACAACATGGTAGCAACACAACATGGTAGCAGCACAAAACACGGTACAAACGTTATTGGGCACAGACAACAGCACAAAGGGCAAGAAGGTAGAGATGACAATACATCAGGCAAAGCAGCCACAGCTGTCAGTAAGAGTGTCCATGATTGAGTCTTTGAATGAAGAGATTGAGTTAAAACTGTCCAGTTTGAGTGTTTGCAGCTCGTTCCAGTCGCTAGCTGCAGCGAACTGAAAAGACGAGCGACCCAGGGATGTGTGTGCTTTGGGGACCTTTAACAGAATGTGACTGGCAGAACGGGTGTTGTATGTGGAGGATGAGGGCTGCAGTAGATATATCAGATAGGGGGAGTGAGGCCTAAGAGGGTTTTATAAATAAGCATCAACCAATAGGTATTGTGACGGGTATACAGAGATGACCAGTTTACAGAGTAGTATAGAGTGCAGTGATGTGTCCTATAAGGAGCATTGGTGGCAAATCTGATGGCCGAATGGTAAAGAACATCTAGCCGCTGGAGAACACCCTTACCTGCCGATCTATAAATGATGTCTCAGTAATCTAGCATGGGTAGGATGGTCATCTGAATCAGGGTTAATTTGGCAGCTGGGGTGAAAGAGGAACGATTACGATAGAGGAAACCAAGTCTAGATTTAACTTTAGCCTGCAGCTTTGATATGTGCTGAGAGAAGGACAGTGTACCATCCAGCCATACTCCCAAGTACTAGTATGAGGTGACTACCTCAAGCTCTAAACCCTCAGAGGTAGTAATCACACCTGTGGGGAGAGGGGCCTTTTTCTTACCAAACCACATGACCTTTGTTTTGGAGGTGTTCAGAGCAAGGTTAAGGGCAGAGAAAGCTTGTTGGACACTAAGAACGCTTTGTTGTAGAGCATTTAACACAACATCCGGGGAGGGGCCAGCTGAGTATAAGACTGTATCATCTGCATATATATGGATGAGAGAGCTTCCTGCTGCCTAAGCTATGTTGTTGATGTAAATTGAGAAGATACGTTTTTCCAACACTTTTGATAAACAGGGCAAAATAGAACAAGGCCTATAACAGTTAGGATCAGCTTGATCTCGCCCTTTAAATAAAGGACTAACCGTGGATGACTTCCAATCAATGGGAACCTCCCCAGAACGGAGAGACAGGTTAAAAAGGTCAGAGATAGGCTTGGTGATGATAGGGGCAGCAACCTTAAAGAAGAAAGGGTCTAAACCATCTGACCCAGATGTTTTTTTGGGGTCAAGTTTCAGGAGCTCCTTTAGTACCTCGGACTCAGTAACTGCCTCCAGGGGAAAAAGAGGGAGGAGCATCAGGGATAGTTGCATTAGAAGGGGTGGCAGATGAGGAAATGTTGGACGGGCAAGGAGGCGTGGCTGAGTCAAATTACATTTCTGCTGTAAATCAAAGTAAGAAAAGATTCTGATTTGGGAAATATAAAACTCCAAAACTGACCAACATGTCAGTGTAGTGATTATGTTCCACATGTATTTGCCTCATACCTTTTTTGACACATGATGGACAGACAGACACAATAGGCTTTGTTTCTCTTTTTGGTCTAATTCACCCCATCCATTACCAGCATTAAGAATGAGACAACATTTTTACATTTACATTTTCAGTCATTTAGCAGACACTCTTATCCAGAGCGACTTACAGTTAGTGCATTCATCTTAAGATAGGGCGGCAGGTAACCCAGTGGTTAGAGTGTTAGGCCCGTAACTGGAAGGTTGCAGGATCGAATCCCCAAGCTGACAAGGTAAAAATCTGTCGTTCTGCCCCTGAACAAGGCAGTTAACCCACTGTTCCTAGGCTGTCATTGTAAATAAGAATTTGTTCTTAACTGACTTGCCTAGTAAAATAAAGGTTAAAAAAAATAAAAAATAAATAACTGGGTGAGACAACCACATATCACAGTCGTAGCAAGTACATTTTCCCTCAATAAAGTAGTTATCAGCAAAGTCAGTGCTAGTAGGAGAAGCTAGCAAGGCTTTAATGAAGACGTTTCATGCAGTTGAAAGGTAAAGGGTTTATATAGCCAGTATTCACCTATCCAAATTTGAAGCTCCCGTAAGATGTCAGTGAGTAAAGACCCAATCCTTAGTGTATTCTGAGTCTCTCAGTGTGTAAGAGACCTGCAATGTATTATTCATCTATTTGATATTTTATTAATTGCAGCAAGTCAATTTCACCTCTGCCTTGCAAGAGGATCTACTAACATTTTATAGTGGTACAAGATTAAGGAGCTAATGTTACAAAAGTTTTATGAGGATATTTAAAAAAAAAAAAAAAAAAAAAAGTGAGATATCTGTCGAAAATTCCCAAAACCAGTCCCAGCATATCCCTCATCTGCTTAATAATCTGTCTCAGTAACTGCCCTTTTAAACATCGAAAGCATTTTAATTGAAAGGAACTGAAATGTGAGCGAGTAGACCACTTTTAATGGGACTTTTCATATTACAATAACTACATGGAACAGTGACTGGACAGAATTCATAATTGCATTGTTTCAACTCATTAATCACATGATTAAGCTTTAAGAGAGGATACGGTGTGGAATTTGAATGTTCCTACCATGACACTGTCTGGCTGCCCATGAGAGAGATAACCTTATCTCTCTCACAGATAACCTTAAAAAACAGTCAGCTTGTCAAATGTTCTCCGGGGATCCTGTGGAATATCATATCAAGGATAGATATGACTGCATGGGACATACACAAGGACATGATCTTGGTCATTTTAACAAGATCTCTCAGTGCCTGACGTTGACTTTCCTTCATTTCAGATCAGAGAAGTCATACTACTGTATAGGCTGGGAACCAAATGCTGAAAGTCTGTCTTTCCTATGTGCCTATACTTTTCTATAATTTAGTTATATATTACATCAAATGGCACAGGTAAATTATATGCCAGATCTTATTTATTACATGGGATCAATGTATGTTGCCCTGGGAAAGGCTTTCTGCATGCATAGCATTCTTCCTCTGCGTTTGACATTTTTCTTTTGTCTCAATTTCCAATCCATAATTAAGACACGTTATGAACGCGCCAAATCACATCTGTCACAAATGATGCGAGACACAATCAGGGCATTATAAGAAGCGTAATTCCTGAAGGCAAATTATTTGCATGATATCATAAATCCTGTGCTGAGGTAATGTCTAACACAGCGATTAATCAAAGGCTACATTTAAGAGAGATGTTTCCAACCTTTTCCTCAGATTTGTGGTCTCATTCCTTCATAGTTATGCGCACACATCTTGACAGAGGCTGAGAGGTATTTGGTTATTTTAAGGGACTATACATTTTTTGGGGGGGCTTTGCTCTCTGTAGCATTTTGGAAATGAATGTCCCACTGTGCCAACAGCAAGGGAGCGTCGGCGTGTGTATTATACAGTATTCTACTATGTGGTGTTCTTCACATTATCTTGACCTGAGTGACTGCTACTCTTTTGACATATGGATACCTGAGAAGAACAACTTTGGAATTCAATCTACTCTTTTCATACATTGTACTTCAGTTGTTATTGCTCATCTAATGCATAAATACATCTGTCTATAAGGTATGTTCTAAGATGTTTTGTTTTCCTCTGAACCGCAGGTTGACTTTGCCTTCATTGTCTGGCACAGTTTCCCAGACAGAATTGTCGGCTACCCAGCACGCAGCCATTACTGGGATGGAAGCAAATCCAGATGGGGTTACACCTCCAAGTGGACTAACGAGTTCTCCATGGTGCTCACAGGGGCTGCATTCTATCACAGGTACAGTCAGTGCCCCCTGCCTGCTCTCTGTGAGGGGTGTGATATTAACTCAGGGAGGGGATGCAGATGGCAGGGAGCAAAACAGTCCAAGCAGTAACACGTCATTTACTTTGAGCGCAGGCGAGGTGACTATAAAAAGCCCTAAGACATATTGGGGCCGGTTAACATCCTCCCACTGTATAGCAGCAACTGAGGTCTTTCTCCTGCACTTGTCACTTACTGTCATCACAGATGGCTGTGATCAGGTTGGTATTGTTCTGTACCACCAGCACATGTTGCCACAGACAGACTGCAATACTGGTTCACGTATTATGTTTTATTCAGGAGTACTACTTCCTTCAGTACAGTAAGTGCCATTTAGAAAACTCATCTGAATTCCTCACACCACTGACATTTGTTGTATATAAGCGTAATAGAAAATGACATAAAGTATTATGGGTTTTTTTTTCCTTCCTTTTTTTCTTGAAAGATTTGATTGTGAAATGCAATGCATCATCAAAATGAATACAAAGTATTAAGCCATGCAGCAAATTGAATTGGGAAGTCTTTTCCTCTCATGAGAGATTTGAAGTCATGTCTTTCCGGGCAGTTCCAGATAAACAGCTCTCCTAGTCATTTTTCATTGTTCTATTGTGTGGTTTCAAAATGCCTCTATTATTCAGGACTCAAGGCTCTCAACGGACTGTCTACTGAGGCATTGTGCTAATAATCAAGTGACAAGTGTTTCTACCAGATAGTCACCAGTGGAAAGCATAGAACAATTCTATCAGATCAGCGCAATTAACAAATCAGTGCCATTAATTATATTGCTACTTTTCCCATCCAAAGATATCAACATGAACAAAGATGAATATCACACTGCCTGGTTGTGTTATTCAGATCAGAAAAATGACATCACTGACAACAACATCACATAGATCAATAGCTTCGCAGAGAGAGAGAGGCCCGGCCTGGGTTCACATTGTCTCAAAGGAAGGTCCTTGTGTTCATATTTCCTGCATGGATGAGACAGACAAACGGTGCTGACGGCAGACCTTGGCTGTGACACCTCACCTTCACTAGGCTGACAGTGATGTACCGCTCGGCTCGGCAGCTGGACAAGGCGCTGATGCCGCAGAGGCCAAGAGCCCAGCGGGGCTCCGGAGGAGGAGGAGGAGGAGGAGGAGGAGGAGGAGGAGGAGGAGGGGGAAAAAAGAAAACTAAGTTGTCTTCTTGGGGAGATGGGGCATGAGTCTGAAGCCTCTGGATCTAAACATAGTGACCCCCTAACTAACTGAAGCCCATGTGTCACCACAGACAAGAAGTGATGCAGTTGATCCTTTGTCAGCCATACAGCTTAATAAACACATGGGAAATGAAACATAACTCAGGATAGAGAGGGGAGAAGTATCTCACTCTGAGAAATTAAAACATCCGTCTCTGTGTGTTGTCAGGCGGGTGGATGAGGTCACTGGGGAGGCTGGCTGGGGTGGTTAACTCCCCTCATTCTGCCAGACGGATCCACCAGACAGATTACCACCCATATTCTGTGGCTCAGTGAATAGAACATTACAACGGGCACTATCCAGAGAAATGGTGAACATTCAGGAAATGGCACTGAGAATAGAATTAAGGAGATGTGATTTCCTGTTAGTCACTGCTGTTTCCATTTACAATATTGTGCATTGATATTATACTATGCAGTATGTCTATAGCTAAGTTTCCATCCAATTGACGACAGATTTTCCTGTGAATATTCTAAAATCTATATAAAACAATTTTCCCACCAGAGATGTTTCCGTCAAATTGATTTATTGCATATAAAAGGTTGTGTGTCATGACGTAGTACATTTAAAATCCCAAATACCAAATAAAAAATACATGTAAAAAGGGTGTATGGGTTGATATAGTATATAAAATGACGCAAGGTTCAAGACTTTGTGCTTTTCAGCAAAAATGATTGTACATAATAAATGTTGAATATTTGGGGCACACAGTCATTGCAGCTCTATAGATTTTGTTGTGAGGACACAGAATCAATAGATTATTTATTCTGGCATTGCCCTCAGGTAGCCTGTTTCTGGTCTCAGGTTCAGGAATGGCTGATAATGCCTAACATTGATCTAACATTTACCCTAGAAATAGTACTGGTCAGTCAATTATTAATATACTAATACTCTTAGTAAAAGTATTTATCTTCAACTCGCAATCTGTGGATTCTATCCGACTAGATAGATTCTAATTGTATGTTAAACATCAGAGCATAGTTGAAAGATATATATGGTGCGTAGAAATCAGAAGAGCGTGTCCAGCAGAGATGGATGGGATGGGCTGAGAGAAGCTGAGGGTCGGGATGTGGAACTGGGGACAAGTGGGAGTGGAGTTGCTGAGCGGTGGATAGAATGACGGTCAAAGATAAAAGTCAAAAATATAGTAAAAAATAAACAAAACAAAAAATATATTTAACTGACACTAAAAAGGAATGTTGTTACATTCAATGCCTGTTTGCCTGAGGCTGATGCCTTCATTAGGTGGTTGGTGAAAATGGTGGGGGGGTTTACTGTTGGTTTTCTCACAAACATTTGCGTTATATAGCGTGTATGCTCACTCTGGTATTGGCACATGCGCTCAAGCCAACAGCTTTTAGATATGGTGTGGGCATAGCCTACAGGATGAGGTTATTATGGACAAAAGAGCAAGATTATTTTTATTGGTCAAACGGCAGCCGATCATGTCACCAGAATAAAACCCTCAATATTTATTGAAAGGAGCATCAAGCTCATTACCTTGTGAAGTTCATCATAATTTATTTAATCTGAGGCCTAATAAACTGCATGACACAACATATCGCATTAGTTTACTTCAATATGATGGTTATTATATCAATATTTGCGTATAAAAGCATTTCCACCAACATTTCAAGAAGTTCCCACCTTGTCTAGCGTATTTAGTTTTGTTGACATTTGGAAAGTTCAGCAACACATTTTGTGTTTCCATAAGGCCTGTCAAGACATCTCTATTCCTCTCTGTGTTCCCAGGTATTATCACTACCTGTACACTCACTACTTGCCAACCAGCCTTCTCACCATGGTGGACCAGATGGCCAACTGTGAGGACATCCTCATGAACTTCCTGGTTTCCGCTGTCACTAAGCTCCCACCAATTAAAGTCACCCAGAAGAAGCAGTACAAGGAAACCATGATGCAGCAGGTATAATAGATTTCTTTGGTAACTGTATGTGTTTGTGGTGCTGTCCATGAAACCGTCTGTAAAACCATGTGTTTGCCCTGCATATACCACTCAACAACAGCCACTTTCAATAGAAGCCACAAGCTGATATCAAGTATCAAGTGCTTGGAACAGGGCCCAATCTCAAGGTGTCTGAAGTGGGCCTAAAATTCTGGTTCACTCAGGAGCATCCAGAGAGAGGTGGAGGAGGAGGAGGGAGGAGGTTGCAGCATGCTGACAGTCTCCCTCTGTGATTCACAGTTTTTTTAAATTATTTGTGTAATTAACCTTTATTTAACTAGGCAAGTCAGTTAAGAACAAATTCTTATTTACAATGACGGCCTACCAAAAGGCAAAAGACCTCCTGAGGGGACGGGGGCTGGGATTAAAAATACAAATAAATAAAATATAAATATATGACCAAACACACATCACTACAAGAGAGACAAAACAACAGTTCAGTGTGTGTGCGGGCTGGGCCGGGGCCGGCCCACGTCAGTGTGCGTGTGTGTGCGGGCTGGGCCGGGGCCGGCCCACGTCAGGTCTGATTGATGGCCCAGCTTCATGCAGCACGATGACTCGGCACTATCGGCCATATGATTGTCTTAATTGTGTAGGCAGCAGCGAACCACTGGTGGATTTGCTCAAATCTCTTTCGACACCTAGTGTCTTCAGGCCCTTTCCCTTTCCAGGACATTTTTTCCACTGCAGTCAGTGCTGTAAGATTTGTTGCCCTGCACAAGATCCCACAAGAAAGTGGGGAAGTTTGGCGGAAACATGGGGAAGTTGGTTGGAGATTATGGAAATGTAGGTCCAAAACTTTATCAGTTGATTGGGAGTTAAAAGGCAGCATAATAAAACCTTTATTGGATGTAGTTTGTTTTGTGTGTATGTATACAGTAGATATCAGCTGCTTTCTTAATGCCCTTGGATAAATTCCATGCTGCAACCTATTTGAGTATTTCCAGGCCATCTTTAGAGGAGAAATAGTTTGCTTCAGGCATTACACCCCATCCTCCTCACAATATAGGTCTCTGCTTTTACACTGAAGCAGAGTCAGTGAGTCTTGTGGTTGGGGTGCTGAACAGCAATATCTCCTCTGTCTGTCCACAGGGTTCTAAGACGTCCCGGTGGGCCGACCCAGACCACTTTTCCCAGAGACAGACCTGTATAAACTCATTCAGCGGCTGGTTTGGGTTCATGCCTCTGCTGCACTCCCAGATGAGACTGGACCCTGTGCTGTTCAAGGACCAGGTCTCCATCCTGAGGAAGAAGTACAGGGACATTGAGAGGCTGTGAACCCAGCCCCCACACACACACACACACATACATACAGAAGAGACTTGAGTGGTGTGGGTTTGGGCCGAATCTCCCTCCCAGATGCAAGTGAAAAGAACTGCCTTTTTGTAACTAGCCTGTTCAGTCAGTCGATACGTGAAATCTCTACAGAGTAATTTATTATGAAATATGCAACACCAGGATCATTCTCCAGAGGTGATGGTCTTGGCTATTGAAGATGATTCAGAACTCTGGTTGGTTCCGCTCTCTCCATGTCAGTGAGTTGGACTGTGTCGATGTTGTCGTCATTGTTGTCAAAAGAGGAATATTGCAGACTTATTGTCGTTGTCACTTCCTTCCTCTGACAGAGCAGACCGGGAAGTGAGGTCACGAACGCCTGCAATGTGTACTCCAGTTTGGTTTCAGATCTTTTCTGTGGCAGTGTGTCTTATACAGAAATGTACTTGTCTTTCCTCCAACATTGTATCTGTTGCTTTCCAATATTCATTTCTGGGGCTTATTGAACTTTCAATTTGGAATTATTTTATTTTTGGTTGCTTCATTCTCCTATAAGATTTAAATTGCCAAAAAAACAACTCTGATAAAAGATGCTGAAATCTAGACCGCCTATTGTTTTAATTCTCTCTGTTTCAGGGATGATGGTGGTTTACAATGTGGTTAGAGGGAATCACTGACTAGCATGTTATTTTGTCTTGTTGAAATATGCAAAACCTTAGCAAACAACTTTTCCCATCAAAGACCACCTCAGGACACCTTTCTGATTCTCTACATCTGTTTGCTGTCTGCTTGTATGTCTCCTCCAGGCTGTCTGTCTAAATGCTGGAGACATGGCTCTCTCTGTGACCCTGCCTGGCTATAAACAATAGCTGGGTGTCTGCATCCACTGATGGATTTACTAAGTAGGTTTTTCGTACTGTGTAGCCATGGGGGTAGGCGTGGTGATGCTACAGACAGGCATCTTTGATTTCTATTCGAGGTCTGAAGCATCTTTCATGTCCCTCCAGAGAGCCAACCCAATCTACGCTCCACTGTTCAGATGGTTCTGAGAGGAGAGCAGCCTCTGCATGGCACTCCCTGTACATCCCTCTCCCTCTCCTAACCAATAATCATGTTTACTTCATTACCATTCTACTATAATAAGCATCAGTCGAGGTCTCAACACTTTTTATAGGATTGATAGAATATTTGCAAATGCTACGTTGTACATGGGTCAATGTTATTCATGAAATTGAGCTAACCTTTGCAACTACCTCTTTCTTAGGGAGAATGGGTATCAGGTATTCTAAGGAGCTAATATCTATGTGTGTGTGATGTATTTTCATAAATGAAATGTCAAACTAGACACCATGTGGTCTAGACAACACAAACAACCAATGATTTAATGAGGAGCCTAATGGCAGGCAGGCGAGAGTGTTTTTTGTTTCAGTTTTGCCAAGGGGATATCTCGCTTGCCTTCTCACTTCTCACAATGATGCATGATAATGACTCTGCTCCCCAGAACTCATTCAACACAGCATCTGAGGGGCCTGCCTCTGAAGAGGGCCTCTCTCTCAAATGGGACCCAGTCAAGGCTATTTTACACCGAGTGGAGGCCCGTTCTGGATATTAATGAATAGATGTGTTGATTTCTATCACCCCCCGGTAGAGAGGAAAAGAACATTTGCTTGTCTTTTTTTAAAGCATCTCCTCTCTCCTCCTGCTCTGTTTAGAAGTAACACTGGAGAGTTGCAGAGCGAGAGGAGGAGGTGTAGGAGGGAGGCTGATGCATACTCAAAGTCATTTGGCCCGTACTGCCTGAGGGAATAAGGATGAGCACACAGAATGAGTCTGCCATTGATCCACATTGATCCAAACGGAGAGCCAGCCTTTATTTGTTTTCAGAGGAAGAGCAGGGGTAATGTCTGTGTTCAGGGGACACATTTAGCAGGTTCAACTGTCATGCAGCCTGCTTTCCCACAGTGTTTGTTAGATTCCCATTTCCCATTCATTATTGTTCCAGTCGAGGTGGTTTAGTATGTGTCACGACATACAAGAATAGCATTAGAGGCGCATTTACAAAACCACGCTCTTATTCGATATCTCTGAACTTAACTTGTCTGCCCCTGCAAAGCAGTTGATACACAATGAATACAAATGCGACTGCATACTTCTAATTCAGGTGTTAGTGCAGGCTTACTGGTGTCTCACACTCAAGTGCTATTGATTCACATTCTAGTGCCTTTATATTGAAATAGTATAAGGTGAGTATATATTCTTGTTTTATCACGATTTGCCAGTCGAACATCATGTATACAATTTGTTTGTTACTTTGTTGAGTAAAAGTAGCTTGTCATTTCCTGTCAGGTGTCCGCTATCTTCAGAACGCCTAGCTACCCTTCACTGGTCTGATGTACAGCTGTTATCTCCAGCCTGGCTGGATGTGAGGTCAGGGAGCTTCAAATACCACCGTGCTTGGAGTCGAGGGGTTGTCAGGAGGAGGGGAAAAAGCCAATAACTGTAGACATCAAGACAGCCCATCTCAGGGCGGCGTGGCAGCAAAGCCCTCTGTGACATATCTGCTTAGCGCATGCCACACTGGAGCACCCAGACATCAAAAATGAAGTCCCAAATCTTTGCACATCAAATGAGAGTACAAGCAGACAGCAGATGACATTCCCACTGCCTCATAACGGGCAGTCTGAGCCCTAGATGTGTGTCGGCACATAGTTGAAGTCGGAAGTTTACATACACCTTAGCCAAATACATTTAAACTCAGTTTTTCACAATTCCTGACATTTAATCCTAGTAAAAATTCCCTGTCTTAGGTCAGTTAGGATCAACACTTTATTTATTATGTGAAATGTCAGAATAATTTATTTCAGCTTTTATCTCTTTCATCACATTCCCAGTGGGTCAGAAGTTTACATACACTCAATTAGTATTTGGTAGCATTGCCTTTAAATTGTTTAACTTGGGTCAAACGTTTCGGGTAGCCTTCCACAAGCTTCCCACAATAAGTTGGGTGAATTTTGGCCCATTCCTCCTGACAGAACTGATGTAACTGAGTCAGGTTTGTAGGCCTCCTTGCTCACACACGCTTTTTCAGTTCTGCCCACAAAGTTTCTATAGGATTGATATAGGCTTTGTGATGGCCACTCCAATACCTTGACTTTGTTGTCTGTTTTGCCACAATTTTGGAAGTATGCTTGGGGTCATTGTCCATTTGGAAGACCCATTCACGACCAAGCTTTAACTTCCTGACTGCTGTCTTGAGATGTTGCTTCAATATATCTATAATTTTCCGTCATGATGCCATCTATTTTGTGAAGTGCACCAGTCCCTCCTGCAGCAAAGCACCCCCACAACATGATGCTGCCCCCCCGTGCTTCACGGTTGGGATGGTGTTCTTCGGCTTGCAAGCCTCCCCCTTTTTCCTCCAAACATAACGATGGTCATTATGGCCAAACAGTTCTATTTTTGTTTCATCAGACCAGATGACATTTCTCCAAAAAGTACGATCTTTGTCCCCATGTGCAGTTGCAAACCGTAGTCTGGCTTTTTTTATGGCGGTTTTGGAGAAGTGGCTTCTTCCTTGCTGAGTGGCCTTTCAGGTTATGTCGATATAGGACTCGTTTTACTGTGGATATAGATCATTTTGTACCCGTTTCCTCCAGCATCTTCACAAGGTCCTTTGCTGTTGTTCTGGGATTGATTTGCTGCGTGGTCCCGTGGTGTTTATACTTGCATACTATTGTTTGTACAAATGAACGTGGTACCTTCAGGTGTTTGGAAATTGCTCTCAAGGATGAACCAGACTTGTGGAGGTCTACACTTTTTTTTCCGGAGGTCTTGGCTGATTTCTTTAGATTTTCCCATGATGTCGAGCAAAGAGGCACTGAGTTTGAAGGTAGGCCTTGAAATACATCCACAGGTACACTTCCAATTGACTCAAATTAGGTCAATTAGCCTATCAGAAGCTTCTAAAGCCATGACATCATTTTCTGGAATTTTCCAAGCTGTTTAAAGTCACAGTCAACTTAGTGTATGTAAACTTCTGACACACTGGAATTGTGATATAGTGAATTATAAGTGAAATAATCTGTCTGTAAACAATTGTTGGAAGAACAAAGTAGATGTCCTAACCGACTAGCCAACACTATAGTTTGCTAACATGAAATCTGTGGAGTAAAAAATGAGTTTCAATGACTTCAACCTAAGTGTATGTAAACTTCCGACTTCAACTGTAGGTGTTTGGAACAATTTATGGGCCCTGAGAAACTCTCCAGTGCCCCATTACTGTCACAGACGGGGTTTTATCAAGGTGTGTGACTGAATACTTGTGTGAAACAAAAGCTTTTCTCTCTGTGATGGTACAAGCTTCCATTGAGGATGGCTGAGCCATGAAGCATTTCTCCAGAAAGTATTGGATCATCATAGCTGTTCAGTGGAGGCTGCTGAGGGCAGGATGGCTCATAATAATGACTGGAAACATGTGTTTGATAACATTCATTTTAATCCATTTCAGTCATGTATTATTAGCTGTCCTCCCCTCAGCAGCCTCCACTGCTGTTGTTATATGTCTGTGCCTGTGTCACTGGGGCTCAGCCACATAGTCAAGTAAACACTGAATTGGCATAAATGGAAAATAACAGGAAGTGTTGTGTCTCTCTCTCTGTCTATCTCACTCTATATACATGTATATCTCTCCTCTGCTTCTCTTCTTTTTACACACACACACACACACACACACACACACACACACACACACACACACACACACACACACACACACACACACACACACACAAATCCATAGACAGGTGAGAGATATACATGTATATAGAGAGGCCATGGAGATAGGGGTGAGTGGCATTGTTATTGAGTACAGTCTGAGAGTCTGTGTTCCTGCAACACTGGTGTCAGACACAGGTCCCAGTCATGACTCTGGCCGCCTATCACAGCTACACTAGGGAAAGGAGAGAATGCTGGCGATCAATCCATCTATCTGTCTATACATTTTTCTACCAATCTGTCAATAGGCTGGCTGGCTGGCTGTTTGTCTAGCCTTCCAAACTGTCCATCTTTCCTTGCATGTTGATTATAAATTCTGAAACTATTCATCCTGTTTGAAATTATGCTAGGTTGGTGCATAATAATAATTTTTGAAAAACGGCTGAGATTATAATAATTCAATTTTCATAAAACTGTTTTGTGAAACGTAAACAGTTTTCATGGCCATGGAGTCAAATTGATTGTTTTTTGTCCCTCACTGGAGACTATGAGGAAGGAAAGACCATGGTAATCCACACAGCCCAAATTGAGCTGTAATTGCAAGTAGGGCACAAAATACTTCTTCCACCTCCCCAGATATTAGTTATGGTAAGTTTGAAGCTGATTCTGTAGCAGGGGGAGATGGGATATGTAGCAGGGGGAGATGGGATATGGCTCCTCTGCTGTAATTGTGTTATAAAAAGCCATTAGACCTCGGTTTCTTCTTATTGGAGTTTCACAATATTGCTCATCATGACCCGTCTCTTTATATTTGTCAGATTGGGGACGGCAAGGATGGCTGTTCTGTAATTGACATCAGGGATGGGGAGGCCACCAGCCTAATTCCACTCTCTGGTGTAGCCCTGTGGGAGGCTCACTGTCTACAGCAGACCGGCTTCGTCCGTAGCCCATAAGAAACTCCACCATCCACCAAAGCCTAGACAGACTTGCCTCAGGTTGATCGTGACAGGCTGAAATTTCTATTACCTTAAAGCGCTTTATCCTCACCAGTGGGGGGTCAGCATCATCACTTTGTGGATTTGATAGTACATTTCACAGAGATGCCTCTGTGAGAGATAATTACTTACCAGGAGTGTATTATGAGCGAGAGAGGGCTGATGTGGCGATAGGCCAGGCTCTGCTGTGTCTTAGGTCTCTTCCTCTGATATTTCTGTCCAGGGTACAGTGTTTTGTCAGCTATTCTTCCTGCTTAAACAGTATGTGGATGACTGCCTCCTATGCACCTTATATTCTGTTGTGGCTTGATATAAGTGAACTGGATGTAGCCAAGGTCTGACATGCCAAAATGGTGATTCATAGGAGAGAATTACTTCTCCAGAGAAAAGCTGCCATTTGCCGTCTCCAGGTCCCTTAGTCGCTTAATAAAGCCCTCTACTGGCTAGCAGTTCCCTGGGACACTGAATAAAATCTGCCTGCTAGGTCTCACAATTTTCTGTGAAAATCAGCATTTAACTATAAGATTTATACTACCTTACTAAATTGTCAAAAAATTCAAAATCCTGGAAACTTGAAAGGTGAATCTGGACTCATGTTTCATGTCTCAATATAATAACGTGAAGCTTTAATACTATAATTTTGTGTTTCATATTCAACTGTACCCTCCTGTAAACAAACTGAATTCTCTATCCAGATGCTTATGGAAAGCATCGTCTGTGATTAATTAAGCAATAAGTCCCGAGTGGGTGTGGTATATGGCCAATATACCACGGCTAAGGGCTGGTCTTATGCACTACGCAATGCGGAGTGACTGGATACAGCTCTTAGCTGTGGTATATTGGCCATATACCACAAACCCCCGATGTGCCTTGTTGCTATTATAAACTGGTTACCAACGTAATTAGAGCAGTAAAAAAATGTTTTGTCATACCTGTGGTATACGGTCTGATTTAGCATTCAGGGCTCGAATCACCCAGTTTATAAAGTATATTATACCATGGCATTGTTGAATACTCATTTCTGATTGGGCATTCTAGAGTGTGCATTATTTCCCTGTAATGCACGGTATATCATCAAGGTAGAATTCAATGGCTATAGTTCATTCTTACATGTTCTGTTTTAGCTGCTTTTGAAAGCAAAAGTCCAATTGAAGACATTGGCGTTGTTGAATTGGATTTTCATAAAATAGCAAGCTAGGACTGATGGTTTGGTTAACTATACTAGCAAGTCTATTTGTTTGTTTATCGAGGCAACTACTGTGCCTACACTAAATTACCAAAATGCCAAGCACTCCAGCCGATGCTTGGCATTGCGCATGGTGATCTTAGGCTTATGTGCGGCTGCCCGGCCATGGAAACCCATTTCATGAAGCTCCCGACGAACAGTTATTGTGCTGATGTTGCTTTCAGAGGCAGTTTAGAATTCGGTAGTGAGTGTTGCAACCGAGGACAGTTTTACGCGCTACACGCTTCAGCACTTGGCGTTCCCGTTCTGTGAGCTGTCAGCCACTTCTCGGCTGAGCCGTTGTTGCTCCTAGATGTTTCCACTTCAAAATAACAGCACTTACAGTTGACCTGGGCAGCTCTAGCAGGGCAGAAATTTGACGAACAGACTTGTTGGAAAGGTGGCATTCTACTGCCAATGTTTGTCTATGGAGATTGCATGGCGGTGTGCTCAATTTTATACACCTGTCAGCAACTGGTGTGGCTGAAAAAGCTGAATCCACTAATTTGAAAGGGTGTCCACATACTTTTGTATATATAGTGTATCTAGTAAACTTGCTAGCTACTTCAGCGGATGTTGAACACATTTCTACCTGGCAAATGAACACATTTCTAGCGTCAAATGTGTTAAATTATAGCCAATGGTATAAAAGGAATAATCAATTTGGGGCTCTATGCGTTCTCTGGAAAATAATTAAACTGTGTGGGAGGTTAGTTCCACTCTGCTAGCACGTCGTGAAACACACCTTGCACATCGTTCATGATTTTTCATACAACTCATATCCCCTCGTAGATTATCCCTTACATATTGAGGGATCTGTCACAACAAGATGGGTACAACAAACAAAACACACAGATTCATACATTTCCCTTCTCTCCTCTGGCCTGCTACCGCCGCAGACTACTCAGTAGCAGCCCTTGGTCACTGGGTGAGCTAAGTTATTCGGCTAAGGTCAGGACAACCAGAAGCCTGCCTACCTCCTTGCTTAGTCTCACTGAAATGAAACCAATTCATTACCGAGCAACTGACCATGGGCTTTGTGGCAGCCTTCCTGCTATTCCCCCCTGGGCTAAGTTGGTGAAAATTTGATTTGTAAAGGAAATAGAATTCTCATATACAAAAAATAAATAAACAACCTGAATTGTGTGTGTGCGTGCATCGAGAGAGGGAGGGAGTGGGAGGGAAATTATCTACACATTGTATTTGCTTTGCCTCTCGGTGAGGTGTGATTGTGGTAAATGAAAAAGAGACCACAGAATTACCTCTCCACTAATAGTCCTAAACACACTGCATGTATGACTGGTGTTTCCGGTCAGTGCTTTGAATGGTAACGTCACACAGATACCACACTAACATTTCCATTAAGATGATGAAAAAGAACATCAATCTATTTAGAATTCCCATTAGAAGAGGCTGGTAGGAGGAGCTGTTAATGGGTTGCACCTCCGTCACTCACGCGTTGTTACCATTGTTATCAACGTTCTAAAGATGCCGCAGAATGTTGATGTCCGACTGATGGTTAAAAGGCGCTGCATGGTCAAATCGATGTCTGCATTTACGTTATGATACAGCTTCTGCAGAAGTCAGGGTATTCATACTTCTTGCTCTTCGCGGAGCAGCGCAGAGCTGTTGAGTAGAGCTATTGTGAAGAAAGTTGTCAAGGAAGTGAGTTTGTCTTCATACAGGACCTCCCGCCTTCACCTACCTTCAACCTATCATGTCAATGCGGAGCTATACGGAGCCCTCCGAATTGTTACAACGTTTGGGAGGCGCACGGCGATGTGGTACAGAGCTCAATTTGGCCTCTGGATGCTCCGCAATTGTGTCACACCTCCATATGGAGCCTCTGACCACATTTTCAGATCAAGCATAAATTAGTTTTTATGCTCAGTCTTTCTGAATCGTGGGCTAATACGATGACATTGCCAAAGTAGACACATAATTAGTAGACAACAACATTGGTATCATTATGATGTCGTCATGAGCTAGCACAGTTCGTCAGAAATAGCTAGCAATGCTAACATTAAGCTAGCAAAAATGACGGTACTCTCCCCTCAATCGTAGTTTACCCAGCTAAAGTTATACTGCAACTGGTTCGATTCCAGGCTGTATCACAATCCGCCCGTGATTGGGAGTCCAATAGGGCGGCGCACAATTGGCCCAGCGTCGTCTGGGTTTGGCCCGGGGTTTATTGTAAATAAGAATTTGTTCTTAACTGACTAGTTAAATGAAGGTTAAATAAATGAAAAGCTAAAGTCAGTCTGGCGACATTACAATGACAAAAGCTTGTACTACTAATTATTTGCCTCCTTTTGAAATGTCATCGTATTTCCAAGCCACAATAATGCACTTCTTCATCTTCATTAACCATCAGTCCAAAAACGAACGTTCAAAACAATATTGTTACGAAACGGGCAACCCATGAATAGGAAGACGGGCTCATTGTAAATAAATTGAAAAGGTATCAAACGCATGGAAACCACATGTTCGATTGTTCCATTTTTCCCATTCCATTCATTACAATGAGCCTGCCCTCCTATAGATCCTCCCACCAGCCTCCTCTGATTCCAATTATCACCTTTGACGAGTTTGGGGCATCTATCTGGCGGTCTATTTTCACTTCTTCTGAATGACTTCCTTTCACAAAGGCAACACTGCCATTTAGCATATGGTTTAAAAATGCTGAGCAGATGGAAACTAAATATCTCAAGGCTTAAAGTGCGTTGTAGACAACTGTCAAAGACATCAAAAGCATTCCAAGATCAAAACTATTAATTACATCTAAAAAAAAAAGACAAGTAATGGCATCACACCATGAACAATAACTACCAGAGAGTGATAGGGGTGTACAGTGATTTACTCCAAATGAAATGGGAAAAGACAGCCATTCCAGCATTAGCATGTCTGTCCTTCATGCTGTGGGATGAGGAACTTCTGTTGCGCTACCTGAACCTGGGATTGAGTCACAGACACTGAGTGCATACTTTTATCGCTCTGCTGAAATGGAAGTAGTTGAGAATATTCAAGCACAGTTACTCCCGGTTGGGTTTTTTCTTTTACACATCACTAAATTCCAGCAAAATCTCTGCTCCCATCTCTCACCCCAGACTATCTTGCCAATTTTCTGCATCTGTAGATCTAACGTGTTTCATGCGTTTCCTGCCTCCCCGCCGCCGGTCCTGTGCCTTGTGTCAGAGACGCCTGCATGAGATGCCCTCTGACATTTTCTGCTCTGCAGTGTCCGACGTCCTCCAAGTGGTGCTATAATTAGCTCTCCTGTGTTTTACCTCACTTGAGAGAGAGAAAGACTATTACAATTTACCAGGCGAAAGGTCTACAGAGGACGTCAAAGAGGGCAAATTAAACAGAAGGGCTGTCCTGTAATCTAAATGAGTGATGAGGGATGGAGGCCATGGAATTAGAACTTCATCATGTCTTGAAGATTCCAACTGGGTTCATATCAGGCTGTTTGATGTTCTGATCTTCCTACCATTCTGTTTCAGCCTGTTCTATGTGTTGTACAGCTCTGGCATCATGTTCCTCGGTCATCTATCTCTCAGCAAACATCATCCAGTCCAATAACATCAGAGAGGGCATGGGCCTCCCATGTGACTGGACTCAAACTAAAGTGAGATGAAAGTGGGGGTGATAATTGCTCAGGAGACAAGCACCATTTACCTGATGAATGAAGAAGAGGAATTAAAACGCCATACTGTGTTAATTTCTTTATTGACTATAGCAGGACTGTTGCATTTGACGTTCAGGACGAGGTATACATTTTTATTCACTTTTCAAACTAGGAGTAGTATAATGCTTTAGCGACTGAAAATCCACTGACTGACCTTATCTATGTATCTGGTTAGGTTTATTCAGTCTCTGCAAATTATGTATACCCTGATTTTGTTCCCTCTGAATCACATGGGTGTATTCACCTATTTTGCAGAGTCATTGTTCCATGTTGCTTTCTCACAGGACATTATGAAGGGGTTCAGTCAGTAAGGGAGCCTTCCTATTGCACACGTCTCTCTCCAGAAACACAGGGAGTCAGCAATTAAACAGATTCCCCTGACATAAAGACTATATCTTGACATATTTTCTCATAAACCTGAGAAAATGGCAGTATCTAGCTGATGATAATAATAGCTCCTTCTGCCATCTGTCAAAGGACGGGACAAATAAAACATTTACAGACAAATAGCGGGAAATTCATTTTGATATGTCATTTGTTTTGGCCCGCATTTCAATTTTGCCACACCTTTTCTTTTTCTCACCCTCTTTCCTTCAGGTCAGAAGTAGTTAGTTAGAGAGTGAAATGACAGGGCAGAAGTAGTTAGTTAGAGAGTGAAATGACAGGGCAGAAGTAGTTAGTTAGAGAGTGAAATGACAGGGCAGAAGTAGTTAGTTAGAGAGTGAAATGACAGGGCAGAAGTAGTTAGTTAGAGAGTGAAATGACAGGGCAGTCAGAGAGGTACAGTTAATCTGGGGTAATAATACCTCTAGAAAAAGGGCATTGGCTGTCCAGTTTGGCACAGTAGATTAGCAAACAGATGTTTTATTAAACAAGAAAGGAAATAAAAGCCCAGAAGTATTAGTTCCATCATAGGCTATGTCTGACGTCCTGCCATGTTGGAGTCATGCTGGGATGATGAATGAGGAGATTACAATTAGAAAGACCTCTGCTTTTACTGTATGAGAACTAGACTTTTTCACACAAGTGGCAGCTAAGCTCTAATAACGGCTCTCCTACACATACAGAGCTGTCATCGTCTGTATCAGTTCTGTCGTCCAGGGATGGTTATATTTCCAGTCAAACACTGCATATACCATGTGTATGCAAAAACAACTGGATTTCTTAACCTGAATTTTAGATCCATTGGGCAAATGAATTCAAATGAAATATTTAACCTTTATTTAACTGTATTATATTGCTATAATATATATATATATATATTTAACCTTTATGTAACTGTATTATGTTGTTTCTACCCTGGGAGCTTACTATGTCCACACCTAGCGGAGTTGACGTGATTTCCGTGTGGCTCAGTTGGTAGAACACGCCCCTTACGACGCCAGGGTCGTGGGTTTGATTCCCACGGTGGAACCGTACGAACAAATATGAAAATGTATGCACTCACTACTGTAAGTCACTGTGGATAAGAGTGTCTGCTAAATGATGTAAATGTAAAACCTAGTGTCATCAGATGGTTAGATCATCTGGAACAGGCCTCCCTGAAATGAACAAAAGATCAAGCAGGATTACAGTGAGTAACCTAAAGTTATTAGATCAAGGCCAAGGTCTGTCTCCTATATACAATATTATACTGGATTACAGTATAGGTACTGTTGCCTATCTGAATGTAGCAGAATTTCCGTGTGCCCACGTAGGTTCAGTAAATGCAATAATAGTGTTAAAACTAATACAGATGATAAATCTTGTGCCAATAACCAAGAGGTAAGATCGTTTAAATCCATCGGTCTTTGGCTAACGGGTGTTGCTTTTAGGCTAGAAATAACACTTTGACACCACCATGGTTGATTTCAACAATGAGCACTGACGTTTCAGACGTGTACATACAAAGGTACATTAAAAGCTCATTCACCACCTCTCAGGTGATGAGATATGAATCCCCCATCAACCCTCCAACTACCACGGCTCCTACATTAGCAACAGCTTTCAGACCCGTTATATTCAACACCAGGCCTTGAGGTTTATTCAAACAGAGCATAGAATATCTGACATGCTGGCTTGACTACGGCTGTCCGCTAAGGAGAGAATGGAATAGGAAATTATTCAGTATTCAAATTGGAAGAATCGGGTCGTCATCACAGAGCAATTTGTGTGGAGATTCTATCTGATACTATTAAGCCCAAAGGTATGTGGCTCAGCCAGCCGCTGGAGAAAGTTTGTTTTGCCAGAACATTCAATTTAAGAGTCATTAGTTTGGATTATCCCTTTTCGACAGCCAAGCTGGTGTTGTATCTAATTTGAATTATTTATTTATGTACAACACTTGTCGCGTCGCCTCTCTTCATCCTGATCGAGGCCCAGACATTACGGTGCTGTCTCAACAACACCCTTACTAAATTAACCGGCCAGGGCCAACACGGGGGCCAAGCCTCTCCAGACTGAAAGGCCAAAGTTCCGCTCGACCATTTTCACAAACCGTAATTGTTCACCGCTCAGAGAGACAAAAACAAAATCGACAGTCTTGACGTATCCCATGTCTGTCTCCTTTTGAAATTAATCAAGGGCTTGTATATGGGAAATGGGGTGGCATTTCCCAATAATGAGAAAAACAGTTTCCTGGCCCCAGCCACCAAGATTGACATTTTCCATTACAAAGAAAAAATGTACATATGTTCGTCCATCAGTGTGTCGGGTGCAGTTGATTTTGGCACACGGTGTCAGGTCATCAGTCTTCAGTATCCAGACGCAGCCTTGCAGTGGAATGGGGAGGTGTTGCCATGATTTATTAAAGGAGTGGTGGTGGAACCCTGTGGAAGGGGACCCTGTAAATCCTGATAAAAGCAATTTAATGCCATCAATCATGTAATAGTAGGACCGTAACATAACAGCGGGGAGTTGGGTCACACTCACAAACACCTGAACTGGGAGGTATCCATTTTACCTGAACTACAGCCCTCTGTGTAGAGACACACACTGGTCCCCTTGTAATAGCAATAACAGATCCATTCACTTGGCTTGCAACAGGTTCTAGTTACTGCATAGATATAATTAAATGACTTGAGAGCGTAGGGTAATTCAACACAGGTCGGAGGGAAAGTATTAAACATTAAGAGGATGATTTATTGGATGGCAATATTCCATCTATCAATGGATTTCTGCTTGGATATCCTAGACTAAAAGGTAGGTAGTATTTACCTTCCGAATACAAAGTCCATGCCTCGTCTCATGCCTCAGTCAGAGCATATTCTCATACCAGGGAAGCACTGCCGCCTTGCCTTCTGTGTAGCATAGTCTATTTTCTTCCTGAAAAGTTGTTCAGTTGCTTCCCCCAGCCGGATTTGTTTTTTGGGGGACTTGCTTGGACAATGCATCTTTTTATTGGACAAGCCAGACTGGGGAGGCCTTGAGAAATGATTTAATTTACTCCACCAGGCAGTAAATCAAAGTTCCTGCATTGCCCATGCAGCCGGATCAGTGATGTGAAACCTTTAGCACCATGCTACTTTCTCCTACAATGCAGACACATTTCTATGAGGCTCACTCACTTTAAAGATAAAAAGAGAGAGGAAAAGCATGTTCAAATTAAAAACATAAGGAATGTATCTGATGCTGTGGACTGTTTAAGCAGGAAGTATTGAACTTCTGAGGCCTTTAATCCTAATGTTTATTAGGGAGGCTCTGTGGACTGGATCATTCCAGTATAGAGCCTGATGGCAATGATGCATGAAGTGATTTATCCTAATAAACGCACCCTGACATCAACGATACGAGTCAACCTGCTCACTGCATGCCTGCAGATGTCTGAACCATGTGTTCATTCCGCTATTCCTGTGTAGAACAATACCTACAGTATTCATATTGAGATGTCTGTCTAGCGTAGAGCTGGGACGATGAACCGAAAATGATCGAGACAGACCAAACCGACCACTTATCCTAGACATTTTGGGGACCCTACTAGATAAATGTGAAGTTTGAAATGAAATAAGTTTGCTAATATGGGCAATTGTTAATGGGATAATTGATGGCTACAACATTCAAAGTACTAGTGGTAGTTTTATATTTATATATTTATTTATATATATTTATATTTTAAGGGTAATATAAAATAATACTGGTACACATTGTTATAAACATATTGTTCTATTTATCTAGATCATGGTAATTGTCAATTTATCGTGATATGGATTTCTGTCCTTATTGCCCAGTTCCAGTCTAACAGGCCTAAAGAGTATAGATTAGATTTCCTCACTAAATCACTGCAGCCGGAGGGATGAATCTCAATGTGAGTCAAGCTTCCCCAACAATTAGCTGTCGTTTATCCTCGCCTCTCACCTGGCATCCTTCAACGTTAGTGAAGTCATGCAGAATAAACAAAGTACCATTCCCTGCAGTAAGATACACACCTTTGAAATTAGCCTGAACTACTGCCACCTGTTAACATTGTAAACACACAACACCAGTGATTCACAGAGACAGACTCATTAACAACAACAGCTCATACTCATCCTCTACAACTTGAGTATTTCTTCCCCTGTACCTCCTATAGGCTACCTCTCGAACTCTCTACCCCTCGACCTCTACCCCTCGACCTCTCTACCTCTCGACCTTTCGACCTCTCGACCTTTCGACCTCTCTACCTCTCTACCTCTCTACCTCTCGACCTTTCGACCTCTCTACCTCTCTACCTCTAGAACCTCTCTACCCCTCGACCTCTCTACCCCTCGACCTCTCTACCCCTCGACCCCTCTACCCCTCTACCCCTCGACCTCTCTACCCCTCGACCTCTCTACCCCTCTACCCCTCGACCTCTCTACCCCTCTACCCCTCTACCCCTCGACCTCTCTACCCCTCTACCCCTCCAAGCATCAACATTTATGTATTCGTGGATTTATTAAAATTGGTTCTTGTGACATGTACCCATCTACTCATGGCTTTATAGGTGTCTGAGAAAAGCCAGGAAGATCGCCAAGGACTCCAGTCACCCGAGCCACAGACAGTTCCCTCTGATACTGTCTGGCAAATGGTATAGGAAAATTGGGTCTCGGACCAACAGGTTCCGAGACAGCTTCTACCACCATGCCATCAGACTGTTGAACAGTTAACCCTAGCTGTCTACTTGCTCAGACCTGCAACGTGCTCCGTTTCGCATACTTTGATTTGGACTCATTCCCCGATCCACCCATGCTCCAATTTGTGTGCTCAGAGCACGGTAGTATTATTTTTGAGAAACAGCCAGAGACTATCTGCACCCTTACACAAACACACACACACACACACACACACACACACACACACACACACACACACACACACACACACACACACACACACACACACACACACACACACACACACACACACACAAGCACAGATTAACAACCACATATAAACAAGCACACACACACACACACACTTTCACACAAACACTAGCCTCAGTGGGGTCGTGAATAACCGGATGTTGTTTGTCTGTGACTTGACTTCTGCTTTCAGACGTTAACAAGGCGACACTCCATCTTAACTGGTGGAACATTACAGAAGATAACCCCCCCCCCCCCCCGCCTGATAGGACCAGAATGTGGGTGATCTAGTTACAGGCGTTTCTGTCTATGCCTACTATAGTAGGTTACACACACACACAGGGATGAACTATGTACTATTTATTCAACTGTGCAACTTTATGCTGTAAACAAAGTCATACTTGACTTAGCACATTCATAATTTATACTGTAACTAATATTGTGTACGTTTTATTACTCCCTTCTTCTAATTACAGTATACGCTATTTTAGATGTTTTATTTGACTTTTGATTATTATTGATGTTGTACTACAGTGTGGAGGGAGCTAGCGTGCTGCTGTAACTGTGTAACTGCTGTAACTGTGTAACTGCTGTAACTGTGTAACTGTGTAACTGTGTAACTGCTGTAACTGCTGTAACTGTGTAACTGCTGTAACTGCTGTAACTGTGTAACTGTGTAACTGTGTAACTGCTGTAACTGCTGTAACTGCTGTAACAGTGTAACAGTGTAACAGTGTAACAGTGTAACTGCTGTAACTGCTGTAACTGTGTAACAGTGTAACAGTGTAACTGCTGTAACTGTGTAACTGTGTAACTGTGTAACTGCTGTAACTGTGTAACTGCTGTAACTGCTGTAACTGTGTAACTGCTGTAACTGTGTAACTGTGTAACTGCTGTAACTGCTGTAACTGCTGTAACTGTGTAACTGCTGTAACTGTGTAACTGCTGTAACTGCTGTAACTGTGTAACTGTGTAACTGCTGTAACTGTGTAACTGCTGTAACTGCTGTAACTGCTGTAACAGTGTAACAGTGTAACTGCTGTAACTGCTGTAACTGTGTAACTGCTGTAACTGCTGTAACTGTGTAACTGTGTAACTGCTGTAACTGCTGTAACTGCTGTAACTGTGTAACTGCTGTAACTGTGTAACTGCTGTAACTGCTGTAACTGTGTAACTGTGTAACTGTGTAACTGCTGTAACTGTGTAACTGCTGTAACTGCTGTAACTGCTGTAACAGTGTAACAGTGTAACAGTGTAACAGTGTAACTGTGTAACTGCTGTAACTGCTGTAACTGCTGTAACAGTGTAACAGTGTAACAGTGTAACTGCTGTAACTGCTGTAACTGTGTAACAGTGTAACAGTGTAACTGCTGTAACTGTGTAACTGTGTAACTGTGTAACTGTGTAACTGCTGTAACTGCTGTAACTGCTGTAACTGTGTAACTGCTGTAACTGCTGTAACTGTGTAACTGTGTAACTGCTGTAACTGCTGTAACTGCTGTAACTGTGTAACTGCTGTAACTGCTGTAACTGTGTAACTGTGTAACTGCTGTAACTGCTGTAACTGCTGTAACTGCTGTAACTGTGTAACAGTGTAACTGTGTAACTGCTGTAACTGCTGTAACTGTGTAACTGCTGTAACTGTGTAACTGTGTAACTGCTGTAACTGCTGTAACTGTGTAACAGTGTAACAGTGTAACAGTGTAACAGTGTAACTGCTGTAACTGCTGTAACTGCTGTAACAGTGTAACAGTGTAACAGTGTAACAGTGTAACTGCTGTAACTGCTGTAACTGTGTAACAGTGTAACAGTGTAACAGTGTAACAGTGTAACTGCTGTAACTGCTGTAACTGTGTAACTGTGTAACTGCTGTAACTGCTGTAACTGCTGTAACAGTGTAACAGTGTAACAGTGTAACAGTGTAACTGCTGTAACTGCTGTAACTGCTGTAACTGTGTAACAGTGTAACAGTGTAACAGTGTAACTGCTGTAACAGTGTAACAGTGTAACTGCTGTAACAGTGTAACAGTGTAACAGTGTAACAGTGTAACTGCTGTAACTGCTGTAACTGCTGTAACTGTGTAACAGTGTAACAGTGTAACAGTGTAACAGTGTAACTGCTGTAACTGCTGTAACTGCTGTAACTGTGTAACAGTGTAACAGTGTAACAGTGTAACTGCTGTAACAGTGTAACAGTGTAACTGCTGTAACTGTGTAACTGCTGTAACTGCTGTAACTGCTGTAACAGTGTAACAGTGTAACTGATGTAACTGCTGTAACAGTGTAACTGCTGTAACTGCTGTAACTGCTGTAACTGTGTAACAGTGTATTGGTATTCAGACCCCTTTATGTTAGTCTTCTAAAATGGATTTAATAAAAACATTTCCTCATCAATCTACACAAAATACCCCATAATGGCAAAGCTAAAACAGGTTTTTAGAAATGTTTGCAAATGTATTAAAACAGATCTGTTATTTACATAAGTATTCAGACCCTTTTCTATGAGACTCAAAATTGAGCTCAGGTGCATCCTGTTTCCATTGATCATCCTTGAGATGTTTCTACTTGATTGGAGTCCACCAGTGGTAAATTCAATTGATTGGACATGATTTGGAAAGACACACACCTGTCTATATATGGTCTCACAGTTGACAGTGCATGTCAGAGCAAAAACCAAGCCATGAGGTTGAAGGAATTGTCCGTAGAGCTCCGAGACAGGATTGTGTCGAGGCACAGATCTGGGGAAAGGTACCAAAACATTCCTCAGTAAACGAAAGCCGCTCCTCAGTAAAAGGCACAACAGCCCGCTTGGAGTTTGCCAAAAGGCACTTAAAGACTCTCAGACAATGAGAAACAAGATTCTCTGGTCTGATTAAACCAAGATTGAACTCTTTGGCCTGTCACTTCTGGAGGAAACCTGGCACCATCCCTACTGTGAAGCATGGCGGTGGCAGCATCATGCTGTGGGAATATCTTTCAGCAGCAGTTACTGGGAGATTAGTCAGGATCAATGTACAGAGAGATCCTTGATGAAAGGTTCACCTTCCAACAGGACAACGACCCTAAGCAGACAGCCAAGACAACACAGGAGTGGCTTCGGGACAAGTCTCTCAATGTCCTTGAGTGACCCAGCCAGAGCTCAAACCCGATCTAACATCTCTGAAGAGACCTGAAAATAGCTGTGCAGCGACACTCCCCATCAAATCTGACAGAGCTTGAGAGAATCTGCAAATACAGGTGTGCCAAGCTTGTAGCGTCATACCCAAGAAAACTCAAGGCTGTATTCGCTGCCAAAGGTGCTTCAACAAAGTACTGAGTAAAGGGTCTGAATACTTATATAAAGTAATACTTTTTTTTATACATTTGCAAAAATCTGGGGTATTGTGTGTAAATTGATGAGGGGGAAAAAACAATTTAATCCCTTTTAGACAAAGGAAAATGTGGAAAAAGTCAAGGGGTCTGAATTCTTTCCGAATGCACTGTAGCAACATGGGGAGATGAGATACACTGATTCAACCCCCTCCGGTACAGTGCCCCTGTACTACCCATGCGTCTTCAGCAGCCTGTATTCACTGATGACAGAGGCTGACCTCTCAGGGAGGTGAGGCGGCCCGGCGCATTGCTCCACTGCAGCGTTCAAATAACCATTCTCCTCTTATCAGAATCTTTTAGCAGCAGCAAATGCAATTTTCCAAGCTCTCCTGGCTGCTTGCTTCAACTCCACCACAGGCAATCTGGGGGTTTGATCTGACATTTTTAAGAGGGACTTGAACTGTACCAGTATGAGTTTTTTTTTTTTTTACGCATTGGTGCAATTTTCAAATCTTCATAACTCTTAAGTACAAAACTCAAAACAGATCATCAAAAAGGCAGTTGTTTCAAATGTATGTCTGTAAATTAGGAACATAAAAAGTATGACATACTGTATACTCAAGTACTGCTATGATGATGACTATTATGATTTGAATTCACAGTAAGTAAAAAAAGTAATCTGATGTTGATACTGTATGCAATAAATGTATAATGTCAAGCCCTGCATGTTTTTTTTTTCAAAAGTCTCATGTTATGTAGGCCTACATTGAACACCACACATTGGCTGCTACTGTAGCCTGAACGATAGAACAGCTATTTCCATGTTAAAATGTTATGGGATGCATTTTCTCCATTGTGTTTGATGGTAGGCCACTCTGGTAGGCCAACATTATGATCAAATAGCCACAGTAGCCTCAGTGTTCACAGTAAATGTGCACTGGAAGTTACACAGAATCTTCACAACATTCAAGTTTGCGCTCAGCAGACCTGAAATTTGCTCAGTGACAACATTTTCTTTCTTGAGGGAATATTGGTTACAAGTGAAGCCAGTTTGGAGTTTTGTGCTGAGTTTTGAAATTCACCACGTACTTGTGAAAATAGCACCAAAACTGTAACCCATTTGACAATGCTGATGCGCCGTCTTGCTTGTTTTCTATCCCACAGATCACAGGGACAATTTAAGTGAGTGCAGCCATTGCTGTTATTGTTTACATCCCGCCCTCTGCTGACGCAAACGCAGCGTGTGACGTCATCCACTCTGTTATCGCGAGGTTACAGACAGCGCATCCCAGTGCTTTCTTTGCAATTTCGGGGGATTTTAACCATGCATCTCTCTCTTCAACGCTGCCCACGTTCAAACAGTTCGTGAAGTGCCCAACCAGGAATAATAAAACTCTGGACTTGTTATATGCTAATGTGAAGGATGCATACAACTCCACTGCACTCCCTCCCCTCGGCAGATCGGATCACAACCTTGTCCACCTCACCCCACTCTACAGGCCTATGGTCCAACAGCAGCCTGCAACCACCAGGACTATTAGGAGATGGTCCCCGGAGGCGAATGAGGCCCTACAGGACTGCTTTGAAACAACAGACTGGGATGTGTTCTGTGAGGCTCATGGGGAGGACATCGATGGACTCACTGACTGCATAACAGACTATATTAATTTTTGTGTAGACAACACTGTACCCACCAGGAAGGTACGCTGTTTCCCAAACAATAAACCCTGGGTCACCAGCGACCTGAAGGCCCTGCTGAATGAGAAGAAGAGGGCCTTCAAGGAGAAGGACAAGGACAAATTGAAATGCGTCCAGAGGGAGCTGAAGTTGCGGATTGCTGAGGGGAAGAGAGTGTATAAGGAGAAGATGGAGGACAAGCTGAGGCAGAGCCAGGTGAGAGAGGTGTGGAAGGGTATGAGAAATATCACTGGCTTCAAAAAGTCAAACAGTGGGCAGACGGAGGGGACCCAGGACAGAGCCAATGAGCTGAACCAATTTTTTAACAGGTTCGATACTGGCCCTGTCCACCTCCCCTCCAGCTCCCCAGACCACACACCCTCACAGCTATCCCACCCCCACTTTGCTCACAGCACCTCTGCTGAGACAATCAGTGACCCCACCTCCGCCCCTGCCCCCCCTGGACTGATCCTCAACACCCCCCTTCCCCCCACCTCCCTACCTGGGCTGGCTTTCACCACCAACCAAGTGAAGAGAGAGCTGGAGAGACTACACCAGTGGAAAGCGGCGGGCCCTGATGGCATCAGCCCAAGGGTGCTGAGGGTCTGTGCTGACCAACTGTGTGGAATACTCCAGCGTCTTTTCAACCTTAGCCTGAGCCTAGAAAGGGTCCCTGTGCTGTGGAAAACATCCTGCCTCGTCCCAGTGCCCAAGAAGGCACACCCCACTGTCCTGAATGACTTCAGACCTGTAGCGCTAACATCCCACATCATGAAGACCCTGGAAAGGTTAGTCCTCGCTCACCTCAGACCCCTGGTGTGTTCATCAATGGACCCCCTGCAGTTTGCATACCAGCGCAACATCGGGGTGGATGATGCAATCATCTACCTTCTGCAGAGGGCCTACTCTCACCTGGACAACGCAGGTTGCACTGTGAGGGTCATGTTTTTTGACTTCTCCAGTGCCTTCAATACCATTCAGCCCCTGCTACTGGGTGAGAAGATGAGGAGGATGGAAGTGGAAGCACCCTTAGTCTCCTGGGTCACGGACTACCTGACCGGTAGGCCACAATTTGTGCGACTACAGAGCTGTGTGTCAGAACGGGCAGTTAGCAACACAGGGGCCCCCCAGGGTACGGTCCTGTCCCCCTTCCTGTTCACCCTCTACACCTCAGACTTCAGATATAACTCTGAGACATGCCACTTACAGAAGTTCTCGGATGACTCTGCTATTGTAGGGTGCATCAGGGTTGGGCAGGAGGAGGAGAACAGGAGCACAATCAGTGACTTTGTGTTGTGGTGTGAGCAGAACCACCTTCAGCTCAACATCAGCAAAACTAAGGAGATGGTGGTGGACTTCAGGAGAACCAAGGCACAACTGACTGCAGTCCCTATAAAGGGGATGGATGTGGAAATGGTTGAGTCATACAAGTTCTTGGGTGTCCATATGGACAACAGACTGGAATGGGCTGGTAACACCGGGGCCCTGTACAAAAAGGGCCAGAGCCGACTCTACTTTCTGAGGAGGCTCAGGTCCTTCAACGTGTGCAGTAAACTACTGCATACCTTCTACCAGTCTGTGGTGGCCAGTGCCATCTTTTTTGCAGTGGTGTGCTGGGGAGCAAACATCAAAGCCGGTGATGCTTCTCGGGTAAATAAGCTGATCAGGAAGGCTAGCTCTGTCCTGGGGATGAGCCTTGACACTCTAGAGGAGGTGGCGGAGAGACGGATCCTGGCCAAACTGCTGGCCATCATGGACAACGTCACCCACCCTCTGCACGCTATGGTTATGACGCAGAGGAGCTCTTTCAGTCACAGACTGATCCCACCACGGTGTGCCAGAGAGCGCTACAGGAGGTCCTTCCTGCCGGCGGCTATGAGACTATATAATGCCTCACCGGGGTGCCGTGCCGTCGGCAACATAGATCTGGAACTGTTGGGGTGCTAGGACCTAGTTTAACAATTATGCATCCATCCGTGAGTAACTCTGTTCCGTCAGCACTCATCCACTCAGGACCTACTTATTCATACAGGTCTGTATATACATACCCATGTACAGTTGTTATATTATATCACATGCAATATTGTAAGTAATTATTGGACCTAGGCATTCACTCAGGAATGCATATTAGTATCCTGCCAGTTGCACCTTTTCTCATTGCTTTTAGTATATCAAATGTGCAATAAGTGCAGTTGTCTGTAATTAAACCCTGCGCACTAAGGACTGTATTTTAAGGGAATTACTATTATTATCCCAATGATATCATACACACATTTAGCTATTAAAGTATCTCTTCCTGTCATTTACCTGTACAGTTTGTGTAAACATGCAAGTATTCACTCATCTGTAAATATAACTGTATACCTAACTGTACAGCTAATTTAACCATGCAAAATTTTCACTTACCTGTTCATTTACCCAGTCTGTCTATTAAGTAAACTATTATTACCCTCGCTCATATCATACGCATTAGCTACTGAAGTATTTCTCTGCCATCAACCTGTATAGTATAGTTAACCATCCAACATCCACCAATGTATAGTGTACATATTCAGCCAACCACTCATACTATGCAATGTCCTTTTATAGCTTTTTTTTGCACTCCAGATATCCTGTATTTCTATACTTTTTCATACTGCCGCTCTATGTATCATGTACCGTGTATCTGTCTTTTGTGTACTTTCGTTGTGGCATTTTGCACCTGCCCTGTGTTTTTGTTGTAGCTGCTTGATAATGAAATTTCCCCCCCGGGGGATCAATAAAGTACCTATCTATCTATCTATCTATCTATCTATCTATCTATCTAGAGACCCACCCTGTCCCTACCGGGGTGTGATAGGGGAACACTCTCAAAGGGAGAGTGTGTGTTTGTGTGTACATGAGTGAGTGTTTATGCCTGTGTGTGTTTGAGGCACTCTTTGTCACATTGCTGATCAGCACTTCGTCTTCTGGGCATCCCATCCTTCCACGAGAACAGCACATCAAATCAAACAAATCTCTGTATATAGATTGTCTATTGTGTTATTGACTGTACGTTTGTTTTATTCTCATGTGTAACTCTGTGTTGTTTTTTGTCGTACTGCCTTGCTTTGTCTTGACCAGGTCGCAGTTGCAAATGAGAACTTGTTCTCAACTGACCTACCTGGTTAAATAAAGATGAAAAATAAATAAAAATAAAAGCATTTTATCGGGGGGAACAGGCCGTGGCTCGGGTGGCTGAGGTCCTTGTTGATCTTCTTGACCTTCCTGTGACACCTGGTGCTGTAGATGTCCTGGAGGGCAGGCAGTATTCCCCCGGTGATGCGTTGGGCTGATCGCACCACCCTCCTGAGAGCCCTGCTGTTGCGGACGGTGTAATAGCCATACCAGGCGCTGATGCAGCCCGACAGGAAGCTCTCAATGGCGCATCTGTAGAATTTTGTGAGAGTCATAAGGGTCAAGCCGAATTTCTTCAGCCTCCTGAGGTTGAGGAGGCGCTGTTGAGCCTTCTTCACCACACTATCTGTGTGAATGGACCATTTCAGGTCGCCAGCGATGTGCACGCAGAGGAACTTGAAGCTTTTCACCCTCTCCACTGTGGCCCTGTCGGTGTGGATGGGGGTGTGCTCTCTCTGCTGTCTCTTGGATTCCACGATCATCTCCTCAGTTTTGTTGACGCTGAAGGAGGGACGCTGATCTCCTGCCTGTAGGCTGTCTCGTCGTTGTTGGTAATCAGGCCTACCACTGTTGTGTCGTCAGCAAACTTGATGATTGTTGGTGAAGAGTCATCGGTGAAGAGGGAGTACAGGCGGAGGCTGTGGGTCAGTGTGGCGCAGGTGTTGCTGCCTGCCTCTACCATCTGAGGTCGGAGAAAGAGAGAATAAGTGTAATTGTAATTATGAAAAATATTTTGGCAGCCGAGTGCACTCATAAAACAAGAAGGGAAGTTTACCTATCCACTAATTTTAATTGACTAAAGGTTTGCTATTCACTTAAATGAAAGGGCTCATTGAGACCCAATGGAACTCATTTTGTCATGCTAATTGAGAAGGCCACAGCCAGCAATTCTAATGCTAATTTGAATTGTGCTGATCAGCCTGCTGCTTTGTAATTTCATAATTACATTTCCTGTAATGTAGAAATGCAGTTGCCTGAGGGTACGGCTAGGCAATGCATCATGAACCGACTCTGATTAAATATAGCGAGTGTATATAGGAGGTGGGAGGAGGAAAATCCAGCAGAAGTGAACTCCAGTAATGTGCTGCATGTAGCCTACAATCACTGGGCAGCCATAGGAGAGAACACTTGTTATAGAAACTAAACAATCTGAGCATTACCAACCAATTGACATAATCTCAATTAGATGTCATTTATTTTCTGTGGCTTTTTATGTACTTAACATATACAACTCCACATTGTGCCCAGCAATCTACATTTTCCAATTGTATAATTATGGGTATTTTTTTCTATACTGGGAGCTTATTAATCCATAGAGTAGAACAAGTATACTCTATTTCATTGGGTGGTATGTGTTAAGGAGCACACAGCTAGATGCAGGAGCCTTTACAATGAATAGATGTCACATTACCTTTTTACATCTTGTACCTTCATCAATGTACCACCAGAACTCACAGGTAATGTCTGTGATCGTCATGTCTCTCAGTACCGCAAATTAAATAGCACATTGAGAGGATGTTCTTTGACAGTAATGACGTCCAGGGGGTACAAGAGAACAAGACAAGCCCACAGACACAACACGGAGAATAAGGTACTTTTCTAATGAAGTGTGGATAATGCCAAACTTTCACTGCATATTGAATGGACCTGATAAATGCAACCTGATTCATATAAGAAGGTCTTGTACATGTACATTCTATTTATATGAAATATCTAAAGACAACACTGAGTTTAAATACAACATACAAATACTATATACGGTATTACAAATACTATATACGGTATTACAAATACCATATACAGTATTACGATACTATAGAATGGATAAACATTCTCTATGCCATCATTCCCCACATATTCATGGCAGATGGACTTTGTTTAGCTCATCATTTGCATCAGGCACAGGTGGGTGTGAAGGTGTTGCAGGAACACACTATGGCAGATCCATTAGTTTACAAAATACTTTTTTTTCCTTTATAATGTGTACTTCGGAGATCATGACAAAAATAAGGAGAGCTTCATTGCTCTCTGGGGGGGTTCCGGCTCACCACTTCAATTAGATTGTATTGAATTGTATAACATTTTCTCCAGGCTGTCACTTCTTTGTGGTCGCCATCCGAGGATTATAATTTATTTTCCTGTCAAACTGGCATCTTCAGAAATGCCACAGAACCGAGATGCTGCTCTGAGAGGGGAGTAGGGGAGCGGAGGGCAGGTAGAACTGACTGCTAATGGCTCCACTCCCTGGTGAAAGTTAAAACAATGTGTTCAACAATGTGGGACATCCTCACTTGGCAGACATTTTGAATTAGACTCCTAACACACAGGGGAAGGTGGCTGGCTCTCAGGAGGCGCGGGGGGAGTGACGTGTCTCTCTGCCATGTCAAGAACTCCACCCTCTACTTAAGGATGTTACTGACTGTGTGTCATGAAACAACATGTTTTGTCTTTTGAGTCTTCAAACAACTACTCCCAGTCCCTGATGCTCCAAACAAGGTGTGAGATATCTTATCATTGTCATACAGTGCATCAGGCAAAGTATTCAGACCCCTTCCCTTTTTCCACATTTTGTTACGTTACAGCCTAATTCTAAAATGTATTAAATATTTTTTTTACTGATCAATCTACACACAATACCACATCATGAGAGAGAACAGCATTTTAGATTTTTTTTGTAAATTTATAAAAAATAAAAAACAAAAATACCTTTTGCTATGAAACTGAAATTGAGCTCAGGTGCATCCTGTTTCCATTGATCATCCTTGAGAGCCATGAGGTTGAAGGAATTGTCTGTAGAGCTCCGAGACATGACTGTGTCGAGGCACAGATCTGGGGAAGGGTAACAAAACATTTCTGCAGTATTGAACATCCCCAAGAACACAGTGGCCTCCATTATTCTTAAATGGAAGAAGTTTGGAACCACCAAGACTCTTCCTAGAGCTGGCCACATGTCCAAACTGAGCAATCGGGGGAGAAGGGCCTTGGTCAGGGAGGTGACCAAGAACCAGATGGTCATTCTGACAGAGCTCCAGAGTTCCTCTGTGGAGATGGGAGAACCTTCCAGAAGAACAACCATCTCTGCAGCACCAATCAGGCCTTTATAGTAGAGTGGCCAGAAGTAAGCCACTCCTCAGTAAAAGGCACATGACAGCCCGCTTGGAGTTTGCCTAAAGGCACCTAAAGACTCTCAGACCATGAGAAACAAGATTCTCTGGTCTGATGAAACCAAGATTGAACTCTTTGGCATGAATGCCAAGCGTCACGTCTGGAGGAAACCTGACACCATCCCTACGGTGAAGCATGGTGGTGGCAGTATCATGCTGTGGGGATGTTTTTCAGCATCAGGGACTGGGAGACTAGTCAGGATTGAGGGAAAAATTAATGGAGCAAAGCACAGCGAGATCCTTGAAAACCTGCTCCAGAGCGCTCAGTACCTCAGACTGGGGTGAAGGTTTACCTTCCAACAGGACAACAACCCTAAGCACACAGCCAAGACATCGCAGTAGTGGCTTTGGGACAAGTCTATGAATGTCCTTGAGTGGCCCAGCCAGAGCCCGGACTTGAACCTGATCGAACATCTCTGGAGAGACCTGAAAATGGCTGTGCAGCGACGCTCCCCATCCAACCTGACAGAGCTTGAGGGTCTGCAGAGAAGAATGGGAGAAACTCCCCAAATACAGGTGTACCAAGCTTGTAGCGTCATACCCAAGAAGACTCGATGCTGTAATCGCTGCCAAAGGTGCTTAAACAAAGTACTGAGTAAAGGGTCTGAAAACTTACAGTACCAGTCAAACGTTTGGGCACACCTACTCATTCAAGGGTTTTTATTTATTTTGACTATTTTCTACATTGTAGAATAATAGTGAAGTCATCAAAACTATATAATAACACATACGGAATCATGTCGTAACCAAAAAGTGTTAAACAAATGAAAATATATATTCGATTATTCAAAGTTGCCACCTTTTGACTTGTTGACAGCTTTGCACACTTTTGGCATTCTCTCAAACAGCTTCATGAGGAATGCTTTTCCAACCGTCTTGAAGGAGTTAGTTGGGTTGAGGTCGGGTGATTGTGGAGGCCAGGTCATCTGATGCAGCACTCCATCACTCTCCTTCTTGGTCAAATAGCCCTTACTCAGCCTGGAGGTGTGTTTTGGGTCATCGTCCTGTTGAAAAACAAATGATAGTCCCACTAGGCGGAAACCAGATGAGATGACGTATCGCTGCAGAATGCTGGTTAAGTGTGCCTTAAATTCGAAATAAATCACAGACAGTGTCACCAGCAAAGCACCCCCATACCATCACACCTCCTCCTCCATGCTTCACGGTGGGAACCACACATGCAGAGCATCCGTTCACCTACTCTGCAGCTCACAAAGACATGGCGGTTGGAACCAAAATTGTCAAATTTGTACTCATCAGATCAAAGGACAGATTTCCACCGGTCTAATGTCCATTGCTCATGTTTATTGGCCCAAGCAAGTCTCTTCTTATTGGTGTCCTTAAGTAGTGGTTTCTTTGCAGCAATTTGACCATGAAGGCCTGATTCACGCCGTCTCCTCTGAACAGTTGATGTTGAGATGTGTCTGTTACTTGAACTCTGTGAAGCAATTATTTGGGCTGCAATCTGAAGTGCAGTTAACCCTAATGAACTTATCCTCCCTGTGGCGGTCCTCAGGAGAGCCAGTTTCATCATAGCGCTTGATGGTTTTTGCGACTGCACTTGTAGAAACGTTCAAAGTTCTTGACATTTTCCGGATTGACTGACCTTCATGTCTTAAAGTAATGATGGACTGTCGTTTCTCTTTGCTTATTTGAGCTGTTCTTGCCATAATATGGACTTGGTCTTTTACCAAATAGGGCTATCTTCTGTATACCACCCCTACCTTGTCACAACACAACTGATTGGCTCAAACACATTAACACAAATTAACTTTTAACAATGCACACCTGTTAATTGAAATGCATTCCAGGTGACTACCTCATGAAGCTGGTTGAGAGAATGCAAAGCTGTCAAGGCAAAAGGGTGCCAACTATGTATTATTTAATAGTTTTGAAGTCTTCACTATTAATATACAATGTAGAAAATGCAAAAAAAATAGAAAAACCCTGGAATGAGTAAGCGTGTCTAAACCTTTGACTGGTACAGTATGTAAATGTGATATTTCAGTTTTACATTTTTTGATGTGGGAAACCTGTTTTTCCTTTGTGTGTAGATTGATGAAGGACAAAAATAATTTTATCTATTTTAGAATATGGCTGTAACATAACAAAATGTGGAAAAAGTCAAGGGGTCTGAATACTTTCCGAATGCACTGTATATGCTCAGGTGGATATTATAACACACAGAAATTAATTAAATCAATCAATCAGACTGTCCAAGGTTAACTACTAGGTATCAACCTGTTTCAGTGAATATATCTCACATTCATGATGAGGCCACAACTTCCAGTAGCACACCGCCACACTAACATAAACCCAACAGAGACCAAATTAAGCGGTGGGTCAGAAGAGCAATAGGAAAAGAAAAGAATAGTTATTTTTTTTATTGTCTTTAACACCAAACTGCACTTCTGTAGATGGAAAACCCACCTGACTGGCCTAACCCATTCTCCACAGAGCCCAAGCAGCAGCACTTCAGTTGAACAGAGTTAATCTGGTTCATGCCCCTTAAATAAAGCATGTCATGAGAAAAAATATAAGTGCTGATATAGCTGTTAAAAGAACTCGACAGAGGTCTGGATTGAGAAGGTAAATCGAGTGTGGTGACTTTGGAAAACCCAAGTTTGTCAGAGAAAAGATTTTCTCGGCCGTATTATCTTACTCAGCAGCATGACCACAAAACAACATGATGGAAAATAATTCCCTGATATGACACGTCCATCCACATTACTTCCCTGGAAATCAACAACCTACCGTTTTTCATAGAATGAGGAGCAAGTCTGCCATCTATGGGAAGGTCAAACATTTCTGCCTATAGATAGCCACAACATTCCCCTAGTCCACAGAACAGTCAGACCATCTAACATTGCATTTCAAATCTTTATTTATGTAACTTTTTCTGCCTGTAGTGTTACTTCAAAAGGCATCATTGAGAACAGTTAACTACCACACACTGTCATATAGTTAAATGTTACTGTACAGCAACAGTAGTCACTAATGTTAGAACAACATTAGTGCCATGTCAAAAACACACACATTGCACCCTACTGTACTTGACAGAATGATAGGGTAACATAGACATGTATACTTTGGCAGGAGACCAGCAGTCAATGCATCTGCTACACTTGATAGAGATCGTGGTCACATTCTTCATGTTTTTGTCAAATCCGCTTTGTAAACACAGTCATATCAAAACAGTTAAGAAACATACTTGGGAGTCCCAATAAACAAACCAGGAAGTATAGAAAAGGAGAGATTTTGGCAAATCCTCAGTGGTCAGGTTACCTGTGTGATCTTAGGTCTTAAGTCGTAACTGAGTATTCCACAATAGTCATCATATTTCAGAGTAACAATGATGCAGTTGGATATATATATATAGCGCTGCCTATGTGTATAAAACAGATATGGCTCATGTTTGGATATTATACCCTCAGCATATCTGATGAAATCAACTCTTTGGTTCTGATCATGAGAGGGGCTGTTTCACTCTATTCCAAATCTGTTTTTTTTTTATATAATAAAATATATTAAATACAATTTCTTATCTACCCAATGTTTACTTTGTATAAATAGGCTGGTATCCTCAATTGGGTCTGTAAACAACATGATGCGACCCCATTTTTGTAACAAAGATTTCTCTAAAAAACACAAAAGCAACAATCCCAGCGGAGGAGAAAGGGAGAGGTGTGTCAGGCCCTCACTGGCCTCCTCACAGAGGTACTGACACACCAACACGCAAACACATAAATACAATACAAAAAAACTCTGACAGACTACACAAGCAGCTATGCCACATCAGGCGCCATAACACCAAAATAACAAATTAAGAATATATTAGTGAGTCCAAGCAGTGTTAGAAAACAAACAGGATTGCATCAAATGTGTTAATTAAAATGGTTACTATAGAAATTAGATTGGCAACCTCGTAAATGTAAAACGTCTCTAGATAGAAACGTAGTTAGCGTGAGTGAAGATCTGAAGTACTTCGGTGTTATCTGTCATATGAAAAATTTGAAGAGTGTGTGTGTATGAAAAGTGTCCCAGATGGCAACCCTGTGAAGTCCCTTTTAAAAAACTATGACAAACAACCTTTGTAGTCAGCAAAGCTGTGCGCTCCTGGAAAATTTGGCATTATGGTAATGAAGGCAGAGTTTACTCTCCAGAGTTTTCATTGGCCCGTGAAGCGAGTGAATTACAGCCGAGCGAGGACAGCTTTCTGAGTGGGAAGTTTGCCTCCTGAAGAGAGAAAATACAAAAATAAACCATCAGGACTCATGTGTTGTGTAATGGAAAATCCACTATAGGTTAGCTGTCATGCATGTGCCAGTGCCACATCATCCAAAAGTGGGTCATGACAACTGCTGTAACAAAAAGTGTAAGTAGGCCAGCCCTCAGTACATGACGCAGCCATTTGAAATGAAACAGCACTACACAAGCCTGTGTGACTCAAATATAATTAAATATACCATCATCTTATACCATCATCTTATATAACTTTGTGTCAACCCATCTCTATACATATATACTGCTAGAATTAAGAGAGAGACTTGGGCTGAACTGAGCCTGATTGATATGGCTGATAATTCTACTCTTACCCAGCGTATCGTCTATAGAGTTCACAGCCATCTTGTTCACTTTGAGAGTGACTTGATCAGCTCTGAAATTAAATAACAAATTATTCACAGTCAATACAAAACATACCCACAGCAAAATGAGGCTTCACAACCCAAACACGGGAGCAGTTGAACTGGACTTACACTTTGACCTTTCTTACAGCATCCATGCGCAGCAAAGCGGCAAGAGCATTCTTCTGCATGTCTGACGACAGCACCTCATAGCACCTCAGGTTTCCTGTGAAAACACACAACACAGAATGCTCACATCTGAGAGTTGGCAGTGGCGGTGGCATCTACAGCCAATAGAAGGCAGTTTTCATTGTGTCATAAACCCAAGAGCAAGGGTGTGGACATAAAGCTGCCCACTGGGCACACACTGGTTGAATCAATGTTGTGTCCATGACATTTCAATGAAATTACATTGAACCAACGTGGAATAGACAGACGTCTGTGCCCATTGGGTAGGTTTAGGGTTAGGGCTTAGCCAGATGTGGACATAAAGCTAGGGTTAGGGTTATGGCTAGCCGGATGTGGACATAAAGCTAGGGTTAGTGGATAGGAAGTTAAAATGTTGTTGACTGTTTTTTGTTTTTTTTTAACCTTTATTTAACTAGGAAAGTCAGTTAAGAACAAATTCTTATTTACAATGACGGCCTACACCGGCCAAACTCGGACGACGGTGGACCAATTATGTGCCTCTCTATGGGACTCCCAATCACGGACTGTTGTGATACAGTCTGGATTCGAACCAGGTTGTCTGTAGTGACGCCTCTAGCACTGAGATGCAGTCTCTTAGACAGCTGTAAACTAAAGTAGTTATCCTGCTGACTATACCCAGACCACACTCAAAACAGTTCAGAGAGTGAATTGAAGGCACCTGCTAGGATGAGTTTGACAGCGAAGCTGCGGACAGCAGGGATGTACTGCTTCTCTGTCAGGCCCTCACTGGCCTCCTCACAGAGGTACCGACACACCACCTAGACGATAAACACACAGTAATTTCACACACAGCCAATGAAGACCACGGAGTGGCACCCTCCATAGGAATGTGCTGATTGTGGACACCCAGCATGTAACAATGCTCTGGTTATAGAGCGCCCTCTACTGGAGACTGGACACAAACGTTCATATTTCACAATAGGCAAGACAGTTAACCACTGTAAAATTAAATTGACAACTTTTGGGAAATCCATCAAGGTCTACAATACTGCTAAATCATCAGGCCACTATACAAGTCTCTTGAGCGCTCTGAGTGAAATGTAAGAAAAGTTTTTAAAAGTTAGGATAAAGTTATAAAGCCATCATGAAGTATCATGCTCAGATAAAAGGTTTACATTTAGGTCTGCATTTAGTGCTAGACAGAAGGCCAGTGTTTAAAATATATATATATACTATTTAACTAACTGACGGCCTACCTACAGGGACAGCCATGGTAGTACGGCACCCCTGGAGCAAATTAGGGTTAAGTGCCTTGCTCAAGGACACAGACAGGTTTTCACCTTGTCGGCTCGGGGATTCGATCCAGCAACCTTCGGTTACTGGCCCAACGCTGACCACTAGGGTAGCTGCCGCCCTGTACCTGGTAGCCTTGTAGGAATGGTTCCAGCAGGCCATTGAAGAAGGAGACGGTGGGCTGGCCTCGGTCTGTCATCTTTATTTCCTGCTGCGGCATCTGAACAGCACCAGTCTTCACCAGCAGGTAGCATGCCTCCTCAAAGTCCTGCATGGATATTCACCATATAAATATTTTTTATTTATTTAACCTTTATTTAACTAGGCAAGTCAGTTAAGAACAAATTCTTATTTACAATGAAGGCCTACCTCAGCCCCTGGAGCAAATTAGGGTTAAGTGCCTTGCTCAAGGACACAGACAGTTTTTTACCTTGTCGGAATAAGTGCATACTAAGAACCTATTACGCTTCTAAATTCATAAAAATTGTATTAAATTAATTTATAATTGTAATAAGTGAATCACTGTGCATTTAAGTGTTACCTGGACAGTGTCCCCAGGACAGAGGATGAACTCATTGGAGAACATGTTCCGAAGGAAGCTGAAGCAGTTGTACACTACATCTGAAAGATGCAGCCTTCATTTAATTAAGTGTAAAAATACACATTCAAAACCTCAGCCATGTATACTAGCTAGCACCCTATTTGGACGACATAAAAGCAGGTATATTGAGTGGAAACTCAAACTCTGGGCTCTATATTACATTTCAACCCCAATAAAATAGTTCTAATAAGCATATTTGGGTCCATGAAGCGCTATATAAAACCCATTCATGTATTATTATTATTATTCATGAGATCAGAGTTGGCCTACAGCCAGGCCACTCACCCTTCTTAGAGGAGGCTGCGGTGTGCATGGCCACAGCCAGCATGGCGGGCCGGAGGAAGACGTGAAGGACCTGGTTCCTGTAGGAGGCACAGGAGAGCACGCTGACGGCTCTGCTAAAGAGAGCCTCCTCTGAGGTCACCGGGCCCAGGGGCTCCCCTACCACCAGACTAACCCGGCCCCCTGAGACACAAGCCAAGCCCCTGTGGAGAGCCAGGCTGGACGACACCACCTTCTCTGTGGGAGAATGGTCTGGAGGAGAGAGAGAAAAGAGAGCGATAGAAACAAAGGAGAGAAGCCGAGAAAAGAGAAGGGAGCCAGACAAAGTAGCAAGGTGACATGAGGCCCAGCAGTGAGCGCTGTCTGGACGGCACACACATCTGTCAGATCCTGTCACAACATCAGCGACTCATTAAAAATGGCAGGGGACGTCTCCAGAGAAGTGACAAGGGACTGACGTCTGAGGCCTGGAAGGGCCATGGGAGCATCATCTGGGTCTGGTTAGCAAGCCCAGAGGTTCACACAGAGCTAATTATAGAGCTAGCTCAGTCGCTCATACTCAAACATGAATTATTTTGACATCAAAGGGAACTGAATATCAAACATCATATTGCATCAGGAGCAGTGGGTGTGATAGTAATACAGGGCCAGTCAAAGTGAGTGAGTGAACGGAGATTCTGCACTTTCAGGTAGAGAATGTTTTTAGGGTTCATGAAACACGTTTGTTAGAGAACGGGGAAATTAAGATTCTTTCACTGGCTAAATTCCAAAACGACCATAATGCAATCAACCCCCTGATTACATAGCTTTAGGTTTGTATGGGGCAGTAGTAACCTAGATGTAGCCTAGATGTGAACCAAATGTGCTGGATTTATATTTGGCTAGCAGCATACCACCCTGCATCCCAATGCTAGCTTGCCTCTGAAGCTAAGCAGGGTCAGTCCCTGGATGGGAGATCAGATGCTACTGGAAGTGGTGTTGGAAGGCCAGTAGGAGGCACGCTTTCCTCTGGTCAAAAATATATATATCCCAATGCCCCAGGGCAGTGATTGGGGAGATTGCCCTGCATAAGGTGCTGTCTTTCGGATGGGACATTAAATGTGTGTTGTGAGTAGCGGTGTTAACCCTGGCTAAATTCCCAAGCTGGCCCTCATACCATCACGGCCACCTAATCATCCCCAGCTTCCAACTGGCTCATTCCTCTCCCCTGTAACTATTCCCCAGGTCGTTGCTGTACATGAGAATGTGTTCTCAGTCAACCTAGTAAAATAAGGTTTACATTTTTTTTTTAAAGTAGGCTAAGTTGTGCTGAGGCTACAAAAACAAACCTCTAAAGCATCAGCATCAAAGAGCTTAATGTATCATTTGAGGTCAACTTACAATCAATGGTAAGTTAAAAGGAAGAGTTACACTGGGATCAATGTGCATTGCTATGGCTGCGTGTGGATCTCACCAGGCCAGTCCAGGAAGGCAGCATAGGACAGGGCCAAGCCTCGGAGCCAGAGGGTCTGCTCTGTCAGCACAGACAGCTCTAGGCCCTCCAGGTTCTGCAGGAGGAGGGCGGCCATCAGGACCCAGGGCTTCAGCACCATGTTGTCCTCCTGCAGACGCACTATCCTGTAGGCAGTGTCATTCACAAACGACTGGGTCTCCTCCATGGGCTTCCTAGGGATGTGTCTGTAACAGGATGAGACTCCAGTGACTACTGAAAAACATGACTAACCATCTCAAATTAAAACAGGGTCTCAATTGAATTGTATTTACAGTATTTTTTTAATCTGAGAAAGAAAGAAAAACACACTTATGCATTAGCTAGTGGGGAGAGTTATGAGTCAGGGATTGACATTCTTGCCCATCAGGCATGTCAGGAATATTTGCCCGAAGATCACTTGGCCAAAAATATAAATACATGAACAAGTTCCATATATCACCTGCCTTTCACCTGCCCATAATAAGAAAGATTATGGAGTTCTTTGCAGTTTGGTTGTTTTTTTAATCACCTGCCCAATGGGGCAACTTAAGAATAGGGCAACCCTTAATGTCAATCCCAGTGAGTTATCGTAAGTTATGAGTGTAAGGTTTACCATAAATACAGCATAGTGTACCTTGGGAAAAGGTTATACTTAGAGCGGTTGACCTTGCCCTGGGACAGACTCCGTACTGACACTGGTTGGCCAAAGTACACATGAATGCTGCCATAGTCTTCACTGAGGATTCTCCTGGCTTTCAACAGTCCCTGAAAGGAAAAGAGCAGCCTATGTTTGAGTGTCAATATGCAATTGCTGCATGTGCTGTGTAAACACAGGTGCATGATATCAACTAAGTGAGGTGAGATATCATTGAGGCCAGGTATGCAGGAAGTAAGTTATTTTCAATCAATACTGGAAAACTGATGAACTCAAGTGAATGTCCACTTTCTCCAGCCAACACCTCTCTTGGTTGTAAATCTGATCCATCAGTACAGTACAGTACAGTACAGGACTAGGCACATAGTGGAGACTCACAGAAGTGGACTCCTTAGGCTTGGGCACTCCCAGGAGCTCCCTGGCATAGAGAGATTCTTCCAGTATCCTCTCATAACTGATGCTGACAGGCACTAGATTGACATCAAACACTTCTCCTTTGAAGAAGGGTTCAATCACGATATTCAGTAGCCCTGAAATGACGAGAGCCATGGTCCGAAATTATCACAGTGGATTGGTTTCTCATACACCTACATTGTACTGTTTTAAAATAATGCCACTGCCACCGTAAAAAATGACATTTATTGTGGTCAATTCTGGCACCTCTCCCTGGGTATATAACAGAAAATCTGGCAATGGTAGCAGTAAAGCTATTTGCTGTCACCTAGAATTTATTTGCTGAAAAAAAATGTCATAAAACAAAAAACTGAAACGCTACATACTGCAAAACAAATGCAGAGCTCAGCAATGACCTCAATCAAAAGCAAGGAGCCAAGTCAGATACAGTCAATCAAAACAACATGGGTGTTTATTTACCTAATTTAGGGGTGAGGGACTTGCATGTTCGGCTTCTTGTACCCTCTAAGAAGAACTCAATAGGTGCAAATCCATTCTAAAGAACAGATTCAGAGATACAGACAAATTAACACTTAGCACTTGCTCTGTTACAGCAACAAAGCACAATAAAAAGGACAGCAGAGCAGAACAGTAGGTCATTGTACATACCCTCAGCATGGTCTTCACATACTCTGAGAACACAGCCCAGTACAGCTTGTCTCCTCTAAACGAGCGCCGGATAAAAAACGCTCCTGACATCCGGAGCATCTCACCAACAAACTTCATCCCCATGAAATCTAAATCACACAATAATATCCCCAGTATTAAGGCAGGCAACAACAACAGAAATCGGCCAAATAAAAGTACAAAGGTGAGAGTGTCTTTACACAGAGTGAACGTTAATGTGTTCAGAGACATTGGAGCAGATGCTTACCCATGCCTGCAGCGATGACAGGCAGGGAGAGGTCATAGGTGTATAGGATGTAGGACATCAACAGGAAGTCCATGTAACTACGGTGACTGGGGAGCAGCACCACCGGATGCTCCTGGATGGCCTGTTGGAGCTGGAGAAATTAACTTTGTTAATAGGGCAAATAGTTAATATCCATATGTCCCATACTCCTTAATGTACTATTTTGCATTTACAACATAACCCAATAGTATTTGATGAGGAAGTGAGCTATCGTTTTTTTTTGTCAGACTCAGGACACTCACTCTCTGGATGCCCTCCTCATTGACACAAACATGTTGGAAGAGGGTTTTAAAGGCCTTGCTAAGGGCGAAGGCAAATAAGCGGACGGTGCTGATCTGGAGCCGGTGGGCCATCTCCTCCAGAATGACAGAGGCCTCTTCTTGTATGATGTCAGGGGCCTCGCCAGACTCTTGTGAGACCTGGGCATGATCATCAACCAGAAGGGAGGGGTTATGAATAATACATGTATTGCCTAACTCTAAAGACAGTTTCAGAGGATGTTGTCAATACATTAGTCATTGGTGGTCAAACTAGATTAAATACTGAAGGGATGCAATTAACCCTTTAGTGGCAAAGTCAAGGATAACGCTGCATGCATGCAAAGCCATGTTACATTCATGCACACATTTTATCAACACGTTTTGTAATCTACATGTAGCCTAAAATTGTGGATCAGAGGAGTAAAAACGGAGATTTAACACTTGACAACCAATGACAAAATGTGCACATGCGGGCTATGGCCCTGATTACCTACCTGATTAATGACATAGCGCAGCTGATCAGATTGCAGGACGATATTCTTCAGCATGTTTGCTTTGCAGGGAGTGACTCCCTTGTAAAGAACCGGTGCATAACACCTCAATGCATACTTCAAGTCGCTGGAGTTCCTCCTCTCTTCCAAAATGTCTTCAAAGCCATCTCTCTTTAGCATCGGGTCCCTTTGCTGTAAAGTTACAAACACAAGAATGTTAAGACAAATGGCAGAAAGAGTTGACATTTATCTCAAGTGTCATACATTGTGGTGGGTGTGGCAAGCTAGCAATATGTAGCCTACGTACCGAATAAAGAGTTGTTGATGCCATTCCTTAGCAGGAATTATAAAAACATAGATGCTGCTTTGGCTGCAGAATCACAGGCTGAGATTTTAGGGAGAGATATGTTTGACTCGCTGGATAATTCCCTGCTACGAGTGGCTACTTCCGTGTTTGTACATTAAACTACGGTGGCCTAGAAACGACATTCTGATCCTCTTCACTTGAACACACGTGGGCACACATTGGTTTGTTGTCAGTCATCCACAATCGTGCTTTTGCTTTGTTTCCATATTTTACTTCGTCTATACATGGCATTAGTCACTGCTTGAAATGGACAACAACGAAAATGGAAGAGAAGAAGACACGGATCAGTTTTTCCTTGACCATGTCCTGAATAAGCTGTATGATTTCGGTAAGAAAAAGCTAACTTGCTAGCTACCACACATAGCAAAGCTAGTGACTTAGCTAGCATTAGCTACCCAGAGATGGTTGTCTTACTCGTTGTAACGTTAGTTGAACGTCGTCCTTTATTTACCAGTTTAGCGCTGCTTTTTATACTTGCTAGCCATTCATTTAGCTAGCTAGCAGAAAAGCTAACGTTAGCTAGCTGTGTCTCTGACGTGTTGAAACGGGGCCAACCTCTTCCTGAAGAGCAATTGGGGGTGCAGGCTTTTGCTCCAGTACTGCATTAACATTTGTTCTACTAATGAGCTGCTTTAAAAAAAAAAAAACGTGATTAGCAGAATCCAGTGTATTTGAGCAGGGTTGGAGCAAAAGCCCACGGAACTAGCAGCTCTCCATGAGGTGTGGCCACCCCAGGTCAAGGAGATAACTAGTGCTAGGTCATTTCTGTGGCTTGATTCGGGTGGTTTTGAAGATTTTTCTAACAGCATGTTGTTACAGGTGATGGAACAGTATCAAAGAGAGAACACAAGTCACAGAAGAAGAGATCCAAAAGAATTGAGGTGGATGATGATGATGATGATGAGGAGGAGGAGGAGTACACCGCTGCAGACGGTTGCAGTGAGACTAAAGACAGATTGGAAGTCAGGCATTCTGATATCTCAGCGATTGACCTTCCTGGCTCTTCTGAAGTTGGAAACACAAGTTCAACCACTATACAGGCACCACCAGTAGAGGTGGTCACATTCCAGGATCCTACAAAGAGACCGAGACAAGCCAGAAAGCCACAAGTGCCCGAGGTCAAGGACAAGGTACTATGCCAATCAATGTGGAGCACTGAGTTCTTCAATTATGTTTTTGAAGTTTTGTTATGTCGAGACAAAACGCAAAACCTTGCCTGTAAATGGCATGTTACGATTTCACCTCAACCCGAGCCTCTTGTCAGAATCATTGCATCTCATACATTTTGTACCTCCCCTCCAGCCTCCTCAAACAAAGGAGAAAAAAGTGGACCCAGATGAATTCAGTCTAGAAAAGGTAACGAAACAAAGTGATTGTATCATAGAATTTCAATATCCTAAAACAATCTTAAACAAATTATCTGAATTACAATGTATCCCTGTTTTTGTTTTATTTTGTTTGTTAGGCTCGATTAGAAGTACATAGATTTGGAATCACTGGATACCAGAAAGTGCAGCAGAGGGCTTTTGAACAGGAGCGAGCCATCATGCTTGGAGCAAGGGTAAACTTGTAAACTGTGGATGCATAAAGTAACATTTTATGCAAATTCCAGAAAATGTAATCTCCTGCTATTTACCACCAGACCGTAATCTACCAAAATGATCCTCGGACAAAGTTGTGTAAAGTGGGACTTGGTTACAATGAAGCAGAGTAAATAGCCTGACAAACTTAATTTTCTATCACAGCCCCCTAAGAAGGAGTATGTCAACTACAAAGTGTTGCAGCAAAGGGTTAAGGACAAGAAGCAAAAAGCAAAGGAGGCGATTCAGACAGTGAGTTGAATGATATCCCCCTAATTTAGCATTGTGTGTCACCTCAGTTCTGACTTTTATATACCAATTATTTTCCATTGTAGGACTTGAAGAAGAAGAAGACGACAAAACCAAGGTTAGTGATGTTCATCTAAGTTTGGTTTTTATATAGATTTTCTAAATATTTTGCCACATAATTGAATAGTGTTGTTTGATTATCAAATGTGAACCACGGTCAGTAACTGTATTATGTAGCACGTGTTTGCAACATGCTTCCGCATATTATGAAGTTCTGCCTCCCTTAAGTGTTAAATCTCCATGTTTTATACTTTGTGTTCACTGAATCTTTCATGCTGTACCATTTACTAGGGATGAGAAGAGGAAATCATCTTCCAGTAAAGCGCCAACAGGCCAGGTGGGACGCTTTAAAAATGGAATGCTGGTCCTGAGCACCAAAGAAATCCAGAAAATAAAAGCCTCCATCAAGAAGAAATAAGATGTTTTAAAATAAATGCCTTGAAAGTGATGGAGTGAAAACTGATGAAGAGTTACATTTTTGGGAGTTTTGAAGAGACTTTTCACATGAAGCTGCAGTAATGGACAATTTATGTCCAAGCAACAATGAACATAACCTCAGGAAGACTACAGAAAAAGATATGAAGAGCACGTTCATATTCCATCACAGTTTATTCATTTTATAAATAACAAAAAAAGACAGCATTTTGCTTTTCTTTTAAACTGTATAATATGAAAACAATGACAAGTACAACTCATTTCATATACAAACCACTAAGAAGTACAAAACGTTTACATCGTATGAGAGATGAGAACTAAAGAACATACATAATAGAATTCTAGAAAATAAAGCACAGCTTTTTGTGAACACACTCTGGACACGAATGCCAGTGTCCTAATTGACATTCCCCATGAGTTTTGGTGGTGCACCTGCCTAGTTCTCTGGTAGTGTGGCAGTGAGCGGGCACTAGCCACGACCCCAGGGCATGAGTTGCATGCCTGCGTTTAGAAGAGAGATGCCCCCCCCCCAGACACATGGCATACTCAGTGTGAGGACAGTAAACGTGGGCAAAATAAATATCTCTAAAATGTATTATAATATGAAATAAATGTGTTTACTGTCAATCTCTTGAGGCATAGTCTAAGATTCAAACGCAATTGTAATCTGACAGTAGTGACTGTTTCTAGCACCATTTGAGGGGTGGGGTCCACATTCAGAAGCAGGCTGGTAAATGCATGCCAAACACTACAATGACATTTAGACAGGATAAGCTACTATGTGAATTTACTATATAGGTTCCTTTGATATTATGGTCTGTACCGGCAGTGTATTTGTGAACACCATTTCCATAGTGATTGCTGAGAGGCTACATGGGCCCCATTTTGTTTGTAGGCCTCTGCAGTCATCCATTTGGGGTCCATGACACCTCACACTTCACTATACTGTAGTTGCCAACACAAGCACTTATTTAGTTTTATAAGAATATCTTCATAACAGGGAGGATTCTCTCATTGACAACATTCACTTGGAGACACTCAATAACCAACCGTGCATTCTGCAACCTGATGCATTGGCTTGTCTCTATACAAAATGGATTTAGCCAATATAATTAATTTACCCTGGAAATGGTCACCTCCACATTTTAACTTTGGACATACGGTAGTTCTATCAGACAGTCTGCTCTACATCATATCAACATGTTTAATGTACAAGGCATTGGCTTTGTTCAGAGAACATTAACACCGCTAAATAAACCCAACGTTAGATTTTAAAAAGAGAAGTATACAACAACAGTACAAATAATGTTCACCTATAGTGTACCACCATGCTTCAACACAGACTCTGAGCAGAATTTGTATTCTAATAACAATAGCTTTAGTATTCTTAATCCAAAAACCTATTACCACTTTGAAGAAACACTTTTAGTAGCAGTCGGAGATCAAAATGTTCACTAAGTTGTAATGACAGAATATGATACAAACCAACTACTAACTGCATCTAACGATGATTAATGATATACAGGTATGTGAACTTAATGAGGACATGGTCAAATGTAAATGTGGGACAATAAGCCTGCGTAGTATCTACAATTACATTAAGTCTCCTTCTAACAAATCACAAACGCACTGCTATTTTTTTAAATCTGACATTGCATGTTAATATGCTTGAGCTCCATAAGATTATATTAAATTGTCGCGTAAAAGGTACAAAAAAAAAACCTTGGGAAATTAACATGACGCTGGCTGTATTGTTGACTTCAAACTCTAGGGGGCAGATGTATTGTACTGTACTGGGTAGTTTGACAGGCTTCTACATATCACTGTTTTAGGCATTGTTTTTCTATATACAGATTGAGTTTTAAGTAAACTAGTTCGCTTAGAATACATGCTTAGGACACATTAGTCATATTTACAGTTTCCTTACATACAGTATAATGCAATCTTGACCCTCTAGTGGTCTGTCAATACAATATTTCTAACCGCTTTAAAATACCTTTAACAATACCTGTATGTTCACATGAGAATAAACCCTCAATAAATATTTAAATAGTGCAGTAAAACCCAATGCATAAGCAGTAAATAGTTTGAAAAAATCTACTGTATTTTAAATAGTTTGACAAAATATACATGGCAATGTTACATCTCAATGTCACAGTGGTTTGGCTTCACATTGAACCAAGATTTGTTATCTAGCGACAGAATTTTAGGTACCTTTTGTCCTCTGATCTGTCCATTACACAGATCTGACAATCTATGCTCTCTTACTGAAAGCGAGGCTGTGGTGAATTCCATTTTCAATTTCAGTCAATTTTCATTATTTGAAATGTAAAGTGTATAAAATCCCTATAGGTCATTTTCACTTCTTGCAAAGACAGTATATCAGAAGAGCTCTATTATTCTCATGTTTTGAGTGAGAAGGGAAAGGGGGATACCTTGTCAGTTGTACAACAATGCATTCAACTGAAATGTGTCTTCCACATTTAACCCTAACCCGTGAGATAGACTGGCCTTCAGTTTCCAATAAATAAACAGGAGTATAGAAACTCTATGAAGGAACCTGAGAAAAGAGAAGTAGATAAACTGTTCTGTAGGGCATCTCATGACTCTACCCTCATATGTGATTTCGTTCCAGTGATGCACTTAATTAAAGCACCCCGTGGCATTTTGACTATAAACACAGAATCTGATTGTACGTCTTGAGATGCAATTAGGACTTGGGAAATTATAAAAACAACAGAATATTTTATATACAAAAGTCCCTTATATATAGGGTGCTATTTGATCGTAGTCATTGAACAGCATAAAATATACAGTAGTAGCAAGAAGAGGATGGAGCAGGAGGACTACATTGTTGCCATTGGTGGGACTGTGCCAGGACACCATAGGAGGCTACTGCTGCTTAAAATTCTTTGGCACTGCCATTCCTGTTAGTAGGGTAACCTGCGAAGGACAAACATTACCAAATGAGATCATGACAGACTACGCTGCTGACTCAAGGTCCAGGATTTGACTCTCAGTAGCCACAGATCTTACTAACTCAACATAATGTATATTTTCTAGTACATAAGAATTGAATAAAAAAAAAAAGCACAACCTATGCAGTTTAACATATCCCTAATCTGGAGATTCATTTAATTTAATTTCTAAATTAAGCCGATAAACCCAGACTTTCGAGACAAAAAAAACAACAAATAAAATAAAATATGTTCTCCAGAGTTCTCCGTCTAAGCAACTGTGTCTGACTGTCTGTGCTCACCTGGACATTCCTGTTGATGCTGACAGCAGGCATGAAGACTCCCTCCAGGTTCTCGAAGGCCACAGGGCCATGCTGCTCTTTGTTGATAAAGAATGTTACAGTGTGCTTGTTCAGGTCCAGCAGGATGCCCACAGTGGCACCCTTGCTGATACCTCCCTCGGCCCTGCAGAACACACGCACACCATATCAAAACAGATCAAACAGGCCCTTTGAAAGTTGTATGGGATTTCGAGTTGCCAATGACTCAAAGCACAGTTTAGAAACTAATGTCTTTAAGTGGTTAATCGTTTCCTCTATTCAAAACATTATATTTGACCTAATTGCTAAATAATGTGTGTTTTGTATGTAGGCTACGTGTGAATTGATGCACAGTAAATCCGGAATACTTGTGGTTCAACAAATGTATGAAAACAGCCTCAAGCTTCTCCAATGGAATGAAAGAAAAACTAGTTGGAACAAAGTAAAATAAATGCATCAGTATTCAAACATCTTAAATACTTTGGCAATGCAAAGCTGTATGTAAATAGTTACACTCAAACCATTCAACTCACCCAAAAAGCCAGCAGATTTTTGTTTTTTGAGAGTGAGCAGCTCAAACAACAAAATGTGGAAGCATCGCCCTTGTCTAAGAGCTATGTAACAAAGCTACAGGGCTCTACAGGGTTTCCAGAGAAATCCACTATGTGAAAGAAACAACTGATCAGAATTGTAGGAAAAGATCTGCCTTTGATGATTACCTGACATACATGTAAACCTGGCACTTTAATGAGGGAAATGAGTGAGCCATTGTGGGTGATAGGCTCCAATGTGACATCTGACAGGAAGAGAAATAACGAGGGTGAACAATAACAAAGATGATCACAGGGAAACTTTTGAATCAGCTACTGAAAATGGTAACTACTGTTGTATTATTGTTCATTAAGGGGGAAGGAGGATTGTGCTTTGTGTATTCTTGTTCCTGGAGGTAGATTGCTACGCCTGTGGACTTTTAATCTATATATTTCATTACTCTATGCTAATCAGTAAGTATACAGTGTGATCTCTTCCATCTCCAACTGACTGCCTGACGATATTGTACGTGCGTAAGTGGGTTATCTCTGACAGTATGACACACAACGCCGGTGATGGTTATTTCTGAACTGTGGAGGAGCAGGAGTCAGCCTTCCACCCCTGGGAGATGTCCCACCTACCTGTTGGTGTGGGAGTTGTTGTGCATGAACCAGCTGCGGTTGTTGTCCACGTACATGGCCCAGGCCTTGTCATCCTTCCCCAGCATCATGTCCTTCATCGTGTTGATCCTCGCCACCCCGAACGCCGGGTCCGGGTGGTTGTCATAGCGATCCACCATGAGCTCCCAGTAATGTACCCCCTTGGAGAAGGCGGCTGTCCCTAGGACCACACGGTCATCGTAGCTGTTACAGCTCACCGTCTGGTTCTCATTGGTCAACACAATGTCCCTGTGAGCCGAGGTGGGGTCGAAGGTGAACCAGGCCACTGCAGGAGAGACAAAGTAGAGCAGTAGGATGAGTCAGAGAGAAACGAGAGCATTTCCAGGTCTCTAGGCCATGGCTGCCTGAGTGAACCTTAGTGGAGGATGGAGCGGCAGGAGAGCATGAAACATGATGCTACTATTGAACAGCACGATCAGCTAGGACCCTATGGTGGGATGCATACCGTGAGATGACATGAAATATTCACAAAGCGCCACAATGAAAAATTCAACTTGATGTTCTCATTTAAATGTCAAGCACTGGATTAATTCTCATTCCTCAGCACTTTGCCCATAAGGCACTGCTGTATCAAATCATTGCAGTGTATTGCTTTAATTAGCCCCATTCCTCAGAGAGACTGCTATGTTGGAATAAACAGTTATCTGGCACACGACAGGCACTCACTAAGGCCTCCACATGCAGAGATCCATTGTTATTGCAGTTGGCAAAGCCTTAGCTGGAGCCACCTACACTCTTAAGTTCTAAACTCTCTCCCTGTCTCACTGCTCTCACTCCCCATCCCAGCCTTACGCTCAATCAATGGCATCGACAGCCTATTCTATCTCTGGCTGCACCCTCACTGTCTTCCCTCCAGAACTGACAGGCTAGAGTAATCACAGTCTGGCACGCGCTCGTTGTCATGCTTTGTTAAACTGCAAGACCACTTCCACTGTCTGCCAGCACTATATCAGGACTGGACACATCTTTAGTGGAGCTCCTTCAGCTCTGGCTCTGGCATGGCGCTGTCTGTTGTTTACCGCTCTCAGCTTTGGGCAGATAAACCAGAAGGATTCTGGGAACTCGAAGCTGGCTAGCACCACCACACCCAGCCAGGACAGTGGCAGATTGCACAAGTCGCCTTCCATTAAAGTGGGATTGGGATGCCATTGCCGTTAAGGACACAAACAAGAGTGTTGATTGAAAGGAGCAGCTCTGTCGGCAAACAGCAGGCGAGGAATAGTCCCAGAGGACTAGCTCGGCTCAGCAGCACGGAATACAGAGTACCATACTGTACCCCGGGTACTAATTAAGCTTGCCGTCCCCTGGGATCTCCCCTTCCTTCCCTTTCATGTCTACAGTTAGGTCCACACAGAGAGAGATAAGACAGAAACAAGACCTACCATCAGATGTCTTCAGCACCACTGTTTTGCTATAGGGCCCCACCCCGGTGGAGTTGTAGGCCTTGACTCTGGCGTTGTAGGAACTGTTGAAGTGGAGGCCGTCCACAGTGCACACGGTCTCCTTCCCTACATACACCTCCTAGGACACACAGACATACAGTACGTCACAGGACCATCTGGCGTTAGTTAGAGCTCTGACTCCAGCATCAGCACTATGAATAATACAAGATTCCGTAGAGGTGACAACTGTTATCTATAGCTGAAATTTACTCCACATAGAATTACAGTGGGACTGTATTACACATTGAAATAAGCTTGGCTAAATAAAATATTTCCCATAGATTCCTTGCATTGCATAATGAGCATCAACTTTCTTTGATTCAACTTTTCAATTCTTTGACTAAATCTACTTTTCAAATCTACTGTTAAAACACCAGAGCGTGAAGTGCTCCATTCTAGTGTCAGACCACATGGAGGGTTGGACATGACGACACACACTCTCTCTAATATATGAACTGAAGGATTATCTGACCCTGTATTGCCCCCCATTGCCGTCGTCCAGCTCCAGGATATAGCCTTCGATGGGGTTGCTAGGGGACACGGTGACCCTCCAGGCCAGGGTGGCACTGTTGTTGTGGGTGCAGCACTTCTCCAGCTGCAGCAGGGGGGCCGTGGGCACCGTGGCAGACTCCACTGGAATAGAAACGGATGGCAGGGACACCACAGAGCAGTTAACATCTACCCCTGCGTGGATAGGTAGCGGTTGATAGTGGTTGTTGTCAGGCAGGGGAGAATATTAAAAGGGAAGGTTGCGGAAAAACATGCATGGGAGGAGAGCACTGTCGGGACCACTCTGCCCCTTAACGTGGTGGGCTGGTGTGGGCTGGTGTGGGCTGGCAGGTCTGCAGGAGGAAAAGGGGAAAACTTGAATTTGGATGATCATATAGCAGCTCTGAAATACCTCCTGCGCTCTCCGTGTCTTTCAGTCCACCTGAATGCATTTGTTTCAATAATGGAGTCTCCTGAATATCTGAAACATATTGGACATTGGTTCATGTGTGATGCTTGGGTTATTTTGCAACATACTGGAACTGATCAACTGCTGTGCTTTCTCAAGAAAATACTGGTTCAACTCCCCATGCGTTCAAAATCACATTTGTTTTACTTAACGTTTTATTTGGGCCAGACTGATACATATTTGTTTATATGAAAAATATCTTCTAGGACATTGCCAGGGGATATACAATACAAATATTCCTCAGGTTTACTCAAGCATAATATTTGTTTGCATGGTTAAATAGGCTAATGGCAATATAGCTGTGGACACATAGTATACTCAGAATATTGAATTTGGCCACATCAGCCAAGCATTTGGATTGTAAAAAATTGACACCTTTCTGGTCAGTTTTGAGAAAACGTTTCAACCACTTCACCAAGCAATACATTTAAAAACATTTTATTGAACCTTTATTTAATTAAGCACATAATGAGTACAGATTATGCATATCACAAGAGACAAGAGTATCCACTCAACTGATGAACATCCATAAGTGTCTCTTCCTTTATTTAGGCCACATGACAATATTTACTAAAATATGAATATCATACAGTGGACACCTAAGCCTACAGGCCTTACCAATACCCTGCAATACCCTGATACATTCTGCACTGAAATCTCTGACAGCTGAATCGTAAGGTGGACAATTATCGTTTTAGGAAAGTAGCCTAAACCCCTTTCAAAAAATAGGCTATAAAGTTTTGCATATGCTACACATCGTAACATAGTGTTTTTGTAATTTGTTTTAGGCTGTTTCTAAGGACACGTAAATGTGTCTCATTTGGCCAACATCCCTCATTTACATTACATTTCTCAAAGTCCGTTATATTAAAATCTTCCCTGCCATGTTGTCTGGCACTAAAGGAAACTCTGAAATGGCATATTGTTTTTATGAAGATTTTAGAATATTCACATGAAAATCTGTCTCTAATTGGATGTAAACCTAGCTACAGACACCCTAAAGTCTCTGGCAAGTGCGCTAGCCCAGTGTCACTTTAATTATCACCAGCAGCCCCAAAGATCTAAAGAATAAGCTACCAGCCAAACAAGCTGGTAAGAACTGTACTTAAACTCCCCCTTCATACTCATCTGGAGAATGAGCATGTTTTAGTCTCTATCTCTGTAATGTGTCCGTATCTATGCAATTATATAAGTATTTATGTAAAAAGTAATAGGGACCACAATGGAAATAAGTCCCCGACTTTATTGCGCAATCCTGGTCACTTTAAAAAAATCTTTGAGTATAGTATATATATGTATTTTTTTAACTGACAAAATCTATCAATCAATCAATCCAAACTGTGCAGCGGCCAAATGATGAATGGAAAAACACCCAAAAGTTTATTGACATTCGGAGATTGTCAAGACAAGCTTTCGATACTGGGTAAGCCTACAAGGTAGGTAGGGATATATTTCCTGTTTGTCGAGATATACATAGTCCATTGTTTATTGGTTGTGTGGTGCATTGGCACAGAAACCTGATTATGGAAAATGTATTGCGTATATTTTATACAATTATAAATACATATCAATTTCAAAATGTTGGAAATCTGATTTCTACCTAGCTGATCTTTGTCTGCAGCTGGCTCTGATCGTAGTGTGAATGAAACAGGCAGGGAGAGTGAGCTCGTCTGTGGTGGTTGGCGAACCCTCAACCTTCTGACCCGTAGCCCTGCGTGGCATCGACTGTGCCACAAAAGCATGCTGAAGTGGCAAAGTCGATATCCACGTTTATAAACACAGGGCTGCTACAGTTATTGTTATTTGTGGTTGTAAACATTATTTTGAGTTAACTCTATGAGGGGGGAGTGCTACATTTATTTTACAGTACAAGGGGAGGGTCATGTGAATTTTATTTTTATGACAACTTCAGTTGGACCAGCCCCTCCCCCTGTACATTTCGAGCTGTCCTTAACAATGTAACAATATATGAAATGTGTATGAATAAACTCACACTATACAAACAGTAGCAAGTATATGAATATGACTTATAAAACTGATTAAAACATAGATTGGGTACCTTTGCTCTGGACAAAGTCCAGCTGTATTATGGTCTGCAGCAGGGGGTCGGTGTTCAGGGTCAGGTCAAACTCAGGGCCCACCTTGGGCTCCAGAGCCCCTTTGACCCACTGGTCCTGAGACGATGTCACACGTTTGATCAGCGCATCGGAGATCTACACAGAGATACACAAAGCAGGAGGGATCTGTATCAAAGCAGATACAACTATTACAGATATACTATTACAGATATACTATTACAGATATACTATTACATATATACTATTACAGATATACTATTACAGAGTGCAATATAGTTTTAATTGTCTTTTTCTCTGAGGCTCTTTGTGCTTCTGGAAAAATGCCAGCGGGAAATGTGCTTCATTTAGGAACAGCCCTGTAGTTCAGTGGTTCAGTGGTTCAGTGGTTCAGTGGTTCCCTAGTTCAGTGGTTCCCTAGTTCAGTGGTTCCCTAGTTCAGTGGTTCAGTGGTTCCCTAGTTCAGTGGTTCCCTAGTTCAGTGGTTCAGTGGTTCCCTAGTTCAGTGGTTCCCTAGTTCAGTGGTTCCCTAGTTCAGTGGTTCCCTAGTTTAGTGGTTCCCTAGTTCAGTGGTTCCCTAGTTCAGTGGTTCAGTGGTTCAGTGGTTCCCTAGTTCAGTGGTTCCCTAGTTCAGTGGTTCCCTAGTTCAGTGGTTCAGTGGTTCAGTGGTTCCCTAGTTCAGTGGTTCAGTGGTTCAGTGGTTCCCTAGTTCATTGGTTCCCTAGTTCAGTGGTTCCCTAGTTCAGTGGTTCCCAATCTTTTTCAAGTTACTGTAGCACCAACTGAATTTTGCTCTGCCCGGAGTACCCCCTAAAGTACCCCCTCATGTGCATTTTACCAGTACGCCTATGGTCTCATGAGTCTTCTCAAGTACCGCCTGGGTTCCTAGTACCACTGGTTTGGAACCACAGCTGTAGGGTACTAGCTTTCATGCTACCTGCAGAGCTTTTGTAAGGATTTATACAAGCTTTTGTGATACAGAGCACAGATTTTCTTCCAATGTGTATAAGAAACTGTACAATCAATACTTCATACGAATTTGAAGGGGGAGGGAAACATTGATTCCCAGAAGTCTTTCCTCCCTATTTCATCTTATTCAGACTGCTTCTATGAAAAGACCAGGAGAATCAATGGCTTCTGGTTAATGATGAGGGGAACTAAATATGACAAGTCACTGTTTAACTTGATGAGGGTGTCAGATACCAGTGTTCAGTATCAGGTCCATCTTTATTAGTGCAAGACAACAAGAATTGGTTTTGGTCTTCATCTATATTTAGAGCCCAGTGGGAGACAAGGACATCTGAGGGAATGTGAGGAAAGTCTTCTCTGATGAGAGGCAGGCCTTCTACTAGCAGAGCTCCATCCCCATTCATCCATCCTTCCATACATCACTACTGTACCTGCAGGAAGCCGCTGGGGTCGTTCTCTTTGATGACCTCCAGACAGTACTCCATCATGCCTGTAGTCTGACGCAGCTTCATAGTGCAGTGAGTGATCTGGTCACGCACCACCTGAACACAACACATGAGAAGCCAGAAGGACAGAGACAGGCACCGTTTAATGTCATATTAACACTGGGCAGGCATTTCACACACACACACACACACACACACACACACACACACACACACACACACACACACACACACACACACACACACACACATCCCAGGACGAGTAGCTGCTGCTTCAGAAACAGCTAATGGGGATCCGAATAAAATCAAATAAAAATACATATGCACATCAGAGGAGGCTGGTGGGAGGAGCTAAAGGAAGACAGGCTCATTGTAATGCCTGGAATGGAATACATGGAACGGTATCAAACAAATGGAAACCACATGTTTGACTCCGCGTGCTTCCTCTTTGCCAAACACAGAGCACTGGCTGGGTGTCTATGGCATTCATTGTGTTCAACTCATCTTGGCATTTTAGGGAAAAAAATATGACTATTTAAAAGATTATTGGATTATAAATGAAAAGGTCATAAAAGGTCAATTAATTTCAAAGCAGTTAATCACTTTATTATCAAGTTAAGCCTTAGAATTCCAAAGTTATCCAAGAAATAATTAGATTAAGTCACTGACACATTCAGGCAATTAGCCCATCATTAATTAAATGCTCGTAAATTATTCAACTGGTTCTTAATTTAAATAAAATAAGCATAAAATGAGCATTCCTAAAGGGTAGATTGAATAAAATAATCACACAAATATAAACACACCAGAGGACAGTCAGGAACCGTCATATCTATCCAATCAGAATGAATGGGCATTAAGGTAAATAACTATAAAAACTCAGATTGAATTGACTGTATAATCCTCACATCACGCAACATTAAGACAATAACAATCCAGCGGTCTGTGGATTATGCCTGGACTAGACTGTCACGAATCACATGAAATTACTCTCTCACTGGGAATGTGTAGTGTGGCGAAAGAGGCCACTGATAAAAACACTGCTGACAGACTACTGGCTCGTAATAAATTAATTAGAGTAGAAAATGGTGTTCACCGACACACACTGACACAAACACAATCTTAAAACGATTGAACTGGGGGAAACAAAAGCCCTGATGTTAGGATTACATGATAAAAAATATGATATTTGTGCCTTTGATGATCGAAACAGCTGTGTGATAGCTGAAATATTTTCAGTCAGGAACCATTGTCTTGTAGCTGATATTAAGTAGCTTACCGCTAATCTCCACCACACTGTAGGGGATCAAATGTAACGGATACCAAATGCTGTCACGACAGTAGTTTGGTAAAAGCCCAACAGCTGCTCTTTACGGTCCAGTCACTGACTTTACCATATGGTCGTGAACTAAACTCCATAAAACTCTTATTTTTGTAATCATCTGAAAAGGGCACATCAGTGTGACGGCCTTAATCAGAGTGAAATTAAGAGACCCTTTTTTCTGCTGTGTGATGATGCAGCAGTCCTAGCTGCTCTTCAGCTCCAGCCCTGCTAAACACAACAGCTGTCCTCTGAAGCCCCAATCCTCCAGCCTGGGCATGGATCCATGGAGAGCTTAACGCCAGCCAGCCTGCAGGCCCAGGCCCACCCCTCAGCTGGGGCTTCAGAAGGAGAGGACAAGGGGGGCGGAGAGGAGAGAGTCCTGGGTCCAGATGCACCTCGACCTGGGCCAAAACAAGTGCACGACCCTGGATGCCCTTTGTGTCTAGAGAGAGCTGACAGCTGAGGTAAAAGAGTCTATCAATACTCAGAGTTGTATTATGAATGAGAGTGATCTATTGATCAGATTTTCTAAATGTTAACATATTTGATGTAGAGTGAGTACTATGATTATTGTTATCAATAAACCATAAACCATCCACCTAACTGCGCCCGAGTGGCACAGCGGTATAAGGCACTGCATCTCAGTGCTAGAGGCGTCACTACAGACACACTGGTTCAATTCCAGGCTGTATTACAATCGGCCTTAATTGGGTGTCCCATAGGGTGGTGCAAAATTGGCCCAGCGTCGTCCTGGTTTGGCCGGTGTAGGCCGTCATTGTAAATAAGAATTTGTTCTTAACTGACTTGCTAGTTAAATAAAGTTAAAGAAAAAAAAAAAACATTAAAATGAATGATGTAATCTGTACATTAGAGTCAACAAACCCCAGAATAATTGTGCACAGTACAATCTGAGCTTGGTCTGGTGTGTGAGACTGCAGTCAACATGACGTTCCCACCCATCAAGCTGTTGAAGCATCCATCAGATCAGACCCACTGACCCACTGACCCACAGACCCACTGACCCACCTTGAGCTTGTACTCCCTCTCTTTGGTAACCTTGGTGAGGAGCTTGGCTTTCTGCCGCGTCAGAGTCTCAATCAGGGCGTCACACTGAGCCACCAGGCAGGCCTCGAACTCCACCCCGTTCTCCTGCCAGGGACACAACATAACACATTGCTTACTGACAGAACAGGAAGGCACAGAGAGGGGGCAAGGACACCACCGGACTGCAAATGCTGACACCACACTGATTCCTGTTAAATCTTCCATCATAGACACTGTATATCAATCATTTATGTGAGTGTAGATGAGACCTGAAATAGTGAATTCTAATCTAGTAACACTTTGCACTCGGTTCAAGGATGAGCAGAGCTGGCATTTTACTAAAATAGAATCTCCTCGACCCGAGAATAAGAGTCTTAATACACAGCATTGCTGCGACTGATAAGATATGCAGTACAGTATAAAGGCTGTGATTGTTTGGGGCAGTCCCTGTGGACAGTGTTGCCGTGCTCCAGCTGTGAGCGTGGTCACAAACAGATACTCTAGTGGCCGCCGGGCGACAAGAAGTGCTTTATATGTAGTGCCAGTCTAAAAAATAAAAAAATTAACGTTTAGAATCCCCACGAGTTTCCTGCATAATTAAAAATATTCCAGAAAGGGACATTGTATGAATCTGGAGCATATTTACAAAGCTAACAGGCACAGGTAAGTAGGCTATGGGGAATACAGGTTAAATTGATATAGGACAGAAATAACAATTGAATTCTATTTCAATACTTGTGGATATTATTTTAATAGGATCTGCAAGACATGTATTGTAAAACAGAATATAACCTGTATCTGCTGAAGGATGTTCTTCAGTTGCACTAGAAATTCCTTGGCATCCTTCGCTTTATCCGACACACCATTTAAAGCTTGGGACAGTTGACACTGGGAATCAAAAACACACAATTACTCATCCAAAATACATTTAAAAATGCAATTTATGCAGACATTTCAATTGAATGAGTTTCGGGAATGCAGCCATTTCTGAGCAATAACTCTCCATGTCACTTCTCTAACGTGTTAAGATTAAAGCCTGGGGTAAAATATACAGTAACGTACCAGCGATGATGCAAACAACTAATAAACACTGCACTCAAGTCCACCTACACGACCTTTGAGGTCATAGTAATCAAGGAGATTCAAACGAGGGCCTCAAAGCCATGTTTAGAGGTCAAGCCCTCACCTTATAGTCCTGTAATAATTTATTTCTCTGATCTGCTCTGTGCTGAAGCTCATGGCCCATCAGTGATGGGTAATCATGGGGTAAACCAACCCTGCTATGATCAATCTGGCCAGGATCCAAACCTCCCACCTCCCTCCCGCTCCTCCCACCTGCTCCTCTTCCTCTGGACCTCTCTGTCAGTCTAAGTCAAGGCTTCTCTGGGGCTAGGCCCATGTGCGTAGGTTCAAGAGGGCCCGTATATCAAGCCAGCCCTCCACGGTCCATTAATGTGCCACCTGGCCCAACAAGCTGGCTGTCCGCACCACTAACAAGGGGATGAGTGATTCCCCTCCTCTTTGCTGTTTCTTCCCATCAGGGCCCCAGCCACAGCCCTAGACAGGACAAGACAAGGGGGCTTTGCCAGGCCGGTTGCCTGTCTGCTAAGCCCTTTCTATCTACACTGTGTCAGGGTGACCTCCAGAGGTCCGGGGGAGGGGTCCGGGGGCCCTCCTATGGGGAGAGAGCCTGTCACACGACAATCTCCTGCACAACACCAATTAATGTCCTTTCACTGGGTTGTGCTTGTTTATCCTGACAGTGTTGAATGGGAGAGTTTGATTCAATATGGTCAGGAAGGACGCTACTGCTCAACATGAAGGAATTATCAAGGGAGCCATATCTTCAAGGTTTTATCGGTCTTGTCATGAAGCCCTCATTGTAAGATCTAGTTATTCTTTATGAGCTAATTTTAAACTATAATTATGTTCTGGATATTGTCCTCATGTGACTCAGAACTGGCAGAAATGGATTACAGCATCAGTGGATGACCTACATAACCCCTTCACTTTGGATCCCAAGTGGCGCAGTGGTCTAAGACACTGCATCTCAGTGCTAGAGGTGTCACTACAGACAACCTGGTTCAAATCCAGACTGTATCACAACCGGCCGTGATTGGGAGTCCCATAGGGCGGCGCACAATTGGCCCAGCGTCGTCTGAATTTGGCCGGTGTAGGCTGTCATTGTAAATAAAAATGTGTCAATTAGTGACAAAAAACTGTCACTAATGATGGCAGGAGGAAACACCTGTTGTGTAGTAATGAGTAATACGGGTCATAAGATGAAAGGTGAGGCTCTATTCTTCAAAGAGGAATCCAATTAATAATTGTACAAATGTACCCTTAATCGTATTTCCACCAGCAGCATCCTTCCTCTCGTATTATCTGATGCAATGAATGCAATGAAGAGACCCGGTAATGTCATCAGAGAGAGAGCTATTCATTTCCAGCCCAGTGTCTGGGTAAGATGATGCAAAGCTGTAGCATTCATCTGTGGTGTTGACCATGATTTCAAATGGGTCTTTAGGGACACTCCAGGAGGAATGGCTTAGATACAGCAAGTCCCACCTCCACCATCTCCCTTCCTCGTTCCCCTCTCTTTTTTCCTCCAACTCCTCCCTTTTCTCCCTCACTCAGCAGCTGTGTCATTCTCCCTCCTCGGCTCAGCCTCAGGCCGCGTGGTACACTGCTGCTCCACAACCGACTAATGCTCAACAGCATGTCCACTGACAGCCAGCACAGCACAGCCAGCCCAGTACAGCATCAGTTCATGCACACGCTGCCAGGCAAATTAGGAACAACCCAAAGAAACCACGAAATCAGAGAACACACAATATTTACCATTATAGAACATTCTCCAGATGATTGAATTTAGAATGTAGTGAAAGTTCCCTTTCCGTCAAATTCAAGCCCCACCTTCCACAGCTGATGAGCGTGAGGCTTGGATTCATTCCATCAATTATTCCGCTCTTCACCTCAGTGTAAACGAGAACGATTCGTGCTAATAAAACAAACAATTGGAAAACTAAACTGTCCCATAGTGGTAGAGCCTGCTCACCACCTGGACATTGTGTGCTGAAGGTTGAGTAAGGTGGCTAAGAAAACGGCCGATACAACGATGGCTAAGCCGTGTTCGGGGTCGACATCAAGCCCCCAGTCATGCAGTTACAGCATTTCTCTGAAAGATGCTTGCAATCTCTATGTGTAGTTTGTCTCGCCTTGGCGCAAGTTCAGGCGGCCCTCACTCTAACCAGTTTGTGTGCGCATTGTCACGTACTGTGTACAAACTCCCTGGAAAGACATGTAGCATTCTTGAGGAAGCTTGGAATTACCGATGGCAACTTTCCTTTCCCGGATGCCAGTACCTCGGCTGGGACCGAGGTGCAGGAAGTGGAGATGGATTGGATGGTGGGAGCAAATGTCCCACCCAACCCGACCCCACTCCATCAGGGGTCTGGCAGCGTCTTAGGCGTTGTTTAAATGGTTGACTATAGGAGATATTTGTGCTGCGGTGAGTTGGACATCACCACACACTTTAGTGAGGTTTTATTGCTTGGATGTCACTGTCCCCAGTATAGCACACAGTGTGCTCATGGCTGGGACAGGGGAAGTCACTAGGCAGTGTGCCGTGTGCGCTCTGGGTGGTCTGCCATGGGCCGTTTCATTTAGTATCTGTTGGGGTATATTTCCCCATAGTATGTTGTACCGAAGTTGACTGACTGAAAGGGAACGTAACGGTTCGACTATAACTACTGTTCCCTGAAGGAGGTAGAACACTGTTTGGTTCTGCACCGCCTGTTCCTGGGCTCGGTGAAGAGCGGTATTAAATTGAAGGATTTCATTGGCCTTGTCAGGCCTGATTGTAGATCATTCAACTGAAGTCGCGAGAGTAAATCTCCCCATAGTTTTACCTCGATTCCCTCCTTCAGTGAACAGTAGTTATAGTCATAACGTTGTGTTCTATACTTAAAAGGAAATGCCTTAACAATATATCAAATATTCATAGGATTTGCTACATTAATATATGTATGAATATGCAGAATATGGACAATTTCCATTATATAAAACCCACTACAAATTACATTTGCAAGGAATAATTAATATTTTCATACTATGGGACAGTCAGCTTTCAGCTGTGTAGCTAAATACGTCGAAAAGCATTGATCATAAATTATTGCTGTTATTTGAGATGTTACACATATTTAAAAACCTGTTACATACACTTACAGAGTTAGAATATATTAATCTATTAGGCCTCATTTTTTTTCCAACATTCTGCTAACTTGCCTCCGTGTTGCCATGGTAGCACAGTATGTTGCACACAGCACTACGAACTCATGTCCACGCACTTCACAAAGGTCTTGCCCAAGCATTCATTCTCTCCTCTAAAAATAGCTCAAACATATTACCCTGCTCCCATGCCTTTGGTTACAGTAGTTGCACACATACACACTCACCCTTTATGCCTGGCTCCCCCATCACCAAATGCTCACCCTTTATGCCTGGCTCCCCTATCACCAAACGCTCACCCTTTATGCCTGGCTCCCCCATCACCAAACGCTCACCCTTTATGCCTGGCTCCCCTATCACCAAACGCTCACCCTTTATGCCTGGCTCCCCTATCACCAAACGCTCACCCTTTATGCCTGGCTCCCCCATCACCAAACGCTCACCCTTTATGCCTGGCTCCCCCATCACCAAACGCTCACCCTTTATGCCTGGCTCCCCTATCACCAAACGCTCACCCTTTATGCCTGGCTCCCCCATCACCAAACGCTCACCCTTTATGCCTGGCTCCCCCATCACCAAACGCTCACCCTTTATGCCTGGCTCCCCCATCACCAAACGCTCACCCTTTATGCCTGGCTCCCCCATCACCAAACGCTCACCCTTTATGCCTGGCTCCCCCATCACCAAACGCTCACCCTTTATGCCTGGCTCCCCTATCACCAAACGCTCACCCTTTATGCCTGGCTCCCCCATCACCAAACGCTCACCCTTTATGCCTGGCTCCCCTATCACCAAACGCTCACCCTTTATGGCTGGCTCCCCCATCACATCACATCACATCACATCACATATTCAATGGGATGGGAGATACTGTACTTTACATTACCTACATTATGGAGCCAATGCCATTGCTGGGTCTGGGAGAGGGGTTCTGTATGTCTGAGGTAGCATAGCAACCTGTATTTAGCTGCTGTACCATCTGTATCTACAGAGAGGAACCATGGTTTCACTAATCTCCTAAAAGGGTCTTTGTGGCCATTTATAAGGTTCGATATATATACAAATCTAAAAAAGCTGAGTTGCTTGTAACAATCCATTTGATGACTTACATTTTTCATCAGGTCGGCCCTTCTCTGGACTTGGCAGGGCCCGATTGCGCATGCCTGCTGGAGCCTGGTGAGTAATTACCTGGCCTTGTGTATGCAGGTAAAGAGTTTGTGAGAAGTGTGTAGTGTGTGTGTGTGGGGGTGGGGGTGGGGGCGGGGGTGGGGGGGCTTTAAATAGACACTGACTTTGGGTGTTTCTGCTTGGCTGCCCACAGGAAATCCACAGGAAACTACACCACTGTGACTTCCCCTCCAATCCCTCGTCTGTGGTTTATCCGCTAGTAAATACATATTCATGATGTATTCCTATCGAGCATTTGTTTCACTAACTCACAGTGGCACTGTAAAAGGGGAGAAAAATATAATTGATACCCGGAGGCGGTCCCTTGTGTTCCGTTGTTCCGTTTGAATTAGTGTAAATAACATAAACATAACAATGGCCTTCTTTACATTACTCTCAAATCATGTTTGTAAAAGCATCCCCATGGAGAAAGATACAATTGACTACTGAAGGTCCAACAACAACTAACGGGGGCTTATTGTTATTTCCCATACCAAGCCAAGTGCAATACAACAGCTTGAGCACTGTAATAAGAGACATACCCACAAACCCCACCACACGCACACACGAGCGCACCCACCGTCTCTCATTCGTGGGGTCAGATTACATTTGGTCTAATTTACATTTGGGCTCAGTGTGCTTGCAACGCCAACGCTGTGTGTTCAATTCCCATGGGGGACCTGTGTGAAAATGTATGCACTCACTATATTATGTTGCTCGCTTCACTGCATAAGAGCATATGCTAAATGTGTCAAATGTAAATGTGCAGTGACATAATAGCAGACCAATACATTGTCCTCTCCCTCTTCGTCAACACATACTCCCATTCCATCTCTCTCTCACACACACACACACATTTCCAACCTGAGCAGAGCTCACTTGACCATCCCATTCCTGTCAATACAGAATGTTGTCCATAAAATACAACACAAAATGGACGATGTGCTGGGCTGTAATCGATCTTACTCAACCCCAGGAAATATATGAAATAAGCTCTTCTGCATATTTTATTTATAGGGCTCATTACTTATACATGCTGCTTCACACTTATGTGATTTTCACGGTCCATTTGTGGGACAATAGGCTAGTGTGATAAAAGTGAACTGAACTCAGACCAACCCTTCTAATTAGTGATGATGAGTGGGAAGACGGATGCATGCTTTTTTGCTAAATTATGGATGGAAGGAAGGTTGTGGGGCATATTGTCCCAATCATGCAAAATGTGAGATTAGTGACCCAGTTTGCTCTGAGGGTGATAGACTTTTAATTTAATATGTGATAGCTGTGCAATAGCTCAATATAATGTGTGTGTGAGATCGGGTACTAGTCTAATTTCTCTGAGTCCACATGCTATGCCTGGGAGGAGGAGGAGCAGTGCCCGGCTCTGAGTCATGGTATCCTACTCCTCTTCACCATGTAGTGGGAGCTGAGAAAACCATGGGGCATGTTACACAGCGCTGGTGACCTTTTCACAAATTCAAATAACAAACCCAGAGCTGTACTGTAGGCAGGAAAATCTGGGCTAGAAACTGGAGCTCACTGAACTGACACTAGTGAGTCAGACTTGTGGGCTCCAATTATTTATTTATCTATGATTAGGCTATAATGTTGCTGCCTGGCTAGGCCTACTATAGGCTACCACGGATTAATTGTGCCTTACAGTAAATTTTTCTAGTTGGTGTGATGAAATGGCACTGATGCTGCACAGAGCAGCTGTTTATGGCCAAGGCATTCCCAGATCCCCACCACCTCCATCCTTACCTTGTGCTGTTTCCACACGGCCGCTAATGGTTTTACATCGTGACTCCCATGCTTGCCACCCTCCAGACACTTCATGCACACTGGAGTCTTGCAGTTGACGCAGTACATGCTAAAGTTCTCTGTGTCATGGTCTGCACATGTCCCCTGTTTGTGTAAGGTGGCGGCGGGCATCTGCTGTCCTCCTGCCGCTGGCGATTGGGTCGGTGGCACTAATCGATGTTTGGCCAGCGGTCCACGGGAAGGGTGGCATCGCTGCTGGCAAGGTGTGCAGTAAAACACGTCACACTGCTCGCACATCACAGTGGCATCGACAGGGTTGCGGTCACATAGCTGACATTTCACGTTGGCAGAGCGGCTCTGCTGATACCGAGACACAATCGCCTCCAGTAGCCGGTTACGTGGGAAGCCCCTCAGCCCCCGCTCATCCAGAGAGACACTACAGTGACAGAGAGGACACGTTATGGAGCAGTGGCGGTGCACCAGAGCCGGAGGAAACACCCTCACCCCATTTGGAGACTTGAGGCACGGTGTGTATGATCCATAGCCGCTGTCCGTTTCACTATACATGCTCATTTTGTCCATATCCAAATAATCGTAGTCAGAGTTGGAGGCACGGCTATGCGGTGGTGTTTCGCCTTCTGGGGTCTGTACAATTATATTTCGGGCGCAAGCCAAACACACATTGTGCGAGCAAGGTAAAAGAATAGGATCCTTGAAAAGAGAGCCGCAAACGGGGCATTTTAATTCTTCATCCATCATGTCTTCTATAAAACGCTCCTCACACAGAACGCAAGAGCAGCGATCAATGAAAACAGACCAGCACTATTTGATACGGACAGCTCCCTTGCGCGTTTTACGCAGGCGCGCGCGAGGGGGAATTGTTGGTGTTGTAGTCCGAGTGGATGGGTTCTGCAACTGCAGGTTCACAATAACAATAACAACAATTTAACCTTTTGTGAAAAATATGGTAATTGTAGGCTATTTAGACCTCGGTGATACTAAATGTGTAACCAGTACTGTCCTACCAAGCAAAATAGCACTGACTGCTCATAGAGTGAAAACTGAGAAAAAAATACTTCAAAGTTGTTTTATTGTCCCGCCAAATGAATTGTAGGCAGATCATTGGAGATGTGATTATCTGTTGTCTTACTATGAGGTTATTTTTTGTATTAATATTGAACCTGACCTTTGACCCTAGATGGCAGTTACTGCCTTCTTGCTTGGTACACCCACTTTTTAAAACACAAACTTGTGTTAATATATCCATTTGTATTGTGGTTGTCAGTGTCATATAGTTTGATACTTGTATCAGCGAAGAACAATAAATAATACCAAGGTAAACCGTAGACACTGCAGCCCAAGGCTCAGTGAACCCAAAGTAAAAGGCAGTAACTGACATGAGTGATGGCAGTTACTGCGAACATGACCCCCCATTTTCTCCATAACACGACACAATGGAGAAAGGATATGTGTCTTGGTAGGGCAGAGTAGGCTATCTAAACCATAAGTGTAGCAGACGCACCTGCCTACACATTTCATAGACTATTTGGATGTGCAATGCATGTTGGTGGTGATTTCATTTAATTTCGATTTTCAACCTACTAATTTAATGAAATGCTGGATGCATATTCTGAAAATGTGAAACATTTTCCCAGAACGTTTCCCTTTTCCCATTGATATTTCGGTCAAGCTATATCTATCCGTGATTCACGTTTTGCATATGCATCCATTGTCGTAAGGTCATCCCTACTTCCTCTGATCTGGCGGACTCACTAAAAGCAAATATAAGAACATTGTGCCGTCTGCTTTGCTGAATATAAGGAATTTGAAATGATTTATACTTTTACTTTTGATACTTAAGACTATTTTATCAATTATATTTACTTTTGATACATAAGTATATTTAGAACCAAATACTTTTTGATTTTTACTCAAGTAGTATTTTACTGGGTAACTTTCTATTAAGGTATCTATACTTTTACTCAAGTATGACAATTGGAAATGTGGTATCTGTCAAGACTCTGGATGACAGAATTCCCTTCTCTCCAAAAATGTAATTCATATCCATATTGGTTATTTCAAATGGAAAAGAATGGCTCTCGAAGAGCTTTGTCACACAAAATAAGATGTATCACCTTACCCTCTGTTATGTCTTTACAATGTGAATTGAGTTTGTTACAATAAGTTTCAATTGCCTATTTGAAAGGGTGACCTGAGGTCGGGTTATCTCCAAAAGCAAGCTTCACTTGTATAGCTTAATCCCCGTCGGTAGTTCAAGGGCCCTATTTGAATATTTGATCAATAATATGTTCTATGTACTCTTAAGAATGTAACAATAAAAGGAAGAAAATAAATTCCCTCCCATTGTGCTTACTGTTAAGGACTAGAGGTGTTTATCTAAAACTCAGTTGTTTTTCAACACACCTGTCCAAGGCAGGGCACAAATTTCAACCAATATTTTGAATATCCAATTCATTAAGAAAATCCTGAGATTTACAATGTGAATTTTTATGCCATGTTACAAGGCTAGAATCAGTTATGATGGAAAACACACAAAATTAAAAACCCTATTTTATCCGGAAATAACAAAAGGTCTTTTTGAGGCTTTGTTCTGAAAATATTCACTGGGGATATGAAAAAGATTGTATAAGATTAGTGTAAAAAAAAAAAATCCCCTTCCCTCTTCATCATAACACTCAATCCTAGGGTCTAAAACTACTTATATTTTGAAGTCAAAATCCTTTTTCACCATTTGGTTCAGTAATCCTTAAGAGTTTCCATTGTCTTGCATAAAGTCAATCAAACAGTGTATTAACAAATCGTTTTTTTCAATAACTGGACAAAATTGTTATAATGCATACACTTTTTATTTTGAGAGATAGTTTGTGTGATACCATAACGTTTTTCAGAGGCGCATTCATACAAATCAATAACATTCCTAACTTTTATGAATCAGTCATCCTATTGCAGTTAGCCTACTATTTGTAATGCTATATCATCAAGCATAGGAAAAATATGTGTAATTCTAAATCAAACTATATCGAGGTCATGCTCTTCAACATCACATTCAACAGAAAGAATCATCACGGAAAAGCCTATACGACATGGCAGAATAAAGCCAAAGTTCAACAGTGGCATCAATACAACAAAAAGTGCGGTTCACAACAGGTTATCATCCACCCACTAGACCTGAGACATAGTGCTATCAGGATTGACACGAATGGGCCGTGCACTTTTTCTCAAGTCCTGTAACTGCTTAGCAGGTTTCCCCACTCCTTCCTCAAATCTCTTCTCCACCACAGGGAGGACAGTATCGTGCAGGAAGGAGGCATTTTGGAGAATGAAGGTTTTCTTCTCTGCCTCCTGTTCACACCGCAGGCTGTAATCAACGTGCTGCACAGCCACAAGGATGATCTCCCTCAGGCTCTCCAGCAGCACCATGTGCAGCTCTGGGAAGTAGAGCTTCAGCCCCTCCTCCAGGAAAGCCATCATCTGTTTGGTGAAGGCCACGATGGTGTAGCTGAGGTTGACCCAGCAGTCGTCTCCTGTATACTGATTGAAGCTGCTCATGCCACAGCTGCGCATCTCCTCCTTCAGCTTGGTCAGAGCCTCTGGAGTCATTAGGTTCATCTTCCTCCACATCTCCTCAGAGTTGCGGTGCTTGGTGGCCTCAATGATGATCTCCTTGTAGCTCTGCAGGGCTGCCTTGATGTCTTTAACCAGGAGGGACTGCAGCGTGAAGGTGAGGTCCAGGCCGATTTCACTGAGCTGCTTGCAGTGCTCCTTGGCCACCTTGACACACTCAGCGGCAGTGGAGAGGCTCTCCTTGCTGTCAAACACCTGCCCACTGAAGGCATCCACAAACGTCTTCATGGATGACCGCGACCAGACCACAAATGCAGAGTAGCAGCCTGTGTTACCGGCAAAGTCCATCTCAAACTCTTTGGCCGTCTCCAGCAGGCTAGTGAAGAAGATGTTGCAGAGCTTGTGTATGTAGAGCAGAGTAGCCCCCTCGATGCGCAGCTGGCGGATGGCGGTCTGCACAGCAGCGGCTCGGTTCTTCAGGAAGAGCTCACAGGCCTTGGTGGACTGCCCCAGCCGGATTAACTGAGACACGGCCCGACGGGTCGCTTTGGGTCCCCCACGGAGGGAACGGTCAGGAGAGAGCTCAAACACAAGCACCTCCGTCAGCTGTCGGACACGCTCATCTACCTTCACCCTGAGCTCCTTCACCCTCGGACTGACAGGCTGGTCCTTCAGGTACTCATTCAGCTTGTCCAGGAGGTCCACGGCACCTTCAAAGTCCCGCTGAGCAATGCACACGTCCAGGTCCTCTGGAAGCTCCTGGATCCACTCCAAGCCCAGATCCACTGCCTCCTCGGAGTCAAAAGGGTTGGTCTCTTCGTCATCAAAAGGGTTGGTCGAGACCAAGGCCTCTGGTCTCACAGGTGAATTGGGCACCACTACCTCTTCCGTCTTGTGTTTTTCCTTAGTCACTTTATTTTTCTTGGTCTCATCAAGGATCTCCAGCCACTCCTTTTTAACCTTGCTATTCTCTGCCTGAAATATGCGGCTTTCGGGGAACATCAGGATTTTAAACATGTCCTTCATTGGGGGGTGGTCCTTCACGTTGACGATTGCAAAGCTCTCCAGATCATACAGTGCATTGTATTTGTACTTCACTGTACCGTGGCGATTTGCTAACCAGGTGGCAATGAGAAGGCAATCATTCATAAGGAAGGCATGCACTTTTTGAAGTTGTGCCATGTTGTCCACATCATATTCAACCAGGTCGCCATTGTACACTAAATACCTGCCTGGGGTGTCCATAATGTTTTTGCACCCCTCCACTTTCTCAAGTAGTGTAGTCAGTGTTCTCTGTTTCACTTCCTCTGTATCTTTGGGGAATGCTGCCAGCATCTCCTTTGCTGTTTCATCCTTATCTGTTGAGAGCAAAGACTGGGTAATGCTCTCCATGATACTCTTCTGCTCTGTCAAAATATGACTCAGTTGATACATCTCACTCTCCAGGTACGAAATCTCTTTGGCAGTTTCGATGAACTGTCTGTAATTCTTGTAGACATTTTTCTTCAGGTTTTGAGCCGTTTCATCTGCTAGGGTTTGTATTTTTTGACGATGTTCCTGCAAATCTCTGTCGCCATCAGACTGCTGTGAGAGATGCTTGACATAATTTTGCGGGTCGAAATTAGCTAATTCCAATTGCTTGCGCAGTCTGTTCGCCTGGTCTGTCATCTCCAACGTTATAAAGTGTATTCTTCAGATTAAAAACATGTGCTAGAACAATAATAATAGACAGATATGGGTGAGAACTACTGCCGACCGGCTTGTTGTTTTTCCAGCTGCACAACGTTAAAGTCAGGAAGAGGAAATAGGTTAACGCCCAACACGTCACGAGACTAGGTGGCCAACAAAAAGTGTAGCATGGTCGAAGATGTTTGATTATATTGACAAGAAAGTTGAGTGACCGCTCTAACGATGGAAATAGAGGTCCTTAAAGATGGAAGGCAGACAGGAGGTTGTGAGATCAGGTGGGAACATTATAGCCAATGAGAAGGCAGATACTCATGTGTACAACAGGCACATCTCCAATATAAAGTTTTTTAGTTGTTGTTGTTGACAAAATTCGACACTCATTGACCTCCATACAACGATTTCTCTATTTTATTTTCGTGACCAGATTTTGGGCAGAGTACACCCTCTCGCTTTGCCTTTTAATCTCTTGTATGGTTTTTAAAAAGAAATGCATTGATTCATAAAATACATGGTGTGCTCAGTCATCGAAGTTGTATTGATATTGAGAGATGACAGTCAGTCAATATTCCTTCGTACGTGGTATTTTATTTCAGTGTAAGTGTGATGCAAAACCCCGAGTAACTGTTCAGTTGGACAACATTTATTCGCGAGTGCTACTGTAGAGAGTCATCCCTAGTTACTTCAGCCACAAAGTCATAAACCCCGCCTATTTCTACAATTATTTTTTCTTAAAATGTCATTTTAAACCTAAACCTAACCTCAGCCACACTAACTAACCTTATGCCTAACCTTAAATTAACTCTATTCATTTTTATTTTACAATATAGCCGTTTTGACTTTGTGGTAACTAGTAGAATCTCTGGAGGAACAACGTATCCCAGATCTCCAAAAGACTGAAATTACACGTATTTTGAACATTAGCGAATTTGCTGTAGTTTTGACCGTTAACTACCTAAAAATAACCAACATGAATCTATATTTAACTCAAGTTGGATATTGAAGTAAGCTTACGTAGATATATAACAGTAATATTTATCAGACCAGTCATCTGAGGCGAGTTGGTAAAGCTGCATTGGGTTTTGGTGCGTTCATTAGCCAGCTAACGTTAGCTAGCTAGCTAGTCAAAGTTATTATAGTGAGTACTACTAATCTAGCTAATATATACTGAACAAAAAAACATGTAAAGTGTTGGTCCCATGTTTCATGCGCGGAAATAAAAGATCACCGACATTTTCCATATGCACAAAAAGCTTATTTCTATGTGAACTTTGTGCACACATTACATTCCAGTTAGTGAGCATTTCTCCTTTGCCAAGATAATCCATCAGGTGTGGCATATCAAGAAGCTCATTAAACAGCATGATCATTGCCCTACCTTGTGCTGGGGACAAGGGACAATAAAAGGCCACTCTAAAATGTGCTGTTTTGTCAAACAACACAAAGCCACAGATGTCTCAAGTTTTGAGGGTTTTAAAATGTTAATTTCTCTACCATAAGACGCCTCCAACTTATATATAGCGAATTTACGTTCAACCGGCATCACAACCGCAGACCACGTGTATGGCGTTGTGTGGCTGAGCGGTTTGCTGATGTCAACATTGTGAATAAGAGTGCCCCATGGTGGCGGTGGGGTTATGGTATGGGCAGGCATAAGCTACGGACAACGAATACAATATCGATGGCTATTTGAATGAGATACCTTGACGAGCTCCTGAGGCTCATTATCGGGCCATTCATCCGCCGCCATCACCTCATGTTTCAGCATAATAATGCACTGCCCCATGTTGCAAGGATCTGTACAGATTTCCTGGAAGCTGAAAATGTCCCAGTTCTTCCATGGCCTGCATACTCACCAGACATGACACCCATTGAGCATGTTTAGGATGCTCTGGATTGACTTGTACGACAGCGTGTTCCGGTTCCCAACAACGTCCAGCAACTTCACATAGACATTGAAGAGGAGTGGGACAACATTCCGTAGGCCACAATCAACAGCCTGGTCAACTCTATGTGAAGGAGATGTGTTGCGCTGCATGAGGCAAATGGTGGTCACACCAGATACTGACTGGTTTTCTGACCCCACCCCTACTTTTTTTTTTAAAGCTATCGGTGACCAACATATGCATATCTGTAGGGCCTGAAGAATTTATTTAAATTTACTTATTTCCTTATTTGAACTGTAACTCAGTAAAATCTTTGAAATTGTTTCATGTTGTGTTTATATTTTTGTTCAATGTAGCTAGCCATCTAACCATCCAACCCCAGTAGCTAGCTAGTTGAACATAGATGAAAATGTTGTGCTTGCCATTCAGCTGCAGGAGCAGTTTGACTTTGAGGTATCCTCATACACACCAACTGATGATAACTATGGCCAAACCAGCCAAAAAGATGAAAAGTTGAGTCTAGCAGCAACAATGTAATTTCCTATTTGCGTCCATCTATTGCCCCCGAGAGACCAATGTCAATTGTGGATGAGTCGTGGGAGGTGCTTGTCCCAAGTCCAGATGTTAGGGCGATGTTTCTGGAGTTCGATGACACGTTCTTCTGGGGAAAGCTCAGTGGTGTGGAAGTAAAATGAAGCCCCCGAATGACACTGTAAGTCTGAACGATTCACATTGTTGTATCAACCATCTGATATGATACATGTGTTTATGATTATATCTCATACATTAGCATAATGTCTGCCCATCAACTGTGAGAATATAAAGCGTGTGGAAACCTTGGCAGTCATGGCTATAACTGGTCCATGTGATTGTTTTCCTGCGGTTCATTTTCCATTATTCAATACCTCTCTTCATACAATCTTCAATTGCAGGTGTGTGTTCTTACGAAGGACGAGGAAGACTGTGTTAAATATATATTAAGTTAAATATACGGACACATAAACTTCAATACTTCAGACACTTTTGAATAGATGTCCTGCCTCCCCAAGGGCATAGACCACCTCCAAGAAAGGTCTGTTGATTTACAGTAAACGAGTACAGGACGGACCAAGAGAGCAATGACAGTTTCTGTAAAGGCAAACTGCTTGGTGCTCTTTTTAACTACAGTCCTATTTGAGTCTGTGGTCTTACATGCACCAAGGAATATATTCCTCTGAGTGGTTTCTGGTTTATCCTGGAATAAAAGCAAGGCATATGTTATTTGGGGAAGGAGAGTGCAGGGGCAGTGGGGTGAGCTGAATGTCATTGAAGAGAGGAAGGGCAGCAGAGTTCAAGGAGTCAAAGACCAACAATAAGGCAGACAACTGTATGTCACAACTTCTGCTCCTCCTGACCTGCAAGATACTGAGAACAACCCAGACAATAAGCAGAATGACAAATTAGTAGCATATTATGGATTTTAGGAAGAAGACAGATAAATGAGCAGCACTAAAATGAGTTGCACCCCGTTCTCTCTAGCCTGTATTTAATGTGTCCTTAGGGGTAAACTCGTAATCCTTTCAGCTTGAGTGCACTGCAATCAAAAGGCACCAGCACTCATGTTGATTATGAAGGCTTGACCGTACACCATTTTAAAACTCATTTTGAGTTCATTTCAACTCATATTGATGCACTGCCAATTCATATAAAATGCTATAAAATAATGTTGTTTAAGTGAGTGTTAATACATACATTATTTTGTTTTTCACATTTAAAATGACATATGCCAGTTGTTGAGACCTTGCTTTTGCAATTACATCTGCCATTGTTTAGGCCACATGTGCCTCTGTGGGTTGGGCTTCGTCTCTTTGCTGAGGGGCTGTTGTTAGTGAAGCTGGACCATGGATGGAAAGCCCACCATCTGTCCTTCATACTGACACTTTATTTCTGCAGACACATACTTGTCATGATGACCTCACCCACCCTCAGTAATGCCTGTTGTACAGTGCCCTCCACTAATATTGGCACCCTTGGTAAATATGAGCAAAGCAGGCTGTGAACATTTGCTGGTTATCCTCTTGGTCTTTCATTCAAAATATACGCAAAAATCTAACCTTTAATTAAAGTAAAATTATTGAAAAAAATCAACGTGAAATAAATATTTTTCTACGAAACGTGTGCCACAATTATTGGCACCCCTAGAAATTCCAATGAGTCAAATCTAACTGAAGTATATTCCCATTCATATTTTATGTTTTTAAGTTCACCTGAGAGATTAGGAACACTTAAGTGGTAAGCTATGACTTCATGTTTCACTGGGGTATAAATATGAGGTGACACACAGGGCAAGTTCCCATAGTCATCCATCAACAAAAGGTTGTTGAGCACAAATCAGGAAACGGCTATAAGAAAATAGTTCAACTGTTGAAAATGCCCACTTCCACTATTAAGACAACAATTAATAAGTTTAAAGCAACTGGAGATGTTAACAATGGACCTGGAAGAGGATGTGTGTCTTTATTGACCCCACGCACAGTGAGGAGGATGGTTAGACTGGCCAAAACATCTGGAGAATTGCAGACGTTAGTTGGATCTTGGGGTCAGAAAGTCTCCAAAACTACAATCCGTCACCACCTACATAACCACAAGTTGTTTGGGAGGGTTGCCATAAGAAAGCCTTTGCTGTCATCAAACAACAAACTCAAGCACCTACAGTTTACCAAACGTTACTGGAACTTTCAATGGGACCGGGTTCTATGGTCAGATGAGAGCAAAATAGAGCTTCTGGGAACCAAACACCAGAGGTGGGTTTGGCGTAGACAGAAAGAAAGCCATGCAGAAAAGTACCTCATCCTCACTGTGAAGTATGGTGGTGGATCTTTGATGTTGTGGGGCTGTTTTTCTTCCAAAGGCCCTGGACAACTTGTTAGGATACATGGTAACATGGACTCCATCAAGTACCAGCAGATATTAAATCAAAACCTGACTGGCTCTGCTAGGAAGCTTAAACTGGGCTGTGGTTGGATCTTCCAGCAGGACAATGATCCAAAGCACACCTCAAAATCTATACAAAAATGGTTCACTGACCACAGAATCAACAAGCGTGGACCTCGGAATCTGAAGAATCTGGAGAGATTCTGTATTGAGGAAGGTTCTCAGATCCTTTGCCATGTGTTCTCCAACCTCATTACGCAGGAGAAGATTCAGAGCTGTTATCTTGGCAAAGAGAGGTTGCGCAAAGCATTGAATGAAGGGGTGCCAATAATTGTGGCACACATATTTGAGATAAATATTTGTTTTATGATAAGAATGTATTTTTTCTTGCAATTATTTTTACTTTAATTAAAGGTTCGATTTTTGTGAATATTTTGAATGAAAGACCAAGAGGATGAACAGCAAATAATTTTTTTCACAGCCCGTTTTGCTCATATTTACCAAGGGTGCCAATATTAGTTACTATTCAGTCAGTGGTATTCATATGGCACCTGTCAAGTTTGTTTATTTTCTAAGAGTTTTATCCTAAAGAAAATAAGCTTGAGAACTTTAATTAGTCGGAACTAGGAAACTCGGAAATGTCCGACTTGCCAACTGGTTGAACGCCACACGTGTTTAACTTCAACAGTACAAATTGTACATTTCCAAGTTTCCTAGTTACGACTAGCACTTGAACGCGGCATACGCCGCACGGATTAGATAAACGCGTGACTCGAACAAACAAAAAACACGCTGCTATTAGGTTATGAATATTCAATCAGCCTTTCCTGTCAGTCACTGCGGGTGACGCCCAATCAGGATGGAACTGTGTTAAAGGGACAGGAAGTGCCAGAGCTCGGAAGGATTACTGCTGTTTGGAGTCAACGACTGTTGCATGTTGTTCGTCGGAGATGTGCTTTTCATTCCCGAATGTGGAGATTTATAACGACTAAAACGTATTAAAACTGAAAGTATTGCATTTGTTTGAGTAAAAAAAACAAAACAAGAAAAGGTACAACGATGAACGGTAAATCAGCGAACGGCACAGCGGGCGGGACACTGGCCTCCATTGATGGGCTTCCCCCACTGCCGAAGAGTCTAAGCGGCTTGCTGAATTCAAGCGGCGGGTCTTGGAGAGAGATGGAGAGGATGTATGCAAAGAAAACCATGATCCAAGACGACCTTAGCCGTGGGCGAAACAATTCCGACAATCTGCTTGCAAATAAGCCGGCCAACCTTGATGCGGCTTTGGCACTCCTCCGAAAAGAAATGGTAAGAAGTGGAGGGGAGGTGATCAATTTAGGAATGCAAACAGGAACGGGAATTTCATGAGGCAAAATTGTGAAATGAGAGCAACAGCTGTTTTGACCAAATCAAGAAATTACTTTTAATTACTTCATGGTATAATTAGTATCCTAGCTCTTTTAAGGTCGACTGAAACATGCAAACCAACAGCTTTACACGGGCAGTTGCCAATTTCTGTGTGACAAGATTTGCAACGCTAGCCAGCAACGGTGACCACAACAATGAAACATTTATACATTGTTGCTTGTAGGATTTGATAGCCTACATTCATACCATGCCAGTTTGGTTTAAATTGATTGTCTACACAATCTATACTCCATTGATTTGTGTGAAGATGTTTCAGTAGGAGTACTCTTTCAAAGCTTACAAATCAAACTTTCTTTCAGTGTCACTGTAGGCCTACCCTCTTGTGGGATTAATGTTTTATGCCATAAAATATTTCTGCTTAATTTTATAAAATAAAAATGTCTACTTAAAGGCATGAAGCACCTCTGCCAACTGTTGTCTAATTGCTAACGTTGAGGCCTAAGTAAAGTATCAAGCACCTGATCTTCAAATAATTCTGGTATAATTTATCTTTCCAGGTGGGATTGCGTCAGCAGGATATGTCTTTGCTGTGTCAACTCTGGTCCCTCCATGAGTCAATCCAAGAGTATAAGGGCAGTTGCCAGGACCTCAGCGCCGGGCACGGGATAGAGAACGGCTACTTTGACGAAGATGATGAATACTACCAGGAGACCAGCACAACACCAACTGACCAACCGGAGGGAAGTGAGGTGACATCTCCCAAAAATGGGACTAGCAAGGACTCCTGGCTAGGAGACTCTTTCCACATCACCATCTGAGAGACCCAAGAGCAGTTTGCTCCTAAGCTTGACTCTATATGTTTGAGGCAATACGCTTTTTATAAAGAGATGTGCCATGCATTGAGTTTTGCTGGCTTATAGTCCTTTTTCAGCAGACCTTTTTCATATAAATATATACAAAAGTTCCATTATTTATTATAAATGTTTTTTTCCCTCTTACTATGGACATTTAGAGTTTTCTATGATTGGGTTGTGAGTACTTCATAATGTTTACACGGTTGAAATCCCAGAGACTGGGACAGTCTTGATAAACAAAATTGATGGGATTCCTGTCTGCAATCAGGGGAGGAAATCAAGTTTTAGATGGCTGTGACTGGTTTGTGTTGCTTAGGCTGGAGAGAAGAATAACATGCTGGAAACTGCTTACTTGGGGAATGGTTTAAAAACCAGCGGTAAGTAAGCATGTGCCTGTCTATGGTGTGCAGATGCCAGACTGTGTGCTTTCTTTCATAATGTGCTGTGGCTCTTCACACTTTCTCAGTTAATAGTTCTTCAATGAGACTGGGAAGTCTGCATTGTTCAAGTAAGTACAGTTGCTTCCATCATAAACCTTGTTTTAAATGAACAACACTACAGGGTACCCATTACGAATAATATGTTGACCCCACTAGGACATAGATTTAGTGCACGTATAGCAATGTTGACTGTAGTCTTCCATAGCCAACTGACCCTTATCTCTATGCGCACTCAAAATTGAGCTGCATAGACTGTATCAAAATTATTTAAGCTAGAAGTGCATTCTTTAAGTAAAATGTAGCTTGTGTATCCTTTGACAATTTTGTGTGTAAACTGGTCCACAATTTGTGCTTGTGGTACGCAAACCAAAGAGTATAAATGTTACACATTTGCTGAAATGTATTGGGTTTTAGGAATGATACTGTAAAATGCAATGGTTTTCTAGAAGCATCTTGTCTGTGTTACGTTGTTCGGAGAGAAAACAATGCATCAATAATGTTTTGTAATGCAGGAGGTTGTATGTTTTATTCACACATTTTAATGCAATTTGACAATATACAATATACCTGAGGATGATTGGAGGTCATAGACGGCATGCTTTCAAAATGGGGAGTTGACAGAAAATGTTCACGGTACCTTCTGTCTCAATGTGAGTGATGATCATGTACTGAATGTTCTACCTCCAACTTCACTGTATATTAATATTTAAACGGAACACTAAACAAATCTCCACACTTAGTGCCTTTTTTTTAGGTCTCAGACCTTGGCTATTGCTGTTGTCTGTCCCTTCAACTCACAGCACTTTTCTCAATCTGGTCATGTCTTTCGGGCGGGTCTCCTAGCACACGTAGTGCACTGCATACTGTAACTTGTTAAATTCTCACCTAAAACGAAACCTCAGGTTTCTTCACCAGTGTCAATAATCCATATATTAAATGTACACAACAGCTTCCTGATCTTCTCTAGTTGTAGATTCTGATTCAGAGCCAACAGACCTAAAGGAGTCACTATGGGCCTCAAGCCAAGAGAATGTAACTACATTTCCATATAGTGGCAAGGTCAAGATGAATGAATTTGTCATCAAATAAGTAATATATTAATTTAATTCCTCATCATAGATTACATTCTATGATGAGGATTTTTAAATGTATATTTCATTGTTCTCTCAGATCCGTAACTCGAGTATTTTGAAGGGTTTGTTTTGTTTCAATCCATTCTTAATGTTTATTTTTCAGTGAATGACCATACTACTGTTTTTGGAAAATTGTTATTATGCTCATGTGATAGATATACTTATGGATTCAATAAAACTGTAATTCAAAGGCAACTGAACACAACTGTCTATTGTAGTTCTAAAATGAGCTTTACTCCGTGTATTGATCACCAACTAATAGAACATTGTATCATTGCACTTCTTGAGGGATTTTAAAATAGTGTTTTATGCCATAGAGCTTTGTCTGTGTTTTGGAGAATTGTTCACTATTTCAACACATGCATTTTGACATTTTATTCATTTAGCAGACGTTCTTATTCAAAGCGACTTCCAGTTAGTCAGTGCATACATTTTCATACTGGTCCCCTGTGGGAATTGAACCGACAACCTTGGTGTTTCAAGCACCATGCTCTACCGACTGGGCTACACGGGGTACCATACTATTGCTGTTTGACCTAGTTTAAAAAATTAATGTCTTATTCAAAAGAGGCATCGCTTAAGTTATATAATTTTTATGTAACTAGGGATTTATATGTACAGCTGAAGATGGCTCTCTACTTCGCAGTTATTTCACAACATGGCTCTGTAAGTGTTTTTCTTATCAAGGTCAAGGTTCTGTAGACATCATGTGATCAACTCTGGTGAACCCTCATAGTTACCCTGTTACTTCTCACGGACAGACCGCAACCAACCCAGCTGGGCAGCTGAAATCAGGTCAGGTCTGGATGAATCCCCTATTCACACACTCAAACTTAATACACCAGTGTGTGTCCCTTAGAGTACAACATGAGCTACATGTATTCAAAGTAGACGTGAGGGTAAATATTGACTAACATCAAGTGCCCTTTTGGAATGCAGCCTGTTGTGAACACGCCTCTGTGCTCAGCTGAGCTCCTGTTTAGGAGATTGTGGTAGATTAACATAATCTTGATTGAAGGCAAATCTGTAACTCTGCCCCTGGGATGGGACAGCTTGCCACACAAGCACTGGGCTGTGCCAACATTCACAGACCACAAACACACTGCAATTAATAGGAAAGAACACAAATGAATTCCCTTGGTTCTAACGCCAGAAAACTAATACAGCTCAGGAGTTTTCAGATGAAGTATTATCTTTGAAGTTTGGTTTTATTCAGAAATATTACGTATACAAGACTAAAAACATTGACAAACACATTAGTTGCAATCAAATAGTGGTGTGGTTAGAAGCACATCTGTCCTTCAATGTGTCAACATGCGCTGTCTGAACACTTGGTTAACTTGTCCAGAGGGTTTTGGAAAATCTGATTGAGAGCTTACAGGCCTGCTTTGGCACAGAACAGTCAGCTCTTCTTCAGTGATCCTGTCTGACTTTTACTCTCTGAACCATGGACCTGGTTGGCACTATCCTCATGAGCTTACACTGAGCTCTTCTTCATCTCCTTCACTGAGATAGAGAATTACAACCACAAATTCTCTATTCTACATGACATCTTTTGTCCCAATGACTCAAATGTGGGGCTCCTGAGTGGTGCAGCGGTCTAAGGCATAATAATGAAAATTATTCCAGAATTATTTTGAGATCTCCCAAACAGGTGCTTGATACTATACTTAGGCCCAGGGTTGGGTAGGTTACTTTCTAAATGTAATCTGTTACAGTTACTACTTAACTGTCCAAAATTGTAATCAGTAATGTAACTTTTGGATTACCCAAACTCAGTAACGTAATCTGATTATATTAATTTACTTAGATTAATTTCCCCTTAAGAGACATTAGAAGAAGACTAACATGTATGTTACCAATTGAAAGACATATTGCAGGATAAATACATGTTAAAGTTGACATATCTGGCCATATATACGTAGGTGTAGAATTTGACTTAATGGGTTGGTTATGTAGGCTTCTTCTGACCCATCGCTTTCTACTACATATAATATGATTAAATTATATCTTTACATTAATATATATAATAAATAAGTTCAAAAATGGATGTAGCAGCTACAGATTGCCCCTTCAAGTCTATCAAAAGTGTGTGAGTTTGAACATGTGTCCATTAGGCCTGTGGATGTAGCCTACAAAAGCTTATTCCTGCTCATTTCCCACAATCCATCAAACACATTTGGTGTGTCGTCATGGCTGTCAGACTCGCTCAGGTGGAACAAATTAAAATGTACGCCTTTTTTCAAAGCTGATTTCAATGTCATTGAGAAAACAGTGTCAAATATATTCTTTCGCAAACATCCTTTCTGAATTTAAAAGTAATCCTTGATGTAATCATCTAGTTTTTCAAAAGAATCTGTAATCTGATTACAATATTTTTGCTGTTAACGTAACAGATTACAGTTACCGTTTACTCCCCAACCCTGTTTGGGCCTAAATGTTAGCTCCCAAGTGGCGCAGCGGTCAAAGGCACTGCATCTCAGTGCTAGAGGCATCACTACAGACACCCTGGTTCAATTCCAGGCTGTATCACAACCGGCTGTGATTGGGAGTCCCATAGGGCTGCGCACAATTGTTCCAGGTTTGGTTGGGGTGGGCCGTCATTGTAAATAAGAATTTGTTCTTAACTGACTTGCCGAGTTAAATAAAGGTAAAAATGTGTTGTTTCCCTTTGACAGTACATTCATGCACTGGACTCAACATCGTAATGGCTCTGATGTGATTTTTGTTATACTCATCTGATTATCCAGCCTCATGCTCTACCACTACACCAGGTTGAATAATGCTGCAAACACTTACTACAAGCTTGCTAGAATACTTTCTGCCTTTCTCCATTACCAACACTGAGCTGGGGACGTTTAGTATGTGTGCTTCAAGACTTACTACAGGGGTCGAAACCAGTTCGATTTCACAAGCAGTGGAATGTCTTTCAAAACATGGATCTACAATTACCTGCGACCACCTGAGGCCTTTCATAACACGTTCCCCCTGTTTTGAAGGCAACAGGCTGGGCCAGTACGTCAGGCATTAGATATATATATTTATTTGAGATTACACATTTGCCATATGCTCTTTAGAATAAACATTGCCAATTTACTTGATACATTAGGGTACAGTATGCGCCCTAGGAACAAGTGGGGTCGAACCTCTGCTGTTTTCATTTCCTTCCATTTGACATGCCTTCTTGTTTGGATAAGATACCGATACTCCTCTCACCATTCTCTCCCATTATTCCACGTGTTTGAAAGGCAAACTAAAACAATGAGTATTTGACACCTTGGACCATTCACTGACAGATGCTCAGATGCCAAACAGAACATTCCGTGGTGACACCTTGGACCATTCACTGACAGATGCTCAGATGCCAAACAGAACATTCCGTGGTGACACCTTGGACCATTCACTGACAGATGCTCAGATGCCAAACAGAACATTCCGTGGTGACACCTTGGACCATTCACTGACAGATGCTCAGATGCCAAACAGAACATTCCGTGGTGACACCTTGTACCATTCACTGACAGATGCTCAGATGCCAAACAGAACATTCCGTGGTGACACCTTGTACCATTCACTGACAGATGCTCAGATGCCAAACAGAACATTCCGTGGCAGATTCACTCAACGATGTAAAGGCTTGTTACAACTTGTGAGCACAACATGAATCCTGAACCGAGTTATGGCAGGAATGACAAACATTTAATTTAAAACATTTTATCGCTGTACATAAAAGGAGAAACAAAAAATTATCTCTGACGACAAAACAGTGAGTTATCAAAAAATATAATTTTGTTCACACCGACTTCAGGCTCTGTCTGCATACAATAACAGCATTTCCGGAGGACATTAGTGTGCTTCATACAGTTAAGAAATACCAACAAAGCAACTGGCTTTGGACAGAACAAAATATACTGACTCATTCAGTACATCTGTGTTTGCACTACTTAACCATGAGGTATCAAGGGGCCTTAGCACATACAGTGCCTTCAGAAAGTATACCATTTTACTCAGCCATCTACACACAACACCCCATAATGACAAAGTGAAAACATGTTTTTAGAAACCCCTGAATCAATACTTTGCAGAAGCACTTTTGGCACCTTCGGCACAACCATTCTCAGGTCGTCATAGATTTTCAAGCAGATTGAAGTCAAAACTGTAAATCGGACACTCAGGAACATTCACTGTCTTCTTGGTAAACTATTCCAGTGTAGATTTGGCCATTCGTTTTAGGTTATTGTTCTGCTTAAAGGTGAATTTATCTCCTAGTGTCTGGTGGAACGCAGACTGAACCAGGTTTTCCTCTAGGATTTGCCTGTGCTTAGCTCCATTCCTTTTTTTCTTTTCTTTTTGTATTTGACCCCCTTTTTTGATCTTGTCTCATCGCTGCAACTCCCCAAAGGGCTCGGGAGGCGAAGGTCAAGTCATGCGTCCTCCACGCTTCTTAACACCCCGGAAGCCAGCCGCACCAATGTGTCGGAGGAAACACCATTCACCTGACGACCGAGGTCAGCTTGCAGGAGCCCGGCCCGCCACAAGGAGTCGCTAGAGTGCGATGAGCCAAGTAAGTTAGTAAGGACACCTGTATCTTTGTAGTGCCTGGTATCGATACACCATCCAATGTGTAATTAATAACTTCACCATGCTCAAAGAGGTATTCAATGTCTGCTTTTTTTTTTTTTTTTTTTTTAAATGTACCCATCTACCAATAGGTGCCCTTCTTTTGGAAAACCTCCCTGGTCTTTGTGGTTGAATCTGTGCTTGGAATTTACTGCTCGACTGAGGGACATTACATATAATTGTATGTGTGGGGTACAGAGATGAGGTACTCATTCAAAATTCATGTTAAAACACTATTATTGCACACAGAGTCCATGCAACGTATGTGACTTGTTAAGCACATTTGTACTCCTGAACTTATTTAGGCTTGACATAACAAAGGATACTTACTAATTAATTCCACTTTGACATTATGTGGTATTGTGTGTAGGTCAGAGACAAAATCATCTTAATTTAATCAATTTTAAATTCAGTGTAACACAACAAAATGTGGAAAAAGTCAAGGGGTGTGAATACTTTCAGAAGGCTCTGTAAAGCCACCCTCGGTGAACATGTTTGTCAAATGCTTATTATTCCACATATGTTCCATATCAACATACGTGTTGCTTATACACAGCCTGTGGTTTTTGACATTGCACACAGAATAAAGAATATGTTCACTGTGTGCTTTCTAAAGTGGTAGGTGTTTCACATATCGCCTCCCATTAACTCCAATACCAACAGAGAGGTTATTGTCAGTGTCTGACTATATGACTAGGCACACTCCACACAGCACTGAACGTTTCCCCTCACTGCTCTCTGGTCCAGGGTATAATAGGTGCCATTGTAACAGTGTGTTCTTTAGGACTGGCCTGAAACAGGTCACTGGAACGGCAGGATGTCCTGTATGCTCCATAGAAGCGTCTGAAACGCCTGGGCTATGCATGTCTCCAATAGCAGACCCACACACACAGCCAGCAGGGAGAACCTTCTGCTGCAGTTTAGAATGACTGGAGAAGAGAGGAGAGGAAATTATCAGGTCTTACAAGAACATAGACATGACAATATGCAGGAAAAATACTCGTTTTGAACACCTTTAGATCATGTTAAGAAATAATGAGAAATACTGCCATCAGTGCAATAAACCATGAATTCTACAGAAATCCAATATCAAATCAATCAAATGTATTCATCAAGCCCTTTTTACATCAGCAGTCGTCGCAAAATGCTTGTACAGAAACCCAGCCTAACTGCAGATGTAGAAGCACAGAACCTAGAAAGAAACCTAGAGAGGAACCAGGCTCTGAGGGGTGGCCAGTCCTCTTCTGGCTGTGCCAAGTGGAGATTATAAGAGTACATGGCCATTAAGACAAGATCATTCTTAAAAATGTTCAAACATTCATAGATGACCAGCAGGGTCAAATAATAATCACAGTGGTTGTAGAGGTTGCAGCAGGTCAGCACCTCAGGAGTAAATGTCAGTTGGCTTTTCATAGCTGAGCATTTAGAGGTTGAGACAGTATGTGCAGTAGAGAGAGAGAGAGAGAGAGAGAGAGAAAGAGAGAAAGAGAAAAAGAGAGAGAGAGAGAGAAAAAGAGAGAGAGAGAGAGAGAAAGAAAAAGAGAGAGAGAGAAAGAAAAAGAGAGAAAAAGAGAGAGAGAGAGAGAAAGAGAGAGAGAGAAAAAGAGAGAAAAAGAGAGGGGAAAAAAAAGAGAGAGAGAGATGAAACAGCAGGTCCGGGACAAGTTAGCACGACTGGTGAAGAGGTCAGGCATCCATAGCCGCAGTTGAGAGAATGCCAAGAGTGTGCAAAGCTGTCACCAAGGCAAAGGGTGGCTACTTGGAAGAATCGCAAATATAAAATATATTCTGATTTGTTTAACACCTTTTTTGTTACTATATGATTCCATGTATTATTTCATAGTTTTGATGTCTTCACTATTATTCTACAATGAAAAACCCTGGAATTAGTAGGTGTCCAAACTTTTGACTGGTACTATACAAAAAAGCTGTTACACAAATGCAAGCATGGTCAATTAGTGGGATTTTGGTCTGTGTATGATTAAGCGATGAGGCATGAGGGGGTGTGGTATATGGACAATATACCATGGCTAGGGGCTGTTCTTATGCACGACGCATCACGGAGTGCCTGGAACCAGCTACTAGCCGTGGTATATTGGCCATATACCACAAACTCCTGAGGTGCCTTATTGCTATTATAAACTGGTTACTAAAGTAATTAGCACAGTAAAAAATACATGTTTTGTCATACCCATGGTATACGGTCTCATATACCACGGCTGTAGGCCAATCAGCATTCAGAGCTCGAACCACCCAGTTTATAAAAGGTGATACAACAGGCACACCATCACACTACAAGCATTTCTCTACCTTCTATGGCTAAACTGTTGTATCTGTTATAAGGGTAGATAAACGACCACTATCAACAAATGTCAACTAGCTATCCATCATCAGGCATCATAACTCGAATAGAAACACAGAACAGAGAAACCCATCTAACTACATAGCTGGCAGTGACAGGTCCCTTCATTCATAGCTAGCCTAGCATCCTCAGTTAGCTAATATCTAAACCAAGAAATGAACACGGGCCAGCTAGTTAACTCACCTCATCTTCAAGATCCCATTACTGTAATCCTGCGAAGTTCGTACGCGTCCTTATTGCATTCAACACATCTAAATAACCCCTTTGCCGTTCTGTTTTATGTTGGCAACTTCCTGACTTCCTAGATTTATGCGTGATTGGTTGGGAGATGTAGTCGTTTGCAGTTTTGCTGGCGGTTTAGGTAGCCGGGGGCGTAGGTACCCAAGAACTACATTACCAATGCTCCCGCGCTCCTCGCCTACACATGAAACACAACATGGCACCTGCTGGCCGGGGTGTTGTTGTGGTAGTCCTCTCATTTATGTACTTATCCCGTGCTATATTTTCCACGGAATACTTCCCTACATTAACTTTCTTTAATAGTGAACTGCATAAACATGGTTGCAGCTCTCCGTCAGAGTTTTGCCACGTCCTAGTAACTCGCTGTGTAAATGTAGGTAGCCAGCAAAACCTATCATTTTCTGCACCCTTTAACAGGAGGTTATCCAGCACTACTGACTGTACTAGCTACTGTAGCAAGCCAGGGATATTACCCGCTCTCTAGTAGAGGTTAGGGTCTGATGGTAAAGGTCAGGGTAGAATCAGAGGCTCCTCAACACATGTTTCAAGATTAATAGTACTAATAATACTTCGACAAGGTCCCCAGTTCCCTTAATAATACAGTGTTTGGATGTCCTCACCTAGGCACGTTTTTACGTTTTTATACACATTATCAGTTAGTACATGCTGCGCGTCTTTCCTGCGCGTGGACGTAACCCAGAGCGCACTTAAAAGCTCGCGCTTGTCTTGCATGCACAGGTTCTGTATTGGAATGTGCAATCAATGTATTCAAATCAAATCAAATGGCGTTGCAACCTGTGACTGAATCAAAATAACCAGGATAATGGAATATGAATGAGATCATCCTATGACTTTTCCCTCTGAAAGATCACAGAACTTGTAGTTAAGGCTTTTATGGAATCAATCAACAATAACATATTAGTATTTGATGTGGCCAGTCCCTCCATTGCAGATCAGGTAAGAAGCCTGCCAATGTGTGTGATCCTTATCTATCCTCATAATGACTGAGTTGGCAGCAGTCTGGCAGCTGTGTTGTGTCTGATGCTGTATATTTCCCTACAGAGTCCTCCATTCTACAGTTGGACGACCCAGACTGTGAGGAAGGAAGCATCCCGCCATGCGAGTCTGTCTTCTCTCTCAACGCAGAGAAAATCTGGAATAAGACCCTTCTGTTTTCACAGTGGACTACAATGATCTTTCCTTCTTTCAATCAGAGTCAAGCCAAGTTGTTCATAGAGCAGAAACGATTCCCGTTTGCAGTGGACAACCATAACACAAATGAGGAGCTTGGTAAATTAATATTGTAAGAGTTTGGTATGTGGAGTGTATGGTATGTGGAGTGTATGGTATGTGGAGTGTATGCTATACATTTCTGCTATCGATACCCTTTCGCTTGTCTCTCATTTTCTTTTCATCGCAGCTATAGGATATGTTCTTATTGGCAATGGACTCTACGATGAAGCCATCAAACACTTCTCCCTGTTACTGCAGGTTGGTTAACATTAATAGATGCATGAATAACAACACACATCTGTACATATACAGTATGTGTCTTGGTCTTTGACAGTTTGAATAATGCATATTTTTTGTTTAGTCGTATATTAATAGTAGAGAGACAGACATAGACTTTATTTACATTACACAACCTTTCCTATTTGTCCCCGCTTTGAATATGTTGTGGGGTTTACATTTATAATAAAGGACGTATTTCTTTATCGTTGTGTGTTGTGCTCTGGTGTAGGAGGATCCGGAGGTGGTCAGTGCCGTCTACGGGAGAGGGATAGCATACAGGAAAAAGAGTCTGCAGGTAAGTGATCAAATTAGCATGATACTGGAGTTCACAGAATATTGATACCAGAAATATTCAGCCGATGTTTGCACTGTGACACGTCATAAATAAAAATCTAATCTGCGCTGCCTTTTGGTTATGAGAGTGCCTTCACTGGGGACCCTGCTCAGCGTTTAACATGTGTGCGTGTCAGTGGACGCGATTGATTAAAGGCTGAGAGTGGTGCTTTTTTGTCCCGGTGTGTCCAATGGAGGTGACACTGTCACTTTTTTTCTTTTATGGAACGACGTCAAGAATGCAGACTTGGCGCTGTTCGAGTTAAGCCGAGTCATCACTCTGGAGCCCGACCGTCCGGAGGTGTACGAACAGCAGGCAGAGGTGAGGATAATGCTAATCCTGTTATGGCTTCATGGCTCTGTTCGTGTTAGACCTGGTATTCGCGGTGGTATTGACAGGAGGTAACCACTGTTGAATTAACAATAATATTCCTTGAAATAGGCTGGTTGCTTGACCGTTGGACTCCTCTACACAAGTAAAATGAAAGGAAGGTATATTAGTCTCTGACTTTCAAGTTTTACTGGAATAATGTGCTTGCCATTTCTCCACTTGGGAGGATAAGTGAGGCTCTGAGTGATCTCTCCAAAGCCATCCAGCTCCAGCCCTCTGCCCGCCTCTACAGACACAGAGGAACTCTGCTCTTCATCTCTCAGGTCAGACTGACAATCTATTCAAGTTTCCGATGAGTGTTGATAAAGAGTTCAGTTCACACAGTGGGTTTTATAGGCTTTTGTTTTCTCTAAATAGGATTATGTGGCAGCTATGGAGGATTTTCAACAGTCTTTGGATCTGAAGAAAAACCAGCCCATTGCCGTGCTATACAGAGGTCTAACCTTCTTCCACAGAGGAATGCTCAAGGTATAGACATTTTTGTAGAAAACCATAGTTGCTCAACTTTGAGTACTGCCAGTTTTTGGTTATATCCCTGCACGTTTACGATAGAATTTTGTCTCCGATCCAGGAAGCCATTGAAACATTCAAGGAGGCCCTGAAATTAAAATCTAACTTCATAGATGCATACAAAAGTCTGGGACAGGCCTACAGGTACAGTGGGGATGCTCTATGACCTGCTTTTGTTTCAACCAATGTGCCTCAAAGTTAGGGCCCTGAGTTCTTCCTGGTCAGGTCACATGGTCAGGAAAAACTCAGGGCCTTAGTACTCATGGGCCAGTGCAGTAAATTATCCCTGTTGTGTGTCTGTAGGGAGCTGGGGGACTTTGAGGCAGCCATGGAGAGCTTCCAGAAAGCCCTGATGCTCAACCAGAACCACATCCAGTCTCTGCAGCTGAGAGGTATTATGTTCTACTACCACGGCAGCCTCCAGGAGGCCATCGGCAACTTCAAGGTAATGGCCGCGTAACACACAGCTTCTCCTGACACAATATCAGTCTACCACCCATCACAAGTGATAACGAAAAAAAATAAAAAATGTGGCAGCAGGTAGCCTAGCGGTTAGAGCGTTGGGCCAGTAACCAAAAGGTTGCTGGTTCAAATACCCGAGCCGGCAATGTGAAAAAACCTGTCTGTGTCCTTGAGCAAGGCACTTAACCGTAATTGCTTCAGGGTCGCCCTTGATAATGTCTGACCCTGGCTGTGACCACACTCTCCCAGGGTGTCTTGGGGAGTTGGGATATGCAAGAAAACACATTTCCATTTCACACATGCGTATATAATACACACTTGTGAAATAGAACCAATATAACGCACCCACCAAATTAATATTATTATAAACTCTTAATTGCTCCTGTAACTCGCTATAGATAAGTGTCTGCTAAATGACTCAAATGTATACATCATAAAACATATGTTACCTCCCCCCACACACAGAGAGAGAGAGAGAGAGAGAGAGAGAGAGAGAGAGAGAGATTCAGGCAAACTGCTCTGAAGAACCTCTTTGGTGTTCAGGACAAGTTGATGTTCCCCACTTACCGTTAACGACAGAATATGCATTGCCTAGTCCTTATTGAATGAGCTCCAATGAATTAACCAACAACAGTTTTAAGTTCTCTGCTTAACTTTATTAAATTTTTTGGCAGAACTACTGTTTTATCATAATGTTTCCATATCAATGTTTGTGCTGAATGTCTGGGAGATTTGTTTTAATATTTTTTTGCACCGGGTGAATTGGTTATGTTTATTAAAGTGCTAAGGTGGATTTTTAAGTGAAGCATTTGGCCCATCTTGAAGTTTAAACTTGAACTTATCGACAGTTATGCCAGATCACCCACAAAGATGTGATTAATTAAGGAGCTTGCTTGCTACCCCTTTCAAACACACCTTGCGTGTACTTTCATTCAGGCCAGCAGGTGTCGCACAAGTGCTCCTAAATACTGTAAACCACCATGAGTTTCTGAAAAGCCGAAGAGGATATGGTTCGCCTGCTACACAGTTGCAGCTAACTCTACCTTTTTCTGCTCTGCTGGAGGAGGCTGACGATTCCCAGAGATGGCTGAAGAAATCAGCGAGGCAGAGGATACTCTTATTTATGGTTTAACAGGCTTCAATACTATGGGGAGAATTCTACTCGAAAATGGCAAGAAAGAAGCAGCAGGTACAGTAGACTTCCGGTATTTCTGCAGCTATCTTGTGTGCTAGATAACTACTGTCACATACTGTATAACCCATGCAGAGTGAGCCAACAATAGCAATATACTCTGAATAGCTGTGAATTTTGACATAATATTGACTGATCTTGTGAATTTCGTAGCATACAGCAGGGTTTCCAAACTGGGATGGAGGTAGTCTACGAATAAAACGTTTTATTGTGGGTGGGAGGTGTATTTGTGTTGAATATCGCTACCTGCAACATAATATAATTCGTAGGTTTCCTCTTCATCCGACTCTGGGGAAGTAGATAAACGTCTTCATTGCAACAATGTCGCGAACTATCCCTTTAATATAGAGCAAATCACAGTTTAATTAGACCGTCTGTCTCGGGTCATTAACCGGATGGAAAACTAGAGTCAATTTGAAGGACCAAAACCAGATAGAAAGAAGGCAGAAAAGATACATAACTAAATATATATAATCATATTTGAGAATTAACAATCAAATAAAAGCTAGACAGTCAGCGAGAATAAAACATGAATAAAACTGGGCTTTCGGTGCACATGCCCATTGATTTAGTTAAAATGTTGGAGCAGAGGAACACGGCGTCGACGTTAGTCATGGAAAATAATTAATAATTAATTATAATTAGCTTTAAAACCGCTAAGTTGTCTCTCAGCTCATTGTCAAACTATGTACAATTTCTGTAAATTTGCATCAAAACTGTCTCATCGACTATGTTAGAGTTAATGCTTCCTCTTCCGATGAACTGGCGAGGTCAAAATAATGAAACTCCACCAAATCTATTCATTTTAAAATGTTGATTACTTCACCTTGCCATTATCAATCGCCTTTGCGCCTTTGCTAACATAGGATAGAGGTCCATGGGTAGCTAGTTTGCCTGGGCTGAGGTCCATGGGAAAGAAAAGCTCCCTACAGCACATGTAGAAAAGTGTGATCAATAATTTCGCTAAAGGGCAACTGAAACCTGTCATGCAGTACCTGTCAATCAGCTACATCGTTAACTTGTCCTTCTTCAGGGTCCATTGAAGATTTCGTCACAAATAAAATCACAACTTTATTTGGATTAATGACATGTGGTGCCAACTTCTATAACAGGTGGGTGTGTGTTAGAGACTTTTGGCCTGCTATAGTTTCCATTTATTTCTCTCTCTTGGTGGCAGATATTCAGTCCAATCCTGACGAATAACTTTTTTGGTCACATTTGTTAGTATTGGTGTGAAGAAGAGGAGCGAGGCTGAAGACCTGTGGAATAAATATTTTCAGTGAGTTTGGAGAGCAAGCATCAGAGAGCTGCGTTACTCAAACTATTGTTATTTTAGAAGAAGTCAAAATACATTTGAACTATGACACTTCTCTCCCGCAACCTTTCACCAGTCATGCCAAGGTGCAAGAGCAAGTAGAGGAGCTCCTGCAGTTGGAGGTTAGTCTTCCATTTACACAATGGTCTATTGGTATCTGTGATTTCAGGTGTACGTTTGGCATGACTTGAGAGATGAGGTTGTAATAAATATGTAATAGAGATGTAATAGGTTTCTGTGTGTGTGTGTGTGTGTGTGCTCTGCAGGAGGAATGGGATGCCTTTCTGGGCCGCATAGACACTGAATTGAAGACAACTGACAAGCAACTCACAGGAGGCCCAACCTCACAGAACCTGAGTGCTGATACGCCCCTCACAGATGCCAGGAGTGGAGAGTGAGTCAATATATACTGAACAAAAATATAAACTAAACATGTAAAGTGTTGGGCCCATGAGCTGAAATAAAAGATCCCAGAAATGTTCCATACGCACAAAAAGCTTATTTCTCACAAATTTGTCAAGATAATCCAGCCACATAACGGGTGTGGCATATCAAGAAGCGGATCAAATGGCATGATCATTACACAGGTGTACCTTGTGCTAGGGACAATAAAAGGCCACTCTAAAATCTGTACACAATTCCTGGAATATCCCAGTTCCTCCATGGCCTGCCTACTAACCAGACGTGTCACCCTTTGAGCATGTTTGGGATGCTCTGGATCGACGTGTACAACAGCGTGTTCCGGTTCCCAACAATATACAGCAACTTTGCACAGCCATTGAAGAGGAGTGGGACAACATTCCACAGGCCACAATCAACAGCCTGATCAACTCTATGCGAAAAAGATGTGTCACGCTGCATGAGGCAAATGGTGGTCACACCAGATACTGACTGGTTTTCTGATCCACACCACAACCTTTTTTTTTTTTTTTTTTTAAGGTATCTGTCCTGTGAAATCAATAGATTATGGCATAATGAATGTATTTAAATAGACTGATTTCCTTATATGAATGTAACTCAGTAAAGTCTTTATTGTTCATGTTGCGCTTTATATTTTTGTTCAGTGTAGACAGAACTATCAGCATAACCAGCTTACTCACATCATTGAAACAGTCTGGACCTCCACTGTGGTAAACCTGTTTCAGAAGGACTAGGAGAACGTTCAGGGGAAAAATGGGAAGAGTACAGTCTGAGTACAGTCCGCTATTTACCTAGAAATTACATTGTAAAACATTATTAACCAAATAATTACATTTAGGTTTCTTTGGGATTCAGAGCTGTAGTGTTTCAGCAGGTATAAAATACCCAAACTGAGGCCTCCCGAGAGGTGCAGCGGTCTAAGGCACTGCATCGCTACAGATCCTGGTTCGATTCCGGGCTGTGTCGCAACCGGGAGACCCATGAGACGGCGCACAATTGGTCCAGCGTCGTCCGGTTAGGGTAGGGTTTGGCCGTCCGGGATGTCCTTGTCCCATCTGCTCTAGCAACTCCTGTGGCGGGCCGGGCGCACGCACGCTGACACGGTCGCCAGGTGTACAGTGTTTCCTATGACACATTGGTGCGGCTGGATTCCGGGTTAAGCGAGCAGTGTGTCAAGAAGCAGTGTGGCTTGGCGGGGTCGTGTTTCGGAGGACGCATGGCTCTCGACCTTTGCCTTTGACCTTTGCCTTTGACGGAAGTTACAGCGAAGGGACAAGACTGTAACTACCAATTGGATATGACGAAAAAGGGAGTAAAAGTATATATATAATATTTTGAAAACCCAAACTGACCCTCTGTTGTGTTTTGCAGGAATGTGACTCTGGGCCAGTACTTTGGGAAAGGGGAGAATCTGCTACTGGTCCTGATCCGACACTTTGGATGACTACCGTGACGAGAGCATGTGGCTGAGCTGGAGACCCAACAGGTAGGTCTACCTGAGAGGAGAGGAGCGCATCTCCTACCATCTCAGTGCTCCTAACTTCATATAACATCACCTACCATCTCTTGGTGCTCCTAACTTCATTTAACACCACCTACCATCTCTTGGTGCTCCTAACTTCATTTAACACCACCTACCATCTCTTGGTGCTCCTAACTTCATTTAACTCCACCTACCATCTCTTGGTGCTCCTAACTTCATTTAACACCACCTACCATCTCTTGGTGCTCCAAACTTCATTTAACACCACCTACCATCTCTTGGTGCTCCTAACTTCATTTAACACCACCTACCATCTCTTGGTGCTCCTAACTTCATTTAACACCACCTACCATCTCTTGGTGCTCCTAACTTCATTTAACACCACCTACCATCTCTTGGTGCTCCTAACTTCATTTAACACCACCTACCATCTCTTGGTGCTCCTAACTTCATTTAACACCACCTACCATCTCTTGGTGCTCCAAACTTCATTTAACACCACATACCATCTCTTGGTGCTCCAAACTTCATATAACCTCTTCTACCTTCTTTAAGTGCCCTTAACCTCTAGCAGCCTTCAGTGCCCCGTATTGCACTCTATGTTTTCGATTCAAGGTTTGTAACCTCATTTGGCACAATTTGTGAAATTGACACAATTTCAAACTCTAGATGTGTTTATTGTTTTTAGAGTATGTCAAATGCAGTGAACATTTTAAAATGTGTATCACAACAACCAGTAGGTCTAATTGGAACAATTGATAGTATACCGCAAACATTTTTTGCCTTCAGACTCATTTCACGCTTACATGCGAGTAGTTGAGTACTTGAAATTATTTGCGTAAGAGCACTCAAACATTCTTTCAAATGCCCATCACTCATTTTAAGGGACTCCTAGATTCTCAGTCGGCTCGGGTACTTGTGGTCTCCTTTGGCTGTCGGGAAGGTGCTCAGCTATGGCTAGAACAGACGGGCTGCAGGTACGACATGCTGCTAGACCCACAGAGGAAGGTAAGAGTATGGCAGCCACTGTAGAGTGCCACTCAGGGTTGTTCTTGACCTTTGGTAGTTGAATGTAAAGCTTGTATGTACTCAGTGTTGTGCCAGTGTTTTGCCTACTGAAAACATATTATCTGTGTTTCAGATTTACAGGGCATTTGGCCTAGGATCTTACTATTTAAAGGTGATGAATTTTCACTGCTTACTTCAGTATGCAGAGTATGTTGTGTTAGGCCAAGAGTTTCCTGACGTTCCACCACGTTTCCTGGTAGATCTCTATCAGGTATTCAGAAATCCTACTTAAGATACAGTATACATTAAATACACCAAATATTATTTTGGGATAGGTTTGTATAATCCAAGTCCTCATTATAATTCAGTTTTTGATATGATTTCAGATGGGCGGTGACTTTGTCCTGGATGAAGGCGGGAAAGTGATCCTCTCTCATCCCTGCAAGAATCCAATGGACAGGCCTGAAGTAACGCAGATGGTGGCTACCATCTCGTCTGGTGGCCATCATACTAGCTTATAATGTAGTAGTGACTCGCTCCATCTGAGTGGACATGGCACTGACCCCTCATTGGAAGGGCACCTCCTTGGCTTGTGTGGATGAAGACACGGCTCAAGCTCATGACCTCATGAAGAGCAGTGTCTGAAGGGAACTAACAAGCCAAGGACTACCGCCCTTCCTGCTGCGAGATTAGTGCTGTGCTAGTGTTATTATTCCTGACTGAATTCTATAATTGTAGGTTTGAATGTTTACTGAACTTTTAAATTAAATTAATTCAGATCTTTTAAAGGTCCAATGCAGCCGTTTTATCTCAATATCAAATAATTTCTGGGTAACAATTAAGTAACTTACTGTGATTGTTTTAATTAAAATGGTCAAAAAAAGTTGGTTCGATCCCGGGCTGTGTCGCAGCCGGGCCGTGACCAGGAGACCCATGAGGCGGTGCACAATTGGCCAACCGTCGTCCGGGTTAGGGAAGGGTTTGGCCGGCCGGGACGTCCTTGTCCGATCACGCTCTAGCGACTCCTGTGGCGGGCCGAGCGCACGCACGCTGACACAGTTGCCAGTTGTACAGTGTTTCCTCTGACATATTGGTGCAGCTGGCTTCTGGGTTAAGCGGGCAGTGTGTCAGAGGATGCATGGCTCTCGACCTTCGCCTCTCCCGAGTCCGTACGGGAGTTGTAGCTAGGACTGTCTGGGAGTGGTCTGAGAGAGGGGCCTAATTGGAGGAGCCTAATGGGAGGGATGTGTAACCTGAACTATGTTATTGGCAGAGAGGAGAGCAAACTCTCTTTGTTATTGGTCTACTAATTTATACCAGCTAGTGATGTCACAATTTCACAATATTATTCTAACCTCATAGTGTGGAAATATAAACTGAGTATACAAAACATTAGGAGCTCTTTCCATGACATAGACTGACCAGGTGAATCCAGGTGAAAGCTATGATCCCTTATTGATGTCACTTGTTAAATCCACTTCAATCAGTGTAAATTAAGGATAGGATACAGGTTAAAGAAGGATTTTTAAGCCTTGAGACAATTGAGTGCAACTCAATTTTAAGAAGGTGTTCTTAATGTTTTGTACACTGTGTATGTAAAACTGGAATATCACTGAATTTACAGAGCCTTCGGAAAGTATTCAGACCCCTTGACTTTTTCCACATTCTGTTACGTTACAGCCTTATTCTAAAATGGATTAAATAAAAACAATTCCTCAGCAATCTGCCGACAAATGTAAAAATAAAACAGTAATACCTTATTTGCATAAGTATTCAGACCCTTTCCTATGAGACTCGAAATTGAGCTCAGGTGCTTCCTGTTTCCATTGATCATCCTTGAGATGTTTCTACAACTTGATTGGAGTCCACCTGTGGTACATTCAATTGATTGGACATGATGTAGAAAGGCACAAACCTGTCTATATAAAGTCCCACTGTTGACAGTGCATGTCAGAGCAAAAGCCATGAGGTTGAAGGAATTGTCCCTAGAGCTCCGAGACAGGATTGTGTCAAGACACAGATCTGGGGAAGGGTACCAAAACATGTCTGCAGCATTGAAGGTCCCCAAGAACACACTGGCCTCCATCATTCTTAAATGGAACCACCAAGACTCTTCCTAGAGCTGGCCGTCCGGCCAAGCTAAGCAATCGGGGGAGAAGGGCCTTGGTCAGGGAAGTGACCAAGAGCCCAATGGCCACTCTGACAGAGCTCTAGAGTTCCTCTGTAGAGATGGGAGAAACTTCCAGAAGGACAACCATCTCTGCAGCACTCCACTTTATGGTAGAGTGGCCAGACAGAAGCCACTCGTCAGTAAAAGGCACATGACAACCCGCTTGGAGTTTGCCAAAAGGCACCTAAAGAGACTCAGACCATAAGAAACCAGATTCTCTGGAAACCTGGCACCATCCCTACCGTGATTGAGGCAAAGATGAACGGTGCAGAGTACAGAGAGATCCTTGATGAAAACCTGCTCCAGAGCACTCAGGACCTCAGAATGGGGCGAAGGTTCACCTTCCAACAGGACAACAACCCTAAGCACACAGCCAAGACAACACAGGAGTAGCTTCGGGACAAGTCTGAATGTCCTTGAGTTGCCCAGCCAGAGACCAGACTTGAACCCGATCAAACATCTCTGGAGACACCTGAAAATAGCTGTGCAGCGACGCTCCCCATCCGACCTGAAAGAGCTTGAGAGGATCTGCAGAGAAGAATGGGAGAAACTCCCTGAATACAGATGTGCCAAGCTTGTAGCGTCATACCCAAGAAGACTTGAGGCTGTAATCGCTGCTAAAGGTGCTTCAACAAAGGACTGAGTAAAGGGTCTAAATACTTATGTAAATGTTATATTTACGTTTTTTTATTTTTTGTAATAAATGGGCTAAAATGTCTAAACCTGTTTTTGCTTTGTCATTATGGGGTATTTAGTGTAGATTGATGAGGGGGAAAAAACTATTTAATCAATTTTAGAATGAGGCTGTAATGTAACAAAATGTGGAAAAAGTCAAGGGGTCTGAATACTTTCCAAAGGCTCTGTTTGAGTAAAACAAATCTGATCATGATGCTGTGACAGAGCTTTTTAAAATATTTTATTGCACAATATTTGCACTGAAACTATGCTGTTTTATATTAACTGTGAAAAAGTACAGTAATAACATTGTATGCTTTTAATAATGATAAATTGAATAAATATTTGGATAATCCAGTATTAATTTAAGTATTTGATCCAAAGTATTCAGCCAAAGAGACTGGCATAGCTTAGAGTGAGTAATAAGTTACGTATATTACATTTTTCAGTGTGGACTAAAATAAGCACCATCTGTCTGCACAATATATTAGGCCATCTCTCTTTTTTAACAGCATGTTAAATGTGTTATGGATTATTATTCAACACAACACCATCATCTGGTAAACTAAAATGTTTAAGACATATTCCTGTAACAATAGTTGTCCCACCAGTCCCCGTCAACTGAAGCCATGGCCACACAGTTCTCCCGCTTGCCTCCGTCCGGTTGGCTGGAGAGGAAGTGCTTGCGCCACTGGAAGTAGGTGACACGTGTGTTGTCCTCAAACAGGTAGAGTCCCTCAGAGCGCAGGTCATTGATACCCAGCCACACAGGCCAGTTTCCTGGATGAAAGAAAGCCTTGACGTAGTCTGCCAGAGCCTCCTGCTCCTTCCTGTCGCGAGGCATGGCCATCCTTCCGCCCCGCTCCAGACACTTCTGGGCTGCTCCTGCATATGTCTCATATGTGCGGAACACCAGATAGCACTTGCACCCCACCCGTCGGCCCTTCTGACATCCTAGGAAGAGGAGGAAACATTTCACAATGGTTTTCCATTTTAAAACATTTGAACTATTGAGAGGAAAAAGGTCAAGGGAGGTATGCAGAGTGCAGACATGCCCTCCAAACGGCCAATCTCCTTGCGGTTGTCTTTGGTGAGGAGGGATATCTGTTGCATGGTCTCCTCTATCATCGTCCACCTGGGACACTGTCCAGCAGTTGGGTCACCTTCACGTCCAGGGTGTAGTGGCCCACATTCAGTCTGTGAATAGCCTGATCCATTGCTGCCAGTCTAGACACTGTTTAAGAGAGAACCTCAAAGTTGTTTTCTGTCTGACATTTCAGCAATCATTTGTACAGTGTGTAGTGTGTACTTTTGAGTTTGTGCAGACATACAAATATAGTTGTATGTGTTATCAAAGTCTGAGACAGGATTGGGCTCTTGCTCCTCCGGTATGTCTCCTCTCGCCTGTTTCCCCAGAGTCTCTGGGTTCTGAAGGAAACGGTGAGGGTAAACATTTACAACCAATACTCCAGCTCCTTCACTGATTGCCATTATAGTGAGACTGTTACACAAAATAACTTCACTAAAAAGACATAAAACTAGTCTAGTGTTTTCCATGCAATAATGACAACATAATGCAATGTCACAGTATTCTGAGTTTTTGTGCATCTGGAGAATTCATTCCATTCTTACTGCTCTAACAATGTGCTACTATACCTCCTTAACTGATCTTATGTCTTAGCTCAAAATCTTAGCTCAAAGTCCTCATCTCAGCTGGTGTTGCATCGACAGGAGCTCCATCTTTGGTGCCGCTGTCCGGATCACTCAAGCTGAGTGAACACATACACAAGACGGTGACTAGGATGGCTGCTATTCCCATTTTACCCTGTAATAACTTTGTTTGTCCTCAGTATCCCTCTGTCCTGCCCCCTCTCTCTCTCTCAATCTCACTCCCTGCTGTCGTTCTGACTTGTCGCGAGCGGGCTTCCCCAACAGGAAACCTCTGTTTTTCCTAGCACCTCCCACTTCCACGCTTTATGTTAACAGTGCACTTTTACAGAGGCGGACCTTTGGTGGCACACATGTTCATATTAATACAGTCCACTTTTATTAGGGCGAACATGACGATTTGCCAGTGGAAATAAATCACAGTAGTAGAGGCAGTGGTTGTGGTGAGGGAATTTGCAGGGAAAATGTGTCAATGTATCCCTATGTGCTGAAGTTATGGCAGACAGGAGGAATGCCAGTTAAAATGCCACAAAAAATATAGTTTCCATTCCACAGGCCCCAGGACATGAGCTAGCTAGGTCTGTTAGGATGTCTGGGCATGACTACTGCCAGACACTGAAAGGGCTGAGTGTGTGGTCTAACTGAAATGTTCAAACAGATTGCTGTGAGGATGACTCTGCACAATGCAAACACAGGATGTGCAGTATCCTCCATAAGCATGTCTTTGACAGTACACTTGGAGGAACTTGACCAATACAGATATACAGGACATAGTAGTCTGATGCTTTGCTGGTTTTACTTTTCAATTTTATCCGGGTATCCTCAGACGGTTCATTCTCTATTTGTGAGATTTTCTCAATTGAAACCACAAGTTTTTTTTTGCTGCCACATGATGGACTGATATTGTCACTAAATAAATAAAGAAATAGCAATCCCAGAACCTTTTATTCTGTATAATTTATTTGGTTTGAATCAGTGATTCAAAATGTATGAGTGCAATATTAGCATACAGTGAATATAATTTACATACAAAATTCTGTAAAAGAGTAGCAGAGTAGCTCTAGTGTAGAATGGATGTAGATCTACATTGCAAGTGGGATAAATGACTTAACATGCCGTCTTCCCTAAACATACCGCTTCCAGTGCTTCTCATTAGCGTACACTACAGGAACGCTCAGCACTAGTACGAGATCAGAGTGGTAAAAGGTAACAGCTGGAGGTTGTGGGATATGTAGTGAGATATGCCATAACAAGCCATTTAACGTAGTCAGTTCAATTGTTGGCTTTCCTTAATACATGTATTAAAATGGTTCTTCTAGTGTTGAGTTGATCCAGTCACTCAATGTTGTTACTTGAAGCTGCTGTTACCAGTTGTCAAGGAAGTCAAATCCGGTCTTCAGGACGTTACTGCTGGTATTAAACTGCTAGGAGAAAAATAGAACATCTCAATTAGAACAGTACAGAGCACACAACTTGAAGTAAATGTACTATGTAAAAACATGTTAATACAGAGTCATTAGACTGTTACTACACAGGTAAATGCTGTTGCCAATTTTTCTGGATCAAAATATCTTTGAGTATCAAATCACATTGAGTTGTTCACCTGAGCGAAGGTGGGACTGGTGGCCAGTTGAGACTCAGACTGAACAGCAGCCTTCTCCTCTCGGTCTCTGGCAGTGTTGCCTGAGCAGGCAGTGGACTTGGTGGGCAGCCCTGGGGATTTAGTGGCCAGCCCTGGAGTGAAGACGTCTTCCACTGTGTTGCTGACTGAGGGGAGTGTGCTCTGAGCGCGCTCCCAGCCAGCCACAGTGGACGACACACTGATAGGAGCAGGGGTAGGAGTCACGCTCATAGGGGTCACACTTATGGCTGCTGGGGGGGGGGCACTGATGGGCACAGTGGGAGGAGGTGCAGACGGCCTGGGGGCTCTCTGCTTGGTCTCCCGTGGCGGGGGTGGGGTCTCTTCTGCCTCCTTGGGGGTGGACTCCTGACGAAGGTAGGAGGGCAGTGGCTTCTCCCCCTTCTCCAGGGACTTGATTTGGCTGGGGGTTAGGGAGTGGAAGTCTGCCTGTTCACCCTCCAGCCTGGATCTCTCAACACTGATCTTCCAGAAGGAGGAGGACTCCTCTTTCCTGCCCAAGCCAAGGCTGTCGCCATTGGACACCTTGCTGCTCTGGGTCAACTTGCTCAGCTGGCTGCTCTGGGTGACATTAGTTGGCTTGTAGTCGGCTGTTGAAGAGGAGATGCCCTGAACAGATTCACCTGTTGTCAGGCTGAAGTCCAACTGGCTCTGTAAAGAGAGGTGGTGTGTTGACCAAAAATAAAATGTGTAATGTAGCTACATCAATTTAAGGTAATCTTGTGAATGGTAGAGAATACAACATGAAGAACACAGTAATACACACCTTGGTCTCCCAGGAGAATGGGGCAGAGTGTTCATCTTGCCAAGTTATGTCCTGAAATTGAACACATCATCAGTGTGATGATTAGTGATAAACCACTACTCTCTTCACATGCAGAAACAGTCTGCCACAGTCAGGTTACTGGATTATAACTATACTAGTTGGCTGGAGTGTTTTGAAAATCCAGTGAATCAATTGACAGCAAAACAAAAATAGCTAGTTTCCCAGATTTGTCCAAATCAGACACGAGCATGTAATCATACAAATGCCCATATGTGTAAATACCATGGGGAAGACCATGATAAAAATTGCCATCTGATCCATCTCAACCTCTTGTTTTAATACTGGTAAGATGTTTACCAGCCAACATCTCGGTCGTGGCTAAATAGTGTTTTAGCTCATTTAACTATCTGGAATCATGCGAGAAAACGTAGCTAATTCTCTAGAAAATAAATGTGGCTACCAAGTCCATACCTCGTCACCAAAATGGACAATTTTCTGTCCTGTCTGAATGAGCAATTTTGGATAACAACTGACTTCTTCTCGGTCAACCCTATGCACAGCATATCGAGCACGAATTAGGGGATCCATCATTCCATTGTCGATGGCGCTGTCTTGTTCTTTCGGTGTCATTTTCTCCCAATCGGATCCATGTCTCTCCTTGATGTTCTCCCTCTCTTGCATTATTTTCCTGGCCATGGAGTTGATGGAGGAGAAATACTCCAACTTTTTCTGCTCCATTCTAGGGGCATCGGCGCCTGTCATCGTCGCGGCAGCCATTTTTCGACCAGCTGTACGGCATTCCTGTGCGTTGAAAGGGAGCGGTCGTTGATGACGTAGGCCTAGGTAGTATCATATGTTATAGCAACATTGGTGCTTTCAAGACAACTTGGAACTCGCTTACCAAAGAATGTGGTCAAATCATTGGATAACCGATCAAAACGTTTTTTTTTTCCCAGTCGGAGCTGGTTTTAAGTCTGAGATTCGCGAGTTCCCAGTTGTTATGAACGCGGCATCTGTCAGTCGCTGATACCGTCGATGACGTGTCACGCAACCATTGGTTCATGTAACAATGTCTGAGCATTGGAATGCGACCACTCAAGTCACCTATGTGAAGCAATATAATTAGAGTAGGCCAATAGAACGATCTGACACCTCTTATGACATTTTGGTCAGGGAGTTGGTCAAGCACAATCACTTATATAAACCCTGGATTATTGATGCTATGTATTGGCCACTGAGAGGCTTAGAAGCCACCGGTCGGCCACATTAGCACTTATTATTGTATCAGCAGTCCTCCATAGGAATGAATGGAATTCTATTGTATTTAAATTAACATTTTCAAAGTATTTTTGTTGTAGTGTGGACAGTAACATTAGTACTTAAAAAAAAAAAAACTTTAAGGAAAACGTTTTTATACATTTATTAATTTTAAATGTGTATGTTTAGCTCACATAATATTATTTAAAAGTATGCATTAAGTGTCGGTAATAGAATAAACGTGTCAAAACGAATATAGACATTAATAAAATATTCCCAAATAAAACATTTTTACAAGATGGTTGCGCGTTGGCTTCTATACAGCGCCCCCTTTAGTCATCCAGGGTTTATTCACATCACATGGTTTGTTTGCCAGTGATGTAATAATATTACCCCAAATCCGACAGATGGCGATATTGAGTCGTTTAATATTACCGTCCAAATGGAATGGATGCAGCCGGCTATAGGCTATACACTTCCATCCTCCATTAAGGCTGCAAACTCGATTTAATGGCTCACCGTTGTGGGGAAAAAAACAGTGAAATGGTGTACTGTCTTAGTAAAACAAACATTTCCACCATCATTTTCGGACAACCTCCGGATGTTGCACACCACCTGAGTCTGTTGTTTAACGCCTCAATCACACCAACAGTGATTTCGCATTTTAGTTAACCAGAAGTACATTCATTTCTAATGCAACGCTGCATTTGCCTTGCACCATTGCGTTGCAGGGCGTTCTGTGTGGTGCACACATTTTATTTATCGAACGTATGCAAACTGTATGCTTAGACGGCTTGACAGAAATAGTAGCAGAAGGTGAATGATGCATTTTTGTTGCACACATATCCAATTTATGCTGTGTCCCATTTTGTGCAAAACACTGTCGGTGTGATCAAGGCGTAACCCTGAATGAAGTGCACTGCAACATCAGGAAGTTGCAATATCCACCCTAACATGGTGGTGGAAAATGCAAGTGAACACCCTTCCATCTCGTAATTATGACAAGGAAACTTGGGTATGATCTCAGGACCCTGATCTTCCCCACATGCTGAACTCTGACATTACCGGCACCAGGGTGGCAGGTAGCCCAGTAACCTTAGAATCCCAAGCCGACAAGGTGACAAATCCATCAATGTGCCCTTGAGCAAGGCACTTAAACCTAATCCCCGGGCACCAATGATGTGGATATGGATTAAGGCAGCCCCCCGCACCTCTCTGATTCAGAGGGTTGGGTTAAATGCAGAAGACAGATTTCAGTTGAATGCATTCAGTTGTACAACTGACTAGTATCTCCTTTCCCTTTCCTTAATTGCTCCAGGGTTGCCGTTGATAATGGCGGACCCTGGCCCGTGACCCCACTCTCCATCCTGGCCGTGACCCCACTCTCCACCCTGGCCGTGACCCCACTCTCCGAGGGTGTCTCTGGGAGAGTGGGCTATGCAAAAAAAATCGATTTAGGACAAATACAAGCACTCATCAAATTATTATTTGGCAATAGTGAGAATGGTTATTGCGTTCCTTCCGTGCTCCGAGGCACTTGAACGCTCCAAGTCGTTCTCCGAAGTAGACAAGTCGTTCCTCCGATCACTCCGTCATTACGTGAACGCGTTGTTCACGATGAGTCATGGAAGGTCATACCACGTGACGTATTCTATCGCGATCCGTTTGTCATGTGATTCATCCAGTTCCTGCTAAGATTACCAGCGGACTTTTGCTGTATCATGTCGGACAAAGTGCTCTAGTTTATAATACTGGATACGAAATATGGACTCGCCTTGCAATTGTAACAAGGCTGCGCCTTGGAAGATCGTTGTAACGCTACTTGTTTCGATCACAACGGTCCTGGTTACATTTCCCCCCTGCACAGCGGGTTCTGATGTTACCCTCTGGTACCAAGACCTCTGCAGGTAAGGAGGTACCGCTCGCTCGTGACAGTAAAAAAAGAGGGTATAAAGCTTCTTTGGAAATGGAAAGTGTATTTAGCAACAAACGCAGAGTATACAGTTAATTTAGAGTGGTATGATACAATGCTGTTTCCATCCTCATGTATATGTCTCCATTGTCATCCACCTGAACCTGGTTTTACATGGCAGTTGTTTGGATAGAAAGGTGGTGTCTAGTCAGTTGGCTGGTCACGGTGTTTATTATGAGAACATACAGATTAAAATAGGACTGGCATCTGGAATAGGTCGGTGTATAGACAGGAGCGTCACGACTTGTTTGTTTAGAAAGAAAATGAAATGGTATGTTAATGTTATGTACTAGGCTAAAATACTAGCCATATATGCCACCATATGGTGATTCATTTCTGAGTCATGAAAACGTCTCTGTGATCATATTTGGAACTGCATATGAATGGTTTTTTGGGGGGGTTATATGTTTTTTGAGGACACTAAACAGGACAATGTTTATGCATTATGCAAACGTTGAGATGGTGTGAATGATTGCAAATGTATTTCTACATGTATTATGATTTTTTTTCTGTCTCATGTTCCTCCAGTTACAAATGGGAGGCTGTAGACCAAGACAACCAAGTTAAATACACACTGAAGCTCTGTGACTCCTCACCTCACACAGGATGTGGGGCCGGCAGTGCTGTCTGTGCCAACAACCTCACCAGTCAAAATAACCAGTCAGTGGGTGAGTATAGTTAGGGACAAGAGTTTTCCCTGACAATGTGACCTAGTCAGGACCAATAGGCCCTTGAAGCCTATTACAAGGATCTGGAGTTTTTCCTGGTCTGGTGACTTATGCCTCTGTTAGGAAGATGTGCTAACGGTTCATCAAGTGAGGTTGGCATCTGATGATCTGGCCTGCTGATTAGGCTGAATGTTTTTTGCTGTAGAATAGATTACTGTAGTAGAAGCTGCTGCCAGAACACAGTGGATGGGCCTGAAAGGCTTCCAGTCAGATGCCAGTCAAGTCAATGTCCATTGATTCTGTTGATTTGTTTCACTAATGTGTTGGTTTAATGCTGTTTCGTGAAGAGACACAATGTGTTATACAAAGTTTGGGTAATAATTTGGTGATAGGTTAGGCTATCTGTCAAGAGAAGGGTCTAGTCAGTCTTATTTATCTTATCAAACTGTTCCTCAATGATGACACATTCTCCAGTACTATTTGTAAGGTTAATCCCCCAACTGAAAAAACAGGAGTCTTATCCTCAGCTTTTGCTGTAAACAGAGGAAGCACTGATATCAAACTAATTGAATCACACTTAATGCTTGGCTTTGCTTCACTTTAGTGCTGATGTAGCTAAGCATTTCAGAGAAGTGGTTTTACTTGTCAAATATAGGCTAGCTGTTTTGGTTATACATCTTTTGTGGTTTACCTGGACATACTCATAGTTTTTTAAGCTCAAATTAATGTTTACAAATGAATCTGCATTGTAAGGAGACCATGTCGTAGAACAAGGCTACTGGGCTAGACTATTCCATAACATGATCATCACAACAAGTCCCTGCCACTTGGCCATGACCTTCACTCTGTGACTAATCTGTGTTTGGTTGCTCTCAGGGTGAAACACAGTCATGATTAAAGTCTACATGAGAGAAATGCCTGCAGCTGGTATGACACCCTGAACTCAACAAGCTCTGAGTGCCAGAGTATGACAGGAATGGGGCTCTTGTGACGGAGCTAATGCTAATAACTAGTGACTAACCTATGTCTTTTGTGTTGGAATAATCTAAGAAGGTTAAAGGTGAACCAGAGCAGCTGCCTGTTCACATGACTGTGCCTTTACTCTATGATAAGCATGGAACAGACAATTTGCAATCTAAGAAATCGCTCACACAGCTCTGAATTCAACCAGGCTACTTGCATGCAGACAATTGACCTTTCATAATATGCGTTCATATCTTCCAGATCACTTCTATTGTTTAGTACTTTATGTTACTGGGTCAGCCGAGTAGTCATTTATGTTACTGGGTCAGCCGAGTAGTCATTTATGTTACTGGGTCAGCCGAGTAGTCATTTATGTTACTGGGTCAGCCGAGTAGTCATTTATGTTACTGGGTCAGCCGAGTAGTCATTTATGTTACTGGGTCAGCCGAGTAGTCATTTATGTTACTGGGTCAGCCGAGTAGTCATTTATGTTACTGGGTCAGCCGAGTAGTCATTTATGTTACTGGGTCAGCCGAGTAGTCATTTGTGTTACTGGGTCAGCCGAGTAGTCATTTGTGTTACTGGGTCAGCCGAGTAGTCATTTGTGTTACTGGGTCAGCTGAGTAGTCATTTGTGTTACTGGGTCAGCTGAGTAGTCATTTGTCAGCTCCAGGCTCTGCTGAATTGCTTTCATTTAGGCCACAGAATTGTATATATACTGTGAAAATCGGCAGTGTATCAAATACTTGTTCTCCCCACTGTGTGTATGTGTGTATATATATATATATATACACATACACATACACATACATACACACAGTGGGGAGAACAAGTATTTGATACACTGCCGATTTTGCAGGTTTTCCTACTTACAAAGCATGTAGAAGTCTGTAATTTTTATCATAGGTACACTTCAACTGTGAGAGACGGAATCTAAAACAAAAATCCAGAAAATCACATTGTATGATTTTTAAATAATTAATTTGCATTTTATTGCATGACATAAGTATTTGATCACCTACCAACCAGTAAGAATTCCGGCTCTCACAGACCTGTTCGTTTTTCTTTAAGAAGCCCTCCTGTTCTCCACTCATTACCTGTATTAACTGCACCTGTTTGAACTCGTTACCTGTATAAAAGACACCTGTCCACACACTCAATCAAACAGACTCCAACCTCTCCACAATGGCCAAGACCAGAGAGCTGTGTAAGGACATCAGGGATAACATTGTAGACCTGCACAAGGCTGGGATGGGCTACAGGACAATAGGCAAGCAGCTTGGTGAGAAGGCAACAACTGTTGGCGCAATTATTAGAAAATGGAAGAAGTTCAATATGACGGTCAATCTCCCTCGGTCTGGGGCACCATGCAAGATCTCACCTCGTGGGGCATCAATGATCATGAGGAAGGTGAGGGATCAGGCCAGAACTACACAGCAGGACCTGGTCAATGACCTGAAGAGAGCTGGGACCACAGTCTCAAAGAAAACCATTAGTAACACGTTACGCCGTCATGGATTAAAATCCTGCAGTGCACGCAAGGTCCCCCTGCTCAAGCCAGCGCATGTCCAAGCCCGTCTGAAGTTTGCCAATGACCATCTGGATGATCCAGAGGAGGAATGGGAGAAGGTCATGTGGTCTGATGAGACAAAAATAGAGCTTTTTGGTCTAAACTCCACTCGCCGTGTTTGGAGGAAGAAGAAGGATGAGTACAACCCCAAGAACACCATCCCAACCGTGAAGCATGGAGGTGGAAACATCATTCTTTGGGCATGCTTTTCTGCAATGGGGACAGGACGACTGCACCGTATTGAGGAGAGGATGGATGGGGCCATGTATCGCGAGATCTTGGCCAACAACGTCCTTCCCTCAGTAAGAGCATTGAAGATGGGTCGTGGCTGGGTCTTCCAGCATGACAATGACCCGAAACACACAGCCAGGGAAACTAAGGAGTGGCTCCGTAAGAAGCATCTCAAGGTCCTGGAGTGGTCTAGTCAGTCTCCAGACCTGGACCCAATAGAAAATCTTTGGAGGGAGCTGAAAGTCCGTATTGCCCAGCGACAGCCCCGAAACCTGAAGGATCTGTATGGAGGAGTGGGCCAAAATCCCTGCTGCAGTGTGTGCAAACCTGGTCAAGAACTACAGGAAACGTATGATCTCTGTAATTGCAAACAAAGGTTTCTGTACCAAATTTTAGGTTCTGCTTTTCTGATGTATCAAATACTTATGTCATGCAATAAAATGCAAATTAATTATTTAAAAATCATACAATGTGATTTTCTGGATTTTTGTTTTAGATTCCGTCTCTCACAGTTGAAGTGTACCTATGATAAAAATTACAGACTTCTACATGCTTTGTAAGTGGGAAAACCTGCAAAATCGGCAGTGTATCAAATACTTGTTCTCCCCACTGTATATATATATATATATATATATATACTGAAGATATAAGAGCGATAAAGCATGGTGCATGAAGGGAATTCCAATGGGACCTGTGAGTGTAGCTGTTCACTAACACAGCAGGGGATTCAGTCTCTGTGGTAAAATCAATGAAAGCTAATAGCAGTGTCTGTTTATTCAGTGCTATCTGGACAAGCGATAATAAACTATAAATGTCCTACTTCTCATTACATAAAGCTCTGTGATTGGTGCTGCACCATAAATATTTTTACGTCACTCAGAGAAGGAGTTTTCTGCCGTGTAAAACATTTAGTGCTTGCTGAATTCTGCCCCTTTGAAACACAATAACAGAAACCCCAGCACATGTGGTTAGATGGGAAAATACAGTGTCTTTGAGGTAATAACTGGTCAGAAAATGTGTTCTCTCTCAGTATGGGGCCTGCCCAGGCTCCGGGCTGTTGGCAGAGCCGACAGAGACAGGCAGTGTTGTCCAGTAGGTCACGTTCCCATGCTGTTTATCTCTCTGGATTGTACATGGCCAGACAGCTCAGCAGAAAAATGGCCTCAACTACTAACCCATCCAGATCCTGTGCTGTAATGATTTGACCCCACCCCTATAGGGACTGGGAGAGTTGGTGGAGGCTTCAGCTTCAGTTGAAACCTGTATTAATCATCCACTTGAAACCACTGGGAAAGTTGGTTTTAGTGAATTGTTGAGTTTGTTTTGCAGGGAGTACGGTGTTCAGCGTAGCCTACTGAAACAAATTCTTAAACAATTCTATTACTTGTCTCAGCATTTGTGTGTTTAAGAGGCATGTGTTTCTCATTTATCCACTTCTGGTTCCAGGTGATCTGTCCTTAAAGAAGGTGACTGGGATCAGTGTGATAGATTTCAACAGCACTGAGAAATGCCCTGACAGTAGCGGTACCAATGTCCAGAGCAGCATAAGTTTCCAGTGTGGGAAGACTATGGTAAGTCACTAGTAGCACCTGTCACTTACAAATGAAGAGTAGTCATTGGAAATATATGTATTGTAAGCTGCTTATGAGTTTCCTGTCAAACCACACTTGTGGGTTTTTTAGTTTCAGAATAGTTTCGTCACAAAGCGTTGTTCTTTGTCAGTCTGTTGTAATCAAACTGCAACCACTCTGTGGTGGTTTTGGGATGTGAGCACTCAGTTTGTTTGACCGCGACCAAGATCCGTTTCGGATTGAAACGTTGTCAGTAAATTGGGAGCTTTAACAGTGTTTTCTTTATTTGAACATGTTAAGTTCCATTTGATAAACATTCTAATAAATATCATACAGTGCTCTCCTATCTTTATAAGAACTATATCAGGCCTCCTCGTTGATATGCAGTGTAGATAGTGACCATGGGTGGAACAGTAGCTTTGCAACTGAACAAATACAGTAATCATGCTGCTAGTCCAGTCCCTCCAGTAGTGACTTCCTTGTAGGCCATCCTACCCACGTCTACTGTAGCAGTTATGAGATTAAGTAAACTGTCAGGTGATACAGTATGTCATATGTCAACTTGAACTATATTTTTTTGCTCTTAACCCCCAGGGAACACCAGAGTTTGTCACTGTGGCCCAGTGTGTTCATTATTTTGAATGGAGAACATATGCAGCCTGCAAAAAGGATCAATACAAGCCCAATAAAGAGGTATGTCTGAGTAGTGATCTGCAGCTGTCAGGGCAGGATGTGTTTATGTCACACCTTTTGTGGTTTGTGTGCAGACGCATGTGAGTCAGTCCAACTGTGTGGGTGGGAGGTCAGTCTGTGATGAAGCACATTCGCACTGGAAAATCACGAGTTCTCAGAAAATCACTTGCTGAAATCACATTTTTAAAGTCACTCCAATATTACACTGAGTAAATATAACTTTGAGAACACCCACTCTTTCCATGACATCCATTGTTGATGTCACTAGTTAAATCAACTTAAAATCAGGGGAGGAGACAGGAGCCATTCAGAGGGTGAATGGACAAGACAAAAGATTTAAGTGCCTTTGAACGGAGTATGGTAGTAGGTGCCAGGCGCACCGGTTTGTGTCAAGAACTCAAACACTGCTGGGTTTTTCACCCTCAACAGTTTCTTGTGTGTACCAAGAATGGTCCACCACCCAAAGGACATCCAGCCAACTTGACACAACTGTAGGAAGCATTGGAGTCAACATGGGCCAACATCCCTAGGGCCGCAGGTAGCCTAGCGTTGGGCCAGTAACCGAATGGTCGCTGGTTTGAATCCCAGAGCCGACTAGGTGAAAAATTGGTCAATGTGCCCTTGAGCAAGGCACTTAACCCTAATTGCTCTTGTAAGTTGCTCTGGATAACATCGTCTGCTAAATTACAAAAATGTAAATGAACGCTTTCGACACCTTGTAGAGTCCACGCCCCGATGAATTTGAGGCTGTTCTGAGGGCAAAAGGGGCGGGGTTACAACTCAATATTAGGAAGGTGTTTCTAGTGTTTGGTATACTTTGTGTATATTGGATTTCAGAAAATAGAAGACGATCATTCCCGTCTTGTTGTAATTCTTCCTCTCTGTCTAAGGTCCCCTGCTACGTCTTTGACACGGATGGGAAAAAGCATGATCTGAACCCACTCATCAAACTCACAGATGGTTACCTGGTGGATGACTCGGATGATGAAGTTGACTTTTATATTAACATATGCCGAAGCCTAAGTGAGTTTCTTTACTGTGCTCAATTGTTTTATGATTAAGAAATTATACTGTACAGTATCAGTTCAGTGATACTATTTTTAGACTTGCCTGTTACTATTCTGTGAATAATATGGTATAAAATATACATCATTATCATATATATATTTTTACGTTTCTAGTCCTTTAGCAGATGCTTTTATCCAGAGTGACTTACAGGAGCAATTGGGTTTAAGTGCCTTGCTCAAGGGTACATCGACAGATTTTTCACCTAATCGACTTGGATATTCGAACCAGCAACCTTTTCGGTTACTGGCCCAACACTCTTAATCCCTAGGCTAACTCATCTCACCTCTGCCTCCTCTACAGACCGACCAGAGAGCCCCTGCCTCGCAGACTCTGCTGCCTGCCTGACCACCAGCAACGGCTCCTTCAGCATGGGCCTACCAACTACCCAGCTAGAGCTGATCGCCAGAGACCGGTACAGCCACGCTAATGCCATACAAAAGCACAGGCAATGCTAAATGCTAGCTAGCAGCCTCCGCCTCTAGTCTGCCTCAGTCTTAGGAATTGCTGCACGACCTTCGACCGGCTCCAGAGCTGCGTTGCCTTGCTGAGCGGCTGATTTCTCTGTCTTTCTTAACGTGTCAGATTGAGGCTGCGATACGAGGGAGCCTCAGACAGCCCGCCGGACTTCTGCGGTGGCCACATCCCTGCTGTCACCATCACCTTCATCTGCCCCTCACGCAGGCAGGAGGTAAGACGGAAGCCTGGGTGTCTGTCCCATGGGTCCCCAATTGATCACACTATTCATCATACTACAGAAAGTATTAATACATAGAATAGTGTTTCTATTTGATGAAACTTGTCTTGTCAACCTACATTTAAACACTGGATTAAACAACAAGGTCACCCTTAGGCAGTTAAGATGTAATTTTAGTCATGTATGACCTTTGACCTTGCCATTACAGGGTAGTGACCCCAAGATGACAGCCAAGTCCAACTGCAGGTATGAGGTAGAGTGGGTGACGGAGTATGCCTGCCATAGAGACTACCTGGAGAGTCACAACTGCACCCTGACCAGCAAGCAGCATGACATCAACATAGACCTCACCCACCTCACCCTCGGCCGTGAGTTCACCATGCCCAGAGCATTGTGGGCTTAGAGAAACATTGCATATCTTTTGTGTAATAAAAGGAAGTAATGCTATGTATAATCGCATGACGGTCACAATTCTCACTGACTCAGGCACATTTTATTCACAGTTTAAGATAGTTCCTCTGTGCTGAAATATATCATAAATATCACTGTGTTACGTTCTGTGTGTGTAGCTACAGACGACCCATATATGGCTGAGGCCAAGAGCAGTGAGGGGAAGGACAGCTATTCCTACTACCTGAATGTGTGTGGGGAGACCAAGGCAGGAGAGTGTGGCGACGGCCAGCACTACGTGTCGGCGTGCCAAGTCAAAGCAACTGGAGATGTCAAAAAGATTGCCGGGAGATACAAGAATCAAACACTAAGGTTTTAAAAAATATGAATAAACTATTTTTTTTGCCAGACGTCTTCTTCTTTCTGTGTCTCCTTCTCTGTAACAGTTGTCCCTTTTCCCTGCTCTCTATTCCAGGTACTCTGATGGAGACCTGACTCTGATCTATCCAGATGGGAGCAGGTGTAGCTCAGGCTTTCAGCGTATGACCATCATCAATTTTGAGTGCAACAAAACAGCAGGTGAGCATGTTTTAAATGAACAATGCTTTCTGCTGTAGAGGCCTCTCCACAATGACAGATCAAAGCCTTGACCGTTTACATTCCCCATTGTTTCTTATTTGTGTGTTTCTCAGGAAACGGTGGCCGAGGCTCGCCTGTGTTTGCTGGTGAGACAGACTGCACCTATTACTTTGACTGGCAGACGGCGTACGCCTGTGTCAAGGAGACGGAGGATCTACTCTGCATGGTCACAGACAAGACTATGCACTATAAGCATTATGACTTGTCCCCTTTAACACGTTACCCTGGTAAGATGGAGTCCTGGATCATCTCCATTTACAGAGAGCTTGAACACTGCGTTCACCTTACATCCCATTTGAAGATCAGCATGTTTCAATGTAAATGAACAGCCCCTTGAATGTAAATGACCAGCCCCTTGAATGTAAATGACCAGCCCCTTGAATATAAATGACCAGCCCCTTGAATATAAATGACCAGCCCCTTGAATATAAATGACCAGCCCCCTTTTATATAAATGACCAGCCCCTTGAATGTAAATGACCAGCCCCTTGTATGTAAATGACCAGCCCCTTGAATGTAAATGACCAGCCCCTTGAATGTAAATGACCAGCCCCTTGAATGTAAATGACCAGCCCCTTGAATGTAAATGACCAGCCCCTTGAATGTAAATGACCAGCCCCTTGAATATAAATGACCAGCCCCTTGTATGTAAATGACCAGCCCCTTGAATGTAAATGACCAGCCCCTTGAATGTAAATGACCAGCCCCTTGAATATAAATGACCAGCCCCTTGTATGTAAATGACCAGCCCCTTGAATGTAAATGACCAGCCCCTTGAATATAAATGACCAGCCCCTTGAATGTAAATGACCAGCCCCTTGAATATAAATGACCAGCCCCTTGAATATAAATGACCAGCCCCTTGAATATAAATGACCAGCCCCTTGAATATAAATGACCAGCCCCTTGAATATAAATGACCAGCCCCTTGAATATAAATGACCAGCCCCTTGAATATAAATGACCAGCCCCTTGTATGTAAATGACCAGCCCCTTGTATGTAAATGACCAGCCCCTTGTATGTAAATGACCAGCCCCTTGTATGTAAATGACCAGCCCCTTGTATGTAAATGACCAGCCCCTTGAATATAAATGACCAGCCCCTTGAATATAAATGACCAGCCCCTTGAATATAAATGACCAGCCCCTTGAATATAAATGACCAGCCCCTTGAATATAAATGACCAGCCCCTTGTATGTAAATGACCAGCCCCTTGTATGTAAATGACCAGCCCCTTGTATGTAAATGACCAGCCCCTTGTATGTAAATGACCAGCCCCTTGAATATAAATGACCAGCCCCTTGTATGTAAATGACCAGCCCCTTGTATGTAAATGACCAGCCCCTTGAATGTAAATGACCAGCCCCTTGAATATAAATGACCAGCCCCTTGAATATAAATGACCAGCCCCTTGAATATAAATGACCAGCCCCTGGTTTCCGATTGTATATTTTAAGTGAAAGTGATCAGAAAGATGAGCATGAGCCCTAATATATTTAAATATACATTTAAGGCCTGACTGGCGCAGCGGTCTAAGGCACTGCATCGAAGTGCTTGAGGCGTCCCTGCAGACCAGGGACCGATCCCAGGCTGTGTCACAACCGGCCGTGACCGGGAGTCTCATAGGGCGGCGCACAATTGGGCCAGCGTTATTAGGGGAGGGTTTGGCCAGGGGGGCTTTACTTGGCTCATCGCGCTCTTGCGACTCCTTGTGGCGGGCCGGGAGCATGCAGGCTGCCTTCGGTCCTCAGCTGGACGGTGTTTCTTCCCATACATTGTTTCGGCTGGCTTCCGGGGGTGTTAAGAGGCGCGGTTTGGCGGGTCATGTTTCGGAGGACGCATGACTCGACCTTCGCCTCTCCTGCAATTGGATATCTCGAAAATGGGGAGAAAAAGTAAAAAATATAAAAAAAGGAATACATTTTATATATACTGTACTCTGAGTATACCAAGCGTTATGAACAACTTCCTAATATTTAGATGTACCCCCCACTTTTGCCCTCAGAACATCGGCATGGACTCGAAAGCATTCCACAGGGGTGCTGGCCCATGTTGACTCCATTGCTTCCCACAGTTGTGTCAGTTAGCTGGGTATCCTTTTGGTGGTGGACCCTTCTTGAGACACAAAGGAAACTGTTGAGTGTGAATAACCCAGCAGCGATGCAATTCTTGACACAAACCGGTGCTCCTGGCACCTACTACCATACCCTGTTCAAAGGAGCTTAAATCTTTTGTCTTGTCCATTCACCCTCTGAATGGCACACATACACAATCCATGTCTCAATTGTCTAAAGGCTTAAAAATTATTATTGAACCTGTTTCCCCTTCATCTACACTGATTGATGTGGATTTAACAAGTGACATCAATAAGGGATCATAGTTTTCACCTGGATTCACCTGGTCAGTCTATGTCATGGAAGATCAGGTGTTCTTAATGTTTTGTATATCCAGTGTATATGTTAAACCACATAACTTGTCTTGGTGTTATCTGTGCCTGTCAGAGTCTGAGTCAGCCCAGAACTGGGAGGCTGTGGATGCCAATGCTCCCAAGTCAGACAGGATGCGCTTCTACGTCAATGTGTGTCACAAAGTCCTCCAGCAGGGGGCCACCAGCACCTGCCCCGAGGACGCTGCCATCTGCGCCGTGGGTACGTCTGGAGAAGATCTAGGTCTGTCTTCATAAAGCGTTTCAGAGTAGGAGTACTGATCTAGGATCGGGTCCCCCATGTCCATGCAATCTAAAAGGCAAAACCGAGCCTAGACCTACTCTGAGACACTTTCTGAATACAGGCCCTGATTCTTGTCTGTACACGGACAGCATACTGTCAAATCTGAGAGACCAAGATGGCTTACAGTTTGTAGCTTGTTTGTTGTCTTAAAAAGAAAAAGTATTCCATCCTCTTTTTTAGGAAAGGACAAAGTCATCAGCTTGGGCAAGTTTCTAACCTCCCCTAACAAGACCGACAGCAATGACATACGGCTGGTGTACACTGAGGGAGGAGAATGCAGAAAGAACATGGAGATCAAGAGCATCGTGATTCTGAAGTGCAAGCCAGGTGAGAGTGTTAGACATAGTTACAGAGTCCAAGGGTGTGTTTCACTGTATACCGAAACTTTGTTCCTTTTTATAATAGAATGTGAAAAACGGTTCGGTACTAGGATTTTTGTACTTCGGTCAAATGTGTCTCACGTCGTCTACTGATTTGAGAGAGGATCAACCCTGTATCAGCGCTGCCGATGTCCCCTTATAGCATGAGAGCATGGCTCCTGCTCCTTGTCTGCTCCAGCTACTCATTGCTAGCTCTAGCCTGTCCTGAGGAACCACTGCACTCACTGGGAGTCTGGGCTGCATCACCACTCACGCTGCACAGAAGTTAACACACTTGAATAATGCAACACGGCGTATAGAAATGTTGAAACTGTTAATGACTATTTGCAAAACAATGTCCATTACAGGTTAAAACACTTTCCAATGTAGCCTAGGAAGCCGATAGTGTGCGTTTTAGATTTGCACAATCGTCTAGGATGGATGTGCCCAGTCGGTAATACACTTGTGGACCGGCTTGTACATAATGTTTTTTTTATTTTTATATGGCCCACCATTAAAGCTAGTTAAGGAGGCAGATGATGCCTTTGCCAATAACGCAAAAGATGATTTATTAACTTTGTCTCTCCCAGTCAAGATCATCTTTGCTGGTACCTAGAAATGACTGAAATGATGTCATGGGTCTTAAAGAGACAGTGCGCACAAAAGAAATGTTGTTCATAATACAAGTCCAAATGGAAGGGAAACAGATTTGTTTTTAATTTGTATCTGTAGCCCCATGAAATCATCTAAAACTATCTAAAATAACTCCTATTGAATATGCATTCACCTGTATTGTGAACAGGCCTATAGGCTACATCTTGATTTACTCAGTTTATCAATAAAGATTTACCATTCAAATAAATTATTACCATTGTTTTTTTTTTTACCAAAGTCAAACTGATTGTATGATTTTTGTATAATTTATTAATTAATGCATACATTAAAACATCCAAAATCTCTAATTAATGATATTGAACTCAAAAGATCTGTCTGGAACAAGTGCCATTCTGTGACTATGGCTAATGCGCCTTATTTTTAGCCGTGGTATCGTGATGGTTTCGAGTATCGTGACACTAAACCTGGTATCAAAGTCAACGTTTTGGTATCGTGACAAGACTACCTGAAAGTGAAGCTAGCTAGCTAGCATTCAGACCTAACTTCATGTTGTCTTTAAAGGAGGAGTTTACCTGTTCCAACTCCTCCTGACTTTCTGTGTGTTCCTCCTGTCCTACCCAGGTGACCTAGAGAGCGCCCCCATCATGCGGAGTGTGTCCAGTGACGGCTGTGTATACGAGTTTGAGTGGTACACGGCTGCAGCCTGCGTCATGTCCAGGACGGATGGGGACAACTGCAAGGTGGAAGACCCTCAAGCTGGTAGGGCACATGGACCCAGATGCCTACCAGCAATTTGTGTCCACCTGTCCAGAACTTTAATATTGTTTCATATGGAGGCAGGGAGACAAGGACAGGAGGTTTAGACTATGGAGATGTAGTATGGCTGTTTGGTGTGTTACTCTAAATGTTTATTTTCTGTCTTCTCTCTCCAGGTTTGTCATTTGACCTTTCCCCCCTGTCTAAACCTGGAGGAGGCTTCTACAACCTGTCCAATGGAGATTATGATTACTTTATAAACGTCTGTGGCTCTGTCACTGCAGCCAAATGCCCTCTGAAGGCTGGGGCCTGCCAAGTGGACCAAAGGCATGTATTAACCATTTAAATCAACCCTTCATGTCATACTAAATCCCTGTGGATAAACAGTAGTAGGAAAATATGATCAAGTTTATATCTGTGCTTCGTACATGGTTGGAGGAGGACTGAATGTACTGACTGTTTTAGTCTGAAGTAATTGATGAATATATTGTAGCTTATGTTCTTATGTTTGGTGTGTCTGTCTGCCACAGTGGCTCTAATTCATGGAGCCTGGGGGAGTTTAACTCTCAGCTGTCCTACTATGACGGGATGATCAAGCTGTCCTACAATAACGGCTCTCAGTACAACAACAGGCAGCATACCCTTCGTTCAACTATGATCTCCTTCCTCTGTGACCGCGAGGCTGGCACTGGCAAGCCAGAGTTTCAGGTACTGACTGGGTCCTTTCCTTCCCTGTTGACAGATCTCATCCAATCTAATAAGTACTTCCTCATATGGTTCACCTATGCACTGCTCCACCTGTATATGAATATACCATTATTCATAACCATAGTGATCCTCACAGGTGGAAGACAATTACACCTATAACTTCAGGTGGTATACGTCCTACGCTTGTCCAGAGAGGCCACAGGAGTGTGTGGTAACCGATCCAAACACTCTGGACCAGTACGACCTCTCCAGGTGAGAATATGTTATGTCTAGGGCCAGGAGTTTTCCCGGACCACAAAGCTTACTTTGTCCTGGTCTATTCATGGGGTCAGGAAAACTCTCGGCCCTAGTTATGTCCAAAGAAGGCAGACGTGAAACATTATTTGAAGAATAATGTTTGTAACCCTCCTCCCTCTGTCCTCTCTCCCAGTCTTTCCCGGTCTAGTGGAGGGAGGAACTGGGAGGCCATGGACCTCTCTGACCCTAACAACCTGAGGAAGTACTACATCAACGTGTGTCGTCCTCTGAACACCGTGCAGGGCTGTGACCGCCTGGTCTCCGTCTGCCAGATGAAATACGAGCCTCAGCAGGTTAGTGTAAAAGCTCCAGGATGACCTACAGGATCACGTTTACACACTATGATGTGTGTTAAACACTGTTTGGGTCATGGAACTTGCACTTAATTTTCCTTATATCACCACATTACAGTATCTAACCAATGGCATTATCTGGAAAAAAAAAAAAAAAAGTTGAGACTATTCCTCAAAAATGATATCTCTTTTTTGTTATTGATATAAATGTAAGGTAAGATGGTTAGTATCCCTCTTCTGGCTGTGGGTCTGTCTTAGTACTGAACTGTAGCTCGATGTGACCCTTGGCTTTCTCTGTGTGCTGTCTTCAGGGCGTTCTGTCTGAAACGGTGTCTGTCAGTAACATGGGTCTGGCTAAGAGAGGTCCAGTGATCGAGGAGAAGGACCGCCTGCTGCTGGAGTACACAGATGGCTCCGAGTGCATCTCCGATGGACTGAAACTCACCTACTCTACACGCATCCATCTGGTCTGCTCCAAAGGATCTGTGGTAAGTGAAATGGCATATTTATAGAGCACTGTGTCAAAAAAATCTGTCATAAAGTCTGTCTAGGATTTTAAGAGTGAGATGTGCCTGTCTTTATCTATGTCTGCAGTCGTCCGGCCCTCGTTTCCTCAATTATGGAAACTGTACTGTTAACTTCATGTGGGAGACCGGGGCAGCTTGTGCCATCAGTACTACTGATGGGAAGAACAAGGTGAGCTGTTGCATTCCACATCAACTTGAAGCAAATGTTTGTCCATAAAGTGTTTAGATCTTCTGTTAGATTGGTGAGGTCTTGTCAATGATTTTTAAATGTTTCTTTGTTCTGTTCTATGGCAGACCTGCTCTGTGAGGGATCCCAACACCGGCTTTGAGTTCAATCTGCATACTCTGTCCTCCAAGACTGGCTACAAGGCTGAGGGGAATGGGAAAACTTTTGTGGTAAGTCACTTGGGATGTTCATCTTTCCCTTTCAAGATGATTCGATACATATCTAGATGCATGGGCTCAGATATGATACAGGAACGATACATTTTAGTTTGAAACTATTCGGTTTGATTAGAAGAACGAAACAATGCGGTGTGTGGGGTTGTGGGTGTGTTGGGTTGTGTGGGGTCTGTGTGTGTGTGGGTGGGTGTGTGGGGTTGTGTGGGGGTTGTGTGTGTGTGTGGGGGGTTGTTTGTGTGGGGTTGTGGGTGGGTGGGTGTGGGTGGTTGTGTGTGTGTGTGTGTGTGTGTGTGGGTGGTTGTGTGTGGGTGTGTGTGTGTGTGGGTGTGGGTGGTTGTGTGTGTGTGTGTGTGTGGGTGGGTGGTTGTGTGTGGGTGTGTGGGTGGGTGGTTGCGTGGGTGGGTGGGTGTGGGTGGGGGTTGTGTGGGTGGGTGGTTGCGTGGGTGGGTGGTTGTGTGTGGGTGTGTGGGTGGGTGGTTGTGTGTGGGTGTGTGGGTGGGTGGTTGTGTGTGGGTGTGTGGGTGGGTGGTTGTGTGTGGGTGTGTGGGTGGGGGTTGTGTGTGGGTGTGTGGGTGGGTGGTTGCGTGGGTGGGTTGTGTGGGTGGGTGGGTGTGTGGTTGCGTGGGTGGGTGGGTGTGGGTGGGGGTTGTGTGGGTGGGTGGTTGTGGTGAAACTGGGGCTCTACCACCCCACTATCAGATAAGGGGGATGATATTTATTTTTGTCCCTCAACAAGTCCTCTGAAATCACTTAACCCGCTCATGAATTTGTCATTTTTGATTCAAAGGGTTTGAGCTAGTAAAGGGTTTGAGCTAGTAAAGTATCAATATTTATCTTTAAAAATGAGCTATGACATAGCCAATGAATATATAGCACAACTTTGGATTTCACACACTTTTCAAAATCGAATGGCAGACCGTTTGGAAATTTTCTTTTCCCCTGCTTGGACCGTGCAGTGCGTGTAGAAAAAGTGATCAACTTGACCCTGTATGTCTAAAAATGACCATATACACTAATTGTTTAAAGCAAAAATACCAAAACTATTGCTGATGGTGAACCTGAACAATCAAAATAAAATCTAATTGAGCCGAAGCCTCGATCAGCTCGTAGGCCACATGTCAAACTCATTCCACGGAGGGCCGAGTGTCTGCGGGTTTTCGCCCCTCCCTTGTACTTAATTGATGTATTAAGGTCACTAATTAGTAGTAATTTTCAACAACATTGGTTGTCACTCAACTAATAACTAATAAAACCTAAAACATTTGAAACATTTGGACCTTGGATGGATGCATATCCATGCAGTTTTAGTTCTGTGTTTCATTCTAACTTCTCCACACAGTGCATAGCAGAAATGACACATTCCCCATCGTCCCTGTCAAATAATGTCAACTAAAGGAAATCCATTTCCCCAGGCTAGCTCTGGCCTCCAGTTCCTGGGTTGACGTCTGATGCAGTGAAATGCACACACACACATTTTGTGTAGTAGTGCTTTTGGGCACTGTGCCTGACTATGACACTGTCCTCCCCCAGGTGAATATCTGTGACGAGGTGGCAGAGTGTGGGAAGGACCAGTCGATGCCTGTCGCTGGCTGTGAGCTGGACCATGGCCTGGTTGTTGGTCCTGTGGGAGTGGAGAGATCTCTACGGTACTCTACTGACGGCCTGCTCACACTCACATACAAAGGAGACATGGACAAGCCTACAGGTACAGTCAATGGACCCAGCTATCTTCAATCAACACGGCTGCTCACTTTGCCATAAATGCATGATTTGCACAGAAATCTTATATAAAAGATGAGCAAATTACAGATCTCAGGTTAGGATACTATTGCAATATTACCACGGCTGCCTAAGGAATGGAATCGACGTTTCTTTGCGTGCTATATCCTGCATTTCTCAAACATTCTTTGACTTAAAGAGATTTTCCAGAAGTTTTGTATAGTTTCCGCCAGTAGTTTTGAAAGTAGCGTTCGTGAGCCAAAACTGGTCAAAATGGTGTAGAACATCATTATACTCCAGCCTCTGTAACGTGGGCTCCTCATTGGGCAATACTGGGCCGACCTGATCCCTCCTCCCACTTTAACCTTGCAACCTCATTAGGCATCGTTCCACCTGCCAATCAACGTTGTCCATCACGTTTGAGATCTGGATCGCACGACCTGGTAAAAAAACCTATTGTGCAATATATTCCAACATTTTAAATGTACAGTGTTTTTTTATCGGTTGATCGCCTTCTAAATGTATTTGTTTGGCTACAACGCCATCTTTAGCACAAAAGATGTTCTTGTTTGCAGAGAAATGTATTGAAAGAGAAATGTACCAAGGTCTAATAAATCTAACTTCTGTTATCAAAATAACATTGAGCAGCTCCTCCCGCTTGCTTCAGGGGAACGAGCACATAGATCTCATGCACTAAATTATGGCAGGTTAGAATATAAGGATTCTGTGCCTTTTTCCGCTGGGAGAGGACTGTAGTTTATTATGCATGTATGAGCCATACATTGACACGTTGAACTCTATAAGAAAAAAAAAAAAAGAACAATGTCGTTTTCAGTCCTCTGGAAAATCCTTTTTAAAAAGTCAGTTCATAAGCATTTGGTCTGATAACTGACCTGATTCCTCTCTTCTCCACCAGGCACCAGGGACACCTTCACCATTAGTTTTGTGTGTGACCAGGACGCCCACCCTGGCACTCTGAAACTGGTCCGAGAAGAGCTCAGCTCGTCTACACACGTCACCCATGATGTCCTCTTTGAGTTCTCCACAGCCCTGGCATGCATCCCTGCCCCTGTGGACTGTCACTTCACTGGTAGGAACAGCACTGTCAATGTCTTCAAAGCAGTATGGATGTCAGTACGTCTCTTAACGTGGCATAATCACTTTATCCACCTTAACAAACTCCGGTCATAGAAATGGGTCTTTTCATTCATTGAAAGACATTGTCCTTCCCCTTTTTAGATTCCCATGGTAACGAGTATGACCTGAGTCACCTGAGCAGGGACAGTGAAGACAGTCCCTGGGTGGCCATCGACACGGCTGAACAGGCCAAGAAACGCAGCTTCTTCATCAACGTGTGTAAACCTCTGCCTCCGGTCACGGACTGCCCCGGTGAGTCACACGCCGTGAGCCTATGTTGATAGGCCAGCCAGTGAGGAGGAATACCGTTGTGCTGTGTACCATCAGTTTAGCGTGACCAATTTGTTGTGTCTTAACTGCTCTACATGCATCTATGTATGTATCTGCAGCGGGTCTCTTGGGTGCGTGTGTTACCATGGAGGGTGAGGGTGTGAACCTGGGCTACGTCCAGTCCAGCCCACAGGTGGCCTCTGACGGCTCCATCAGCATTGTCTACCTCAACGGGGACAGCTGTGACAAAGGCCACTACTCCACACGCATCATCTTCCAGTGTGACGACAACCCTGTGAGTAACACACGCATCTTCCATGTTATGGCCGTAGAGTTGGTGTACAAATCAATGGCAAGAATCTGTATGAAATTTTACTTATTGATGTTACTGATTCTATTACCAAATATTTTCCCTCATAATACCTATATTTTTCTTGGTTGGTTCCTTTACTAATAGGGCTCTCCTGTGTTTGACCGCCAAGACGGCTGTGAATATGTGTTCGTCTGGAGAACCTCTGAGGCGTGTCCTCTCACCAGTGCTCAGGGTAGGCTTGAAAGTGGAGGCTGCCATGTTTAATGTTGTGGCTCTGACTAAGACTCTCCACTAGTGTCAGCACCATGCTCAAGTTACCTCTCCTCTGCCTGACTCCTGCAGGTGAAGACTGTAAGGTCAAGGACCCTAGAAGTGGCTACATGTTTGACATGAGCTCCCTGTCAGGGAAGGACTACATGGTGAAGAGTGGACAGTACCAGTACCACTTCTCGGTCTGCGGGGGGCTTCAGAGAGGGATCTGCACACATAAAGACACAGGAAGTGACCTGGTGTCAGCCTGTCAGGTGGAAGGCAGCATCCACAGAATCGCTGGTATGTAAACATGTATAAAATACTTGGTCTTTAAAAAGCTTTTATTTTGGATTGTTAGTAACTTTGTTAGTAACTATTTTATAATAATTTATTACAGGGATGGCCTCCCAGACTCTAAGCTATGTTGGAGAACAGCTGGTACTCAACTACACTGGTGGGGAGACCTGCCACAAGATCTATCAGAGATCCACAGAGATCTACTTCTCCTGTCATCCTAAAATGAACCCTGTGAGTCTGAGCGAAGCTAAAGATGAAACCTCGAATGCAGCTTCTCTGCTTGTCTCAACGTGGGCTTGAATGTGGAAGTTACAGGGATTGTTTTGTGTTGTTTCTGCCTATAGGGGGTGCCAGAATTCATCAAGGAGACTGCAGAGTGCACCTACCTCTTTACCTGGCGTACTGCTCTCGCCTGTGTCCCCCTCAAAACTACCAGCTGCTCATACCAGTACGCATAGTCATATTCTATTCTGGGAGCCCACTTCCCAACACAACCTCCTCTTTCTCCCGGACAATGACTGGTTTTCCTTTTGTCTGTTATCTCGCTGACTGCTTTTTCTTCATCAGAGATTCTAAAGGCAACTCGTACGACCTCTCCTCTTTGGCCCTGGACTCCAGAAACTGGGTGGTGGAACCCAGCACTGGGAAGCAGGAGCGTTACTATATCAACGTCTGCAAGTCTCTGGTGCAACAGGGGGGTAAGTGCCTATCCCCAACACCAGCATCCCGTATATGAAGGACACTGGTGGCTCTTACAGTATATAGTTTTTTTTATTTCCCCAGTTGTGTGAACAGATATCAACATTCTCATAGTCTTCGGTCACAATTTGAATGTGGTGCAATTATACTCACCTTCTGAACCATGGGATGCATGTTTCTTTCCTCTCCTGTTGTAGGCTCCTGGAAGTGTCCGTCCAGCGCAGCGTCCTGTCTGAAGAGTGGGGAGAAGTATGTGAGTCTGGGAGAGGTCGAGTCTGCCCCACAGTGGGACCAGAACATCCTGGTACTCAAGTACACCAACGGAGAGATGTGTCCCGATGGACAGAGGAAGAAGAGCACCATCATACGCTTCAAATGTGAACGGGACAAAGTGGTAAGTGATCATAGACATCACACGCACAGACACGCATACGCACAGACACGCATACGCACAGATACGCACAGACACGCATACGCACAGACACGCATACGCACAGACACGCATACCCACACACACGCATCTGGATAAGAGTGTCTGATAAATGACTGAAATATAACTGAGTTGACTGTGTTTCTGCCCCAGGACTCAAGGCCAATCCTGATCATGACCATAGAGGACTGTGTCTATAGCTTTGTGTGGTTCTCTGCAGCCGCCTGCCCCCTCAACAGCAGCCAGCATGGCGACTGCAGAGTCACCAATCCAGTCACTGGTAAGTGCCACTCTCACACACAGCCACTGAAAACTGAAAGACCACAACCTGCACTAGACCATGTAAAAATATCAGAGAAAGTATTTGCAGTTAGTATGAATTTAGAGCTCCGGAGTGTCTCAGCGGTCTAAGGCCCTGCATCTCAGCGGTCTAAGGCCCTGCATCTCAGCGGTCTAAGGCCCTGCATCTCAGCGGTCTAAGGCCCTGCATCTCAGCGGTCTAAGGCCCTGCATCTCAGCGGTCTAAGGCCCTGCATCTCAGCGGTCTAAGGCCCTGCATCTCAGCGGTCTAAGGCCCTGCATCTCAGCGGTCTAAGGCCCTGCATCTCAGCGGTCTAAGGCCCTGCATCTCAGCGGTCTAAGGCCCTGCATCGCAGCGGTCTAAGGCCCTGCATCGCAGCGGTCTAAGGCCCTGCATCTCAGCGCTAGAGGCGTCACTACAGACCCTGGTTCAAGGCTGTATCACAATCCGTCCGTGATTGGGAGTCCCATAGGGCGGCACAGAATTGGCCCAGCGTCATCCGGGTTTGGCCGGGGTAGGCCGTCATTGTAAATAACAATATGTTCTTAACTGACTTGCCCAGTTAAATAAAGGTGAAATAAAAATGGAAAAATACCACCATTTTCATAGAATCTCGGTGCAGTAGTCAAGCACATGACTGCACTGAGCTATTATTATTTTTTATTTGTTTGACACGTGTATGTACTGTGTTGCCCTCCTGAACCCAGGACACCTCTTTGACCTGAACGGACTAAGCCAGGAGGGAGGCTACACTGTGTACGACAACCTGAAGCCTAGGAAGATGTTCAGACTGAACGTGTGTCAGGAAGTGACCAACGCAGGCTGTGGACCAGACACAGGTAAAACCCTATCTCACAAGCTCTGGTTTGTCTGTTCTCTTTTTATACTGGTCAAATCCAGATCCCGTCAGGAATCAATTAACAGCCCTGCCAATGTGTCTGCCATCCAGCAGTATTCTGCTTACTGAGCCATGGATCAGACCGGGGTCCCAAGACTCTTCTAGACGATGTTTGTCTATTCAGCTGTATTATGTTATAGGTGTGTGGCTCTGCTTCAGACGCAGGACTGTGAGGCTGGTTCTCCAATATGTTCCCTTCCTGGGAAAAGAGAACTAGATGTCACATTTTCAAAACGAAAAGAGCAAACAATCCCTGTTCTGAATTTCTCCGAATTAAACGCTTCGACTTGATTTTGATCAGCGTAGACAGTCCGTTCAGTTGCTTATGGTCATTTTTGTGTGTGTGCAGGTGTGTGTATCAAGGACACCAAGAGTGCGCTGAGTGGCGGGCGGGCCAGCAGGAAGCTGTCATACCTGGACCAGGTGGTGGAACTGACCTATGAGGGCGGGGCTGTCTGTGCGGCCAACCCCGCCATCACACACAAAAGCGTCATCAGCTTTGTGTGCAAGGCCCACGGAAAGGCCAGCACGGGGCCTGTACTGGTGGACTCGGACAAGAACACCTGCACACACTTCTTCTCCTGGCACACGCCCTTGGTGTGCGAACAGCAGGTAATTACATCACAATTCCAGAACAACTCGTAGCCTCCTAGACTGAGTATAGATGTAAGCACTAAGGCAATTAGCCCCTGATATTTTAGGTGGACTTGCTTCAATAGTGCTTGCCAGTCATGCCATCCATATCAGGCAACCAGTGAGCCCTCGATGTAAAGCCATTTCAAACAAGTCAAAGTGTTGCTCATCTACTGATGTTAACTGACTGTCTGTGTTGAATAGTCAAACTACATGCATGTGCTGCTTTACACAGGTGACTGAAAGGTTTTGTTAATACATAACCTTTAGTCTGCTGAATGGTACATCTTGAGGAATTACCTCAACTGACGTCCTATTGAGGTGTTCAGATCTCAACCAACAGCTGTCAGCTTTCGATTAGAATTTGGTATACTGTATTGGGTCTATTATATCTAATAGGCAGATTAGTATGTAACCATCTGATCTTTTTTCTTTGCTAGCTCCCATCGTCTCTGACTTTCATGATGTTTCCATAGGTGAAGTGTTCCGTCCTGAATGGCTCTACCCTAATCGACCTGACTCCTCTGATCCATGTGACGGGCTACTACATGGCCACAGACGAGGACCTGATAGACAAGGACCAGTCCCCTGACTTTTACATCAACATCTGCCAGCCCCTCAACCCTATCTCTGGGGTCACCTGTCCCCCAGGGGCCGCTGTCTGCATGGACCCCGCCGAGGGGCCCCCTGTAGTGAGTCGAACACACAGAAACGCACGCGCACACACACAGAAGAAATGAAGACTCTTTAATAGTATTCTCTCTGTGTTTACAAACCAGCTTGCTCAAGGATTTCTCTCTGTGTCTCTCTCCTGCTAACAGGACATTGGTCGAATCACTTCTTCTCCGGAGTTCAACAATATGACCAATGAGGTGTCAATCACCTTCAATAGCACCACCACCTGCCCCTCTGACTCCACCCAGAACTACACCTCCACCATCCTGTTCACCTGCCAAAGAGGCCTAGAGTTGGTCAGTACCACGCGTGGCACAGATGTAGTGTCTATATATTAGAGACCTTTCATTGTTGTCTTTTCTCACTGATGGTTCTTGTGTTGATATCGAAGTAATGCCTTCTCAGTGTTAAAGCTTCTTTCCTGTCCCCCCAGGGCTCGCCCCAGATGATCAGGACGCAGGACTGTATGTACGTGTTTGAGTGGGCCACGCCAGTGGTCTGTCCTGATGCCACTCAGACCAGCGGCTGTACCCTAACTGACTCACAGCTGCAGTTCACCTTTCACCTCTCACCCCTCTCTGGGGAGATCCAGGTGGGTTGACCTTTTATACACGTGACCTCTTACCCTCGATATACCTACATGCTCTATTATAGCTACTTAGATATATTTCTTGTCTATGCATTAACACATACAGTTGAAGTCAGAAGTTTACATACACTTAGGTTGAAGTCATTAAAACTCATTTTTCAACCACTCCACAGATTTCATGTTAACAAACTATAGTTTTTGCGTATGTTAGGACATCTACTTTGTTCATGACACAAGTAATTCTTCCAAGAATTGTTTACAGACAGATTATTTCACTTATAATTCACTATATCACAATTCCAGTGGGTCAGAAGTTTACATACACTAAGTTGACTGTGCCTTTAAACAGCTTGGAAAATTCCAGAAAATGATGTCATGGCTTTAGAAGCTTCTGACAGGCTAATTGACATAATTTGAGTCAATTGGAAGTGTACCTGTGGATGTATTTCAAGGCCTACCTTCAAACTCAGTGCCTCTTTGCTCGACATCATGGGAAAATCAAAAGAAATCAGCCAAGACTTCAGAAAAACAAATTGTAGACCTCTACAAGTCTGGTTCATCCTTGGGAGCAATTTACAAACACCTGAAGGTACCACGTTCATCTGTACAAACAATAGTACCCAAGTATAAACACCATGGGACCACGCAGTCGTCATACCGCTCAGGAAGGAGATGTGTTCTGTCTCCTAGAGATGAACGTACTTTGGTGCGAAAAGTGCAAAATAATTCCAGAACAACAGCAAAGGACCTTGTGAAGATGCTGGAGGAAACGGGTACAAAAGTATCTATATCCAGAGTAAAACGAGTCCTATATCGACATAACCTGAAAGGCCGCTCAGCAAGGAAGAAGCCACTGCTCAAAAACCGCCATAAAAAAGACAGACTACGGTTTGCAACTGCACATGGGGACAAAGATCGTACTTTTTGGAGAAATGTCCTCTGGTCTGATGAAACAAAAATAGAACTGTTTGGCCATAATGACCATCGCTGTGTTTGGAGGTAAAAGGGGGAGGTTTGCAAGCTGAAGAACACCATCCCAACCGTGAAGCACAGGGGTGGCAGCATCATGTTGTGGGGGTGCTTTGCTGCAGGAGGGACTGGTGTACTTCACAAAATGGATGGCATCATGAGGAAGGAAAATGATGTGGATATATTGAAGCAACATCTCAACACATCAGTCAGGAAGTTAAAGTTTGGTCGCAAATGGGTCTTCCAAATGAACAATGACCCCAAGCATACTTCCAAAGTTGTGGCAAAATGGCTTAAGGACAACAAAGTCAAGGTATTGGAGTGGCCATCACAAAGCCCTAAGAAAGCGTGTGCGAGCAAGGAGGCCTACAAAACCTGATTCAGTTACACCAGTTCTGTCAGGAGGAATGGGCCAAAATTCACCCAATTTATTGTGGGAAGCTACCCAAAAACGTTTGACCCAAGTTAAACAATTTAAAGTCAATGCTACCAAATACTAATTGAGTGTATGTAAACTTTTGACCCACTGGGAATGTGATGAAAGGAATAAAAGCTGAAATAAATCATTCTCTCTACTATTATTCTGACATTTCACATTCTTAAAATAAAGTGGTGATCCTAACTGACCTAAAACAGGGAATTTTGAAAAACTGTGTTTAAATGTATTTGGCAAAGGTGTATGTAAACTTCCGACTTCACCTGTATGTACATGTGATATTTCAGTTTTTTTTTTTTTTAATTTGTACATTTACCAAGATGTCTAAAAACCTGTTTTTACTTTGTTTTTATGGGGTATTGTGTTTAAATGTTAGAATAAGACTGTAACGTAACAAAATGTGGAAAAAGTCAAGGGGTCTGAATACTTTCTGAATGCACTGTAGGGTTTCTGCTTTCTGAATGCACTGTAGGGTTTCTGCTTTCTGAATGTACTGTAGGGTTTCTGCTTTCTGAATGTACTGTAGGGTTTCTGCTTTCTGAATGTACTGTAGGGTTTCTGCTTTCTGAATGTACTGTAGGGTTTCTGCTTTCTGAATGTACTGTAGGGTTTCTGCTTTCTGAATGTACTGTAGGGTTTCTGCTTTCTGAATGTACTGTAGGGTTTCTGCTTTCTGAATGTACTGTAGGGTTTCTGCTTTCTGAATGTACTGTAGGGTTTCACCTTGTTGATACCCGTTGTCTTTCTCTGCCAGGTGCCCGGCGGCGGCTCAGAGACCTATAAGATCAATGTGTGTGGGGCGGTGGCGGACCCCAGCTGTAAGAACAGTGCAGTGTGCATGCAGTCGCCGGGCGGATCAGCGTTCTCCTATGGTATCAGCCAGGCCATGACTATGGACTACAAACACCAGGAGCAGGCTGTCCTCATGCAGTACGGAGGAGGAGACATCTGCCCAGCAGGTTAGACTGTTCTCAGTCAGTCCTGCCTCTGCGACTATTACCAAGTCACAAATGAAACCCTAGTGTATAACTTTTAACCAGTGCACTGTGTGGCAGTGCATTATTTATATATATATATATATATATATATATATATATATATATATATATATATATATATATATATATATATATATATATGGAATATGGTGTTATTTAAGATACAACCTATGATGCCTTGATGAGGTGTTTATCTGCCTGTTGTGCTGTTTTTTTTATTGCTGTACCTGGTTTCCGTTTCAGTGACTGAGAGTGAGGAGGTGTGTGTGTTTCCCTTCAACTTCCTGAAGAAGTCATACACGGCATGTACAAACGAGGGCAGTATGGATGGGAGAGACTGGTGTGCCACCACCAGCGACTTTAACAAGGACAGGAAATGGGGATTCTGCGCTAATGGTAAGGACTGGTGAAAGCAATGCTAGTAGGCAATGTTGTATAATGTGGAACAGGGTTGTTTTGATTGTGTCTCCTGGAGGCTCTGGGCTTAACTGTGCTCAATTCTGCTGTGTGTGTCGTCTCCCTCTCAGTTACAGGGAAGAGGCAGTCGTCCATCCTGTTCACCTGTGAACAGTCAGCCGGCCACGGTACCCCGCATCTTCTCAGTGAGACAGGAGGCTGCGCTGCCACCTTCGAGTGGAGAACCACAGCTGTATGCCCACCCAAGAAGATGGAGTGTAAGCTGGTGAACCAGCACCAAACCTATGACCTGCGCACCCTCTCCTCTCGCACCGAGCCCTGGAAGTTCAGCCACAACAAAACAGCGTATGTTTAGCTTTTCCTTAATCCTTCTCAATATCTCTTCCTCTCTTCCTCTCTCCCTCCTACTCCTCTCTCCCCTTCTGTCTTTGGTGAGGGTGAGTGAACATGCACAGTAGTGGCAAGCTGTTAGAAAAAAATAAACATTTTAAACTCTAGCTTGGCTGTGCTGTGTCCAGGTACTACATCAACCTGTGCCAGGGGATTCATGGGGGCCTGCCAGACTGCCCTGAGGGAGCCACGGTGTGCCGGAGGACCAGTGAGGGAAAGACCCAGACCCTGGGCCGCATCTACACCCAGAAGATGGCCGTCTCTGGTGGGTCTTACAGCTCCCTCACACCCACTACCCTCTAACCACACCTTAGTCTCTGGTGGGTCTTACAGCTCCGTCACACCCACTACCCTCTACCCACACCTTAGTCTCTGGTGGGTCTTACAGCTCCCTCACACCCACTACCCTCTACCCACACCTTAGTCTCTGGTGGGTCTTACAGCTCCCTCACACCCACTACCCTCTACCCACACCTTAGTCTCTGGTGGGTCTTACAGCTCCGTCACACCCACTACCCTCTACCCACACCTTAGTCTCTGGTGGGTCTTACAGCTCCCTCACACCCACTACCCTCTACCCACACCTTAGTCTCTGGTGGGTCTTACAGCTCCCTCACACCCACTACCCTCTACCCACACCTTAGTCTCTGGTGGGTCTTACAGCTCCGTCACACCCACTACCCTCTACCCACACCTTAGTCTCTGGTGGGTCTTACAGCTCCGTCACACCCACTACCCTCTACCCACACCTTAGTCTCTGGTGGGTCTTACAGCTCCGTCACACCCTCTACCCTCTACCCACACCTTAGCAGGACTGGAGGAAACTCTTTCAAAATTGGAATGTCATGTGTTACGTTTTTTTCTTGGGCGTTGTGTTTGTGTCCCAACCCAGTAAGATAAGCTGTGGTAGACGTATTGCCTTAACCAGGCCTTAACCAACCCCCCTCTCCCAGATAAGAAGATCCTAGTGAGCTACACCATGGGAGACACTGTGTGTGGGAACGGCCTCCAGGCCAAGACTGTGGTCCAGCTGACCTGTGGTTCTAACATAGGCCAGCCCAAGCTGCTGAGGTGAGTGGGCTGTAAGCAGTTAGCCTGGGAGAGCGTCCTCCCCTGTACACTTGTCCCAGATCTGTTTGGGACCTGGCCACTTCTCCTACAGAGGAAAGCCAACTGGCCTCCAGTCAGCAACCAATATGTGGTCCTGTGGGCAAAACAAACCTATTGAACTCAACAACACTATGAAAAGTTACTGAATGATCAAGTCGAAGAGGCACTTAAAACTCTTCCATAGTTGAAAATTGACATCATGTTTATTTTTCTAGTTAAACTTTTCCATCGCTCACAGTTTCATTTGTCATTATTTTGAAGGATTCCTTTTAACTCTCGCTACCACACACACACACTCGGTGACTAAATATCTCTGTCTCTGTGCGTAGCGTGGATGAAGCCTCGTGTGAGTTTGTGCTAGGCTGGGAGACGCGTGCTGCATGCGCTGCTCAACAACGTGAGGTGGTGATGGTCAACGGAACCATCAAAGTCCCCGATACAGGCGCCAACTTCAGCCTGGGGGCCCTCTACTACAGGTGACACCTCTCATATTGACACCAGTTATGAGTCAAGTTCATGTGCTGAATGTACTAGAGGGAAGATCAAATAAAATAAGCCTTTTATGAATGTACTCAGACCAGGTTTTTTGACACTCTTTCCTATCTGTAGGCTCCACCAGGCCTCTGGGGACATTCGCTCCAATGGGGACAAGTACATCTATGACATCCAGCTGTCTGGCATTACCGACAGCTCCTTCTCCACGTGTCTGGGGGCCAACATCTGCCAGGTGAAGCTCAACGGAAAACACAGGAGGAAGATCGGCTCCTCCAGCAAGGCCAAGTACTACATCAAAGGTAAGACGTGAGCTAGACACAGGTTCACTCCAAAGTGGTCTGGGCCTTTGGGGAATACAGTGTGGGTGGGTTTGGGGTGTGGCGTTGGAAGATCCTTGCACTTATTAAACATGAGACGGATGTCAACATCACTCACAAGATACAGTACTTGGCAATCAAGTAATGATACTTACATTGACGTCAATGACTCCAAGAGCTCACTCCATTAAGCTGCTTGTGATTGACGAATGGACTCTCTCTCCTCAGGTGGTAACCTGGATGTCCTGGTCCCATCTGAGTCTGTGTGTGGGCAGGACAAGTCCATAACGGTGTCGTCGGCCATCTTGTTCCACTGTGACCCCTCAGCCGGGGAGGGCATCCCAGAGTTCCTGTTGGAGACGGACGGATGCCAGTACCTCTTCATCTGGCACACCTCCACTGTCTGTGGCCTAGTGTGAGTCAACAACTCTACACACAGACATCAGGATAGTGTTCAGTTGTTTCAAAAAGGAGAAAATGCTTTGAAACAGGAAGTACTACCTGAAGTTGGCCTATGAAGTGCTTCCTTCCATTTGTCTATTGAAAGCGACCCAGAGCTGTTAACTTATTACCAGTCCTTTCATTGAATTGGACTTTGAATTTGAATGAAAGATGCTGTATAAAGTAAAGAGGTGTGACATTTTGTTTGGTGTGCCATACAGAACTGTGGACACCTCCAAGTCCAAGCAGACTGATAATGACGGAGGGGAGGAACATATGGCCTTGTCTGGGAGGAGCCAGGCTGTGGGGGCGGTCCTGAGCATGCTTTTGGTTGTACTAACCATCTGTCTGCTGGTTCTGCTACTGCACAAACGAGAGAGGAGGTGAGGGACATCTACCCTCTTCATCTTCCATAGGGCCTATGGATGCTAATTTGCATACCATTAGCATAGGGGCTATGGATGCTAATTTGGATACCATTAGCATAGAGGCTATGGATGCTAATTTGTGAATACAGCTTCAGTGTGTTTTGGTCATACAGTACATCTTATTTCTTCTAATCTTTTCCTAAATCTTTTCTATTTCCAGGGAGCTGGTTATACAGAAAGTGATTGGATGTTGCAGGAGAAGAAAGCCTGTCTCTTATAAATACTCCAAGGTATCCACACCAATAAACCCTATAGTATAGTACAGATCAAACCAACCAGCTTTGTGTTAAAGAATCACAGTATGCTACAGTATATAGTCTCTTTCAATTCTGTGTTTATATTTTAAAGTCATTGATTCCATTTCAATGTTGATGTGGCGAGTACCCAGTGCTTAATCTTCTCCCCTGTCTGTTCCTGCAGGTGACCATGGATGATGAGGGAGGGGAGGATGAGATGGAGTGGCTGATGGAGGAGATGGAGGCCCCAGCCATGTCTTCTCACCTCGGAATGGAGGGCCAGGAGAACGGCCACATCACCACCAAGCCTGTCAACGGCGACGCCCTGCGCTCCTTCTCCCTGGATGAGCAGGAGGACAGTGAGGACGAGGTCCTATCTGTCCCCGGGGTGCGTGTCCACGGTGGTCGGTCCACTCTACGGCCCTCGAGCTCCAGGACCCGCACCTCAGGGCCCCTCCGCAGCGCCCTGCTGGAAGAGGAGAGTGATGAGGACCTGGTGGGGCTCCTGGAGAACAGGGAGAGGAGGGGAAGGGCCAAGCCTCACCGTGACAACAGACCCCCCCACAGGAAACAAGAGCCCCAGGATGACAGCGATGAGGACCTGCTGAGAGTGTGAGGGACACCCCGTCCCCCGTCCACTTGAACTAATCTCTCCATTTCTTATTTCTCTTTCTCTGAATTTCTCCGCACAACGACGACAACGCAAGAAAGCAGAAATCCTTAGAGGAGTTTTTTTCTAAAGGGAAATATGTAGAATGTCTGTTGGCTGTTTACAGTTTTAAAGAGCAGATTTTTTTCGGGAGGTCCGTCTTCGAAAGAAAGTTGATGCCTTCACGTGTTTTCATCAATTTAAATGTTTTTGCTCTGTTTGATTTCATTTATGTACATAGGTAATGGAGTTATATTTTGTCACTTGCATCTTCCTGAGAATTGCTTATTCACGTTTTATATAATTTAATTTTGTGGACTGATTTGCTCTGTAAAACTCTATACTGCTAACCTTGCCAGGGTTGGACATGATTGGCTTATGTGTGAATGGATTGTTGTGAAAAAGGAAGATGGGTTATTGGGAAAACAGGGACTTGAAACTGTGTTGATCAAACCATGCCTCATTGGTACATGGGATTCTTAGGTTGTATTTTTTTCGAGATCCCCAAATCGTATTTATTCGAACAGTATATCAAATCATCATGTGGTTTGTACTTGCGCTCCATATGTACGTCACAGGCACAGCTAGTCACTGGATCTGTTTAACGCTATCAATTAACTCTGCTTCTAGACGTTGCCTTGTCAAAGTCATGACCTAAGTCTATTTGAAAAGGGACTTCTTCTGTAGAGCTTAAACTTACTTTTTGCCAAATTGCATGTGCTATCCCTCATAAACGAAAGTCATGAAAGTTGTAGCTAGTGCCGTTTAAAGATGCAATGTATTTGTGAGCTTGAAATCCCCTTCAGTCTTGCTCGGCCATATCTATCCCATGCAGACCCTTTACTGGGTCAACAGCAGCAATCACAGTATTACTTTTCTGGGAAAATATATGGATTATTTGAAAATTATTCTGCGTTTATCAGTTGGCACACACAAGTACACAAACAAACACCAGTACACGAACCACATGTACACAGCCAGTCACGTATACCACTCTCATGTATCTGTAGTTGGGACAATGTCTCGTATACAGAACAGTAATTAGAAAAAGAAAAAGCTTTTGAAGTGGAACTTGCCTCGCTAACCAGTCTGGCTACAGGATTCTTGTTACTGTTGTCCCTCTTCAAACTTAAAATTTGAGAGTTTTTTTTTTTTGTTTTTTTGTTATGGCAGTGTTTATCACCAGTGTTGACGCTAATGTTCACACACTTAGCAAGCAGCTGGCCATAGCGACCTTATTCAAAAAAATAAGAGTTCACCTTTCAGGTTATTTATTAAGGTTTGTAGCTACACATGTTATTAAAAGGAGGAACGTTTTGGGAAAAGTTGTCCTCCCCGCAGCAGCAGTAAAAGCTTCACAATGTTTTACGAGATTTAAAAATACTGTATATCTCATTTTGTATTTATTTTCATAAGTTTCCACACCTCCAAGATCATGAATTGAACTTGTGACATAAACTGTACAAAGGTGAACATTTAAAACCGATATAACTGTAGAAGTCAGATGAAGATTAAAAAATAACTGTAAGACTGAACCATTGCAAGCCAGTGTTTTGAAGCGTCTTCAGGTACTTTGATATGGGGAAAGAGCACTTGCTACCTCTCTTCAGGAGCGATGGAACGTAATGGTGCGGTTGTAATGTGAAGGAAACTCCTTGCTCTGCTGTAAGTCACAAAGCACGTCTGCTTGGTTCATCTGTGTGGGTGTGAATCATGGGATAAGGAGCTCCATTCTGATGAGTTGGTACTTTTGGAGGTGATTTGGTTCTTGTATGTTATTTTCTCAAACATGTTTTACTGCTTTTTGTCTGTTTTTCATATTTAAATGTTGATGTAAAAATGTTGCATTATTTGAATAAAAAAAAAGAGATCAGCTGTCAGTCACAGTTGTTTATATTTACGTTACTTACACTACCGCTCAAAGGTTTGGGGTCACTTAAAAATTGCCTTGTTTTTTAAAGAAAATAACATTATATTGATCAGAAATACAGTGTAGACATTGTTCATTTTGTAAATGACTATTGGAGCTGGAAACGGCAGATTTTTTATGGAATATCTACATAGGCATACAGAGGCCCATTATCAGCAACCATCACTCCTGTGTTCCAATGGCACGTTGTGTTAGCCAATCCAAGTTTATCATTTTTAAAAGGCTAATTGATCATTAGAAAACCATTTTACAATTGTGTTAGCACAGTTAACTATTGTGCTGATTAAAGAAGCAATAAAACTGGCCTTCTTTAGACTAGTTGAGTATCTGGAGCATCAGCATTTGTGGGTTTGATTACAGGCTCAAAATGGCCAGAAACAAATAACTTTCTTCTGAAACTTGTCAGTCTGTTCTTGTTCTGAGAAATGAAGGCTATTCCATGCGAGAAATTGCCAAGAAACTGAAGATCTCGTACAACGCTTTGTACTACTCCCTTCACAGAACTACGCAAACTGGCTCTAACCAGAATAGAAAGAGGAGTGGGAGGCCCCGGTGCACAACTGAACAAGAGGACAAGTACATCAGTGTCTAGTTTGAGAAACAGACGCCTCACACTGTAAACTTGAAAAAAGTGACAAAGTCACAGTCGAGCTGTATTCAGTTTTACAATACAATAAATATTGACCAAAATGAAATGGACATAGTGGCGTGATGTAAGTCTTTATAAAATGTAATTGAGTGGGCAATGCATCTAGAACTCTCCAAGACCATGTAAAATCAAGCAAGACAACAAATATGCATATGGTATACACTAATGTACAATGGACCATCAATGAAAGTGTTGTTGGATTTAGCCCTTTATCAAACCAAAAGTAGATTATTAAAGAATTCTGTAGATTTCAGTGGCAAGAGCCCCATGACATCTGCAGCCTGCTCTTGTGAACGTGTCTAAATGCTTTGTTGGTCACTGGTAGGTCGAAGGTCAACCTCTGTTGGACCTTTGATTGTTTTCACACCGTTAAAAACCCTGATCAAGTCTTTCTGCAGTCACAAATATCTTAGAGACAGAGAACTGCAACCATGTACACTTTTGATGACATGAGAAGGCGGGCAAGTTTGGGCAGTCCCAGAAGCAAATCATTGTCCTGCTATGCATGGTCTATGTAGGCATTATGTTCCAGGGGTTCACCCAAGAGTGAATGTGCATGAAGTTATTTTCTTTCTCTCACTTACAGGTATATTCTGGTTCAGAACAGTTGTGACCTGCATTGGACGTTTGGGCATCACCATGGCTTTTGAGATGGTGGTGTTTGTGAACACGGAATTGTACCCCACCTTTGTCAGGCAAGGTTTACCAGGCAAGGGGTACAGAAAACAACGATATGTTAAGAAATAGCACCACTTGGTTGCATCGCACAACATTGACAATCAGCATAACAGAAAGTTAAGTTTAAAGCTAAAATTGCAGACAGTGATAGTTTCTCTCCTCCTCCTCAGGAACCTGGGTGTGTCAGTGTGACTCTGTGTGACATCGGAGGCATCATGGCCCCGTTCCTGCTCTACAGACTGGCTACCATCTGGCTGGAGCTACCACTCATCATCTTCGGTACATGATTGCAATGCTATAACATGATTATACACATGCATTATTAACTTGTAACACATCAATGCTGTATGAAGATGGATATTTTACTGCACCAGTATCTGAATTACTTGAGTTTAGCGTAATTTGGTCAGATGCTTGATTAAGATGCTACCAATTAGCTTGAAACTAATACTTTTGTCTGATGTAGCTTCAAGCACAGCTACTTAGGGAATGTTTTCTAGAGACAGGCAGTCACTAATATGTTGACGGTAACAAGTCTTTGTGAAAAGGGTTCCTTGGTTTGTGGCGGGTCCTTTGGTCTTGCTGTTGCCTGAGACCAAAGGGTTACAACTTCCTGACACCATCGATGACATCGACTTCCCAGAAAAGTGAGATTTCTATACATCCGTTTCTATTATTTCTACAAACAAAACATGCTTTCAAACAGAAAGTATGTTCCTTGATACGGTTGGTAAAGCTGACGACTTCTCCCGAGTTGAAAGACACAGACTGGCTGGGCGACTTTGCTTTCGGTGCGGACATATTGGTCTAAATATGAAACTGCAGGAAAATTGTGTTTTAGTGCATGAACTGTATTCCAACGTGAAAGCATTCAAGGACAAACTTATGTTGTTCTCCAGTCAAATGAGCAGCCGGTCTCGCTCATTTTCCGACAGTGGCCGCACTGAACGCGCCCACATCGCAGTGCCGCGCTGAGACGTGACAGTGCGTTGAAGGAGAAGTACAAAACAGCAACAATAGACCAGCTCTATGGCGCACTGAATGAAACAACGTTTCCCAAAATTTTATTTTTTATTTAACCTTTATTTAACTAGGCAAGTCAGTTAAGAACAAATTCTTATTTACAATGACGGCCTACACCGGCCAAACTCGGACGACGCTGGGTCAATTGTGCGCCGCTCTATGGGACTCCCAATCACGGCCGGTTGTGATACAGTCTGAATTTGAACCAGGTTGTCTGTAGTGACGCCTCTAGCACTGAGATGCAGTCTCTTAGAACACTGCGCCACTTTGGAACAAGGATGCTTGTTTTATTCGGGTCCACATATATGTGTACAAACGTTCTCAGTCATGAATTACGCCACAGGTCAAATCTCTACATCAAAGATGACACCAGACTGATGCCCTTGCCAAGAGAGGTGACCAGACCAATTGTTTACATGAAGACTCGAATAACCATGATGGGTAGGCAAGGTTTATGCTTTTTCATGGTGATGGTTATGCAGTGAGAATTATCCAGCGATGCACTTGGTTACAGGTAATAACTAATGAGTCAGATTTGGGCTGAGGTGATTGGATAACTGTAAATATGGCTCACAATTTAGATGATAATTGTTCATTAATATGCTTTAATACAGTGGTCACCAAACAGTCGATCGCGAGGCGTTTTGTAAAAAAAAACATTTTTTTCAGCAGACACTTTTTACGAAGCCTACAGCTAAAAACAAGGCTGCAACAGAGGCATCATTCCGTGTTAGCCACATCCTTGCTAAGCACAAAAAAACATTTACTGACGGTGAGTTGTTCAAAGAAGCTATGACTGTCACCGCGGAAACGTTATTCACGGACTTCAAAAACAAAGAAGACATTAAAACAGCAATAATGGACGTGCGTCTTGGAGCATCTACTGTAGCCAGAATAGTTGTGATGCTGTCTGAGGATATTTACCAACAAGTGCTTGAAGACTTATCGCTATGTGAATGATTTTCTCTTCAATTTGACGAGTCCACGGAAATTAGTGTCAATAACAACTGACGGGGCACCCGCAATGCGGAGATGATTGATTTACAAAGTGACATTGAGTTGAAAGCTAGATCGAGAGACAAGGACTTTTGGGGACTTGTGAGTAGAGAGAAGTATGCACTCCTTCCAACCTGCGCAATTAAGGTGAAGGCCTTTTTTGGATCTACATAGGCCTACCTCTGTGAGATGGCCTTTTCCCAGATGAAAATAATCAAGTCCAAATACCGTTCTCGCCTTACTGATTTAGACTGGCTGTGACAAACTGGGAGCCAGACCTCAACAAACTTGCAGATAGTGTGCAGTCACACCCATCACATTGAGAAACAGAGAGAGAGACACTGCGCCCATTGCGACATATTTTCATTGCGCCTGTCCAAAAATTGTTTTTTTTACAGCCAAATTATTACAATTCAAGACTATAGTGCACTTGTATGTATGAATCCTGTAATTGAGCAGAGTGTTTGTAACAAACACAAATACATAATTTTTACTGTTCAAAAAGCATTGTGGCTATGTGCAGTCCTAATTTAATGTAAATATTACATTTGATATTTCTAGTGTTTTTTGCGATGGTAGATCTCGGCTCACATTTTGAATGAAAAGGAGATCTTGGGCCTAAAAAGTTTGGTGACCACTGCTTTAATGCTATGAGTGTGAAAAGCTGTCATCAAGGCAAAAGGTTCATTTGAAGAATCTCAAATTTAAAATATATTATGATTTGGTTTTGGTTACTACATGATTCCATATGTGTTATGTCATAGTTTTGATGTCTTCACTTTTATTCTACAATGTAAAAAATAGTGCAAATAAAGAAAAACCCTTGAATGAGTAATATTCCAAACTTTTGGCCCCCAGTGTATATTTTTTTGCTGTTACATATTGCATGTCTCCAATCATATAATATATATATATATTTAAGTTTGCATATTGTGACTAAGTTTGATTGTACTTTACAAGGGCAGAGATGCAGGGTCTGTGATGTTATAAATTATATACATTTTGTGATAATTTTGTGAAAAAAAAAACAAGGGTAGAGATGGTACAAGGGTAGAATTGTTCAGCAAGCATATGTAAGCACCTACAGTACACTAGTAGTTGCGTGTCAATGTGAAAATGAATAAAGGCTTCACATGTTTTGTCACGCATATAGTATGTGGTCCTTCACTTGGTTTCAAAAACTTAATGTGGCCCTTGAGCCAAAAGGTTTGCCCACCCCTGTCTTAGGGGGTGGTGATAAGCAGTATTTATTATTTTATGTTCATTTATGTTAACGTTACCTGTCCGTTTAATTTGTACAATAAGGATTGTTTGTATAATGGTGTTTTCTAAGTTATGTTTACTGTATTTATATTGTATATCCTGTATGTTGACTATGTTGACTGACTACACCAACTTGTAATACATGTAAGTGACATTTAACTACAATTACAATTGTGTGATTATCTAAAATGGTCCAATTGGCGCAATTATCAAGAGAATATGCCTGGTCATCCCTACTGCCTCTGATCTGATGGACTGACTAAACACAGAAGTTTTGTTTGTAAATTATGTCTGAGTGTTGGAGTGGGCCCCTGGCAATCTGTACATTTTTTTTTATTAAAAACATTGTGTAGTCTGGTTTGCTTAATATAAGGAATGTGAAATAATGTATACTTTTACTTTTGAAACGTAAGTGTATTTTAACAATTACATTTACTTTTGATACTTAAGTATATTTAAAACTATAAATATGTCTTTAAAAAACAACCTTTATTGAAAAATGTAACCCACTACCTAAGGGCACTATTTCTTTGTGAGACAAAGTGTGTTATTTGATTTAACTCGGTGACACTTTACAGTAGATGACCATTCAAATATGTTACACAGTGGAATTGCACGCTGTACAGCCAGTTCTATTAAAAAGTAACATGATGCCTCTGTTGGCGATTCAACACTTTAGGTCCAAGGTCAATCTCACTATTGGACCTTTGATCTGCTCTTTGCTTTTAAAACCCCTGCACAGATCCCACTGCAGTGACATAAATCTCTGCTACTGACACACAACTCTGCAACCATGACCACCTTCGATGAAATCCTAGAGGAGGCAGGGAATTTTGGTCATTGCCAAAAGCGCATTTTCGCTCTGCTATGTATGGTGTCGTTGCCTTTTTCTGGGATCTATGTGGGCATTGTGTTCCAGGGGTTCACCCCAGAGCATTGGTGCCGGGACTCAGGGTTGAGTCAGATCCAGCAGAGATGTGGCTGGAACCTGATGGACACTAGAAACATCATGGTCCCTCTGGTCAACACCTCAGGAGTGCTGGTCCACAGCCAGTGTGAGCAGTATGACCTGGACTGGAACAATACAGATCTGACCTGTGACAACCCAGAGTCTTACCTCACCGACACCCACCGCAGCATAGCTCCCGTTACCTCCTGCAAGGAAGGCTGGGAGTATGACTACGAAGGCAGGCAATCTTTTGTGACCGAGGTGAGAACTTGCCCTTTTTTTATTAGACAATAACTTGTAACACTAAACAATTTATTGTTTTAAGACATTAAAGGGATACTTTGTGATTTTGTCACAGAGACACAGAGACATAAAAATGGTATCCACAAGTTTGTCTGACTCTGAGGAAGTAGATAAAGGGCCTCATTGCCAAAGGCCCAAAGTATCCCTTTAATATGGTAGTTAATTATGAGGTATTTGTTCATTTCAGTTTGACCTGGTATGTAATGATGCCTGGGTGGTGGACATGTACCAGGCTACACTCAATGTGGGCTTCCTCGTTGGAAGCATAACTTTTGGATACATGGCTGACAGGTAAGTTTGCTTTGCAGAAGATTCTCTTTTCAATATTACATCCTGTTAATACATTCTCTTTTTTTACATCCTGTTTATACATTCTCTTTTTCTCTTCTTCTTTTGAAGGTTTGGCAGAAAAATGAGCTTCATGATGTCCAACCTCTTGAACGGGGTTTCTGGGATACTTGTAGCAGTGGCTCCAAACTATATATCCATGCTTGTATTTCGCACAATCTTTGGCTTTGCTGTCAAGGGAGGCTGGATGTCTGTATATGTGCTTAGTATGAAAAAACACCCTTTGTCCCACAAAAGTTGATATATTAACTAAGGAATATATGATTTTGATCAATAAGTTACAGCAAATGAGTCTGTGGTTTTAGCAAATAGGAAGTTAGTTTATTTCCTGTGCAACTTTCAACAGAGGAGGATGGTCAAATTATGTTTCAGTAATATCTCTTGCTTTACTTTAGTTTACAAGCTTTACTGTACATTACTGTGTGTGTCTTACCTGCGGTGTTGGGGAAGCTAGTCTGAAAATATTATTTACCAAGCTACCGATTACTTCACACTGGAAAAAGTTAAACCACACTAAAGCTACCTTAAAGAAAAATAGTTGACTTAACTAAAGTTACTTTGAAAACAAACTACTTCATATCTACATCTGAAATGTCATAGACTACAAATTGCAAGAACAGATCCCTCTGGAGTCAGATGTTTACAGAAGGTGTGATGTAGCCTATTAAACAGAACAACTGTTTTAAGTGAGAATTAGGCAGGTCTGATGATGAAAAATGTCATTTTTGCCTACTTCACCCATATTTTATTTTTGCACAAAATGTAGTCTAGTTCCAGTAGTTAGCTACACCGCTACAGGGCAAAAGTAATGAGCTACTGAAAACACTTCCTACATTTTAATGTAATTAAACTAGAACCAAGTTACTGCAAAATGTCATTAAATTACAGTTTGAACTACATGTAGTTCACTACTCCCCAACACTGCTTACCTGTCTCCTCAGTCACCGAGCTGGTGGGAGTTGAGTACAGGAGGATGGTGGGTGTGCTTTTACAGATGTTCTTCAGTGTGGGCCTTCTCATTTTGACCCTCATTGCCTACCTCATCACTGACTGGCGCTTGCTGCAGGTGGCCATCACTGCTCCTTACTTCATATTTCTATCCTACTTCTGGTAAGACTCAGGATCACCTCAGATATGGTTCAGGCCTGTTGTAGGATCACCATGTCCAATGCCTTACTATACTGCATGTCTGCACGGTTCTAAAAACTGTCACACATTTTGGCTTCCAGGTTGATCCCAGAGTCTCCAAGATGGCTTCTATCTCAGAACAACTCAACCAAAGCTAAAGAGATCACTGAGGCGATAGCAAAGGAAAACAAGAAAACTCTCTCCAAGAACATTGAGGTAAGAAATGTTTCAGACATCATTAAAAAGACACTGCTAAACTAGATTTGATAACTTCCATCGCCTAACATATCTTGCAGACGCTGAGAGACGACAATACAGAGACCTCAACTGCCTCTTTCCTGGATCTGGTCAGAACTCCAAACATGAGAAAGCACACCTTCATCCTCATGTTCAACTGGTAAGACCAATACAGCAAAAAATAGCTAGGACATCTATTGACCAATGATTTAAGCAGCATTATAATACCATAAATAACCTTTCCTGTATCTGATACTAAACAGCAGGGCTGGAGCATGGGAGTAAACAGGCCTCAAATAATACACCATTAGATGTTATTCACAATAGAGCCAATAGAAAGCTTAGACTGGAACATCTTCAGTGCCTAGCATTCTCTGTACAGAATCTTCTGACCAACAAATCATATAGTCACTGTATATCATCATCACCACCACCAGTATTCATTAATCAAGGTTTCGCTTCAGAATTTTCTGTTTAACCCTGGGAAACATTCAATACGTCATACATACCAACCACAACCCAGGAGAACATGCCAAGGGAGAAGGACAGCGGCACCAATGGAGACAGGCACTCTTCCCATAGAACCTTTAGTCCCAATTAAACTTGAACACCATGGTTGCCGCTTCTGTCCTCTGATGGCATGCCAGCCTTTACAATTTTTAGGGGATCCCCTGAAACATCTTCTTCAGTGGAGTTTAACGGTGGCTGGCATCCAATATGTTGCATTACCGCCCCCAATTCAACTACAGTATAAATCCATTACAATTCAACTACAGTATAAATCCATTACAATTCAACTACAGTATAAATCCATTACAATTCAACTACAGTATAAATCCATTACAATTCAACTACTGTATAAATCCAGTACAATTCAACTACAGTATAAATCCATTACAATTCAACTACTGTATAAAGCCATTACAATTCAACTACAGTATAAATCCATTACAATTCAACTACTGTATAAAGCCATTACAATTCAACTACAGTATAAATCCATTACAATTCAACTACAGTATAAATCCATTACAATTCAACTACAGTATAAATCCATTACAATTCAACTACAGTATAAATCCATTACAATTCAACTACAGTATAAATCCATTACAATTCAACTACAGTATAAATCCATTACAATTCAACTACAGTATAAATCCATTACAATTCAACTACTGTATAAATCCATTACAATTCAACTACAGTATAAATCCATTACAATTCAACTACAGTATAAATCCATTACAATTCAACTACAGTATAAATCCATTACAATTCAACTACTGTATAAATCCATTACAATTCAACTACTGTATACATCCATTACAATTCAACTACTGTATAAATCCATTACAGTTCAACTATAGTATAAATCCATTACAATTTGTGATACAAAATGGGAAAAGGGGAAAATAAAATAGACAAATGTATTCTGAATTAGTCTACCAACTAACCTGTACTCATTCAAACCAATAAATTAGTCTACCAACTAACCTGTACTCATTCAAACCAATCAATTAGTCTACCAACTAACCTGTACTCATTCAAACCAATCAATTAGTCTACCAACTAACCTGTACTCAATCAAACCAATCAATTAGCCTACCAACTAACCTGTACTCATTCAAACCAATCAATTAGTCTACCAACTTACCTGTACTCATTCAAACCAATCAATTAGTCTACCAACTAACCTGTACTCATTCAAACCAATCAGTCTACCAACTAACCTGTACTCAATCAAACCAATCAATTAGTCTACCAACTAACCTGTACTCATTCAAACCAATCAATTAGTCTACCAACTAACCTGTACTCAATCAAACCAATCAATTAGTCTACCAACTAACCTGTACTGTACAGGACAGGACACTACAGTACCACTCAACACACCCTGTAACTTTTCTGAAATCAAATCTCGTACCCCTAAGTACTTCTCTGCAGCTGCCACCACATCTATTTTTTGTGACTTAGGTTTAATCTCTGCGGTATAATTGATAAGCATTGTTATGAACGCTAAGAAGCCAACCTCACGGAAACGTACAGTATATCACTCATTGGCCTATCCCTCTGTTCTGGCACATCTCTACTATTCACAGAGATCGTCTTAGAATATCCCCTGAAACAAGGGATAAACTCAGCTTTTATAGAAAAAGCCACACCCATAATTAAGAACCATAACAAACTTCAGCCTGTTACATATACATTCATGACATGGTCCCTTTCTCTTCTCCTGGCCTAATTTGATGTTGTATCATCACCTTCACAGGTTCACTAGTGCTATTGTCTACCAGGGTCTTATCATGCGTGTGGGAATCGCAGGAGGAAACGTCTACATTGACTTCCTGATCTCTGGCCTGGTAGAGTTCCCTGCTGCCTTCCTCATCCTCTTCACCATCGATCGTATTGGACGTCGTCTTCCCTTTGCTACGGCCAACATTGTAGCTGGAGTATCCTGCCTCATCACTGCTATGATCCCAGATAGTAAGTTACTTGTTAGAAAATGGTGGTACCCTGTGTTATTTAATGTGCATAGTACATAAGTTACAGTAGTGTCTCTCTCTTTCGCTCCTGCAGGTTACTACTGGGTCAAAACAGTTGTGGCCTGCATTGGACGTTTGGGCATCACCATGGCATTTGAGATGGTGGTGTTTGTGAACACTGAATTATACCCCACCTTTGTCAGGTAAGGTTTACAAGGGGTGCACATCTCAAAATGTAAAACTAGTAACAAACACAGCAGGAAAGAAAATATGGAAAAAATACTACAACTGTTTCTCAGGAACCTGGGTGTGTCAGTGTGTTCCACTCTGTGTGACATCGGAGGCATCGTGGCCCCGTTCCTGCTCTACAGACTGGCTACCATCTGGCTGGAGCTACCACTCATCATCTTCGGTACATGATTAAAACACTAATTAATCTGTTATAAGATGCTCATACACCGGAGACCATTTCTGTCCGACACTCAATGTGGTAATATGTTTTGTTGTACCCCACAGGGGTGATAGCATTCGTAGCTGGAGGTTTAGTCTTGCTGTTGCCTGAGACCAGAGGTGTAAGACTTCCTGAGACCATCGATGACATTGAGTTCCCAAACAGGTAGGATTTTCTTGATCACTTCAAACTAAACTAAATTGCACTGTAGTGTGTTAGAGGATTTGTTTGGGGAATACGGATTTATTGTACATATTCCATTGGTGATCAGACACAAAGAAAACCATCCAAAGAGTCAACAGCTGACAAACCTCTTGCCCACTGACATGACGACCAACAAAGAAACTACAATCGTCTGATCGATCTTGCTCCGCCTCTTCTCCACAGCGTACTGAACTCATACGTTTTTTTATTTTGTTGTTTCCCAACACTAGCTGATGTCAATCTTTGTGATGCTGGTATTTATATGTATTACTGTACAGGACATAATAATGTCGCTGTTAGAATACACACAATGGTGATTTCTATCATTTAATATTATATAAATATTATAATATAATATATATATTATATATATATATATAATATTATATAATAAATATTTCAGTTGGAAATCTCCAAATTACATCCACTAGTTTTATTGTAGAAACATCTTCTCAAGTGAGTTTTGAGAAGATTTTCTTATTCTAAAAGTGTCTTTAGTTGTCCCAAATGTTAATACATCCCAGTCGTGTTAATGTTATATTCATTTATTTTTGACTGACCTGACTGAAATTAATAAAAAATGTTTCCCACCAAAGATCCCAATGACACACAAGCTCTTACAAAATGTCAGCTTTGTTTCCTTTTTTTAACATGTGGTGAAACCATGGTTGTGTACCAGGCTAGAACATAATTGGCTGTGGTGAAACACCATGGTTGTGTACCAGGCTAGAACATAATTGGCTGTGGTGAAACACCATGGTTGTGTACCAGGCTAGAACATAATTGGCTGTGGTGAAACACCATGGTTGTGTACCAGGCTAGAACATAATTGCATATCAATTTAATTATTTTGTTTTCTAAACAAAAAGAATGAACCTTGCAATTTCAGAAGGAATCACTTACCACGGGTATTTAAATTGTTCTTTAGTCTTACAAGTCTTAATACAACTACATAAAGGGGCTCAAATTACCCATTGCTTGAGATTATGGAAGTGTAGCAGAGGGTTGAGAATTCATCTTAATCTGACTGTTAATCCAATCCGTAAACTTCGATACTCTGACGTACACCCCTGGCTTCATGGCGTTAGCACAGCCCAGACCCCACGATGTCACTCCCTGGAGAACAAAGCTGTTCTGAGCATGGCACACCAAAGGGCCGCCACTGTCACCCTGGAAGAAGTAAAAAAAAAAACAGAGGTAAAAAACATCACCACCATAACCATCATCACTCCAATGCAGTTAACTTAGAACTCAGTGGAAACTGCAGTATACAACAAACCACACAGTCCTTACTGAAATGTAGTGATTACTAGTTGTTTCTGAGCATGTATACCTGGCAACTGTCTGCTCCCCCTTCAATGTTCCCAGCACACATCTCATGGTCCTTGACTTTGTTGTTCAGGTAGGCAGGACGATTACACACTTTATTTTCTATAACAGGGAAGCCTGTCTCCTTGAGGAGTCCTTCTCCTCCAGTTCCTACAAACACAAAGATGTTTCATGTCGGAATATATAGAACATTAATGGTATATTTGCATAAACAAAGTAATGGAGTCCTGGACAGAAGAATAACTTCATTTTGTATCATGTTATGAGAGCAACCATGAGGGGGAAAAGAACATGCATGACTCTTGAACCTTGGGTCTCTCCCCATCCTGTCACATAGCACTCAGTTCCAGGTGGTACCACGTAATCCTTCTCAGGTAAGCATGCTGGTAAAACGTAGTCATTTATGATTGCAGGCCTGCAACCAATCACACAAGTATTTTTACAGCTTCGGACTTCCAAACAGCAAGAAAAATATAAAACATTATACTGTGGGTTTTTTTACGACAATGAAATGGTCTCACTCACCTATCTAGCTTCAGTAGTGCAATGTCTGTGCCGACAGGTCCCACGATCAGTTTCTCCAGGTTACGCTCCTGCTTGGACGCTTCATTTCCTCTCTCTGTATGGATTCCCATAACCACCATGTAGGCAGATGGCCTCTTTGATCTGATATACACACCGAAAGATGTACTTGTATGTAATCCATATTTATGGTCTCACAGTAAACATTACTAAACAATAATGCTGCTTTTCTGCGGTGTATGAGGCGAATACTCAGCCACTACCAAATGCCCCTCTAAACTGAACGTTTGCGCGACAGCGCAGAGAAGCACGAGAATGAACTTCCCTGAATTTCACTAAACTTTCTAGAGTTTTCCGTTAAGAGTTAACACTATCAATGTTTCGCTCTGCTGTGGGAATTGTGCTCGAATCAACGCAATATTAACCACTTTCAATGTAACATACCGAAAATAAACTACGCAAAACTAACTGCGCAATATGTTTTATTGTAGACAGAGAGCATTGGCGTATGATTCTATTGCACTGACATGCACGCCTCGGAGCCAATTTGTGCTTGATCCGAAAATGTGGTCGGAGGCTCCGTATGGATGGTGTGACGCAATTGCGGAGGCACGCAGACGCCAATTTGTCAATGCTCCATATAGCTCCGCATCGACATGATTGTTTGACGGTAGGTGAGGGTGGGAGGTCCTGTGTGAACACAAACTCACTTCCTTGACAACTTCCTTCAAAACTTCTATAGAGCTTTTTTATAATCTCTTAAAGGGCAGTTTTGTATTTTTTTGCCAATAGGCAGAGGGTAGCATAATTTGTCTGATTCTCTGTAGTAATAGTATGGGAATAATAATGCATTTTATTTTGTAAAGTGGTTTCTTGCATCAAACAACAGAATATTTTCAGTCACCTCCTTGTCTGAAGGACAAGTGGACGAACAGGTTCATGTCAAGCCCTGCATGTTTTTTCAAAAGTCTCATGGAATGTAGGCCTACATTGAACACCACACATTGGCTGCTACTGTAGCCTGAACGATAGAACATCTATTTCCATGTTAAAATGTTACGGGATCCATTTTTCTCCATTGGTTTTGATTGGTAGGCCACTCTGGTAGGCCAACATTATGATCAAATAGCCACAGTAGCCTACTTGGCCACTGTTAAAACTGTAACTTAAAGCGGGTACAGCCAAAGTAAACACTCCCCGGAAGTTGCACAGAATTTTCACAATGTTTGAGTTTGCGCTCAGCAGACCTGAAATTTGCTTAGTGACAACATTTTCTGGATTAAACATTGGCCACTACAGTATGTACAGCTGCCCTTCTTGTTGGTATAGGTTTAGTGAGTAATAAGCCTCATACGGGTACTGATGAGGGCTGCTCTCTCACCTCTCCAGGCAGTGGACAGCGGTGAGGACCCACTGAGGGGCAATTAGAGTTCCTCCACAGAAATGGACGCCAGTGCTGTAGAGGGACGGACAGAAGTGTAACAGAGTAAGTTCAGATATATTGTTTTGTCTTATTGTATGGAATTATCAATATATTAATGAGGTTCATGAAAGGGAATGAGATGCCATCCTCCATACTTGGTCCTTAGGCTGATCTGCCAGGGCCATGAGTTGGGGTTGGATACACAGCCTCCAACGATGCGGCCGAAACACCTCCTGGGCTTTGCAAGAGGCTGCCCACATTTCATGTCAGCTGGAGACCAAAAATACAGTTCTATTTGTGCATTCTACAATGTAGACCAGAGAGAATACAGGCAGATATACATACAGTATCCACATACAGTACATCTGGATAAAGCAACCGTGTTAAAACAAATAAGTAATTTAACTATAAAAATGTATTTCCTTTTAATGAGGCATGAACACAACCAAATTTTATGATGCTTTAATCTGATTGTCAAACAAATCACTTCAAAAAAGTAGGCTACCTGTGCAATGCGTGTACACTCACGCCATTTGATGAATGGAAATAGACATCTATTCGCAAAACACCAAAAGGTGCGCCCACTGACATTCAGCGACTATGCGTCTTGTTGACAAATTTACGTTGTTTTGTAGCCTGAAAAGTCGGGACACCTGAAATGAGGCTGAAACTGTCCCAGGAAAAACAGGATGGTCCCCCTACCACACAGGGTCAATTTATTATACTAGGCTACAATGTGTAGGCCTATTACTATGCACTTCAAATAGGCCTTTCTGTAGCCAGTGATGTAGTGGTAAAAATAACTTGGTGGGTAAACTCTGATTGCCGGTCGTGGTGAAAAAAGTAACGCTCCCTATACTTTCAATGGATTTTTATAAAAAAAGGAGGGAAACTGTGTTTAGTTGTGTTTACCCTCCGCTAGGCCTTCACCACTGCCGGTAGGCTACCCTCTCAGCCGAGGCTATTTTACACACATGAACACAAGAGTTGAATCAAAACATGATTACATCTTAGTTCATGAGTTGAACGCTTGGAGTCTTCATAGATCGTGTGACATAAAACTTACATTACTGACATTAATGATAGTGTTATTTGTCATTTTTATAGTGATATTGACGGCACAGAGAACACCAATACCAACAATGAGTGCTCTAAACAGCTGACTGACAAAACCGAACAGTAAATCAATGGAGAAATGTAATGCATTGGAATAAAGGCGTAGGCTATTTTTTTATCAAGGAAAATCTATGCATTTAAAGGAGCTCAGCTGTGGCCAAAAGTCAGCACTACTGAGTGGACAGTGCTGTGGACAGGGAGGCTTGTGCGGGAAATAAATGGTTTAAACCATGACAGAGAGGTGGGGGTGTTCGTATCATTTGGAAACTTTTATTTTAATATTTACCACTGTAAAACATATTTGCCACTGCATTTTAATTAGGTGTCAGGTAGCCTAGCGGTTAGAGCGTTGGGCCAGTAACGGAAAGGTTGAAAAACCTATCGATGTGTCTGCTCCAGGGGCTTACCCTGTAGGTAGGCCATGATTGTAAATACGAATTTGTTGACTTGCCTAGTTAAATAAAGGTTAAAATAAAAAATATATATATTTTAAATTAGCATTTAGACTTTTGTTGTATTTAGGAGAGCTAATGTCTCATTCAGGGGAGCTGACCCCCCCGGCACCCGCATAATTCGCACCCTGCTCACAGTAATCCACATACCACAATCTGGGATTTGGCAGTAGTCCCATTTCTGGCTTCTGTCTGTGGTGTAGCACCACGGTCCATTCACGTCATTGTCAGGGTTTCTACAATTCTAACAGTGAAAAGGGTTGCTGAGTAAATTGAAGTACATCTTCCCAAATGTCTGTCATATGCAATACTTTTGCAGTATCATCTGACGTGATTTAAATACATCTTATAAGACGACTCCTTGAACTTACATTGGACTCCAGGCCTTTGTCACGGTGGGATTCAGGGGTGAAGCTGACATGCTGATGGGGGCTCTGGGCGCTCCAACTCTGACAGGTGACACCCATCATGGTCATGGAAGTAGGGCCCCTGTATGTCCCCCCATTGCCCACCTTGCAATCTGAAAGCCACAGTCAGCAATATCATGGATCAATTTCTACCATCAACACTGACAATGTAGGGTGAATTAATTAATGAATGTTGAACTAAATTCTAATCTAGGTAGTGTTTTCAGTAGTTAATTACTAGCTAACTACTGGAACTACACACACTACTTTTTTTTGCAAAAATTCAATAAAATATGGGTAAAGTAGCCAATCTGTTCTTGCAAATTGTAGTCTATGGCATTTCAGACTTGCAGTGCCTTCAGAAAGTTTTCATGGCCCTTGACTTCTTCCACATTTTGTTGTGTTACAGCGTGAATATATATATTTTTCTCTCACGCATCTACACATAATACCCCATCATGACAAAGTGAAAACACATTTGCAAATGTATTGAAAATTAAATACAGAAATATCTAATTTACAAGTATTCACACACCTGAGTCAATACATGTTAGAATCACCTTTGGCAGCGATTACAGCTGTAAGTCTTTCTGGGTAAATCTTTAAGAGCTTAATCAGGTCAGTAAATAAATATAAATTACGGTCCCATTCTCACTTGCTTTTAACAGTACCAAGAATTAGAACCGGTCCTGGTAGAAATGGTTTTAGTTACTCAGCTCCGTGGTCCTGGAATTCTCTCGTGAAAAGTTTTAACATTTGATGATCTAGTCACGTTAGTGGAGTTTAAACACTTGGTTGATGTAAATATCATAGAAGATTGTAATTGTCTTCAGGACAGCTGTTTTTTAGTTATGACATTAGTGTTTCTTTACGTAATATGTAATTGTTGTACTGTATGTGTCTATAGTTTTGTTCAATGTTCTGTTAGTTTATGTAAGTTGTTTTGTCTGAAACTTTGTCCCTCCTGCTGTTGGACCAGGTCTCTCTTGAAAAATCTCAATGAGAAAAACCTGTATAAGTAAAGGTCAAATATATTTTTTTTTCAAGCAGATTTAAGTCAAAACTTTAACTCGGCCACTCAGGAACATTCACTGTCTTTTTGGTTGTCAACTCCAGTGTAGATTTAGCCTCCTGTTTAAGGTTATTGTCCTACTGAAAGGTGTATTCACCTCCCGGTTTCTGGTGGAAAGCAGACTGAACCAGGTTTTGCCTGTGCTTAGCTCCATTCCGTTTCTTTTTTTATCCACAGTCCTTAACGATGACAAGCATACCCATAACATGATACAGCCATCACTATGCTTGAAAATATGGAGAGCGGTACTCAGTAATGTGTTCTATTGGATTTGCCCCAAACATAACACTTTGTATTCAGGACAAAAAGTTAATTGCTTTGCCAAATGTTTTGTATTATTACTTTAGTGCCTTGTTGAAAATAGGATTCCTGTTTTGGAATATTTTTTTTCTATACAGGCTTCCTTCTTTTCACTCAGTGAAGCTGGTGTACGAGTGTTTGAAGCTGGTGTATAAAACCGAAAGTAGAAGAAGCAAAAACTAAACGTAAGAACGGGAAGCACATAGAACACTTCTACCGCTTCTTAGACTTGCTTTCAATGACAGATCTATCACTAATATTTCTATGTGAATTTGGTCGGATCTCCCAAAAAGTTACATATTGCAAATGTTTACTCCTGAATTTATTTAGGCTTAACCATAACAAACGGGTTGAATACTTATTGACTCAAGACATTTCAGCTTTTTATTGTTAATTAATTAATGTGGATACTGCCATGATTATTGGATAACCTTGAATGAATCGTGAATAATGATGAGTGAGAAAGATACAGAGGTTATTGCAATGGTGGTATGATATTTGTATGTCTAACATCATTATTCACGATTCGTTCAGGACTAGCTGTAACCATGGTAGCATCCACATTAATGTAGAAGTGTTTATAAAACATATTCTATTCTTATTTACAATAAAAGTGATTCCAAAACGACACAATACATTATTTTGGGCTCAAAATAATCTTAAACACAACCAAAACCAACAGCAAATGCATCCAGTCACAAGCTTATTGTAGTCATTGCGTGCTAGGAATACGTGACCAAATACTTAACGTTTGGATGAAAATACCCTCAAATTAAAGCTGACAGTCTGCACTTCAACCTCATGATCATTGTATCATTTCAAATCAGAGCCAAAACAACAAAATATGTGTCACTGTCGCAATACTTTTGGAGATCACTGTATATTTTCAAAGTAGCTTCCCCAACACTGATGAAAGGATGGATGGATTACCTCTGCTGTTGTCTGAGGGTGTCTGGGAGGGTGCTGACTTGGGATGGTCATGTTTTTCAGGTTTAAGAGTAGGCTTGGGAGCAGCTGGGCATTTATCCACAGCGCAGATCTCCCAACGAACAGAGGGGTCAGTGGTGTAACACCATGGGGAACGGTCGCCGTCAGGGTTTCTACACAGGTTTCTTCTTAAATCGCTGTGAAACGCATGTAAAAGACACATTGCAGATTACTTATTACATTGTTTGGCTTTTTAACGACCAGATAGCAGAAGACAGAGATAGAGATGGAGATATACATCACCCACTGGGCACAGACATCAGTTCAACGTCTAGTTTTGATCTACATTTGATTTGCAAATCCAATCAGTTTCCCACATTGATTCAGGGTCATCGCATAGATTTTGAAACCAGTTTTGTTGCCCAGTGAGTAGAGATTACATGTGACTGTGCTCCAGGCCTCACGCTTTAGGGAAGGCCTGCGGTGTCTTATTGTGATTGTGAGGTGTCATCGAGCTCCAGGGCTGGCATTTCTTCCCACTGATGGTCTCTGTCACCATACCACGGTAGTCGGCCCCGTTACCCACATAGCAATCTTCCCCAGCTGGAGGGGGAGCTGCATAATCTGAGGTTTAAAAACAACATGACCCATGTCAACCTAATTAAATTTGAGTTTCGCTACGTAGTTAGTATATAGTGATTTTAGCACATTATCATCACGATGCAGTGTAAAGTGACCTGGTCCAGGAACGTCTCCACAGCTAGGCACCTTGCAGTACTCCCAGCGGGTCTCTGGGTCTGTAGTAAAGCACCAGGGCATCTTCTCATTGTCTGGGTTCCTGCAGTAGTTCAGTTCCAGGCCTCTGACAGGAACACAAACAACCACTCATATTGGTTAAATCACAGTCAGTCTGTATCTATAAGACATTAAAACACTGATCTGCTGCACTGAGAAACGCAATGCTAGGGTTCTTGTCCAATCTCTTGGCTTGATCTTACTTGCATGGGTAGTTGTCTGGAGTTTTGTTGTGCTGTTGGGGTGTCTGAGTTGCCCAGAACTGACAGGCTTTCCCAGATGCTGTCACTCCGATGGTTCCCCTGTAGGCACCGCCGTCGCCTGTGGCACAGGTGAGTTCCTCCACCACCTTGGGAGGCTCAGAGGCTAGGAGAAAGGGAATACGTGAGGAGAACTCCCTGGGAGTTAGTCAACTCATGTTTTAATTAAATTGTCTATTTTTATGTGAAAGAGCAGGAGAAACATGGGTCATGGGAGACAAATGAGATTAGCGAGCGTAAAACTATAGACAATACACTAGTAATAGTGTTGTATATCTATGATAGCTCACTGCAGCGAGGGATGGAGCAGAAGTCCCAGCGTTTGGAGGGGCTGGTGGTGAAACACCAGGGTCTGGGGTCTCCGTCTGGGTTCCTACAGTAATTATCCTCCAGGTACTTCTCAGGAAGACTGGAGAGACGACGGTGGGAGGGGGGCGGTGAGATGAAGGAGCACATGGTTAGACATATACAGTGGGACAGTGACACATTTTTGGGGGTTTTGGCTCTTTGGATTCGAAATGATACAATGATCAGATTGTCAGCTTTAACTTGAGGGTATTTCCATCCATATCGGGTGAAACATTATTCCATTTCAGGGGACAAAAAGTAGTGGGACAAATTTTACATTAATGTGGATGCTATGGATAATCCTGAATGAATCGTATGTTATGATGAGTGAGAAAGTTACACACGCAAAAATATCATACCCCAAGACATGCTAACTTCTCGCCATTACAATAACAGGGGAATTTAGCATTTTCTGTGTGGGGTGGGGGGGGGGGGGGTAATCCAATTCATTCAGGATTATCCGTAACCATGGTAGCATCCACATTAACGTAGAAGTGTTTAGAAAAATTCTATTGTTATTTATAATAAACGTGATTCCAAAATTACACTATACATTATTTACCATTATTTTCTATTGGGCACAAAATAATCTGAAACAACCAAAACAAACGGCAAATGCATCCAACAAATGTATAACACCACAAGCTTGATGTAGTCATGGCATGCTATGAATATTGGACCAAAGACTTAACTTTTGACTACTTTAAGGATCGGACCCTTCAAATGTTCACCTAAAATGACATACCCAAATCTAACTGCCTGTAGCTCAGAACCTAAAGTAAGGATATGCATATTCTTGATACCATTTGAATGGAAACACTTTGAAGTTTGTGGAAATGTGAATTGAATGTATGAGAATATAACACATTAGATCTGGTAAAAGATAATACAAAGAGAGAGAGAGAGTAAAGGCTATTACGCGCTGGGAATGTAGCCGTGGTTGTGAGGTGTCTGGGCGTCCCAGTGCTGGCAGGTGTAGCCATTCTCAGTGGTGGAGATCTTTCCCCTGTAGTTCTTACCACTGCAGTGCATACATTCCTCTGTGGGACCAACAACAGCACTTTAGAAATAAAACACTTCCAAATTACACCTACTGCATTTTTTTTAAGTGAACTGTCATGATGAGCGAGTGACAAAAAAAAGTAATCAACTCTTTATTTAAATAGAGATAGTATTTTAGTGGTTTTGAAATCTTAACTTTTGTGCCAACATGACACCAGTTGTTTCATTGGCTTATTGGGAGTAGGGACATAACAAGATATTGAGGGTACCGCTGCAGTTCTGGACGTTACAGGTCTCCCATCTGGTGTCAGGGTCTGTGGTGTAGCACCAGGGGCCATTGCTGTCCCCATCAGGGTTTCTGCAGAAGTTGGACTCCAGGTCGGCTTTGGGGTTTGTTGACGGAGTCATGCTGTAAGAGACATTCACAAAGACAGCATGAATTTACTTCCGGTGTTAAGTTAAGTTACTTAAGAAGATTGAACAGGATCTTAAGCACTTACAAATTCGTAACATATTGTATGAATTCGATTTTTTCGTTTTGCAGGATGTGGGTGATTTTATTTATATGTGTTTTCTGAGCCAAAAAAAACAACAATTTAATTTAATTCAGCTTCAAGTGAATTAAATTTAGGAAATCTGTTACAAAGTATTCTCACGGATAGTAGAGAGATATAAGTATGTAGGGTTGCAAAGCTACCGGTAATTTACCAAAGTTAACTGGAATCTTCAGTCATTTAGGTAATTAACATAAAATATATGTCAATCTATCGTAACTTTGTATTTATTTAAAGTATTCATATTGTCCATGAGTTTGTAGTAGATAGACAATATGGTTCAAGAGAAAATAGCCTTATTAATGAAAAAAGCATCTAATCAACAATGGCATTATTTTCAATTAACTCTGCAACTCTTCCAACTATTGACTTTTTTCACAACTGCCACCAATTTGACGCCAAAACATTGACAACAAAATACATATTGACATACTAAAATAAATCAGTGTGTTAAGGATATTTACTGCTGAAAACCTCATTTTAAAAACAAATGGTTTTCACTAAATTTATATTTTACAGCTTCCTCATTCTATATATATATATTTTTTTGTATCATCTTATTTCATTATTTCATTTATATTACATGTGATAAGGCCACAAGATGTCTTGTGATAGATTACATACATTCTGGTAGTTTCCAGTAATATACCCTCCCTTTGCACCCCTAGATACAGTGCCTTCGGAAAGTTTTCAGACCCCTTCCCTTTTTCCACATTTTGTTACGTTACAGTCTTGTTCTAAAATGTATTAAATAAATAAAAAATCCTCAGCAATCTATGCACAATACCCAATAATGACACAGCGAAAACAGGTTTTTAGAAATGTTTGCAAATGTATTGATTTGCAAACAGAAATACCTTATTTACATAAGTATTCAGACCCTTTGCTATGAGACTTCGAAATTGAGCTCAGGTGCATCCTGTTTCCATTGATCATCCTTGAGATGTTTCTACAACGTGATTCAAGTCCACCTGTGGTAAATTCAATTGATTGGACATGATTTGGAAAGGCACACACCTGTCTATATAAGGTCCCACAGTTGACAGTGCATGTCAGAGCAAAAACCAAGCCATGAAGTCAAAGTAATTGTCCATAGAGCTCCGAGGCAGGATAGTGTCGAGGCACAGATCTGGGGAAGGGTACCAAAACATTTCTGCAGCATTGACGGCAGTGGCCTCCATCATTCTTAAATGGAAGAAGTTTAGAACCACCAAGACTATTCCTAGAGCTGGCCGCCCGGCCAAACTGAGTAATCAGAGGAGAAGGGTCTTGGCCAGGGAGGTGACCAAGAACCCGATGCACTCTGACAGAGCTCTAGAGTTCCTCTGTGGAGATGGGAGAATCTTCCAGAAGGACAACCATCTCCGCAGCACTCAATCAGGCCTTTATGGTAGAGTGGCCAGACGGAAGCCACTCCTCATGACAGACCACTTGGAGTTTGCCAAAAGGCACCTAAAGACTCTCAGACCATGAGAATCGAGATTCTCTGGTCTGATGAAACCAAGATTGAACTCTTTGGCCTGAATGCCAAGCGTCACGTCTGGAGGAAAACTGGCACCATCCCTACGGTGAAGCATGGTGGTGGCAGCATCATGCTGTTGGCATGTTTTTCAGAGGCAGGGACTGGGAGACTAGTCAGGATCGAGGGAAAGAAGAACGGAGCAAAGTACAGAGAGATCCTTGATGAAAACCTGCTCCGAAGGTTCACCTTCCAACAGGACAACGCAGGAGTGCCTTCGGGACAAGTCTCTGAATGTCCTTGAGTGGCCCAGCCAGAGCCCGGACTTAAATCCGATCGAACATCTCTGGAGAGACTTGAAAATAGCTGTGCAGCGACGCTCGCCATCCAACCAGACAGAGCTTGAGAGGATCTGCAGAGAAGAATGGGAGAAAATCCCCAAATACAGGTGTGTCAAGCTTGTAGCGTCATACCCAAGAAGACTCAAGGCTGTAATCGCTGCCAAAGGTGCTTCAACAAAGTACTGAATAAAGGGTCTGAATACTTATGTAAATGTGATATTTAAGTTTTTAATTATTAATAAACTAGCAGAAATGTCTAAAAACCTGTTTTTGCTTTGTCATTATGAGGTATTGTGTGTTGATTGATAAGGGAAAAAAACAATTCAATCAATTTAAAATAAAGTGGTGATCCTAACTGACCTAAAACAGGGAATTTTTACTAGGATTAAATGTCAGGAATTGTGAAAAACTGAGTTTAAATGTATTTAAAGAGTTTCCCCTCCTAATTTCGCCTACTGTTCTAACTTGGTGGTGCACATGTAGCCTATAGTCAATTTTAGAGAAATGTAATCATTGAATATTGTAAGAGCTTTCATTGTCTGCTTATACAGTATGCCCGTTTATTTATCCTACGGTTCTGACTTGGTGTACAGGGAGAATACTGTAAGAAAAGCTCATGTTCTGAATTCTGTCGCTGTACATTTGAAAAGTGTTGATCAAATAGTTATATTGACTACGTCTGTTCTAGCTCGCTCATTAGTGTCTTAATCGAAATTACGGATTGCCTCTTATCCGTTCCCTTATGCCATAGTTTAAACTAACATTCGTTTTTTTATGTTCATCAGAGATTTTGAGATCCTCTGTCCAACTTTCATTAAACTCTAGTGTCGGATTTATCTATAGTTATGCAAAAGAGCAAAGGGGATTTATTTACAATTATAAACCTGAATGCTGATTGGCTGAAAGCCGTGGTATATCAGACCATATACCACGTGTATGACAAAGCATTACTTTTTATTGTTCTAATTACGTTGGTAACCAGTCTATAAAAGCAATAGGGCACCCCGGGGGTTTGTGGTATATGGGTATATGGCCAACATACTACAGTTAACGACTGTATCTAAGCATTCCGCGTTGCGACGTGCTTAAGAACAATCCTTGGCCGTGGTATATTGGCCATATACCATACCCCCTTGTGCCTTATTGCTTAATCATAGCAGTCAAGCGAGTTAAATCGACACCCATTGACGGAAAATGACCTGGCGAGTTTAATAAGGGTGAATTGTATTTTTTCTTGTCACATATTCAAATTCCTTTACAGCTTCGGGACGGACCAAGTGATGGTTTAATAAAATGTTGTAATAGCTCAAGACAGATAGATAGAAAGTGAGGCAGACGGGCAGATTAGAGAGATTAATGTGATTGAAAGAACCAGAACTTTCATCAGGATATTTTCTACTGTTTTTATTTGTTGGCTTTAGGCCTATTTATTTTACTTAGTTGATGGTGTCACTTATAGGGCCGACTGCAGCATCTCTGAGTTCTATGCTCTCATTTCTTTACCCGTGTATCAATGTGCCCAAAATGGCAGAGGCTTGTGCCATAGTTGAATTTTAACTTTTAGATTTTTATGATTAACCATGTGACAATGATTTTGAGAAAGTAAAACGTTATTATTGAAATGAAACTGTTCCATGGAAACGCACATATCTAAATATACATAACTGGAACGCATATTGGTAGAAATTGTAAGATAAATTGTTAGTTTCCCCAAATTTGAAACTCACGAGCTGCCTATGGTCTTTACTATTACAGCCATAAAAATAAGTAGTTATGGAAATCAAAGGCCTGTCCAGCTGATTCGTTCGGGCGCTGAATCTGGTACAAGGTGTGGCGGAGCATACTTAGGCTTGTGTGGATATTTTGATGCCCATCTCTGGCAAGTCTTCCCTGAGATTGTTTTGGACTTTGTTCCTCGGTAGTCCAGACCAATTCCATTCACACACTCCATCAAGTACTCTGTAAAGACAGACAATAATATGTAGTAGGTGGGTTGCTCGGTGAGTAATCTTTAACTTTTTTACTGAGCAAGTTCAGCAGCGTACCAAATGTCCCTCAGGCTTTTATTTTCTGAGATGTTGTCAGATATGGTCAGCATGGAATTTGATATACCCTCTGTGCTTCCCACTGAAGGACTGATTGGACTCTTGTTTAGATGATCTGCTTCAACTCTTGGGTTTGTTTACTGACACAGTCCAACCCTCTTACTGGACATTCCACAGAGGTTAACTAAATAATAACCCAAAAATAATGTTGACCAATAAAATCACATGAAACTCATTTGTATTCTTATATTTGTAATACATCGTGTATTCATGTTGATGAGATTCATATTTACTGTATGAAATGAATGAGATCCCTTTCAGGTCTACAGATGTAGGATCTTAATTTTAGCCAGTTTGCTACAGCAGAAAAATAATCCTGTAGCAACAGGAAATGTGAATAATTATGTGGATTATAATTAATGGATATTTTTGTAGGGGTTGATACATTTTTCGTAAGTGAAATTCTCCTGTAACAGGTTAATCAAATTAAGATCTTACATCTGTAGCTACTTATCAAGAAAAATCTGAAAAACATTAGGACTTGCCTTTCTTTTCATATAGAGAAGTGCTGGTTCTTCTCAGAACAGACTCTGTTTTGCCGTTTGCTGGTATTGTGAAACATTCTTGATCCTTTTCAATGTACATGAAGGACCTACCAAGAAACATTCCGAACGAAATTTGATTATGTAAATTCTCTCTCACAAATTAATTCTTTATCACTGTTAATGACCATAAGCATAATGATACCTGCAAGTGAAAGCTGTTTCAATGTTACACTTGATGGCACATTCTAGGACTGTGCCTAGTGAGTACTCCCTCTTCACCAAAGAGAGAATCCAAGCGCCCTCTGTTTTTGAATATTCGTCCAGGACAGTCGCACTGACTAAAAAGAAAAACAGATAACAAATACTGAGTATGACTGAAAATATTACTGTTTGCTTACACTTGCTCTGTGATGCAATGCTTAAACCCAATGGTTCCAGGGCTAAACTGCTGTTACAGACCACTAACATAGAGGTTGCAACATGAAGGTCTATTGACAGATGAGTCATTTCTGGAGTGGACATTCACCGCAGACAAAAAACAAGTTATTTCAAAACAATTTACAAGTAAGAGAAATACATAGAAATGTTTATGTGATAAACAGTGTTTCAACACTTTACATTGTTCTTATTACTGTGTACCGTGTAACAAGTAATGTAGTTACTCATTCTCCCACTGTAGCAGTAAACCTAGCCCTCAATAAAAGCTAATAGATACGTAATTACAATACACTGTACAGTATTAAGAACAATATATAAAATGTGATTAAACTAACTGATTCAGTTAGTTTAAATGAAGAACTAAGCAGACTTGAAGTAACTTCGTAGACACAGGTACCTAGCAAAACACTTAAGGAAACAGATAGAAGGTCTAATTTGTGAATAAATGTTAAATTTGCAAGTATAAACACTGTGTGTTAATCCTTCGGGTATTTCTTACCTGCAGAGAGAATTATGCCTAGCAGGAACGCTGCTTTGTGCAGGTCCATGATCTGCACTGTCAAGCAGCGTATACAAACTCACCAGTTCGATACGTTTTCTGTCTTTTTAGCCATGTCAGTAAGACAAATAGATAGATTTCACTCATCAGTCAATCATTGGCCTAACAAGGACATGGAGCAGAGGTCAGGCTGTGTATGTCAATGGGATTTGAGTACATTCACATACATAGTTCTGTCTTGATGTATTGTAGAGTACGCTACAGCTGCTCTCCACCTCACTCGCCTGATGGTAGAATTTTTCATCCGTAACTCATTTTTATACTGTATGAGGTATTTGTATTCTAATCAATAATGTTGTGTCTTGTCACATCACTCTGTACGCATAAACAGACACATCTCAAAAACCTTACTAGATATTAAAGGCAGAGACAGATGTGCTGAGTAACATGTTTATGCAATAAATACAAGTAGATTAAAATGTTTACGATTTTTAGTTACAGACCATTTTTATGACAAATGATCTGTGGGCGGTAGCTCTGTCTAAAATCGATACTGGTGGTTAATTATCAGCTAAAAGAGACCAATGTCCTCTTTTTAACTTAAAAAAACAACCTACTTTTGTTATAGAGTAATTCACTTGCTATTACTTGCTATTTATTTGTGCAAGAATTACGGGAATGGCTCCTTTACTCACTATGTCTCAGTTTTCTAAACAAATACAAAAAATGTATTATATATATATATTCACTGAGTGTACAAAACATTAAGAACACCTCCTAGCAGCGTTGCAGTTCTTGACACAAACCGGTGTGCCTGGCACCTACTACCAGCCCGTTCAAAGGCACTTAAATATTTTGTTTTGCCCGTTCACCCTCTGAATGGCAAACATACTGTACACAATCCATGCCTCAATTGTCTGAAGGCTTAAAAATACTTTTACTTGTCTCCTCCCCTTCATCTACACTGATTGACAAGTGACATCAATAAGGGATCATAGGTTTCACCTGGTCAGTCTATGTCATTCAAAGATGTTTTGCACACTCAGTGTATATATTTGTAATTGCTGTACATAAAATACTTTAAAAACACCAGGAAATGGTTGTACACTCTAAAAATGAGGGATTCAACAAGGGTTCTTCTAAGATCCTCAAAGTTCTTCAAAGAACCTTAGGGTTCCTGGTTCTCTTCCAAGAACCCCTTAGGAGGTTGGGTCCATTGAGGAACCTCCTTAGTTGGTGGGGGTTCTTGCAGAAACGTAACTTCCCAACTGAAACATTTGGATTTGAATTTGAAAGGACAGCAGGTGCAGGGACTTAACTGAAAAATGTAAATATATCCTCAATGTAAGGTAAGGGTTGTCCCTTGTATGATCTAAATGTATATTGCTTTATGATGATACCATCGATCATTTCATATTTTGAAAATGAATCACCGTTTATGGCTGTAATGACAGGCTACCTTTGCACAGCGATTATGTGCGCTTGTTTGCTCGTTTGCATGAGCGGGATTGAAAACCACTTGCATACATGATAATGGCAACACATTGATTTGGGTTGGGTATAGTATTTGGGTATAGTATTTGGGTAGGCTACAGTATTTATAACAATCTTCTATTTTGACTTTAATTGTGTTGGTCATTGTTAATAAGTGCTGCATATATTCCAGTTCAAAATAGTTTAGCAAAATACTCATCAGATTGGGCTGCTTTCCCCTGTTCTTGTAATAATTGCTCAATTTATACCATGGTAGGTTTTGTGTGTTTTGACACCCTTATGTAGGTGCCATAACCAGTCATAAAATAACACAATATATGTGACAATAGGTGTAAATATATGGGTCATGACAGTGTTATGACCCTATTATGACAAGTTATGTCAACTGTTATGACATTATGACATGGTTATGACCGCGTCATTACGTGTTATGACGCTGGGTGTCAAGTAATGTGTTACTCTGAAATGTCTTGAGTCAATAAGTTTTCAACCCCGTTGTTATGGCAAGCCGAAATAGATTCAGGAGTAACAATGTTCTTAACAAGTGACATAAAATGTTGCATGGACTCACTCTGTGCACAATAATTGTGTTTAACATAATTTTTGAATGACTAGCTCATCTCTGTACGCCACACATGAAATTATATGTAAGGTCCCTTAGTTGAGCAGTGAATTTCAAACACAGATTCAACCACAAAGACCAGGGAGGTTTTCCAATTCCTCGCAAAGAAGGACACCTATTGGTAGATGGGTAAAAATACAAAAGCAGACATTGAATATCCCTTTGAGCATGGTGAAGTTATTAATTACACTTTGGATGGTGTATCAATACACCCAGTCACTACAAAGATACAAGCGTCCGATATCAACTGCCGGAAAGGAAGGAAACCGCTCAGGGACTTCACCATGAGGTGATGGCTGTTTAATGGCGGTGACAGGAGAAAACTGTGGATGGATCAACAACATAGTAGTTACTCCACAATACTAACCTAAATGACAGAGTGAAAGGAGAGCCTGTACAGAATAAAAATATTCCAAAACATGCATCCTGTTTTCACTAAAGTAATACTGCAAAAGTTATTTTTTTGTCCTGAATACAAAGTATTATGTTTGGGGCAAATCCAATGCAACACATTACTGAGTACCACTCTCCATATTTTCAAGCATAGTGGTGGCTGCATCATGTTATGGGTATGCTTATAATGCTTTCCACCAGACCTTGGGAGATGAATTCACCTTTCGTTACAGATCTAATGACGCCGGACCAAATGACAAAAAATACAATGTTGTGAGATGCTCAGTTATATTTAATTCCACAGTGAAAAGCAATAAACAACAATAACATAAGTTGTATTAAATGATTAACATTTACATTATTAGTAGTGTTTCACAGTACCATTTAGAGAAAGGCCAATCACAATTGATGTTTTTTTTTACAAGACATTTTATTTACAAGAAAAAGTGCTATGTTGACTCAAGGAGGAGCTCTTGGTGAATTCTTCCTTGTAACTAGAATATATATTAGTATCCTCTGTCTCTTAGCAATTTAACCTTTGAAATAAATCCTCCACCTGAGCCCAATACTACAAAATGTAGTTTCAGCAGTTAGCGAGGAAACTTTGGTCAACTCTGAGTTCAACTTGGGATAACCAGTACCAGGAAAGTGGCTCACCTTTCAGCTAGGTACATTTCTATGGCAACGAATCCTTGTGAACTAAGTTGCTCCTGGGCAGGTTAACTCAGGGATTACTGGATTTATCCTGAGTCTGAGCCGCAAGTTGAGGACCAATTCAATTAGATTCCCTCCCAAAACGTTTTTGTTTTGTGTTAAAAAAATTAGTAATGTTAAAATACCTATCACATTACACATTTAGTAAAGACAGAAAGCCTTTGAAACTTTACGCACAGAACAACTTGTGTACGACGTATCGATGAGAGTGGGATAAAAGGTTCTCGTGCATTGATAAGACGGCATTAAGTAATACAATAAAGTTCTTTGATTTAGATTTCGGTGCAAATGAAAAACGTTTTTGGTCACTACATGATTCCTTATGTGTTATTTCATCGTTTTGATGTCTTCACTATTATTCTACAATGTAGAAAATAGTAAAAAATAAAGAAACCCTTGAATGAGTAGGTGTCCAATCTTTTGACTGGTACTGTGTGTATATATACAGTATATATTATAAGTCCAGAAATGGATGTAGCAACAAAAGATTGACCCTTAAAGTATATCAAAAGCCCCACTTTTATTCCATAGGCCTGGATCCGCACTATGCAGCTGTTGCAAGAGCACATTTTCCACTGGCTGTCCACTGGTTTAAAAAACAATGATTGATAGGCAGCTTAAACTTCTTGAATTCAACCATTTATTGGTTTGGTTTAACAGCCATTCAGGTGCAAATAGCTAAATGAGGGAGCAGCAGTGTGATCCACATCAATGCGCTATGTAGGTCAATAATATGTGATCGCTGTCATCCTTACCTCGGCGCATTTATTCAAGTTGGATAATCTTTGGAAGCCGACAGCAGTCGCACCATTCAAAGATATAGCTTGGACTGTAGCCTACAAAAGCCTTTTCCCGCCATCCATCAAACACATTTTGTGTGTCATCATAGTGGTCTCTGATTGGTGGTCAGACTCGCTCAGGTGGAACAAATTAAAATGTGCTCCTTTTTTCAATGCTGATTTGAATGTAATTTGAGAACAGAAGTGTCAAATGGCCCCGTGTTTTGGGACATAGATGTGGACCTCCGCAGGTTCTGGAGCGAGAACCCACCAGCAGTCCAAATCTCCCCCACACGCTCCAGCAGGGAAACTACTTCCCCTACCTGTGCCACTTTTATACAACGGGTTGCCAACATATTCATATAATGATTGAAATATTTTCATTAAAAACTTTATTTGGATTAATTCATACTATTAAATCCTTCCACAAGATATAGTCCCGACACAAATCTAGGGTTGCTACCCAAGCCGTCTGGCTTGGTTCGGTAGCCAGAGACGTGACCCAGTCGTTCAGTCTTTTTGTTCTCTATCTATGGACTCGACCCAATCGTTTTGTTTTAAATGCTCCGTTGCCATACTGGTTCTTATCGCTTGCTAGGTAGCCAACTACAGCTAACTTACAGGCATGTCAACAGTGCAGCCAGAATAACAGTAGCTGCATTTGTTTAAGCTGTTTTCTAGTGACATTTATTTGGATACATCTGATTTTGCATAGAAAATGTGCTCTCTCGTCAGAGGAGCTAACCGACAAAACAAAGCTAACACAATCAATTTAAACTGAAGCTGGAAAGACTGAAAACTAGCGTTTTGTTTTGTTTGACCTTTACATTTCTTTGTATATACTGTATATCCATGAAAACGATGCCAGCTGATTCATGATCTGTCTCGTCCCGACCCCCGACACGTTTATTACTATGTGACAGCTGTTGATCGAATTTGAATATTGAAACAATTTTGCAAATGTCAGCGAGCCAGACGTCAAGGTTTATACAAATCTCCGCTGTTGAAAACTAAATGTTAGTCCAAAAGAAAAGTGAGATACTGTCTGGATGATTTTTGTAGTGGAGATCAAGTTTATAAATCGCCTGGCTGGGCTGATGAGACAGTGGATTGGTCAGTCAGATGGAACAGAGTAAATAGGCATTTTAACGCCATATATTTAGCCGGTGGTAAGTTGTGGAATAGACACCGGCTGGAATGCGGTTTTAACCAATCAGCATTCAGGATTAAACCCACCTGTTGTATAACTCTACATAACAAATCCACTTCTTGTCTACAAGCTGGTCTGAGCAATGATGCGATTTATGTTTTTTGAATAGTCTGTGTACTGGTCTGTGTCCTTTTTATAGTCTTTGTCATATACTCCCTTCTCCACCGGAAGTGTAGGATTCTTGTATTCTTCGTACTCTGCCCACAAACAGGTCACCGTGGAGAGGATCAGAACACCAAGGAGGACGTAGATCTTGGTGTCCAGACAGATGAAGGTACTGTAGGCAAAGGCTATCACGAACCCCAGGGACTCCCACATACAGCAGTTAGCAAACGCTGCCTCTTTTTGTCTGGGGAAGAGAACCCCATACAGTGCTGCAAACAAGAACAAAGCCACTTTTGCCTCTGTTCTGAACAAAATGTTTGATGTACCTAACATTTCACTGTACTACATTTTGTTAACTCAACTCACAGTTGGTTTGTGCCTGCCATACAGCGTCTGCCGTGCCCCAGAGAGCAGGGAACACAAAGAACACAGGAAGCTGGTCTGGGTGAGGCCTCCAGAACAACAGGGCCAGGATACAGGCAAAGTTGATCACTGCAGCTGTAAGAGCGGTGAGGAGTGAGTGATTTTAATTTGATGTGTGTCTTTATAAGATACCAATGAAAATGTTAATGTCTTTGTTGGAAAGCTCTTCTTACCCAAGAAAAACAGTGGGGCTCTTCCAGTGTATTCTGCCAACCTCGCAAACATCAAGGAACATAAGGCATTTGTGGCTCCAAAACATATCATCGCATAGCCAACATAATGGATTCCTAATGCACAGGTCACATAGTTCTGCAAAGGAAACAAACAAACAACTTTTAGCCACTCTAACGTTGGTTAAGAATTCTTGAACGTTGGATTCCTAGTGGCAGGGTAAGAACCATGTATCATCTCCTCACCTTTGTGTATTCACCTGAGAGGAAACTCTGCTCAAAGCCACTGTACATGGACAAAGGGATGAGTCTGACGAGTCTCTTGTCTTTCAGGAGTGTGAACGTGGCCAGGAAGGTGCTCCAGAATGGTTCCCTGTTGCCCCTGAACTCCTGGGTCTGATCTCTGTCTATGTTATCTAGAAACACTGCCACTATGATCATGGCCAGCACACCCACCCCTAGAATACAACAGAATCAAACATTAGAACATCTCAATAGCATCAACATGCAGGGCAGGATTACCGAACAGGCATGCAGGGCATATGCCCCGAGGCCCCCAATGTATGTACTGTACATGTGTGTGTATATACAGTACCAGCCCTATTTGGTCAATCCAGAAAATGTCAATAACTTTGATGTCAATAAGTGCAGTCGCAAAAACCATCAAGCGCTATGATGAAATTGGCTCTCATGAGGACCGCCACAGGAAAGGAAGACCCCGAGTTCCCTCTGCTGCAGAGGATAAGTTCATTAGAGTTACCAGCCTCAGAAATTGCAGCCCAAATAAATGCTTCACAGAGTTCAAGTAACAGACACATCTCAACATCAACTGTTCAGAGGAGACTGTGTGAATCAGACCTTCGTGGTGGAATTGCTGCAAGGAAACCACTACTAAAGGACACCAATAAGAAGAAGAGACTTGCTTGGGCCAAGAAACACAAGCAATGGACATTAGACCAGTGGAAATCTGTCCTTTGGTCTGATGAGTCCAAATGTAATATTTTTGGTTCCAACTAGGGCTGGGCGATATGACGATATATATCGTGTGACGAAAAAAAAACGTCTATAGTTTATTTCGTTGTGTCGCAAATCACTCTTTACGGCAATATTGTTAGTCAATTGGACGACGCTTTGCGTTCGCAACACAAGCAAACATGGAGGAGAGTGAACTTGACACAGAGCACGGAGACACGGAACTCGTACCTAAAATATGGGCTACTTCGGGTGCATAGACGTGGTTTGGGTATGAAAAGTCTGACACGCACCAGAAAACCGTCCTCTGCAAAATATGCGGCAGGCCGGTCCCGACAACAGGCTCAAACACCACTAACCTCTTTTACCACCTACGCAAGAATCATGTGAAACAGTACAGAGAGTCTAGATGAGACCCAACAAAGTACAGTTGAGCGCTCAAAACAAACCCCCGACTCAGACGGTGCAAGAGGCATTGTTGTCAAATATTTTGTTTGCGGCACTTTGGTTGTTGTCATATAATGCTATAATTCAAACTTGAAGGAGTGTTTTGTTTACTTGTTATATTCTATATATTTATTTATGAGCCTTATTTTGCTGCTATAGTTTAAACTTTTCCATGTTTACATTTGGTATTTTATATACCAGTATTTGTCAGGCCTGTATTCGCTCTCCGTAGCCGATGTGAGTAAGACCTTTAAACAGGTCAACATTCACAAGGCCGCTGGGCCAGACGGATTACCAGGACGTGTGCTCCGAGGATGCACTGACCAACTGGCAAGTGTCTTCACTGACATTTGCAATCTGTCCCTGACTGAGTCTGTAAAACCAACATGTTTCAACCAGACCACCATAAGCCCTGTGCCCATGAGCACTAAGGTAACTTGCCTAAACGACTATCGACCTGTAGCACTCACGTCTGTAGCCATGAAGTGTTTTGAAAGGCTGGTCATGGCTCACATCAACACCATTATCCCAGAAACCCTAGACCCGACACACTCCAATTTGCATACCGCACAAACAGATCCACAGATGATGCAATCTCTATTGCAATCCACGCTGCCCTTTCCCAACTGGACAAAAGGAACACCTTCGTGGGAATGCCATTCATTGACTACAACTGAGCCTTCAACACCATAGTGCCCTCAAAGCTCATCACTAAGCTAAGGACCCTGGGACTAAACACCTCCCTCTGCAACGGGATCCTGGATTTCCTGACGGGCCGCCTCCAGGTGGTAAGGGTAGGTAACAACACATCTGCCACGCTGATCCTCAACACGGGGGCCCCTCGGGGGTCCGTGCTCAGTCGTCTGTCCCCTGTCTGTCAACCCGTGACACTGACAAACAATTACAGGTTCTTACCAATATAGCAGCCAACTAGTGTCCAAACCAATTCTTGTGCTGGTCTTTTGGTGGTGGAGTTTGCATTGATATCAACGCACACACCTGCGCCACAAAACTGTAGATCATCCTCAGAGATGTCAACTAGGAGGACATAAAGAGTACAGTCAGGCTTTAACTTACAAATGTTACTACTTTCATTTGTTGTGTGTGTGCGTGGGTGTGTGCACTGGCTTCTTACGTATATCTGTATCTGAACCGAATATCAACGACGACATGAGGTTTCCGCAAACAGCTGAAGACTGGAATATCAGGAAAAATATGCCAAAGTACTTATTGATAACATCCGCTTATGCCTTGTTTTCTTTAGGGGCCTGCAGGTTGCCGCTGATGGTGAGAAGGGTACACTTGGCTGACCATAGTGGAGAACCTCCCATACCCAGGATCACAGAGGTGGGGATCAGAGTGTACCTGGAAGAGGACCGATTGATATGGTTAACAGGCCAGTCCAGGAAGCATAGCAGAGGGATAGCATTCATACCATGTGTGTGTAAACAACTTGGTCGATGGACACTACTTTCATATAATTAGTTGAATTTATTCTCAGAGTAGAGAAATAATACCAACTCTACTTGGTAACATATGTGAACTATGCCAAATGTTTAACTCATTGATGTAAGGAGGTACCTGATTAGTTGCATTGTAATTTTGCTCTTAAATCATGAGGAAGAAACACAGTTTGTTGAAAGCTGTAAACAGTGAAGGTCTGAACAGGTTTTGGACAGTTGTGCTTTACCATCCTGGATAGAGGTTCCCAATTGAATAGGTCACATAGCAGCCCATGCCGGCAACAATAGTCCATTTGCAGCCCAGGTTTTTGATGAGAATGGGTGTTAGGAACATGGATGACAGAATGATGGAGGCATAGATAACACTGAGAGTGTTATCACCCCATCCCATCCTCTGCATTTAGACTGCTCTGTAATACAGGAGAGGGATGGTGCCATCAATTTAAGATCCAGAAATTGCAGTGTTGAATTGTACCTTAATATTCAAGCAAGTGTCTATTTAATGATCGACGTAACAGTATCTTGAGTTACCTGTAAACTCTGAAGTCCTCCATATGCTGTGAACAGAGATAAAAATCCAATGGATACCACCAGAACATTTTTCATATTTCGGTCTATCATGTCAGCAACGTGACGTTTGGCTCTATTAGAAAAGTATATTCCAGATTACAACTCCACTGGGTGGTTGTCAAAGCAAAGTCTTACGTAAAAACCACTGAGCTTTTATATAGTGAAGCTGTTTAAATTGGGGACAAAGTTCATCCTATTCTGTAAGCTGTTTGCTGAAGAACTCTTAGAGGGTTCACACTGTGTCACGGAAGGGTGCAGAGAGAGACCAAGACGCAGCGCAGGGATAGTAGTTCGACATAGTTTTATTTTCTTATATATATATATATATACATATAATCAAAACCAATGGCGAACCACAGGACACAAACACACTATAAACTAACGTCACGTTCACCAAAACACACGAAATGAACGGACGTAAAAAAAAAAAAAAAAAGGCACACTTACATCTCACCGTGACTGCGACATATAACGACAACGACCCACACCAGAGTGAGGGACAGACTCAACATATATGGGATCCCTAATTAGAGACAATGCGGTGCAGCTGCCTCTAATTAGGGATCCAACCCAAACCCCACACAGAAACAGAAAAGAACGACACTGTCAGACTCTGACCATAGCTACATAGAGAAGCCTATTTGCTTGCTGACACACTGTCATAAAAATCCTGGAAAAGTCATGGAAGTTTTAAATGGTGTTTTCCAGGTCTGGAAAAGCAATAGTGGAAAAAGTACCCAGTTGCCATAGTTGAGTAAAAGTAAACATACCGGTAAAATACAACTTGAGTAAAAGTATTTGGTTTTAAATATACTTTAGACTGTAGTGGAGTAAAAGTAAACGTTTTAAAAATATAAATAGTAAAGTGCAGATACCCCCCAAAAAACTACTTATGTACTACTTTAAAGTATTTTTACTTATGTACTTTACACCACTGTGGAAAATTAATCATTTCTGATATATGTAATTTATTTAGGCACGGTGTTCTAAATATTTAAATCAACATATAAACCAAGCTCGGAATGCACTTTATCGCGTCAGCTGCATCAGCGGCTTGTAGGGAGGCCTAGCCTATAAAATATGGTAGAGAGCAGACCAGTAGCGGATTTAGGTACGGGTGACACGGACAGCCGCCCAGGGAGGCATCTTGGTGCGTGCGGGGGCGGGACTCCCTACTGGTAATAACCACAGTTTAGCTAAGCTGATGCATCCCCATCAAACGAGATACCAGGGTGCAAAGGTTTACTGATAGTTATGGTTTACTAACTGTTTTCATAAAACTTAACTTTTCAGTGTTCAAAAATAATTGTGGCGTTAGGTAGATCATTTATATAATTGTTTATCCTACTAAATGTCGCATATCGCCCATTACAGTATCACTGACTGTGTCCCACTTAAGATCAACAAGATATGTAGGGCTTGATTGACAGTTAATGACAGAGTGTGTCAAGAACTGCACTACTGCTGGGTTTTTCACGCTCAACAGTTTCCCATGTGTATCAAGAATGGTCCTCCACCCAAAGGACATCCAGCTGAGGGCAAGGGGGGGATGACTGTATACTAGCTGGTAAAGATGACCAACAGAGGGAGCTATACATCAGGCATCTCTTAAATTCAGTTAGCATTATACACTGAGTATACACACCTTCCTAATATTGAGATACACTCCCCCTTTTGCCTTCACAGACTCCAATAAATTAGAAACATGGACTCTACAAGGTGTCGAAAGCGTTCCACAGGGATGCTGGCCAACGTTGACTCCATTGCTTCCCACAGTTGTGTCAAGTTGGTGGATGTCCTTTGGGTGGTGGACCATTCTTGATACACATGGGAAACTGTTGAGCGTGAAAACCCCACCAGCGCTGCAGTTCTTGACACAAACCGGTGCGCCTGGCACCTACTACCATACCCTGTTCAAAGGCACTTAAATATTTTGCCTTGCCCATTCAAGCTATGAATGGCACACATACACAATCCATGTCTCAATTGTCTCAAGGCTTCTTTAACCTTCTCCTCCCCTTCATCTACACTGATTGAAGTGGATTTAATAACATTTTACTGCAGTGCGTTAAATCAGGGTCACACAGAGGGATTCTTGCATCCCAACATTAAACTTTATACTCACAATTTTGCCTAAGAACACAGCCATGAATAAAGGATGGTACCAACACATCCTCCGAGAGCAACTTCTCCCAACCATTCAAGAACAGTTTGGTGACGACCAATGGCTTTTCCAGCATGATGGAGCACCTTGCCATAAGGCAAAAGTGATAACTAAGTGGCTCGGGGAACAAAACGTCGACATTTTGGGTCCATGGCCAGGAAACTCCCCATCCCATTGAGAACTTGTGGTCGATCCTCAAGAGGCGGGTGGACAAACAAAAACCCACAACTTCTGACAAACTTCAAGCATTGATTTTGCAAGAATGGCCTGCCATCAGTCAGGATGTGGCCCAGAAGTTAATTGACAGCATGCCAGGGCAGATTGCAGAGGTCTTGAAAAAGAAGGGTCAACACTGCAAATATTGACTCTTTGCATAAACTGAATGTCATTGTCAATGAAAGCCTTTGACACTTATGGAATACTTGTAATTATACTTCCGTGTACCATAGTAACTACTGACATAAAGATCTAAGAACACTGAAGCAGCAAACTTTGTGGAGACCAATACTTTTGTCATTCTCAAAACTTTTGGCCACGACTGTAGTGGTGTGTCTGACCCTGGCCCTGATCTCTCCCAGGAGGCAGCAGTATGGATCATAGAGCTTAGCTCAGACTCTGACTCACTCGTCACTGGGCACAGACATCAATTCAACATCTATTCCATGTTGGTAACAATGTTTATTTAACCAGTGTCTGCCCAGTGGGTCTGCTCTGTTGCTCTCTGGACAGATGGGCTCTGCTATGTAGTGCAGCCGGCCTCCTCCTCCCCTCTCTTTTTCTCCTCCGTCATCAGTGGGACAGAGGAAAAAGCATTCTGTGGCGCATGCCAGGGGACCAAGGCTCTCCCAGCACAGCCGGGCCTTCCAGCCCAAACAGCCCTAGCACAGCCTCGACACAGCCCAAGCAAAGGGCCCCCTAACGTAGAGTCACTCAGAGGTCAATGCATCCTAGCCTCTCTCTACACTTCCTGTTGTTTCAGCCCCCTCAGAGAGAGAGAGAGAGGCGGTCTGGCAGGCCGTGTTTATTAGGTCCGCCGCGTGTTTATCGGCTGTCTGAGAAAACCCTGGAGCTTGTCTGTCTCCCCAATGGGTGCTTCATTAAAGTAGCCTAAACAGGACCTGCTACAGAGCTTCCAGCTCATTCCAGTGGAACTCCAGACCAGACACAAACTTTTCTGCAATGTTAATGCGTCATCTCATTGGCAGGACATGTGCTACTCATGACCGCCATCAGGGGGCTCTGTTAGACGTTAAAACGTAAGCCAGCAGTTCTGTACTGTACAGTATGTGTTGCTTATAGACAGACACCTGTTCTCAACTGTACAACTGGAACCCACAGCCAGTATCTGTACAGAAATCTGTATCCACATTGTGTGTGACTACTAATGGCTTTAAATCAGTCCAGCCCCGGGGGATCAATAAAGTATCTATCTATCTATCTATCTATCTATCTATCTATCTATCTATCTATCTATCTATCTATCTATCTATCTATCTATCTATCTATCTATCTATCTATCTATCTATCTATCTATCTATCTATCTATCTATCTATCTATCTATCTATCTATCTATCTATCTATCTATCTATCTATCTATCTATAAGCTCCTCCTCTGTGTATTGATTTACTGATTTACAAACACATAGGAACAGTGTTTCGGTGAAGCTAGCTTATCTTCAGGGACCTACCTGTCTGTGTGTTATTCTCACCAGCAGAGCCAGGCAGGCTGACCCTTCATGGGAAACAGCCAGGCAGGCAGACCCTTCATGGGAAACAAACCCTGTTTTCCCCTTTCATGCCCCTCTCTCATACCTCCTGCACTCTCCCCAAATCCCCTGTGGAATCCCAGACCTCCTGCACTCTCCCCAAATCCCCTGTGGAATCCCAGACATGCACGCATTGGACTGGAGGTCTAATCTCCCTTGGGAAGCTGAAACACTTTCATCGAACTCAACAAACTTAGTGACTAGTGTTCTCTAAAAGAGGGTCAATACGTCTAAGTGTTGGCCCATTGTTATACACATTGAGTATTTATTCATCTGTGACTGAAATGAACATCCCCTTTAACAGTGACCTCATGTCTGAGAGCTTTATATTTTCAGTCAAACACTTCAGACCTTGTGTGAGCTAGTCTATCAGTGCACTCACTACTTTTTGACTCTCTTTTTGAGTGTTACAAAGGCTTGGGCTAAAATAAAAATGTTACCTACTGGGATTTTACTCTGAATTTGACTTTACTTTAAAAAAAAAATCCTTCTCATCACTGACCTTGTCATGGTTATAACATGGTTACTTATGAGTCATTCTAGTATTGTCTTGACACGTTTACACAGTGGTGGAAAAAGTCACTGTCATACTTGAGTAAAAGTAAAGATACCTTAATAGAAAATGACTCAAGTAAAAGTGAAAGTTACCCACTAAAATACTACTTGAGTAAAAGTATATGTTTTTAAATAAATCAAATTGTATTGGTCACATACACGTGTTTAGCAGGTGTTATTGCGGGTGTAGCGAAATGCTTGTTCTTCTGACTCTGACAGTGCAGTAATATCTAACAATTACACAACATATACCTAATACACACAAATCTAAGTAAGGTATTAATTAAGACTATATACATACTGTATACGGACAAGCGATGTCAGAGCGGCATGGACTAAGATACAGTAGAATAATATAGAATACAGTTTATACATAGATATGAGTAATACAAGATATGGAAACATTATTAAAGTGACTAGTGTTTCATTTCCTTAAAGTGACCAGTGATTTCTAATCTATGTCTATAGGCAGCAGTCTCTGATGTGCTAGAGATGGCTGTTTAGCAGTCTGATGGCTTTGAGATAGAAGCTGTTTTTCAGTCTCTCGGTCCCAGCTTTGATGCACCTGTACTAACCTCGCCTTCTGGATGACAGCGGGGTGAACAGGCAGTGACTTGGGTGGTTGATGTCCTTCATGATCTTTTTGGACTTCCTGTGACATCGGGTGCTGTAGGTGTCCTGGAGGGCAGGTAGTTTTCCTCCGGTAATGCGTTGGGCAGACCTCACCACTCTCTGGAGAGCTTTGCGGTTTTAGGTGCGAAGCCAAATTTCTTCAGCCTCCTGAGGTTGAAGAGGTGCTGTTGCATGTCGGTGGTCCTTTTCAGTTTGTCAGTGATGTGTACGCCAAGGAACTTGAAGCTTTCCACCTTCTCCGCTGTGGTCCCATCGATATGAATAGGGGGGGTGCACCTTCTGCTGTTTCCTGAAGTCCACGATCATCTCCTTTGTTTTGTTGACGTTGAGTGAGAGGTTGTTTTCCTGGCACCACACTCCCAGAGCCCTCACCTCCTCACTGTAGGCTGTCTCGTCATCGTTGGTAATCAAGCCTACTACTGTTGTGTCGTCTGTAAACTTGATGATTGAGTTGGAGGCATGCATGGCCACACATTGCTAAACAGGGAGTACAGGAGGGGGCTGAGCATGCACCCTGGTGGGGCTCCAGTGTTGAGGATCAGCGAAGTGGAGGCTGTCGGTAAATTAGAAAAAAAAATTGTGCCAAACCAGACGGCACAATTTTCTTGTTTTTCTAATTTACGGACAGCCAGGGTCGTCATACTCCTCCTCCTCCCATGGCTGTAGGGACTCCTCCAAGATCCCCCCGAGTGTAGCGGCAGGGGCTCCTCTTCATGCCCCTCCCACAGACCCCATAGTCCCCGCAAAAAACTGTATGGGGGTCTTCTGGGCTGTTCGTGGGGCCTGCCCTCTGGTATGCTGACGTGGAGCCCGTCGGCGTTGCTGCTGCCCTGGATACTGCGGTAGTTCCAGGGCTAGACAATGGAGGTACTCCTCCTCGGAGACAAGCTCCTTACCTCCAAGGAGTTCCTCCACTGTCCAGCTCTGCTCAGTCCTGTGGTGGTGGTTCTTTCTGTCATGGTTTCTAGAATGGCCATGAGGCGCTGAGCAGTAGTGTGAATACATTCCTATATTTGTGATAAAAACAACAAAACAAAAGAGGGAACGAAAACCACAAACTGATGTGCGACATGAACAAACAAAGAACCACACACAGGTGGGCACAATAATGAACATAAATAGGATCCCAATTAGAGACAACGTATGGCAGCTGCCTCTAATTGGGGACCAACAAAACCCAAACATAGAGATGCCCAGACATCCCTACCGTCAGGACCTGACAGTTAACCAAACTCAAACATAGAGATGCAACTAGGCATCCCTACCGTCAGGACCTGACAGTTAACTAAACCAAAACATAGAGTTGCCCAGACATCCCTACCGTCAGGACCTGACAGTTAACCAAACTCAAACATAGAGATGCCCAGACATCCCTACCGTCAGGACCTGACAGTTAACTAAACCAATACATAGAGTTGCCCAGACATCCCTACCGTCAGGACCTGACAGTTAACCAAACTCAAACATAGAGATGCCCAGACATCCCTACCGTCAGGACCTGACAGTTAACTAAACCAAAACATAGAGTTGCCCAGACATCCCTACCGTCAGGACCTGACATCCGTCTAAGCATTCAAAATATACTTTTGGGGTTCAGGGAAAAAAAACACATTTTCTTTAGGAATGTAGTTAAGTATTTCATATAATATATATTTTTAATATTTTAAAATATTTTTACTTAAGTACTTTACACCACTGCGTTTACATAGGCAGGGCCTATATCACTAGGATGTAGGTCACATTCTATATGGCTATAGCACTATAGGGGTCTTTCCTGCAGCTCAGCCATATGAATAGAGTAGACTGAGACCACCTATTTACTGTGTGACTCATGTGGTTAGTATGAGCTACTAGAGTGTATCAGAGAGGGTGGTCATCCCTGCAGTGCAGTGTGACATGCAACTGCTTGACATGCTAAGAGACGTTTAGTGTATTTAAAAACCTGTGTGCTTAGCCTAGCTCCCCCAGTCACCACATGACCTTAAGTGAGCTCATTTGTTTTTCCTGACTGTGTGTGTGTGTGTGTGTGTGTGTGTGTGTGTGTGTGTGTGTGTGTGTGTGTGTGTGTGTGTGTGTGTGTGTGTGTGTGTGTGTGTGTGTGTGTGTGTGTGTGTGTGTGTCGTGTAGTGGAGCAGGCGAGACCTGTTTTTCCTGCTGATAGCCGCTGGTGACTGTGACAGGCGTGAGTCACTCAGACTGTCCTTTGTTAACTGTTTGCTGATGTCAATGCAGGATCTGTGGGCCATTTTCTGTTGCTGTCTCCAGCACAATGCACAATGGCAGACATGCTGACACGACCACAAAATGTATTTATTTAGCAAAAGCAACATGGATGATAGCGGGGTATGTGATATGTGTTTGTGATAGATAGATAGATAGATAGATAGATAGATAGATAGATAGATAGATAGATAGATAGATAGATAGATAGATAGATAGATAGATAGATAGATAGATAGATAGATAGATAGATAGATAGATAGATAGATAGATAGATAGATAGATAGATAGATAGATAGATAGATAGATAGATAGATACTTTATTTATCCTTGAGGGGAAGCAGCTACGAAAAAACACAGGGCAGGTGCAAAATGCCAGAACGGGAAATACACAAAAGACATATACACGATAAATGATACATAGAGCGGCAGTATGAAAAAGTATAAAAATACAAGAAGTCTGGAGTGCTAAAAAGCTATAAAAAGACATTGCATATTATGTGTGGATGGCTGAATATGTACACTATACATTGTTAGGTGAAATTTGTATTTAAAAAATATTGCAAGTTGATATAGATAAGTAAGGAGTATTTGCATGGTTAACTATACTATACAGGTCGATGGCAGAGAAATACTTAAATAGCTAAAAGTGCGTATGATATAAATGAGGGTAATAATAATAATTTACTTAATATACAGCCTGGTTAAATGAACAGGTAAGTGAATATTTTGCATGGTTAAATTAGCTGTACAGGTAAATGACAGGAAGAGATACTTAAATTGCTAAATGTGTGTATGATATAATTTAGGGTAATAATAGTAATTCCCTTAAAATACAGTCCTTAGTGCGCAGGTTTTAATTACAGATAAATGCACGTATTGCACATTCGATATACTAAAAGCAATGAAAAAAGATACAACTGACAGGATACTAATATGCATTCCTGAGTGAATGACTACGTAAGTTCAGTCCAAGAATTACTTACAATATTGCATGTGATATGATATAACAACTGTATATGAATATGTACATACAGACCTGAATGAATAAATAAGTCCTGAGTGAATGAGTGATTACAGACCAGAGTTACTCACGGATGGATGCATAATTGTTAAACTAACACCCCAACAGTTCCAGGTCCTCCTGTAGCGCTCTCTGGCACACCGTGGTGGGATCATTCTGTGACTGAAAGTGCTCCTCTGCATCATAACCATGGCTTGCCGAGGGTGGGTGACGTTGTCCATAATGGCCAGCAGTTAGGCCAGGATCCGTCTCTCTGCCACCTCCTCTAGAGTGTCAAGGCTAATCCCCAGAACAGAGCTAGCCTAGCTGATCAGCTTATTTACCCGAGAAGAATCACCAGCCTTTATGTTGGCGCCCCAGCACACCACTGCAAAAAAATTACCACAGACTGGTAAAAGGTATGCAGTAGTTTACTGCACACGTTGAAGGACCTGAGCCTCCTCAGAAAGTAGAGTCGGCTCTGGCCCTTTTTCTACAGAGCTCCGCTGTTACCAGCCCATTCCAGCCTGTTGTGCATATGGACTCCCAGGAACTTGTATGACCCAACCATTTCCACATCCATCCCCTGTATAGGGACTGCAGTCAGTTGTGCCTTGGTTCTCCTGAAGTCCACCACCATCTCCTTTGTTTTGCTGATGTTGAGCTGAAGGTGGTTCTGCTCACACCACAACACAAAGTCATTGATTGTGCTCCTGTACTCCTCCTCCTGCCCACCCCTGATGCAGCCTACAATTGCGGAGTCATCTGAGAACTTCTGTAGGTGGCATGTTTCAGAGTTATATCTGTCCGAGGTGTAGAGGGTGAACAGGAAGGGGGACAGGACTGTTCCCTGGGGGGCCCCTGTGATGGGAAAAGTAGGGGTGACACACAGCTCTGTAGTCGCACAAATTGTGGCCTACCGGTCAGGTAGTCCGTGACCCAGGAGACTAAGGGTGCTTCCACTTTCATCCTCTTCATCTTCTCACCCAGTAGCAGGGGCTGAATGGTGTTGAAGGCACTGGAGAAGTTAAAAAACATAACCCTCACAGTGCAACCTGCGTTGTCCAGGTGAGAGTAGGCCCTCTGCAGGAGGTAGATGATTGTATCATCCACCCTGATGTTGCGCTGATATGCAAACTGCAGGAGGTCCAGTGATGTACACACCAGGGGTCTGAGGTGAGCGAGGACTAACCTTTCCAGGGTCTTCATGATGTGGGATGTTAGCGCTACAGGTCTGAAGTCATTCAGGACAGTGGGGTGCACCTTCTTGGGCACTGGGACCAGGCAGGATGTTTTCCACAGCACAGGGACCCTTTCCAGGTTGAAGAGTCGCTGGAGTATTCCACACAGTTGGTCAGCACAGACCCTAAGCACCATTGGGCTGATGCCATCAGGGCCTGCTGCTTTCCACTGATGTAGTCTCTCTCTTCACTTGTTTGGTGGTGAAAGCCAGCCCAGGTGGGGAGGTGGGGGGAAGGGAGGTGTTGCAGATCAGTCCAGAGGGAGCGGGGGCGGAGGTGGGGAGGGGGTCGCTGCTTGTCTCAACAGAGGTGTTGTGAGCAAAGTGGGGATGGGACAGCCGTGAGGGTGTGGCCTGGGGAGCTGGAAGGGAGGTGGACAGGGCCAATATCGAACCTGTTAAAAAATTGATTCAGCTCATTGGCTCTGTCCTGGGTCCCCTCCGTCTGCCCACTGTTTGACTTTTTGAAGCCAGTGATATTTCTCATACCCTTCCACACCTCTCTCACCTGGCTCTGCCTCAGCTTGTCCTCCATCTTCTCCTTATACCCTCTCTTCCCGTCAGCAATCCGCAACTTCAGCTCCATCTGGACACATGACTTTTCAACTCGTCCGGAATATCAAACTTTTCCCTGGAGTGCAGCAGCGCTGAGTGTGCTAAATCCAGGAGATGGGCTCGGTTGTAAATAATTGAGGACTCGCGTTTACGTTCGGCGCTGAGAAAAATAAAAAGTGCCTCAGTGATAAAAAGGACCGCTAAAACCATCGTAATACAGTAGCACTCCATAATCCTGAACTATTTTTTATTTTTTTATTTTATTTAACCTTTATTTTACTAGGCAAGTCAGTTAAGAACAAATTCTTATTTACAATGACGGCCTAGGAACAGTGGGTTAACTGCCTTGTTCAGGGGCAGAACGACAGATTCATACCTTGTCAGCTCGGGGATTCGATCCAGCAACCTTTCAGTTACGGGCCCAACACTCTAACCACTAGGCTACCTGCCGCCCCAATTATATAGTTCAACTGTTGCAAAAAAAACTCACTAAAAACATACTAAAACAACAATTAACGCACGAATAACGGCAGCTGCTTAACAGGCGACCAGCAGGGCGGCGCCAATCTCGTCCCCACAACAACAGAAATGGAGGGAAGAGAGAATGAAAGTAAGGGAGGGTGGGAGCACAAAAAACAAATTGTCTGTAGAATAGTCTAGTATGATTGGCTCTGATACCCTTGATAAAGGTTTCCATGGAGACATACTTCTGAATCTACTTCACTGAATGATTGGGCTATGATCTGCAACACTCAAACACATGCAAATTGGTTGTGTTATTGCATCAGAAAAAATGCCTATAAAACCATGGGGCACAAAGACTGGCAGGGGCCAGCCTGGCCGCCCAACCCCTCCCTTTACCCCCTCTGCCAACTGGTGCCAAAACAGATACTGTGCCATCTTGCCAATCTGGAGACCCTGGTTCACCCCCCCCCCACCATCACCCCACACAAACAGACCAGACACCATCGACTAAGCTTTGGCCGAAGGATGTCTGTGTGCTTGTGGGTTCTATTTTTGTGCAATGCAGCACTTGAACAATCAGGGTGGAACAGTTAACCACTGGTTGTAGTGGAGATGAGAAGGGCTTGATACAGCAGTTTGGAGAGCGAGGAGAAGCGTGAGGGGAAGAAGGGGGACACATGGGCGTCACGTAGGGGGTGTTAATGATAGGATAGCCTGGCTGATGCCGGGAATAATAAGGAACGTCAAGGTCGGACGTGGAGAGAGAGAGAAGGATCGTTCCCTTCTGCAAAATTAATTATTCAGCTTCTCTTTTGTCTTCCACTCCTCTCCTCAGTGCTTTGCTGGAACGGCCCTGACAGGTTTATTCTAACTCTGCTCTGCCTGTGGAGTGGGTTCTGTTGCTTGCCTACGTTGCTTTCACACTGCTCAAAATGGTCCGTTAATTAGACTGGCAAATTACAGCCCCGACGCTTCCTTGCAGGAGACTGTGGGAAATGCATGTTCTTCAAGAGCTCTTCAATTCCAAGGACCAGCAGGAATACTGCAGCAGCTACAGAGAAGGGGTGTTGTTGTAAAGATGCATCTCTTGAGATGTGGTCTTAGATGAACGGATTAAATGGAGGGAGATTATTCATGTGACCTGACCAGGAATAACTCTGGGTTATAGTTATGTAAATATACTGTGTGTATGTGTATATATATATATATATATATAGTTATAGTATAGTTATATAAATCAAATCAAAGTTTATTTGTCACGTGCGCCGAATACAACAGTTGTAGACCTTACAGTGAAATGCTTACTTACAAGCCCTAACCAAAAACAAAAGTATTATGTAAACAACAGATAAGTAAAGAACAATTTTTTAAAATAATAATAATATCAAGACACTTTTGCCAGACAACACCTGGGTAAAGTCAGTTGTGTCTTGATATTATTTTTTGAGAGCAGAGGCTTCTTCCTTCCTGACCTCCCAGTCTGCTACCCCTGAGGGGCCCCAGTGTTGAGGATCAGCGTGGCAGATGTGTTGTGACCTACCCTTACCACCTGGGGGCGGCCCGTCAGGAAGTCTAGGATCCAGTTGCAGAGGGAGGTGTTCAGTCCCAGGATCCTTAGCTTAGATACTCCCAAATATCAACAAATACACCTGTGACACAGCCCAAGGCTTTGCCCATATTAAGTTATATAATGACACACTTAATAAGGCTCAAAGAGTATCATATAATTATTATAGGAATTAATCATCACCACAAAGCAGAGGAGTATTGGTGTGGGAAGAGTGTGTCCTGTGTGTATGGGGATGAAGAGTGTGTCCTGTGTGTATGGGGATGAAGAGTGTGTCCTGTGTGTATGGGGATGAAGAGTGTGTCCTGTGTGTATGGGGATGAATAGTGTGTCCTGTGTGTATGGGGATGAAGAGTGTGTCCTGTGTGTATGGGGATGAATAGTGTGTCCTGTGTGTATGGGGATGAATAGTGTGTCCTGTGTGTATGGGGATGAATAGTGTGTCCTGTGTGTATGGGGATGAATAGTGTGTCCTGTGTGTATGGGGATGAATAGTGTGTCCTGTGTGTATGGGGATGAATAGTGTGTCCTGTGTGTATGGGGATGAAGAGTGTGTCCTGTGTGTATGGGGATGAGTAGTGTGTCCTGTGTGTATGGGGATGAATAGTGTGAATCTGCTTCCTCTGTCATTTCTATCCCATAAACTGCTATAGTATATGTGCCGGAGGGCTAGGGTCTTTCCTATCTGGTGTAATTCTCCTGTCTTATCTAGTGTCCTGTGTGAACTTAAGTATGCTCCATCTAATTCTCCAATCTCTCATTCTCTCTCCCCTCCCGTAGGACCTGAGCCCTAGGACCATGCCTCAGGACTACCTGGCCTGATGACTCCTGGCTGTCCCCGTCCCCAGTCCACCTGGTCGTGCTGCTCATCCAGTTTCTGTTGTTCTGCCTGTGGCTATGGAACCCTGACCTGTTCACCGGACGTGCTCCCTGGTCCCGGACCTGCTGTTTTCATCTATCTGTTTTCATATCTCTCTCTCTCTCTCTCTCTCTCTCTCTCTCTCTCTCTCTCTCTCTCTACTGCACCTGCTGTCTCAACCTCTAAATGCTCAGCTATGAAAAGCCAACTGACATTTACTCCTGAGGTGCTGACCTGTTGCAACCTTTACAACCACTGTGATTATTATTTGACCCTGCTGGTCATCTATGAATGTTTGAGAATGATCTTGTCTTAATGGCCATGTACTCTTATAATCTCCACCCGGCACAACCAGAAGAGGACTGGCCACCCCTCAGAGCCTGGTTCCTCTCTAGGTTTCTTCCTAGGTTTTGCCTTTCTAGGGAGTTTGTCCTAGCCATCGTGCTTCTACATCTGTTTTGCTTACTGTTTGGGATTTTAGGCTGGGTTTCTGTATCAGCACGTTGTAAAAAGTGCTTTATACTGTAAATACATTAGATAGATTGACCGAATCTGACAAAATAACTTCATCAGGAGTAAAAGGGAGGACGAGACACACCTAGTTTGTTGATGACTCATGATCTTATATGACACTGTCTCTTCCACTTTATTGGGACATCATCAGCCACCTTGCCTACAGTACATGGTTGTCACTTGATGCCAGTACAAGCAAACACACTCTTGAAACAGTGCATTAGATTGAGGCTACACACTCTTGAAACAGTGCATTAGATTGAGGCTACACACTCTTGAAACAGTGCATTAGATTGAGGCTACGCACTCTTGAAACAGTGCATTAGATTGAGGCTACGCACTCTTGAAACAGTGCATTAGATTGAGGCTACACACTCTTGAAACAGTGCATTAGATTGAGGCTAGGCACTCTTGAAACAGTGCATTAGATTGAGGCTACGCACTCTTGAAACAGTGCATTAGATTGAGGCTACACACTCTTGAAACAGTGCATTAGATTGAGCTACACACTCTTGAAACAGTGCATTAGATTGAGGCTACACACTCTTGAAACAGTGCATTAGATTGAGGCTACACACTCTTGAAACAGTGCATTAGATTGAGGCTACACACTCTTGAAACAGTGCATTAGATTGAGGCTACACACTCTTGAAACAGTGCATTAGATTGAGGCTACACACTCTTGAAACAGTGCATTAGATTGAGGCTACACACTCTTGAAACAGTGCATTAGATTGAGGCTACACACTCTTGAAACAGTGCATTAGCATGAAAAGCAGCGCTCACTCAAGCACAGCATCCTTTCAAATAGGGCCGGCCCGGCTGGCTGGCGCAGGGTGGAATGAACTAACCATGAGTAGGAGCCTGGTTTGTAGGGCTGCAGGGGGGACGTGGGCCCCATGCTGGACATAAAAGGCTGGGATGTTACATTCCTGGCCGGCCGGACAATGCCAGAGAGGAATGCCACTATTCCCAGGGAAGGCAGCTCAGTTAATCTAGCTAGCAACACCCCTGTACCTCCCAGTTGAGGCCTAGCTGGGCAGCGCTTTGTGAAGCTGGGCCTGGTAGGCTGCTGTGTGGGCATCCATCGCCAGCCAGTCTGTATGCCTCTACCATTGTAGAGAATATACCAATGTTTTCTCATCTACTTTCCTCCCCTCCCAGCTTGTCTCCTGCATCCTCAAATAAAGGTATTTCTGTATGTAGATGGAAATATCTCTGCTTCCCTCCTGCCTCCTCTGCTCTGCCGTGTGAGAGTCAACCACCCCTGAACAACCAGACATACTGTAGCTCCCAGCAAGAGATGTAATTTCTGTTTGCAACACTAGGCATGACTCCTCTGTCAGGGAGCTGTGAAAACTGGGATAGAGCAACTGAAGAGAGGCAGCAGGATGTCGTCACGCACAATTTCAGCCACTGTATTAGAAACATTTGTTTATGCCGCTAGTTCAATACCGTTACTCCAGAAGCTAACACCAATCTCATTCATCTTCTATGAACTACAGACAAACCAAATGGTACAGTTATATGTTTTTGAGAACTGTTCAATAATAATAATGAAATGTGATTTCAGTGGAATGGTCACATGTGACCATGACATCTCTCACTTTCCTTTGAGTGATTCCGAGTCTGTTTTCAATGGTGGTTCCGTGATAGATTCAAGACTCCCACTGTCAAGCATGTTTTGTTTATAAGCTTTTACACTGAAAATAAGGGATGGGTCCTTTTAAATCCCAGTGCTAAAATGTGATATTAGCTTTTCTTCTGGTCAAGTCAGTGGGCACTGGGTCGATAGTTATGGCTGCTCTTTGATAAGCCTTGGGGCTTAATGAGGTGAGGCTTCTCCCTGCCAAGCCATTGCCACGGAAACGGCGTTCCGTGCCAGAGAAGCTCCTAAGGGAGGAGAGGCGGGCGGGCACTGTCTGCCCACAGCCCACCAACTCCGTTTAATCAGCAGGGAGAAAGGAGCTCTTGAGAAAAGACACTTCCCCCAAGTCATCCTGTGGGTCAGTGAGTAAGAGAGAGAGCTGCCTGATGCATTGCCTGCCTGTAAAACCACACTAATATCAAGCCCAGCTGTGAGGGAGGAGGGTTACGAGGAGCCAAGCGCCTGCGTTTTGTCGAGGTTAGGGGAGAACTGCTCCCATTCAGAGCCCATTTGTTTGCTAACTTAAGGGACGATACATAGTTTTACTGCTGTGGTGCATTCAATCATTGAGTGAGTGGGAAAGGTTTTCTGTAACTCTACCCACATCTTACCTCTGTGTGCTCGTCACGTCGTCCCTGGCTAAAAGACAGAATCACACCAATTTCAAAGTCCATTTAGCTTTCCTGCTAAGACTTCCTTAATAACACGGCACACATTTAAGGAGAGTATTTTTCATACTGTCATAGTAGGTAATTGCCTTGTTTGCCTTGTCCAATTCTTATTGTTTCCCATCCTATTTCATAATAGCAATTTCTTGGTGCTAAATGGCTAACGATCATTGGGACAACTAATCCCCTCCATTGGCAATTTGTGGAGAGTAAGAAGGTCAGATAAGGCTTTACTACCCAAATTGACCGAGACACCCATTCCTCACATCTCTGGTCTAAGTTCCAACTGTGCTGTACCTCCTCTCTAATACCAGGCATACTGGGTACTAACGTCTCTTCCAGATTACTGCCCTCCCTTACTCCACAAATGGAACTGGACTCCACAAACCATATGTGCTATTTAGCCCCTCTCCTCCTGTGAAATGTGCGGGTAGCACTGGAAGACACAGGTGAAAACGGCTTACTGCTAATACGTCTCTTTGGGTTTCTGTTCTATGGGTTACAGATGGTATTGGTAGCTCAGCAAGACAAAACAAAGATGTTCCACTTTGTTTCTCGTTTTGTATCCCATTCTACAGCTCTTGTCTGCGCTGTAGGTAACCCAAACCATCCAGCTAACACAGCCTCCTTTGTTTTCTGTCTTCATAATCCCTGTGGCAGCCCACAAGAATAAATATTACAGTTTACAATAGTATACTACAGTACTATAGAATTCAATAGGAAACTGTAGTATACTGTAGGATACCTTACTACACACTGTAGTATCCCTCGATCATGTGTAGTACTTATTATATAATTTTGTAGTATACCGTAGAATACAATTTGTACTAATTTGTACACACCCTTCCTATTCCCCTCCCCCACAACTCAATTTGTGTCGCCAATAACTGAGAAACCTACATGCTAAGTATATACCATATATTGTGTTCCCTACTGGTTAGAGAAAAGAGCAGAAGTTCTGAACTATCCTTCCAGACATCAGTCCCACCTACCGATTTTAAAATGTGCTCTTTAAGTATTTCTCTTAAGAAGTGGAGGAGAAAGCCTCCACTTCTATGTCAAAGATAATACAACAAAAACACTATAGTAAATACTACAGTAACGTTTGCAAAAACACTAACACTAAATACTACAGTATACTACAATCCTAACAAAACTACAGTAACACCTAGAGTATGGTACAGGCTGCAAAAACACTACATTAATTACTATAGTATACTACAGTAAATACTAAATCATTCACTGTAGTGTTTTGCAGACTTTAATCCGCAAAAACACTACAGTGAATACTATAGTATTTATACCTTAGTAAACTATAGTATTTTTTTCATGTGGGAGTAATGTGATGTACTGTGTTTGTGTGTGTACTTAATTCTCCCTATGAGTTATGGGTTCACATGGTTGTTTCATCTTATTTTATGCAATGTAATGAATTCCATTCTTATTTAGTACACTGACCAGGAACAGAGACATTGTTCTCAGCCTTAATCAGCTAGCTGGCTACTTCAAAACAAACAGTAGTGCAGTAGTCATTACTGTAGGTTTCTGTTTCTGCTCACAGAAACACAAACTAAAGCGGAGAACAACATTTCCATTAATTAATTCTCTGTGGAAGTGAGAATTAAGACGAGAGCGTAGCCTCAGTCTGCTCTCCTAAAGGACATATGCAAGAGCTGGCTGCATGAATGACTGTCCTTAAGGCCTTCAAGGGGATTTTTATCTAAATGTTATTAAGCTTAGTTTTTGTACCAGCAGTAATTTAACTGAGATGTCCTGGTTTTGTCAGAGAGAAGCTGCAAAACACTCCCACAGAAGAAAGGCAAAACTGATTTAGAAAATGAATACTCGACCAATAAGAGTAATGAAACAGGAGGGCCATTGCTCTGTGAACCAGGCACACTGCCCATGATCACATGCACCGAATACAACCTTACCGTGAAATGCTTACTGACAAGCACTTTACCAACAATGCAGTTTTAAGAAAATAAAGTTAGGAAAATATTTACTAAATAGACTAAAGTAAAGTAAAATAATAAAATAACAATAATGATGCCCTCATCAATATGCACCGTCTAGTCTAATGTATCTTTATTAGCAGTTTGTCAGGGCTCCACCACAGATTCCTTTTTGTGGTCCTTGATTGATGTCCTATTGTCTAGTGTGGTGCCAAGGAGCCTATTAATCTATATGTGGCAGTTGTGGAGACAGCACCAGATCTTCCTTCCTGTGGACTCAAAGCCTTCTATTATGGCAAGGCTGACTTCCTGTAACTTTAAACTGGCTTTGAATAGGGTCAGTCTTTCAAAGCACAAGCCTCATATCTAAAACATCATGAATTCATTTAGGTTGAACTTTTTAAATATACATTCCTGAGCATTTCATGTAGTGAAAGTATTAACCAAAAGTAGGCTATTAACCAATCAGTTGTTAATATCCTACAGTAAATTAACCAATCAGTTGTTGATATCCTACAGTAAACCTATTCAGAATGACTAAATATGTGTGGAAGTATATACTGAACTGAAAACGTTCTGTTTGACAGAGCAGAAGTTAAAACCACAGCAGGAAACCATATTAGCGGATAACTCAGCCTCTTCCTGTCTGGGGTGATACAGTATATCTCCACCTCAGTGGCCACAGATCACACCACAGAGAGTGTTAATACTGTAGTGTTTCAGCATCCTTAAAATGATGACAGTGGGAACAGGTACACCTTTCCCCTAAATATTGATATGTTTTAAATCTTTCACAAGTAATGTGCTTTTGTGGGTCAGAAGTTTACATACACTAAATTGACTGTGTCTTTAAACAGCTTGGAAAATTCCAGAAAATGATGTCATGGCTTTAGAAGCTTCTGATAGGCTAATTGACATAATTTGAGTCAATTGGAGGTGTACTTGTGTATGTATTTCAAGGCCTACCTTCAAACTCAGTGCCTCTTTGCTTGACATCATGAGTACAAAGTATCTATATCCACAGTAAAACGAGTCCTATATCGACGTAACCTGAAAGGCCGCTCAGCAAGGAAGAAGCCACTGCTCCAAAACCACCATAAAAAAAGCCAGACTACGGTTTGCAACTGCACATGGGGACAAAGATCGTACTTTTTGGAGAAATTATGTTTGGAGGAAAAAGGGGGAGGCTTGCAAGCTGAAGAACACCATCCCAACCGTGAAGCACGGGGGTGGCAGCATCATGTTGTGGGGGTGCTTTGCTGCAGGAGGGACTGGTGCACTTCACAAAATAGATGGCATCATGAGGAAGGAAAATTATGTGGATATAATGAAGCAACATCTCAAGACATCAGTCAGGAAGTTAAAGCTTGGTCGCAAATGGGTCTTCCAAATGAACAATGACTCCAATACTTCCAAAGTTGTGGCAAAATGGCTTAAGGACAACAAAGTCAAGGTATTGGAGTGGCCATCACAATGCCCTGACATCAATCCTATAGAAACTTTGAGGTCAGAACGGAAAAAGTGTGTGCGAGCAAGGAGGCCTACAAACCTGACTCAGTTACACCAGTTCTGTCAGGAGGAATGGGCCAAAATTCACCCAACTTATTGTGGGAAGCTTGTGGAAGTCTACCCGAAACGTTTGACCCAAGTTAAACAATTTAAAGGCAATGCTCCCAAATACTAATTGAGTGTATGTGAACTTGTGGTGGAAGGTGAAATCACACCTCTCCGAACAGAGCCATGCTAACAGAAGCATTTCAGTTACAAGGTAAAAACTGAAATGGTGAAGATGGACTAAACCAAAGTAATTTTCATTAACAATATATATCCAACTGAATGTTACTGACGGATCATGTCTTTATTTACTTGTGTCTGGTTGAATGATTTGTAGCGTCTTAGTAGACAGAAAACATCCCGTTAACCTCTGATTTCTACTCTACTCCCTGGCCCTGGTATAAGAATACTCTGTCTTGGTGCTCTGTAGGATAGTCTAGAGCTAGACTCTACTTAGCCGTATAGTGCCCAGCCCTGTGTGTCCATATAGCCTTAGCACGCAGGCAGCCCAGTACTGACGTAATGTAGTGATGTAAATGAGCTCATATTGCGTCAGTGGCCACAGTAGCCCTGCCTGCCTCATTGACTTGACTGCTGCCCAGGACTGCACAGCTGGGCTCGTCAGGTCTAACGTGATGCCGTCTGACTGTGCACGCCCCACGGCAATTCCATCTTCGCATGAGCACAGGAGCGAAAGCTACGTTGGATAGGCCACACAGACAGAGCCACACAGACAGAGCCACACAGACAGAGCCACACAGACAGAGCCACACAGACAGAGCCACACAGACAGAACCACACAGACAGAGCCACACAGACAGAGCCACACAGACAGAACCACACAGACAGAACCACACAGACAGAGCCACACAGACAGAGCCACACAGACAGAGCCACACAGCCAAAGCTCTGCTCATCGCAGTTTTTATGATCCCATACAACATGACATTCTCCTGTTTGACAATTATAGCACAGACTATATATCCTGAATTATATATCCTGACCTTTCCAACGCGTTTAGTCTTGAGTATTGTGCCAAACCTATTTAAGAATCAAAATGTTGCTGTAGCAATAAAATGAGTATAAATCAGGAGGCTATTACCAACCTTCAATCACATGGTAGGCCTATGTCATGTAACTGTATACTGTATGTGTCTTAGATCCAAAACATACCTCTGTCTAAGCGGGTGTGGTTACAGGATGATGACATTGCCACGGTAGTTAGCGTGACATTGAACCATATTGTTCAACCTGCTGACTCAGATCTGTTTTGGGGACAAGGCGGGAAACAGGGTCCACTTCAATGCTTGTTTACTTGATAATACACATAAGCCTACTGCCATATTATTTTATATTACATATAATTAGATCACAATTTACACGAATATGTAATATTTTCCTGAAAAGATTCAGCAGTCATTAAATTACAGTAAAATGCAATGACCTGCCTGTGAATTTACAAAGTTCTCATGGTCACCGAAATGACAATGTAAATGTTTCTATTAGTTGTATTGACCGGTTACCGTACCGGAGTCGAAATAGTTAACGCGGGGAAAGGAACACGTCACTGTTGTGCTCGTGCAGGGCGAATTGTAAGTGCGTGAACGCGCGCTTCCCGGTAGAGAACCGAGAGCGATAAGCGAAGGAGGACACCGCGGAAACGGCTACCGGTGACAGCGAAACACTCAAACCGTATAGAGCCCAGATACTGGTTTTCGTGAAGTTATCAGATCAGAGGCTTTATTTTTATTATTATTTAAATCGTGGACAAGGGTATTTTTCTTCAGTAGAGTATCATTCGGGATTGAGAATGTCGGGCAGCAGGGAGGAAGAGCGGCGGAAACTAGCCGACATCATTAACCACTGGAACGCCAACCGGCTCGACCTGTTCGAGATCAGCCAACCCACCGAGGTGAGTCCGTGGACCGTCCCCGGTACAGGCCGCACACGCCCGGTAAGGGCCAATCAATCCCGCGTGGGAAGAAGACCGGGCGGATTCTCTCTCGTCTGATAACGAATCAGTAAAAAAAATAAAATAACTGTCATCCAAACGCGTTTGTTAACAAATACCTGTTTTAATGCGCTAACGATCAAAACTATCTCTTACTCTTTAAAAAAAAAAAAACCACAAATGATCCACACCTTAATCTCAAATCAAACTAACGTTACTGAGCTAACCGACCTGACAGCCAGATCATCGGCGTTATGTTTGAGAGTTAACTATCTAGGAAGACAAGCCTGTTTTGTTGCTCAGCAGCATCATCATCATCATCATCATCATCATCATCATCATCAGTGTGTTGATGTGACAAGGCGGCTCATCAAGACGAAGAGTAGTTGATGTAAGAGATTGTAAACTTGCTGTAATTTAATGTCAGTCACACCTGACTCTTCACTACCAAGCTAGCTAACAATTACCTGGAAAATCCCCGACTCCGTATCTACCTAGTTAGATAGAAAAAACAATTGTTTTGCATTTCTTTTTTGTTGGTTTTAGCTAATTATCTACGCTTATTAACATAGTAAATGTTAGCTAACATGAACTTACTAAAGCTACTTGGATAGCTAGCTAGCTACTGTAGCAGCAAACTGAAGCTAGCCACTATATAAAATACGTGTTTGGTAAGACAATGTTTAGCCAGATGGCTGGCTAGCTACACACTGAGCATTTATGATGATGTTTGTCTAGCTAGTTATCTCTCTGCTCTAATCAAACTAGCTACTGAGATGATTCGTGCTCTTTCGTCTCCTGTCCTGTTTTATATTTATTGCATCCAACACGCACGTGGTTGTTGTTTTTTTGTCTGCTAAGGTTTCAGATCTAGTTGATATTTTGTACACTTTGCTACATCGTAGTGTTTTTAGGCGCGCATGCTGCAGCCAGCTACCCCCACCAGTATTGGGGGTGATGGGGGTCCCCTCTGATCCGATTAATTAGCTTTGGACAGAAGGACCGCTTCACTAGTCAGCTAGGCCTAACTGTTGCTGCTGCTGTGTTCTGGGAGTCCTGTAGTCCTGAGTCAGTATCCCCCTTCTATTTTTTTACATGTGCATTTGGTTTTGGGATGGTTTGGTTAACATGTCTCACATGCAACACACACACACCCCCCTCTTCACGCTGGTCATTGCTCTCCACACCCACAACCCCATGTCAATTTTGTATTTCCTTCATTGCTTATGAACTTGCCAACAAAATGTCAGAGATTGTTGGTTGGCATTACCATAATAGATGCCTTCTGATGCAGAATATGTTATGTCATTTTTAGCCCATGTGTAACAAGAGTTCCTTAAGCCAAAAAAGTATGAATTTCTTGTGAAGATGTTACTGACATGGTTGTATAGCATGACCCCATGGCTGGTTATTTTAAAGCAGATGGGCCAGTGTATCTCTTCCCTTTGACTATGTCCTGTGGAATTCACTTCCCCTCATTACATTACCACACAATCATATAGCGATTAGCACAATTTTTTTTTTGTGGTTGGTATGAAACTGCTGCATTTCAGGCATCCTGTTGGCTTGTGTAGGGCAGGATTTTTCTCTCTCCCCTTAATAGTCTTGATAAATGCTATAAGATATTTAACTAGTTTTAACTGCTGACATTTTAAAACAAGCCAAACAGCATTTTCCTCCAACTTCGCATTGATCCTCATTCGCCGCACGGCTTGAGAGAGGGTGGATGGAAACTTTAGACATGCCCAAATCAAGGCCCTGTGGAGCACTGCGTCCTGTCAGAAGGTTGGGTCTGTTCGTCAGAAACCAGCTTTGTTGGCATCCGGGTTTCCACTCCATCCCTGTGGAAGCCAGTGATTTAATTGTTGGCGTCAGTGGAACAGTGCACTTTTTAGAACACATCCGCCCTCTGACTGGCAATGTGTGCCGACTGTGATCCTGGAGGAAGTGTGATTGACTATAGGTTGGATTGGCCAGAAATTAAGCGCTCACCTCTTGTGTGTCACTGCTGCCAACCAAAATAAAGCAGTTTCCCAGCATGCTTTTGTTATATTTTGAATGGAAAGAGGACTGAGTTAGTGATCAGAGCAACATTACGTATATTCAAACTGACCATATGGCCCTTTTGATAGATCATTTTTAATTCCAGTTAGTTTTTTTTAACCATGTTGTGTTGTCCTGCCGTACTCAGTACTTTGTTGAAGCACCTTTGGCAGCTATTACAGCCTTGGGTCTTGGGTATGACGCTACAAGCTTGGCCCACCTGTATTTGGTGAGTTTCTCACATTGTTCTCTGCAGATCCTCTCAAGCTCTGTCAGGTTGGATGGGGAGCGTCGTTGCACAGCTATTTTCAGGTCTCTCCAGAGATGCTCTGGCTGGGCCACTCAAGGACATTCAGAGACTTGTCCCGAAGCCACTCCTGTGTTGTCTTGGCTGTTGGAAGGGGAACCTTCGCCCCAGGTCCTAAGCTCTCTGGAGCAGGTTTATATAAACGATCTCTCTGTACTTTGCTCCTTTCATCTTTCCCTCAATCGTGACTCCCGGTCAAACTGATTGCTCAGCTCTAGGAAGAGTATTGGTGGTTCCAAACTTCTTCCATTTAAGAATGATGGCGGCCACTGTGTTCTTGAGGACCTTCAATGCTGCTGAGGGTTATTTTTAATGGGGTATTGTGTGTAGATTGTGTTTATTTATTTAATCAATTTTAGAATGAGGCTGTAACGTAACAACATTTAGACAAAGTGACGGGTCTGAACACTTTCTGAATGCACTGCATGTAGTTTTGGGGTTAAGTACCTATTTGCATAAATAAAGGACCAGAACCTCAGCAGATGGAGCTTCAAGTCTTGAGATTTAAATTGATCAAATTCAATGTATTATTAGATTTGTCACACGCATTTTCTTTAAACTGTCTTTTCAGATTCACCATCTCCATTGAGATTTTTCCCTTGCATTGAAATATACTGAACAAAAAAATATATATATATGCAGCATGCAACAATTTCAAAGATTTTACTGAGTTACAGTTCATATAAGGAAATATGTCAATTGAAATAAATGAATTAGATTGGGAATTCAGATATGCATCTGTTGGTCACAGATACCTTTAAAAAAAGGTAGGGGTGTGGACAAGAAAACCAGTCAGTATCTGTTGTGACCACCATTTGCCTCATGCAGCGTGACACATCTCATACACATACTGGCCAACACTCTGTTTTGTTACTGCTCATACCGGCCAACACTTCTGTTTTGTTACTGCTCATACCGGCCAACACTCTGTTTTGTTACTGCTCATACCGGCCAACACTCCTTTTCCATGGGCCAAAATGATTATCCGCTTAAAGTTGGAGACATGCATTTTAATGTTTGATTACCGCTTCTGGTGTTGTACAGTTCACAAAATGACTAGGCTGGTATTGGCTGAACTATTTTTCATCGCTTTTGACTTGAGGGGGTTGCTGAGGGTTAGGCTGGCTCTCCTCATACATCCTACTGAGGGTTAGGCTGGCTCTCCTCATACATCCTACTGTGTGTGTGTGTCTCTGTGTCCACCTACCATCTCCTCTCTTCCCTGAATACATCTGTTCATCCTCCCTCCTCTACTGGGAGATAGTGACATAAAGCTGTAAATGTGTTCTGTCTGAACCACCCAGTTTATAATGGCCGGTAGATGGAAACATTCACAGTTTTATGTCACTGTCTGCCTGCATGGACTGTTTGTATTTATGTCACTGTCTGCCTGCATGGACTGTTTGTATTTATGTCACTGTCTGCCTGCATGGACTGTTTGTATTTATGTCACTGTCTGCCTGCATGGACTGTTTGTATTTATGTCACTGTCTGCCTGCATGGACTGTTTGTATTTATGTCACGGTCTGCCTGCATGGACTGTTTGTATTTATGTCACTGTCTGCCTGCATGTGTTACTGTGTGTGTATTTAGCTGATCTGTCAGAGTAATGGCTCCCACTTCATTAGGAAGTGGGCCAAAGATCACGACCACAATTTGGCATTTACTGGCTTCAAATGGAGTTATGGCCCATATAACTCATGGCCAGACTGGCTATTACACATCCTGGTCTGTCTAATCTATGCGGGTGCCTGCTGCTGAATTATGTTGAGTGATCCATAGCCGTTGAGTCACAAAAATGATAACACATTTCCATTAACATATTTCCATTAGCAAATGTTGCTCTTTGGCTAATTGCTCACATGATATGGTAAGGACGGTGAGTTTTTATTTTTCCTTTCCAGTTACCACAGGTGCCTTCATCTGAATGTGTCTCTCTGCCTCTCCCTGATCCTGTTATACTGACGTGGATCTCACACACACCGGTACAACAGTGCCCTATTTACGGTCCTATAAAATCTGTTTGCGCATAACGTGGAAGGAATCGTCATCTCCTCGTTCCTCCACAGCAGGTTGAAAAAGTGTAGCACTAGGCCCTCAAATCCCAAAGTTCTACAGCTGCACCATTTGAGAGAATCTTGACTGGCTGTATCACTGCTTGGTATGGGAACCGCACCGCTCCTGATCGCATGGCGCTACAGAGGGTGGTGTCAGGTTTTTCACCTTGTCGGCTCGGGTATTCGAACCAGCGACCTTTCGGTTACTGGCCCAACGCTCTAACCGCTAGGCTACCTGCCGCCCCTGTACACAATAAGTAAAAGAAAAACAAACAAAATAACATAGTTGTTTAAGAGGCTATAAAACGGCAGCCATCCCCTCCGGCTCCATTTACATTGATCATTGCGTTGTTGGGTTTAGAGCTCGTAAGAAAGGCATTTCGCTGTGTTTGTGCAACGTGACATTTGAAGCTTGAATCCAGACATTCAAACGGAATTCAACAATATTCATAAATGCATTGCACTTAGTAGAAAATCAACTAATTGTATTGAACTTATTGGAAAGTTCATGAATTTACCCAAGTTGATTATAAGACAAAATGAGTGAAACCTTCTGAAAAGACACAGGAAAGCCCGTCTTTGTGTCTAATCTACACTTTGTGGAGCCGTTAGGGATAAAGCTAATTATAACCGTCTGCTGGTAGATGGAAAGGCTTTCTCAAAAACCTTATCAATGAAATGCTAACTACAAAGTAGCCTACCTGACAGAATAATATCAGGATTATTTGCATCAATCCAGTGCCCATTTGTTTTGCAAACCCTGCAATCACATTAGCGCTACAGAAACACAGCGTAACCAAACATCTCTGGCTGCTGCACATTGTGTTTAAAGGGTAATTACACCCCGATTTGAAGTTGTCTCCTGATTGTCGTGGAAAAACAACGTGCTATATGGTAAAACTGAAATCAGGAAGTCAGGCCAAAAATGTTACGGATTTTATAGGGCCCTACCGATTTTGTGTAGGCTCAGCAGAGCAGTGGTCAGTGGTGGAGTTGCTTTCTGATGTAGGGAAGGTCTGAGCCTGGTCTTGCCCTGGCCTTGGCTTGTCAGACCCCATTAATCCTCACAGAGGCCTGACAGTCACTCGCCTTCCGCCCCTGCCCCCTCCTCACTGGCTCACACAGCACACCTAGGCCTCTGATGGGCTGTTCCTTCTGTCACTCAGAGCCAGACACACTCCTTCTGTCACTCAATGTGACCTCACATGATCAGACGGGCATTGTGGACCAATGACTTTTCTGTTAGTGTTTACCTTCCCACCCTCCCCTCAGCTCCCACGTAGCGTTTTTAACAAATCCAAAGAGATCTGCCCCACAACCCTGTATTGGATCCCATTCCTTATTCTGAATGGAGGAAATGTATTTGCAGGCCCAGTGTCTGATATCAGGCTTATTGTTGCAGGACAACAAAAAAACCATCTGATCATGTTGCCTTGAGTCTGTTTAGCCAGGGGAAATTCAAGCCTCTCTCAGCTACCCCTTGTGCTTTTGTTACTGGGAATGTTTCCTTCCATTGGCAAAAATGTCTTTACATGTTTTTGTCTGCATAATAGTTTGGTAGTCTTTCACATTTTGTACGATCTGTCAGTGGGCGTGTTGGTATGTGGAATGTCTCTTCTCTGGGTTTGTGCTGAGAGAGCTGTGACTGAGTGTCCTGCATGTTTATGAACAACAACACGTCTTGAGGCTAGACTGGAATGGGAGTTGGCTTTTCCCTTAGAATGATTCTGGCCTGAACTTATAGTCTGAATTTAAACCTATATTAAGCCTCACCTACTCCCTTCTTCTATGGTGTCCGGTGATCGTAGGCGTGTTTGAGTGATCATCCCTTGGACAGGATTCCCCATGATACTTCTGGAGAATATTGTAACTATTAGAAAGATCTGTTTATCTTCAGAGCTAGGTCTAATACTCCACACGTTATCCAGATGAGTGTTGATTAGTGTTGTATGGGGACAGTTGGCAGCCGGCTCCCATTAGTTTGAGTGATGGCCACATTTGGGACCAACCTTCTAAACTTTGAAAGCACATAAATCCCAAGAACTGTGAAAGGTAAAGACTCATTAAACCTCAATTTTCTCTTATGATGAGGAACAGAAGGCAGGAGGAGAGCGAGACATTAGAGACGGCAGGACTTCCTCTTCTCATTTTCCACCTGCTGAGAGAGAGCGCCTCCTGGCAGATCCAGTCTGATACACATGCTGCTGTCTTCCTGATGTCCAATTTGGAGTTTGCTCATTAAACTAGAGTTGAATGGCCCTTGTGCTAACAGTACTATGTAGCCTATACAGTACATTGGCCTTGTTGTGGTAACATTCAGTTGGTTATGTTTGTGTACCAGAGAACCATTTTCTTTTTCTCTGTATGACAACCAATGAGAACGTTCTGAAGGTTGTGTGTTGTCTTTGTCCTCCTCTTTCCTGATTGGCCTTGTTTACCAGGTTGTTTCCCTACATTAGTTATGCAACTTGTCTGTGTTTCAGAATCCTGCTTTGTGTATGACATCATCATATCCCATTTGTATGCCTGATGGTACTGTATGTCCCGCTCACTCTTCTCAGAACAAGCCAGTTAATGAACGATGTTGGGTGGCATCATATCCAAGTAGATGAAGCGGCGAAGGTCCTAATCCAGGCACTTGTCATCTCCCGTCTGGACCGTCTGCTCCTCGCTTGTGCCGTCAAACCCCTGCAACTTATCCAGAACCCTTTCCAAGTTCTCCCATGTCACTCCGCTCCTCCGCACAATCCACTGGCTTCCAGTCGAAGCTTGCATCCACTACAAGACCATGGTGCTCCCCTACGGAGCAGCAAGAGGAAATGCCCCTCCCTACCTTCAGGCTATGCTCAAATCCTACACCTCCCACTCAGCCCTGTCCAAGCTCTTCTTTTTCCTTGCACTCCAATGGTGGAACTAGCTTCCTCCTGAAGCTATAGCAGCAGAGTGCCTGCCTATCTTCCAAAAACATCCAAAACTCTACCTCTTCAAAGAGTATCTTAAAATAATCCCACAGCACCCCCTCCTCACCCTGCCACCCCCCAAAAAAACACTATTTGTAAACTAACACTCGCACTTGGCTTTTATTTCCCTCTTACCAGCTCTGACTTTACTTATAGCTAACCTATTTTGAGACAAGATGGATGACATTTATGTCTAATAGACTAACACTCTTACCAGCTTTGACTTGACTGAGGAACAATGTACTTACTATGACTGTGGTTGTTCCACCTAGTTGTTCCACCTAGTTGTTCCACCTAGTTGTTCCACCTAGCCATCTTAAGATGAATGCACTAACTGTAAGTTACTCTGGACAAGAGCGTCTGCTAGATTCATATAAATAATGTTTGGCCGGCCCAGAGAAGTGAGTATATCTACTGTTGTATGTAGAAAATACCTTTAGCATGGTCCCCTGGCCCTACTAGCCTAGGCCTAATCTCTTGACACAGGAAAGGCCCCGCTCTGTCACACTGTTGAAGGGGGTTGGGGTGATAGGGTGGTGTGCTGAGTCGGCCCTCTGTTTACTTTGGGCAGGAAAGACAAGCATAGCCATCTTGTGGGAAGGGGGCTATGGAGGGTCAGAGAGGGGAATGGGGGGCTCTGTTTGTGTGTGTGTGGACATGGAGCTAGGTTGGAGATAATGCTGGAATGAGAGCCCCCCGCATCCCCTCTCTCCCCCATAGTCCCCGGGGGACCAAACCAGCCCTCCCTGCTCTGATGAGTGGGGATTGGTCAGCTCCTCTGTTGCTGATAAAGGACTAGAGGCCGGGGTTGAGGGGTAGGCGCCGATTAATGATCGGGTAGGAGAGGGAGCACTGGAGCATATGGATGGATGCAATAACTTCAAGGCTTATGTCCTTTTCAGGAGGATTGGCCAGTTGATATTTGTATTCTTTGCGAGGGTGTGTGTGTGTGTGTGGGAATACCGTGCCTGAGGCAGCCTCGCCTCGGCCTGAAACGCCAAAAGTTAGACTGGGAACATCTGCTGCTTCTTGTCTGGGTCCCTGGCGTACCCTCTTTTTGTTTTTAATTTCAGGACTTGACCTGACCCCACCTTGATGTGTGGTGGGGCAGAGGGGGGCCTTTTTAGAGTCTCCTCCCGCACCCCTGTAGACCTGGAGCAGAAGAACCCCACCGACCGGCCGGGCCTGGTCGACTGTAATAATATTGTTGCCAAGCAGGAAATGGCTGTCTGTAAGATGACCGCTGTGACCGAGGCTTCCCTAAGCACAGCTTCACCTTCACGTTTGTTAATCTTAACTGTCAGAAAAATGCCTTCAAACAAGTGGTTCCTCCTTCACATCCGTGTTCTCTCTTTACCTTGTTTGCTGGGTCTATTCTACACAGCTGTAATCTGGGGCTGGGCTGTGTTGTACAGCAGAGGAGAGGCCTGGTGGCGTTGAGTGACCCAGTGCCCTGCTGCCGCTGGTTTTGCCCAGATGTGTGGTATAGCTGGGAGGTGTGTGGGTTTGAGGACCCTGCGTGGGATCAGTCTGTGTAAGGCTGTGGTCAGCTCCCAGAAGTCTCCCCTCAGGCCCTCGTGTTTAGTGGTAGGCTCCTGTGTGGTGGCTGGCTCTGGAACCCCCCCGTCCCCCCAGACACACAGAGTAATCTGACAGAAAATGGGTTCCACATGAGGCAGGCAGTCTGGGGGTGTTTACTGGATTGATAGCATTTGGCACAGTGTGTGATGTGCTTTCATAGCTGTGTTGAATGTGATTTGGAATCTGGGAATGGGCCTGCTTATTTTTTAGGTAGGAGGAAGGAAGGCAATAATCTGTATTTGTCAAATCTCACTATGTCTGTGTTGGAATAATGGACGCAGTTTCACGGAACAGTTATTCTTTAAAATGTAGGCCCATTTACGGCCCATTTCAGTCATTTTGAGTTATCAAGCATTCATTCCTGAAGACAAATACATAAAAGTACTTAGCAACATCATACATTTGCAATTTTTAGAGCAACAGCTGCCATACCTGTGGTGTGATGTTTTCCTTCCACATTATAAACAACACAGGCCTGGCCTGTCATGGCTTGTCATCTCCAAACACCACTGTAACCTGGGCAGGTTATACTACACCTGGCTGTGGTTGCTATGGACACAGAAGCCATCAGAGCAAACACGTGTCCTAAGGTGGCCAGACTCACTAAGGACTGATTTAGCCTTTTACTCGATAGTGCGAGGTTGCGGTCAATTTTGTAGACAGTTGCTGTCAGGTAATTGGATAACATTCTTCAGCACTTAAAAAAAAAAATCTTTGTACCAAAGTCCACTCCCCAAGGCTGATTGAAGTTGACGGTGCGGCTACCATGTTGCATAATTCAGTGTGTGTGTTTGTGCTTGTGTGTCATCTCTTCTCCACACAAAGTAGGACCATACAGATCACACTAAGGTCACACACAGTAAGGTCAAACACACAGTCTGTGTGGACAGCGCTCTGACATGCAACCTGCGTGTGTGAGAAAATCTATACATTGTAATCACACAGTGCAGTGTTGCACCACCACCCAATATTTCACAGCGAGAGCTTACATAAAGCCATTAACCAGCTTTAGACATCTATTGATTCCTTAAACTGAACATAGTTTTATAGTTTGTTCGGAGACAGTGACTGTTGCAGAAATGCACTTATTGTTAAAACAACAGTGCTGTGTGAAGTCAGCCCAATCCCATGTGATGTTCAACCACAGCAGCACAGCACAGAGCAGCCCCTGTTACTGACGCAACCAGACGAATACGGACTGGTTCTTCTATAACAAGACTCCTCTCTCTGTCATATTATCATTCCTCAAGAACTGGCAGGCAGTGGGGGGAAAAGAGCAACAGTAAGAAATTGAGTTTCACAAGTGGAAGCTTCCATCTATAAGGAAGCATGGGGCTGCACGTGCAGAACTGCCGTTTTTTTTTTTTTTTTAAAGCAACCTTTGTGTGCTCTGTCTGCCTACAGTTTGGTCAAAAGGGGGGTTTTGTGTGCTCTAGCTTGTCAGTGCGTGACCTGTTGAGTAAGACTGAATAACGTCCCAATGAAGAACAGTTAGAGGCCTATGCTGGGACTGGGATTGCAATTCTCACTGGGCTCCATTAGGAGAGACGGGAACATTTTTTTTTTTTTGGCAGACACAATGCTATTTATCAAGAAAAAAAACTAAACTTCAGCTCATCCTTTTTGTGTTTTGTTTTTCCTAGTGCCGTAATGGTTCATGAGCAGGGCCTGGTCTGAGCTCCCAGTGATGGGATTACCCACTCAGGCACAACAGCCAACCATGTGACCTGCCAGGCTCAGCTCATGTCCCCATTTATCCAGCTATTGTATCCCTAAAACCTAATCAATGGATATTATTGTTAAGTACACATTGTATGGGGGTCTCTTTCACCACCCATACCTTCCAGCTCTGGTAAATCAGTGATGCCTTCAGCAGCGCTTCTCATCAGACCCTGTGTTATAAAGACCTCAGAACCAGGAAGCAAATTACCCCTCCTCCTTGTGGGCACAGTAAACCCTAACCCCCCCGCCACCCTCTCCGGTAACAATCGGCCACTGTTGGGCTATCGCGTAACCTTGATCTGTCTGTTTATCAAGGCCCACAGGCACAGTTAAATGTTTGCCCCGGTTAATTTGCAGTGTTGCCTGGTGTCAGCTAATTTAGAACACATCCCTGGTCCGCATTCACGTCAACCCTGTCCCACAATGCTCAACACGGAACAGACTGGGCACAACTATGCACCCGTGTGTATATGGAGCGATTCGGAGATATGTGCTATAGAGCAGTGTTCTTCAGTCCTAGTTCTGGGGAGCTTCGGGATGTGCACTGTGCAGCAGACCTTTGTTCCATTCCAGCACTAACACAGGATACCGCTGCTGTATGGACAAAGGGAGGGCCAACCAGTGACCTACTCTCTATGACACAACACATACATAGCAGATGAGAAAATGGAAATGAAGACCATGGCCTCATGTTTAGTGGGTGTAGGAGGTGTTTTGTTCTAGTCTACTGAAAGCTATTAAAGCTCTATGATTAACAGTGTATTGATAGACCTTGAAGGGTTGTCTGGGTCTGACATTAGTTTCTACTGAAGAAGAAGAAGAAGAAGAAGAAGAACTGGGAGTAGCGTGAGGTCATTTTCCCCCACCAGTTCCTCCTAGCTTAAGTTGAGAAAGTAGAGTCTGGAATCCCCCCCCCCCCCCCCCCCCCCCCCTCGGCTGAGCTAAGGGAGGCCAGGTTAATAACCCAGAGTCCTGGGGAGATGACGGAATGCAGATGGAATCCTTTTTTAATTTTTTATTATTATAATATTTTTCTCCCTAATTTTCGTCATATCCGATTGGTAGTTAGTCTTGTCCCATCGCTGCAACTTCCGTACGGACTCGGCAGAGGCGAAGGTTGAGATCTGTGTGTCCTCCGAAACACAAACACGCCAAGCCGCACTGCTTCTTAACACAATGCACGCTTAACCCGGAAGCCAGCCGCACCAATGTCTCGGAGGAAACACCGTACACCTGGTGACCGTGTCAGCGTGCATGTGCCAGGCCCGCCACAGGAATCGCTACAGTGTGATGGGACAAGGTCATCCTGGCCGTCCAAACCCTCCCCTAAACCGGACGACGCTGAGCCAATTGTGTTTCGCCTCATGGGTCTCCCGGACGCGGCCGGCTGCGACACAGACTGGGCTCGAACCAGCATCTGTAGAAATGCAGCTTGCACTGTGAAGCGGTGTGGAATCCATTTTGAACAATGACCTGGAACAGGTGCCGTTATCAGATGGGCTGTCATCTAGTCAGTTCTTTTTACTGACTCAGATCTTTTTGACTCGTTCAGTAAAAATAACTCATCTTTTGACTCATTTCTTTCATTTGAGTCAGTAATGCATGCAGGACCCCCTACCAGCGAATAATGAACTAAATTACTTAAGAGTCATGGTTCTACAAGCCTCTCGTTCACATGTTGTTCACCATAAGGGGCTTTATTGGAGCTGTAATTTGTGACTGAGACATGTAACAGTTGCTAGGCACACAATAAGATTATTTCTAGATACATTTGAAACAAGGTCTAGTTGTGGCTGTAACCGGACTAGATTTGTGAACGACTCTTGGCGGAATGCGTTTCTGTGAAGGTGATGAGCACAGTCTCATTTGAACTGCAGAACCCTAAACTAGCCATTCTCCAGTTCAAGTTTATTGAACAGCATTCAATAATCGATTAATTGCATTTATTCGTACACCACGCGATCAATTTCCAGTTCTATGTATTTTTCTTCTCTATACTGTTATTTCTGCACCATTATCTGTTTTACAGCTGTTTGTCAGAGGAGCGCGTATTAATCCTGCCGTAGTCATTGCGGCCAGCAGGTCAAACGAACGACAAAATGAACGAGACACAAAATGAACAGATTACTCTCAAGTCGGTAAAAAGAGATGTTCGCGAACTGCACATCACTACTGCCATTGGCCACAAAGCACGTTTAAATACCTCCAGCTCCTACTCTCCTATCTTAATGAACGTTCCCCTTCTGACTGACAACTCTGACGGGGTGACTGACATTAGTGACATGGGGCCAGCAAACCTCCAGACCCAGGTCTCCTTTGAGTCCTGTCCCAGGACAGAGCTTTGTTCCTGGGGGAAGATCTCCTGCAGAGACCCCTATGGTAGAGGTCTGCGACTGATGCCTTCCCTGCCATAGCTCCATATTTTCTGGCTGTCTGCTATACAGAGCTGCTGTTGACCTTGACCTTCGCCCTCTTCAAAAGATAGTGTTGTCTAATGCCGGAGTCCTCAAGACTTGAAGAGAGCTAGCTGTAAAATTGCGACATTGATTGAGGTGTAAGCATTAAAAATCATCAAGTTTATAGTCTTTCCTCTTAAGTTAAAATAAAACCGAAAGCCTGGTTTTGTGAGTTTAGGCTTCTCACACTTGTATCCAGGCTTTATAATGGGTATATGATACTAGTGTGAATTCTTCTTGGTAGTAAAAATGTTAGGTGTTTTTGCTGTTGGAACATGTCTGTAATGTCAGTCAGTCTAGCTCAGTGGGTCTCTAGCTGTTGAGCTAAGTGGAGAGAGTTGGTGCAGGTGTGCATGTCTCAGCTGGCCCCACTCAGTGCACTTGGAGGCTGTATTCTTAGATATTTGCCATGTATTGCCAATTTAAAATGCATACCAGGGTTTTTATTAGCCAAGCTGGACTGTATCTGGATGTTTACTCAATGTTGCACCACATACAGATCTAGAGATGGAATCAGGGAGAAGCGGACTCTTTCTGGTATGACCCTCCAGCTGTAGAGGAGGATGTGGTTGGATTCTGGCTTCTCTTGCCCCGCCTTGTGTTTTCTCTCTCTAAGGCCCTTCACGGGCAGTGGTCCAGCGCAGGCTGCAGCTGTGAATCTGTCTTTTATTACTGGAGAGGGAGAGCCTCTTTGTTTAACTAAGCACTGTGAGGGACCTAATGGCATTTCAGCGTGTCTTTGAGCGATGTGCTGCTGCTCCCATTAATGAGACGACCTGTCCTTAACTCCGGTGGAAGTATGTTCCCTTCAGACTTCACGGTGCGTGGAGCGAGGGATTGAATAGAGAAAGTAAAGGTTTAGGAGATTTATATTGTAAAGGTTGAGGAGGGATGGATTGTAAAGGTTGAGGAGGGATGGATTGTAAAGGTTGAGGAGGGATGGATTGTAAAGGTTGAGGAGGGATGGATTGTAAAGGTTGAGGAGGGATGGATTGTAAAGGTTGAGGAGGGATGGATTGTAAAGGTTGAGGAGGGATGGATTGTAAAGGTTGAGGAGGGATGGATTGTAAAGGTTGAGGAGGGATGGATTGTAAAGGTTGAGGAGGGATGGATTGTAACGCGGAGTCTTAACATAGACTGGGTGATGGACTGACTGGCTTGGTGGCTGGGTGGTGTAACTTGTGGCTTTCAGCTCACCACTCTTTTCACTACCACCACAGCAGCTGCTATGGTTACGACGGGTCCTAGTGTGTCTCTCCACCACTAGCCTCCCAGAGGAGTTGTTATTTATTATAAACTGGGTGGTTTGAGCCCTGAATTCTGATTGGCTGAAAGCCATGGTATATTAGACCGTATACCATGGGTATGACAACACATTTATTTTTACTGCTCTAATTACGTTGGTAACCAGTTTATAATATCAATAAGGCTCCTCAGGGGTTTGTGATATATGGCCAATATACCACGGATAAGGGCTGTGTCCAGGCAGTCAGAATTGCGTCGTACACAAGAACAGCCCTTAGCGGTATACCACCTCCTCGGGCCTTATTGCTTAAGTTGGACTCTCCTCCTGTCTGGCTGCATCTGAAGCTGGAAATCCACCAGTCACGTCCAAATCAAGTGTGTGTGTGTGTGTGTGTGTGTGTGTGTGTGTGTGTGTGTGTGTGTGTGTGTGTGTGTGTGTGTGCGTAAAAAAACTAAATAGAAACTGCCAGAACTAAATACACAAAAGACAAATACATGATACATAGAGCGGTAGTATGAAAGTATAAAAAAAAAAAAGTCTGGAGTGCAAAAAGCTATAATAAGGCATTGCATAGTATGGGTGGATGGCTGAATATGTACGCTATACATTGTTACAGAGTGTGAGACGTTCACTGGTCTCTGTCTGTCTCCCGCCCGAAGCTGCATGGAAGCTTTGTTAGATACGTTAGTGTTTATTAGATTGGACGTTTCAAATTGGTTTTAACTGCCTTTTAGAAATCTAATCTCACTCTCCTAGTTCTGCCAAATGGAGCCCATGTTTTTTCACTGTCGCTGTTCTGCTTCGGTTCTCTGCAGCACCTTAGAATGCTCCGATATGTGACAGAACCCTTTTGAGTGACATTAACGCACCGCTTTGTCAGACGTCGTTGTTCGATGCTGTTCTCAAACACGGGATGACATCATGTTGTTTTGGTAACTGGCGTGTTGTCACCTCCTTTCTGACTGACCCTGCAGTTCTTGAGTTGTTTCGAGAAGTGACTCTGTCTGCAAAGAAGTCAACAGAATGGGAGTTTTACTGGAGTTTTGGTGCAGGCACAGCCAACTAGCACATCACTGCTGTGTCTGTCAGACTAATAGTCCCCATATTAACTCCGCTGTCTGTCTGGGGGATGTGGCTGCCTACTCACTAGGTATTTAAAAGCCCTGCACAACACTAATTACTGTTCTCAGATCAGTTTGGCGTGGGATGGCAGCTTGTCAAACACCAGAATTGCAGGCTTGACCTACCCTCCAGGATTTATAGGGACGATTTGTGTGAAGGGAACTTATGCTACTCACTTACCTGGTGGAAATGCACTGGAACAAAAGACCACAGAAGGTTGCTGAACTTTATTCATGCGATCTGGCATTTAGGAGCCATTACTTCAATGTTCAATGTAACTTCAGTATTTTCTTGTTAAAGTCACTATTTTCTTCTAACCAAGCCTTGTGAAACCGAGAAAAGGGCAGTAAATCCTGAGACACAGTTCATATGAAATCCCCCGTTAACGTATTTCCCAATCCCCTTTGTACTGTGCTGCAGCGAGAGAGAGAGATCAGTGCACCTCCAACAGACTGGGCTGACTTTCTAAGGTACTGCACTGAGAGAGAGCAGCCTCAAACCAGGCATAACACAGAGGGATGAGAGACCAGGCATAACACAGAGGGATGAGAGACCAGGCATAACACAGAGGGATGAGAGACCAGGCATAACACAGAGGGATGAGAGACCAGGCATAACACAGAGGGATGAGAGACCAGGCATAACACAGAGGGATGAGAGACCAGGCATAACACAGAGGGATGAGAGACCAGGCATAACACAGAGGGATGAGAGACCAGGCATAACACAGAGGGATGAGAGACCAGGCATAACACAGAGGGATGAGAGACCAGGCATAACACAGAGGGATGAGAGACCAGGCATAACACAGAGGGATGAGAGACCAGGCATAACACAGAGGGATGAGAGACCAGGCATAACACAGAGGGATGAGAGACCAGGCATAACACAGAGGGATGAGAGACCAGGCATAACACAGAGGGATGAGAGACCAGGCATAACACAGAGGGATGAGAGACCAGGCATAACACAGAGGGATGAGAGACCAGGCATAACACAGAGGGATGAGAGACCAGGCATAACACAGAGGGATGAGAGAGGGACCGGAGGACAGAAAGTAGAGAGTTGGAGATGAGGAGAGAATTAACAAGCGTTGGAGATGGGTCTGAGGTGATCTCATCCCAACCATACGTGCTTGACTGTCCTGGACTCCTGATCAACCATGGCCTCTTGGACATCCAAGTAACCTCACCCTCTCCTCTTCCCTTTTTGACTCACCTGTGGCCTGGGGGAGGGCTATACTCACCCATCCACCTTCCCTCTCTCTAACCATAGTGCTTAATCATCCCCCCCCACTGGCCCTGTTTGCTGGATTAAGACCATGACTGTGTGGGAGGATATGAGTGATGTCAGAGACCTGCAGGCTTCATTTATCTCGCTCTTCATGTGATTAGAAGTTTGACTTTTTATTAGTCGTATGTACGGTATACACCGTCCAACAATATGCTAACTGCAGGTTCCTTCTCAACAATGCAACAACTATAAGAAATGATACAAGAACATAAAGTAAACGGCTCAGTAGAATACAATAAACATTGGTGGGCAAGTGTTTTTAAATTGTGCTGTAGCAATCACAATACGAGTCTGGTAGCAGCAGTTCTAATTCTGGTGTGTGTGTAGTGTGTGTGAGAGTGAATGTGTGCTAAGGTGCAGAGAATCGGAGCAGGTGGTGGTCAGTCCAGTTCAAGTGTTCAGCAGTCTGATGGTTCTTAGATAGAATCTGTCTCTGAGCCTTTTGGTATCAGACCTCATGCTCCGATATCATCTTCCCGATGCGGCACCGTCCTCAAGCACCGTTTTGATTGGATGTCCTGGATGGGTGGGCGCACGGTCCCATTGATGCACTGGGCCGTCTTCACCACCCGCTGGATGTCGCAATTCCTGTGATGCAACCGGTCAGGATGCTTTAGATGGGGCAGTGGTACAATAGAATCCCGGGGGGCGGCATGCTGAATTTCTTCACCACCTCAGGAAGTAGAGACGTTGTTGTGCCCTCTTGACGAGTGGTGGTGTTGGTCAGTGACAAGTTTTCTGGGATGTGGAATGTAAACTGCTGACTCGCTACTCTACTTGATGTGGATCAGGGCATGTTCCCTCCTCTTCTTCCTGAAGTCAACAATCAACTCCTTTGTTTTGCTGATGTTTGATGGAAAGGTTGTTGTCCTGGCACCACAATGCCAGTTCACTTACCACCTCTTTATAGGCTGACTCGTCTTTGTTGGTTACCATGCCTACTACTGTGGTGTCATCAGCAAACTTGATGATGGAGTTGGTGTCGTGCAAAGCCATGCAATAGTGGGTGAACAGGGAGTACAGCGGAGGGCTGAGGACACACCTCACACAACCTTCAAATCAGTACATTTCTAGTTCTACATCAACAAATAACCTTCAATTCATTACGTTTTCATCTCTTATCAAAAAGAAAATAAACCAATAAATAGATTTACTTAATCAAATTTTTTTTTTCAAATTATCTTTCTCAAAAACGTTGTATAATCACCCATACATTAATCAGTGCTTGTATTACCCCGACCTCGACCCCCACGGCCCTAGCTGCTGATTCTAAGGCAGCGTTCTGTTTTTCGCCCTTATGGTTAAAGGTGGTAAAGTCATAACAATTACCGTCTTTAATGTTTTGATTATACTTACTGTGAGGCAGATTATGGCCTAAAATTACACTGCAACAAAGCCAGATCAACGGTAGTGACTCAACTGACCCATTACTTTTCAAATCCCTTTGTCACAACCCCTAAAAAGGCGCCATGTTTGAATGTCCACAGGTAGTTAGTCAAACCGTTCATTCATCTTGGCAGCGCTTATCAGCGGGTTTGTAAACAAGCCGATAAAGCCTTTGTAGAGTGGGATTAGTTCAACCACTGATTTACATTGTTGTAGTAGGAGCGTAACTGGGTCAAAGTCCGTCACAGCCACACAGCTTTGAAGTGTTTTAGAGTGAGTGCCTTGCTATGCCAGTCAACACAACCTTTTATGGTGCTGTTTGCTGACTGTGGTGTGGGGGGGGGGGTTGACTGGCTGACTGGCTGTGAATGCGTGGACCGTGTTCTGATTGCCTTTAGTCTAACCTTGGGCCCTGAGTGAGTGCTCGTATCACTAGGCCCTGTTTGGGGAGATGTTGACTGGATGCCCTCTGGGCTGCCTTGTCCTGGCTTAGGGCATGCTATAGAGATGCTGATGGGTCTCGTTCAGTCTACAGACAAATGTTGTGGAAGGTTGCAGATAAAAACATCACTAGTGGAACTGACCTACTTAATTCCTGATTCTACAGAAATTGATCATTGCACAACACAACTTGTAAAAAAAATTCAAAATAAAATAAAACTACAACTTCCGTTTTTTTAAAAACACAACAGCTTTTACGTCACGTTAAAGAGTGGTTGGGAGTAAATGTTTAGCAACTTTTGCAACGGAATCCGACTAATGAATACACCCCATGTCTGGCCTCCGTTTGACAGACAGGTGCTCATCAAAGTCCCATTGGGTTGATTGGGGTCAGGCTGGGATCCTTTCTGAGTTCCTACTGGCTACCCTGTTGGCTGCTGCTGTGTTTCACATAACAAAGACTCTCTCACTCTGTGCTGATTGTTCACTCATATATAATACAGTAAGTTACTCCCTCTGTCTACCTCTATTTCGATTGAGAACGAACACACACACACACACACACAGACAACACTTCTGCTTGAATGTCTAGTCACGGTTGTTGGTACTGCATGGCGTGAGTTCTGGCTGTGGCCCAGCAATGCTCCACTGACGTGTTGTAAATACATGTGCTACTGTCGTCAGTCACAGACCTCCTGTCCCCCTCTCTCTCCCTCCTCTCTGTATGTCTCTCATTCTCTTGTCTGTCCCCCCTCTCTCCCTCCTCTCTGTATGTCTCTCATTCTCTTGTCTGTCCCCCTCTCTCTCTCCCTCCTCTCTGTATGTCTCTCATTCTCTTGTCTGTCCCCCCTCTCTCTCCCTCCTCTGTATGTCTCTCATTCTCTTGTCTGTCCCCCTCTCTCTCTCCCTCCTCTCTGTATGTCTCCCTCTCTCTCCCTCCCTTCTATTCTGTGTGTACAGTGTGTTCTCAGCTGTTTCCCTGTGTGGGACCGTGTGTGTGTGGCGGTTTCTGCAGCACTGTTTAGTCTAATTAAGTGTGAAGATGAAGGCTGCCGTGAACAGACAGATAGAAGAGAGGAAAGGCTGTTCTGTACACGACACTCTACACTCGACATGCGACTTCTGCTATCAGAATACAAAGATCGTAATCAGAACTCCTCCCACAAGTCTCCAGAAACCTTTTGTTTTTCTACCCAGAGGCACCTTTTCATTATAATGCTAGAGTAAATAAGTTCCTAGCATGTGAGGAACGTGTTTGACTAGAGTTATGTTGACCCGTTCCTTTGGCGTTGCTTGCTGGCTAGCTACAGTGGTTAGCCAGCTAGTTATCTTCTGCCATCAGTTGTTGTTGTGTTATCATATTTAGCCTATTCCATCGTTTGTAGACTGTATTACTGGAATTTGAAGACTGAGTGAGAAAAGGAAATCCGGACACACTGTGGACACATTTTAAATGTAGGTGTAGAGGCATGACATCCGGCCGTGGTTGGGAGTCCCATAGGTCGGCGCTCAATTGGCCCAGTGTCGTCCAGGTTTGGCCCGGGGTAGACCGTCATTGTAAATAAGAATTTGATCTTAACTGACTTGCCTAGTTAAGGTTAAATAAAAATAAATTCCATGATCTGAACTCTCTGATCAGAATACTAAACCTTCATGAACCGCCTCAGACCACACCATACCAGCCTCAGACCACACCATACCAGCCTCAGACCACACCATACCAGCCTCAGACCACACCATACCAGCCTCAGACCACACCATACCAGCCTCAGACCACACCATACCAGCCTCAGACCACACCATACCAGCCTCAGACCACACCATACCAGCCTCAGACCACACCATACCAGCCTCAGACCAGGGACAGGAACATACACATGGACATAGCATATGCTCTATAGCTGGCGTAGTGGAGGACCGGGATAAGATGAGCATTGATCTTAATATCATTATGCTGTGCAGAGGACCTAGAGTACCATTTTCCTAGATATACTTTGCTCTGTAAACATGGCCACGCTTTTTCAGAGCTTTGTACAGTACTTCGTTAAACAGTTAGTTCTGCAGACATCCAGAGGTCTTTACACAGCTGGATCCATTCATCCACCCATGCTGCTGCATCTGACCCAGACCTGTCAGCCATAGCTCTATTAAAAGATGTTGTTGGAACCATTCATCCACCCATGCTGCTGCATCTGACCCAGACCTCCTGTCAGCCATAGCTCTATTAAAAGATGTTGTTGGAACCATTCATCCACCCATGCTGCTGCATCTGACCCAGACCTGTCAGCCATAGCTCTATTAAAAGATGTTGTTGGAACCATTCATCCACCCATGCTGCTGCATCTGACCCAGACCTGTCAGCCATAGCTCTATTAAAAGATGTTGTTGGAACCATTCATCCACCCATGCTGCTGCATCTGACCCAGACCTGTCAGCCATAGCTCTATTAAAAGATGTTGTTGGAACCATTCATCCACCCATGCTGCTGCATCTGACCCAGACCTGTCAGCCATAGCTCTATTAAAAGATGTTGTTGGAACCATTCATCCACCCATGCTGCTGCATCTGACCCAGACCTGTCAGCCATAGCTCTATTAAAAGATGTTGTTGGAACCATTCATCCACCCATGCTGCTGCATCTGACCCAGACCTCCTGTCAGCCATAGCTCTATTAAAAGATGTTGGCCTCTTTACCCTCCCCACATCCTCCTATCTCATGTGCTCATGGGATATGCTGGGTTGACATGGGTGAGGATGGTGAGGGTGGGGGGGGGGTGCAGCTCCTCATTAAAAGTATTAATGCTGGGAGAATGTTAGCACTGACAGAGCACATTAGCGTCAGCCTGCACCCCTGCAGCCAACACGGGGAGAAGGCATTACTGTCAGCCTGCCTGCCTGCCTGCCTGCCTGCCTGCCTGCCTGCCTGCCTGCCTGCCTAGGAACAGGCTCTGCAGATGGCAGGCACTACGGCTGCCTGCATGCAGGATTTTTAGTTATCACTTATTTATCTCGCTACCCCCGCCTCAAACAGGCTCACAGGCTTCAGGATGGCTTTGCCAGTCGGATCTAACACGAGCACTCCCATCGCTTAAAATAGAACTGCTTCGCCGTTGTTTCCTTCTGTGAAGTTCCAAATTGGGCCTTATCATTGCCTCAATGAAGTGTGTTCTGTTTCAGAGTGGAACATAGATAGTGCTGGCTGTCTGACTGGAAAGGATTCGGGTGCGGTGAAATGGAAAGGCCGTTATTAGATAGCATTGGACTATTAAGACTAGCCTACTGAGCCTAGATAGAGATGGCTTTGATATGTTAGGTAGAACTTATTCCCTAATCACAGATCTAGGATCAGGTTACCCTAACCTTAACCATTTAGGGTTATGAAAAATATCTGACCCTGTATCTGTGGTTAGTGGCTACTAGATCCTGTGAAGGTATTTGGAAGCTTTTTATGGCGGTCTGCATTGTAGCTTGTCATGTAGGTCTCCTCTTTACACAGTATCCACCCAGCAAGTGATGATTTGTCCATATGTGGTCATAATATTTGATTTCCTCTTAGCCTCAAATGCTGGACTGTCAAACTGGGGAGATTTAAAGCACTGCTGGTGTACAAGGGAATCTGGGATGCCTAAAGAACCTCTGTTCTGACATATCATCTGTCAGGACATTTGGAGAAGGGAAGGAGAACTGTCTGATGCCATAGACACTGTTGGGGGAGTCTCCCTCCCCTCTCTCTACACGCTGCACATCACAAAAGCCCTCTTCAAAGGAGCATGGGTGTAGTGTGTGTTATTAGCAAAAGGGGCAAACGGTGTCGATTCTCCTAGAACACTGGTACAGGCTGTCACAATGGGGAGAAGCTGGAGATTGGTCTTGGGCAACATGCACACACAAACCTCCCAGTCACGTCCCAGCGCTCCTGCAGAAAGACCATGAGAGGGAGAGTCCAAGCTCACACACTGAATTTGTTTTCCGCTAGATCAAAGGCCCAGTTCCAGCAGACATGTTTTTGTCTAACTGTGCTACTCCCCCATGTAGAGAGATTTCAGTGGGTTTGGACGGCCACTTAGATTAATAGGAGGATGATGGTGTGTGCAGTTCCAGCTTTGGAAGATGTAAACCAGGACTCTCCCCCCCCCCCCCCCCCCCCCCCCCCCTCTGTCTCTCTGTCGCTCTCGCTCGCTCTCTCCCTCGCTCTCTCCCTCGCTCTCCCTCGCTCTTTCCCTCCCCAACCCCGGCCTGTGCGTTCCTGTTCTGCTGTCTGTCTGGTACGAATTGAGCAGAGGGATTAGCTCAGCCTGTTACACACACACACACACACACACACACACACACACACACACACCAGGGTTTCCATTAGCTGGTAATTTTGACCGTCTTGCTTATCGGTCTATAGGTTAATTAGCATAATTTATTTGAATTAAATTAGCCTGTGTATTTTCTTTAGTCATCATGTATGTTATTTATCCAACACAACTATCACACAGCAGACAGAGCCTATTTTGAGCTGGATTTCTGCGTGTCACATTGTGAGCTGGAGGCAGTATGCATTTTGAAAACCTACTTAATTGTTTGAAACCTGAAAGTTTTATTTCATATTATGAGGCATGCCTTACCTTGCTTCAAAGTAGCCTATAGGCAAAATCTGACCGTGGAAACGTGGAGGCAGTTATTGAATAAAAACTGACTTCATAGGTGGCGCGTGAGTTTCAAGTTCGGGAAAGCTTACAATGTATCCTACCATTTCTATAGTTCTGCATGTCAGTTATGATTTTCAAATGCTCAGTTTCATTTCAATAATAAGGTATTAGTTCGCAGAATCATTGTCACGTGATTAATCATAAAAAGTGGAATTAAAATGATACAAATCTAAAAGTAAAAAGTAAACTGATGCGAGATCACCAGTCTCTGCCATATGGACACATTAATACACCGTGATCCATTGGCAGCTAAAGAAATGAGCGCATGGAACTCAGCCTATCGGCCCAGTACTGGAGTAAACTATTCACACAGTGGAACAATGTGCAAGAATTGACGGGAGACAACTGAGCCGTTCTGGAGAGAGACTTGCCTATATCTTCGCACACACCCCTCCCCTTGTCTCAACATTTTAAAATTGTACTCGACACATTATCTTCACAAATATTTTAGATTGCTTTACACTGACAGCGGCAACTCAATAATGAGCTAGGCTAGGCTATTGCCACGGGCGCTACCCAAATTGCGGGCTTCCTGAATAGGTATAGGCCTAACAAATAAAAGAAGCTAATGTGATTTCTGTCGTTCTGAGAACCGTGGGTGGAAGACCTAATGGGTTATGCACCCAATGCTTATGGGTCCAGTAGATTTCTCAAATGGCGGTAAATTGAAATCTTCCAGGTCACTATATCCGGCGCCACAACGGAACCATGACGCTGAAGGAGAACATTCCTTCCTTTCCCCTCTTCACCACCGTCCGGCCTTAGGCTCCCAGGCTCTGCTCTGCTCAGCTCTGCTCTGCTCAGCTCAAAGAAGGATGTATACCCCACTACGCCCTTGTAGTCAGTTGAAGGATGTATACCCCACTACGCCCTTGAAGTCAGTTGAAGGATGTATACCCCACTACGCCTTTGTAGTCAGTTGAAGGATGTATACCCCACTACTCCCTTCTAGTCAGTTGAAGGATGTATACCCCACTACGCCCTTCTGGTCAGTTGAAGGATGTATACCCCACTACGCCCTTGAAGTCAGTTGAAGGATGTATACCCCACTACGCCCTTGAAGTCAGTTGAAGGATGTATACCCCACTACGCCCTTGAAGTCAGTTGAAGGATGTATACCCCACTACGCCCTTGAAGTCAGTTGAAGGATGTATACCCCACTACGCCCTTGAAGTCAGTTGAAGGATGTATACCCCACTACGCCCTTGAAGTCAGTTGAAGGATGTATACCCCACTACGCCCTTGAAGTCAGTTGAAGGATGTATACCCCACTACGCCCTTGAAGTCAGTTGAAGGATGTATACCCCACTACGCCCTTGAAGTCAGTTGAAGGATGTATACCCCACTACGCCCTTGAAGTCAGTTGAAGGATGTATACCCCACTACGCCCTTGAAGTCAGTTGAAGGATGTATACCCCACTACGCCTTTGTAGTCAGTTGAAGGATGTATACCCCACTACGCCTTTGTAGTCAGTTGAAGGATGTATACCCCACTACTCCCTTCTAGTCAGTTGAAGGATGTATACCCCACTACGCCCTTCTGGTCAGTTGAACAACTGAAATGTCTTCCCTCTACTGTCCAACCCAAACCACTGTGGAAATCGGCACACCAGCATTGAGCGTCACTTAATCCCAGTGTTTATCCAGCGACAAATTATACACCCAATAATCTCAATACCCATCGACAATGACTAATCCATATCAGAAATAATTAGCTGGCAGTTGACTGAAACCCGTTTTCCACTGGATCCCCCCCGAGATGCATGCCAGCCATTGATCCTCTGGGTGGTACCACTCTGACCCAGCTGCTATTGCTGTGGAGAGACTGGCTTTACTTCCAGAGAAATCTCTACAACCGTTCTCTATACTACAGCTGTAGTCATCTAGCAGTTTGCACTGATGTCATTACAGCCTGGCTGAGCTAAGAGCTTAACTCAATGAAACCACTAGTAGATGACAAACTGTAGCCTGTGTTTCTGCTTTCTCCGGAGCCAACTCTTCTGGCTGCCAGGCTAATATGATGCCCCTGCCATCCCTGTGAATGTGCCCTGTGCAAATCTAATGTGAATAGCCTCATCTGGTGTATCAATGTCCCCCTCATGGTTGCTGCTGCCCTTATCAAAGGGTGCAGTAGCTGGGTAGAGCTAGTCTAAGGTTGTCCAGGGCCACAGCTGAGGCTCAGCACTGTGGTTCACTGCTGCTGCTGGCTATGTGGAGATTAGGTAAAAACCGTTGATGCACTGCTCCACATATTGACTGCTGCAGCTGGGCCCTTACTTCATGAGCATGTGGCTCTTGGTGGCCAGAGTGCATTGCCGCAGTCAGTGTATTCACTTCCAACAACTCTCACTATGTTACAAAAGAGTGTATGGAGAACACATGCTCTGTAGTTGAGGACTTGCCTTGATTAGCATGGTGTTCTAGGAAGAAGCGCTGTTAGCCGTTACTGTTGGGAGCATGACGTTATGTATTGCCACATTCATGTCATGCCATTGGTGAAAAGCTAACGGTGGGGTCAGAGTCCCTAGTGTAATAAAAGCTGACAGAGCTAACACTAATCTGTTCTCTGTCTCTAACAACACGCTAAAACAGGGAAAGGGTTTGTCTGTACCCTGTGTGCCAAGGTACGCAGTAATTGAGGTATCTATGTACATGCAGTAGGATAGATAATAATTGAGGTATCTATGTACATGCAGTAGGATAGATAATACAGTAGCAGCAACATATGTGGTGAGTATGAAAGTGTGTGTGGGCGTCAGTATGCATGTGTGTGTTTGGGTGACCGTCTAAGTATGTGTGTGGTTAGAGTCCAGTGTGTGTGGGTAGAGTCCAGTGTGTGTGGGTAGAGTCCAGTGTGTGTGTGTGGGTAGAGTCCAGTGTGTGTGTGGGGGTAGAGTCCAGTGTGGGGGTAGAGTCCAGTGTGGGGGTAGAGTCCAGTGTGGGGGTAGAGTCCAGTGTGGGGGTAGAGTCCAGTGTGGGGGTAGAGTCCAGTGTGGGGGTAGAGTCCAGTGTGGGGGAAGAGTCCAGTGTGGGGGTAGAGTCCAGTGTGGGGGTAGAGTCCAGTGTGGGGGTAGAGTCCAGTGTGGGGGTAGAGTCCAGTGTGGGGGTAGAGTCCAGTGTGGGGGTAGAGTCCAGTGTGGGTGTGGGGGTAGAGTCCAGTGTGGGTGTGGGGGTAGAGTCCAGTGTGGGTGTGGGGGTAGAGTCCAGTGTGGGTGTGGGGGTAGAGTCCAGTGTGGGTGTGGGGGTAGAGTCCAGTGTGTGTGGGTGGGTAGTGTGTGTGGGTGGGTAGAGTCCTGTGAGCTAATCAGTGAGATGCCTCCTCATCTAGGTGCCTCCTCATCTAGGTGCCTCCTCATCTAGGTGCCTCCTCATCTAGGTGCCTCCTCATCTAGGCGCCTCCTCATCTAGGCGCCTCCTCATCTAGGCGCCTCCTCATCTAGGCGCCTCCTCATCTAGGCGCCTCCTCATCTAGGCGCCTCCTCATCTAGGTGCCTCCTCATCTAGGTGCCTCCTCATCTAGGTGCCTCCTCATCTAGGTGCCTCCTCATCTAGGTGCCTCCTCATCTAGGTGCCTCCTCATCTAGGTGCCTCCTCATAGGTGCCTCCTCATCTAGGTGCCTCCTCATCTAGGTGCCTCCTCATCTAGGTGCCTCCTCATCTAGGTGCCTCCTCATCTAGGTGCCTCCTCATCTAGGTGCCTCCTCATCTAGGTGCCTCCTCATCTAGGCGCCTCCTCATCTAGGCGCCTCCTCATCTAGGCGCCTCCTCATCTAGGCGCCTCCTCATCTAGGCGCCTCCTCATCTAGGTGCCTCCTCATCTAGGTGCCTCCTCATCTAGGTGCCTCCTCATCTAGGTGCCTCCTCATCTAGGTGCCTCCTCATCTAGGTGCCTCCTCATCTAGGTGCCTCCTCATCTAGGTGCCTCCTCATCTAGGTGCCTCCTCATCTAGGTGCCTCCTCATCTAGGCGCCTCCTCATCTAGGTGCCTCCTCATCTAGGTGCCTCCTCATCTAGGTGCCTCCTCATCTAGGTGCCTCCTCATCTAGGTGCCTCCTCATCTAGGCGCCTCCTCATCTAGGTGCCTCCTCATCTAGGCGCCTCCTCATCTAGGTGCCTCCTCATCTAGGTGCCTCCTCATCTAGGCCCAGCAGCTCCTCTTATAGAATATTGATTGGAGTTGTGTGCTTACCTTCACTACACTCTACTACGTGCTCAATGTCAGACGCACAGCTCTCAACCCCGGCCTCTAGTCTCCTCTCCCAGTCTTCCTCACTTTACCCATCTATAATCTTCCTCTACTCCTCCTCCTCTCCTCTACAGTAGCCTGATTGAAAGTGTAGTCAGTTTTATCTCTACTTATTTTCATCTTAATTCTACAGGAAACAAGCCGGTCCATTATCCTTGTTAATTGTGCAGTTATCCCAAATGACCTAATGCTTGGCTTGGTCTCCAGAGGTTTCTGGGAGGGTCAGATGTTTTGGGGGAATTGGAAGCAGGAAAGGAAATGATTTTGTTCTCCTAGCGTAGCCACCGCTGCTAGCTGCTAGATAGCTGGCTAGTAGGTTTGTGAATTGCAAGGGACCTCACAATTCGATATTATCATGATACTTAGCAGGGTTCTCCTCATATAATGTAGGATTGGCGCTGCATTACCTTGTGTACTGAATGTGCCACTATGTGAAAAATGTTATCCCGCTGTATTCAGAAGCACCACCTTGTTAATAAATCGTGGGGAGAGCACTGCTTTGGTGCCGATATGAAATGTATTGCGATTCTGTATGTATTGCGATTCGCTATTGCGATTTGATGTGAACATATCGGCTCACTAGTTTTCAAGAAGATGGAGAACAAGCTATAGAATGAAAAAGACAGGTACAGGCGACTAGCGCTAGCTAATGCTGCCTAGGAAAAAAAATGTTTTTGGTTGACGCTCTGCAGTGTATTAAAAGTGAAAGGCAGGCCTACGTGTCTGTGGGGTAAAATAAAAAAAAATGTACAAAGATTTTATTCCTGAGAGAGAACCCCATTGCGATGAGTCACCAGTTTTACAGAGCGTGTGTGTGTGTGCGTGTGTGTGTGTCTCTCTCTGTGTGTGAGGCGGAGAGAGGGAGGGAGTGAATGAAAGAGTTCCTCTCTTTGATGCTCTGCGGTTCATAACACACACAGATGCCTCCTCATCTAGGCCCAGCAGCTCCTCTTATAGAATATTGATGGGCAAGGCAGGACAGCATCTCATGTTTCTGCTTCCCACTCACTGGCAGGACAGCATCTCATGTTTCTGCTTCCCACTCACTGGCAGGACAGCATCTCATGTTTCTGCTTCCCACTCACTGGCAGGACAGCATCTCAGGCCTTTTGCCTACATCACTCTTATTTATTTATTGTTTAAGACATTATTTAACCTTTATTTAACTTGGCAAGTCAGTTAAGAACAAATTCTTATTTACAATGACGCCTACCTACAGGGTCAGCACTGGAGCAAATTAGGGTTGAGTACCTTGAGGACACATTGACAGGTTTGCCTAACGCTCTAACCGCTAGGCTACCTGCTGCCCCTGGTTGCTGGTCTAACGCTCTAACTGGTTGCTGGCCTAACGCTCTAACTGGTTGCTGGCCTAACGCTCTAACTGGTTGCTGGCCTAACGCTCTAACTGGTTGCTGGCCTAACGCTCTAACTGGTTGCTGGCCTAACGCTCTAACTGGTTGCTGGCCTAACGCTCTAACTGGTTGCTGGCCTAACGCTCTAACTGGTTGCTGGTCTAACGCTCTAACTGGTTGCTGGCCTAACGCTCTAACTGGTTGCTGGCCTAACGCTCTAACTGGTTGCTGGCCTAACGCTCTAACTGGTTGCTGGCCTAACGCTCTAACTGGTTGCTGGTCTAACGCTCTAACTGGTTGCTGGCCTAACGCTCTAACCGCTAGGCTACCTGCTGCCCCTGGTTGCTGGTCTAACGCTCTAACTGGTTGCTGTCCTAACGCTCTAACTGGTTGCTGTCCTAACGCTCTAACTGGTTGCTGTCCTAACGCTCTAACTGGTTGCTGGTCTAACGCTCTAACTGGTTGCTGGCCTAACGCTCTAACTGGTTGCTGGCCTAACGCTCTAACTGGTTGCTGGTCTAACGCTCTAACTGGTTGCTGGTCTAACGCTCTAACCGCTAGGCTACCTGCTGCCCCTGGTTGATCTCTCGCTTTCTAGCTCTCTTTCTTACTTGTTTATTCGCTTTCTCTCCATCTCTAGCCGGCAGCTGACTGTCAGACAGCCATCACCCGTCCATCCATCTCTTACTGTAACTTGGATGGATGCCCAGTTCTCCTCCTAATGGCCTTTTCGAGGACTCTGCAGTTGCAGTGGCGCTGTTACTATACTAAAAGGCCTATTACTTATTTTTTGCTCACATTTGCTCTTGTAGTTGGGAATATCACATGCAGACACACAATGGTGGCTGCAGACTTGTTTTACCAATGTGATAAAACTCTGTGTGGGTGGAGGTGTGTGTTGCCCTAGATATAAATGAATAATTCAGTGGCCTGGCTGGTCCACTCAGTTTATCAGTTGACAGTCTCTCCACAGTAAGTTAAGGTAGGTATTACAGGGTGAGCTATGTACTTGGTGGTTCAATATGAGGAAATGTAAAAAGCTGCTTATAGCAGGGTGTCGTGTAAAAATGTTCACAGCGTGAAATAGTTCCCAATCGTTCTGGTTGACGTCATGCTGTAAAATTTCTCCCAGTGTGAAAATGTTCCCAGTTCAATAATTTCATGCGCATCTCTTTATGTGGATGGCTGGACTTGTGCAGATGTTTCTCTCACAGCGTCCCTCACCCGCGAAAAACTTTTCTGTGGGTGGGCATGCGCATTTTCTTCACACATCTGCCAATCAATGGTGGCCAGGAGTATTGACTCTGACCAATCAGAAGCTTGTTGAGGCGTAAGGTCGGCATATAGATACCCGGACTCGCACGTCAAAGTGCTGAGCGTTGATGTGGGGAGACTTGGGTGCTACGTTTTCGATTGATAGTGCATATATTTGTTAATTAGCTAGCTATACAAACAAGGTAAAACTGTTTGAGAACACCTCTGAGAACAAGCCATCTCAACCAGTTTACAGCTAATTATGCTAGCCATCTAGCTAAATCAAGGGTGAGGGGGTGTGAAAGAAACATCTGCCCGAGCTCAGCCATCCACGCAGACGCGCGTGCAATTATTAACTGCGAAAATTCACGCTGTGAACATTTTTTACAACACAATCGATTGGGAACTACTGGGAAGATTTTTCCATGACACAGGGCACTTTGAGCAATCAGACTACAGGTGCTGGGAAAAAGACCTACAGCTGTCCATGACCGTATCTGCAACTCACTCTTTTTTAAAATAGAGTTTTGTATATAAAAAGAGGATGGGATGTTGGATTCCACACCAGCTGTTGCTGCAAGGATGCTTCTCTCAGCTCTGCTCTGTGGCAGTATTGATTTCCTATTGTTTGTGAACGGGCGGCTCGGCCAGCCTGGGGATCTGAAGTAGGGTTGCAAAGGGTCGGAAACTTTCCTGGAAATTTTTGGAAATTTTCCATGGGAAGTTAAGCCTGGGAATTCTGGGAATTTTGCATAAATTCATCAAAAAAGTTAGCTTATAACAGTGAACCTTTTTTGTGGGCTACACATAAGGCAATTCTCAAGATCTTGCACACTAATGAGATGCAATTGAGCCCACGCTATGCTTTTTTGATTACAGTACTAGGTGGGGTGAATATATTTTATGACATACATGATTTTTTGTTAACTAGTAAATAGTAGCCTACAGCAAAGTGTGTTTAAATCATTTCTAACTTCTTAACAATTTCTGCTAGTTAGTTTTTGCTACCATGTGGGGTTTAGCTTGCTTGAGCCTGCTAACTGAGGAGTGTTAATTCACCTGTTTCCATACATGTTTCATTTTAAAACATTTATCTTACAAAGGAGTTGTTTTATCTAACTACTTAACTATTTATCTGTACATGGAATTGTATTTGTGTTTTTTTTAAACAATATTTCCCCAAATCTTTACAGGAAAATGCCACGGGCACTTCACTGCAGCTAATGTACTGTAGAAGGAAAAGCTGTGTAGATTTGCAAATACTGTGCCAAATCATATGTGAAGAATGCAACAAAGATGCAGAATCATCTCGCCAAGTGCATAAAGTTCCCTAAGCGCTCACAACAAGCAACCTCTGACAAAAGTGGTCCTCCTGGAATCAGAAGGTTTTTTTTGACTCGATGGAGGAAAGTAGTCAGAGAAATGCTGATGAATGTCTTGCTCGAGCTGTGTGTGCAACTGGTTCACCTCTGATGCTCACAGACAATGTGTATTGGAAGAGATTTCTGAATGTTCTTCGCCCAGCATACACCCCTCCAACCAGACATGCTTTATCTACTAATTTGCTGCATGCAGAGTTCAAGTGAAGGTCAAGCAAATCATAGAGAAATCAGACTGTATTGCAATCATCTCTGATGGGTGGTCGAATGTTCGTGGGCAAGGAATAATTAACTACATCATCTCCACCCCAACCAGTATTCTACAAGAGCACAGACAAGGGACAATAGACACATTGGTCTCTACATTGCAGATGAGCTGAATGACCTTGGACCACAGAAGGTATTTGCACTGGTGACAGACAATGCTGCGAACACGAAGGCTGCTTGGTCTACCCTCACATCACACCCATTGGCTGTGCTGCTCATGCATTGAATCTGCTCCTCAAGGACATCATGGCACTGAAAACTATGGATACACTCTACAAGAGAGCCAAGGAAATGGTTAGGTATGTGAAGTTATAGCAGCAATCTATCCTCACCAAGCAAAGTGAGAAGAATAAGAGCACCACATTGAAGCTGCCCAGCGACACCCGTTGGGGTGGTGTCATGTTTGACAGTCTCCTGGAGGGGAAGGAGTCTCTCCAAGAAATGGCCATATCACAGTCTGCTGATTATGGACACCCCCATCAAGAGGATCCTCCTGGATGATGTATTTTGGGAGAGTGGTAAGCAGCCTGAAACTCCTGAAACCTATAGCAGTAGCCATTGCACGGATTGATGGAGACAATGCCATTCTGTCTGATGTTCAGACTCTGCTTGCAGAGAAGAAATCCGTACTGCCCTGCCCACTTCACTGTTGCTCCAAGCAGAGGAAACTGCAGTTCTGAAATACATCAAAAAGTGTGAAGACTTCTGCCTGAAGCCCATACACGCCGCAGCGTACATGTTGGACCCCAAGTATGCTGACAAGATTATCCTGTCTGTTGGAGAGATCAACAAGGCCTATGGTGTCATCACTACCGTGTCTCGCCACCTTGGCCTGGATGAGGGCAAGGTTCTTGGCAGTCTGGAGAAGTATACTTCCAAGCGGAGGCTGTGGGATGGAGATGCAATATGGCAGTCGTGCCAACATATCTCATCAGCCACCTGGTGGAAGGGACTTTGTGGATCTGAGGCTCTTTCCCCTGTTGCCTCCATCATCCTCCAAATCCCACCAACATCAGCCGCCTCAGAGCACAACTGGTCCTTGTTTGGGAACACACACACCAAACCATGCAACAGGCTGACCAATACAAGGGTTGAAAGATTAGTGGCCATCCGGGCAAAATTTAGGCTTTTTGTGACTGACAACGAGCCATCCTCAACAAGATTGGAAAGCTTTAATAATATGCAATTATGGCTATTTATGAAAGGTTTATTTCTGTCTCCATATGATATGGTAACAATACACATCCACTTAGCAGTCTGACAATACACATCCACTTAGCAGTCTGACATTGTGTGTTTTTCTCGCTCTCTCTCTCTTGCTCTTTTTCTCTCTCTCTTTGTGTGAAGCTCACATCAACTATTAATTTCTGTCTCGGTGGAACTCCCTCAGTGACAGTGGGTCTGATAGCCTTATCCACTAGAAGAATTGTAACTTTTCCCTACAATCCAGTGCTCAGACAGCTGAGTTTCTCTCTTTCTGTTGCACTCCATTTCTCCCCTCTTTTCTTCTCTCATTCTCTTTATCTCTCTCTCTCTCTCTCATAATTTCAGTTCACTGTCTGTGCAACCTATTGCTTAGTCAGTACAGCAGGAAGTCTCGCAGACACACCACCCAGAACCAGCCTAACCTGAATGACTGTGTGTTAACTCAAAGGACAGGGTCTTACTCTCTCTCTCCCGTCTTTGTGTCCTAACGAAGCCTGGCCTTGTTTAACAACCCACTGGCTCCATCTCTGTCAGCAGGGATGGAAATGAAGGACTGGGCTGTAGGACTGTGGATGAGATGAGTGCTATCCAGGTGTATGTGTGACTTTCATGGTTTTTATTGCTCGTAACAGTGTGTGCATGAATGCATGATACACTCCGAGGGCCTGGTGTCTGTAGGGTCAGGAGGAAATTCACACTGCAGCTGCAAGAGGAGAGGAGCTGTGGTGACCAGTCAATAGTAATGACTCTGGTTGCTGAACGGGCTGTCTTCCCTCTCGGATATCCACTCACTAATTGCCACAGAATAAGTGCTGCCTCTTAGTTTTTCAGCACACTGTGTTGTTTGTGTGTGAATATTGGAAAGGGTGCCATCGTGTACATTGGCTTGTTGTGACTACAAAGCTAGGTTGCAGTGATCTGTCTTGGCCTAACCCACATCAACACTTGCCAGTAGCAGTTGTGTGTCTAAAAGTGTATAAAAGCAACATGTGGTCCCTCTCAGATTGGCAATTTAATAATTTCATTAGGGGCGTTCGGTATGAATGTTTTCAAATTAATTAAGTGCTATGATGTGATATTACATCTGTGAAGCTGATTTAACCTTTATAACCAGTGAGGTTGACTGACAGCTTTATAATGAAACAGTACAGCCACATTCCCAATGGAAGTGTTGCCCTTCTCACTGGGTGGGAAAATACCACAGGCATGGCTGACTGACAACTCTGGGCCACAGACCCAGCCCAGCAGCTAACTCACAATGTACCTCCCTGTTCCTTCCTGCAGTGGACATAGACACACATCTACACACACACACACATGCCAAAACACCCACAACACCCTCCACATTACTATCAGGACTGCCTCCTGTTCCAATCTGTTGTTTACGCAGTGTTTTTTTTCTGACAGATGAAAGTCTGATAAGACGGGTGCACTTGAGCAGTTTTCATTGGCTGACTGAGGCGGAAATATAATCTGATGGTGTTCTTCTGGCTAACCAACTGTGTATTTGTGTTGGAAATGAGATGTTTGCAGGGTGATGTTTTAAGGGGCTGGTTTCCCTCAGGTTAGGTCTGTCTCTGTGGTTTGGTTCCTGGTGGGTCTGGGTATATGTTCACACAGCCAAAGTTAATGTCTCTGTGTGGGGCTGTGGGCTGGATGTACCGGGGCTAACAGGGTGTTGCTCTGTACCCAGACTCCTCTATGAGGTGGTGAGTTGGGTCAATGTTTTCTCAACCTCAGGGAGGCTGGCCCTCAGGGAGCTCTTGGAGAGAGGATGGTTTCTCTTTCCCGTACTCTCCTTTAACGAGCTGCAGAGGAAGTGGTTGTTTCCTGACAGGTAATCATTAAGGTCGAAAGGCCTTACCTTCTACAGGCCTAGACGTCTCCATCTCTCCTTCCCTCTCTACCACACCTTGCTGAAGCCCTATGAGACACTGAATCATAATTACGAACAACAGCCAATGACTCCGTACAGATTGAACCTACGTTGGAACGCATGGCAGTTTTTCTATGATTATTTTCTGTTGGAAAAATAGTGTCCACTGGCCATGGGCTGTGTGTCAGATATGTTGGCCTATGTTCTGAGCTCTTGCTCCTAGGGCAGTGACAGTGCTTCCCAGGGGCCCGACCCATTGTTATTCCCCTCCAGTGGTGGTGCTGAAGGACAACAGGCCAATGAGGAATGGCTGCGGCCCCTCCCTCCCCCTTCTGTACTAGGGTCCCCCTGGGGCACAGAGGTACTTAGCATGCCCTAGAGCTGTCCTCCTGGAAGAACACTGACGACAGCGATTACACAGATGGAGACGTCCATCCCTGAGTGACGGAGAGACCCCCCTCCCCTCCCCGTTTGACGCAAGGTAAAGGAGAGGACTTCCAGTCTCACAACAGGCCTACTGACAGTCTGGTCTGGTGTCTGTGGTTGACAAGGCTAGCTGGAAGGCCTTTCTCTCTCTGTCCATGGGATGGGATGGGGGGGGGATGGGGGGGGGGGGGTGGAGCTCTGGGGGGATGGAACTGGGACAGGGGGTGCAGCATGTTTCCCTGACAACGCAGCACACTGACCAGAACTCCCATGTAGATGAAGACACTGACACACACAGGACCTGTCCACTGCTAGCCTATACTGTGTGGTCTATCATGAAACAGCATGTGTGAAATAGAATGAGATTTCACTTTGTTAGCGCACTGCTGTTTAGCTGTGCATTGTATGCAGGGCACTGGGCAGGTTTATCATTGTTTAGGTGTGGTTGAATGAGGGGAAGTGGGACTGTGAGTACTACAGGAAGTGACTGGTCAGTGTTAACTACTTCTCTGTTATCTCTGCCTACTGGCATACTGTTCTGCTTTTCTCTCTCTCACACACGTACGCAAACAAACCCCTTCCAGAATTAAATAGACCCCCCCCCCCCCCACCCCACCCCACCCCACATTTCAAAACAAAACAGTTGTGTGAGAGAGCAGGAGCTGGGAAGAAGCCCTTATCTGAAGCAGCGCTCTTTGTGTGGGAATTGGGAGATGCTGCTATTAGCATATTTATCACAGCTTATGGAGCTGTGTGTGACCCTGGCCAGGTATGAAAGGGAGGCTTTGGAGGAAATACATCTTAGTCTTCTGCTTTAGGGGATTATAGCAACAGTAAGGAGACTGGAGACTGTAGGGGTGGGGGGGTGTAAGGAGACTGTAGGGGTGGGGGGGTGTAAGGAGACTGTAGGGGTGGGGGGGTGTAAGGAGACTGTAGGGGTGGGGGGGTGTAAGGAGACTGTAGGGGTGGGGGGGTGTAAGGAGACTGTAGGGGTGGGGGGGTGTAAGGAGACTGTAGGGGTGGGGGGGGTGTAAGGAGACTGTAGGGGTGGGGGGGTGTAAGGAGACTGTAGGGGTGGGGGGGTGTAAGGAGACTGTAGGGGTGGGGGGGTGTAAGGAGACTGTAGGGGTGGGGGGGTGTAAGGAGACTGTAGGGGTGGGGGGGGGTGTAAGGAGACTGTAGGGGTGGGGGGGGGGTGTAAGGAGACTGTAGGGGTGGGGGGGGGTGTAAGGAGACTGTAGGGGTGGGGGGGGGTGTAAGGAGACTGTAGGGGTGGGGGGGGGGTGTAAGGAGACTGTAGGGGTGGGGGGGGGGGTGTAAGGAGACTGTAGGGGTGGGGGGGGGGGTGTAAGGAGACTGTAGGGGTGGGGGGGGGGTGTAAGGAGACTGTAGGGGTGGGGGGGGGGGGTGTAAGGAGACTGTAGGGGTGGGGGGGGGGGTGTAAGGAGACTGTAGGGGTGGGGGGGGGTGTAAGGAGACTGTAGGGGTGGGGGGGGGGGTGTAAGGAGACTGTAGGGGTGGGGGGGGGGTGTAAGGAGACTGTAGGGGTGGGGGGGGGTGTAAGGAGACTGTAGGGGTGGGGGGGGGGTGTAAGGAGACTGTAGGGGTGGGGGGGGGGTGTAAGGAGACTGTGGGGGGGGGGTGTAAGGAGACTGTAGACTGTAGGGGTGGGGGGGGGGGGTGTAAGGAGACTGGAGACTGTAGGGGTGGGGGGGTGTAAGGAGACTGGAGACTGTAGGGGTGGGGGGGTGTAAGGAGACTGTAGGGGTGGGGGGGGGTGTAAGGAGACTGGAGACTGTAGGGGATGGGGGGGAATGCTCTCCCTCTCTGTCTGTCTCTTTGTTGCTTTTCCAAATGGATACTTGTATCTGATATCTGGTTTAAATAGACACTTTGAAGAACTCAAAAGAGACGTCATCGTAAGTCATGGAATGGACAGGAAATGGAGGAGTTGAGGAAATGAGATCTGGGAAGGAGTGATTTCTGGTCCTGCCGTGTGTCTCTGCATGTGTCTCTGCATGTGTGTGTCTCTGCGTGTGCGTGTGTCTCTGCGTGTGTCTCTGCCTGTGTGTGTCTCTGCGTGTGCGTGTGTCTCTGCATGTGTCTCTGCGTGTGTCTCTGCCTGTGCGTGTCTCTGTGTGTGCGTGCAGTCATTCAGAAAGAGAGCAGGCTGGAGAGAGTGTAGCCCCTCCCACCAGGAAAAAACCATATGGTGAGCTGTCATCTCCATTTCTCTCCAGCTCCCCTCCCTGTTCCTCTGTACCATGTAGCAGCTCATTCCTCAACGTAACAGTCTCCTCACTCCTCACTCACTTGGATAAAAGGTCTACAGGACTCTGTTGGTTGGATGAAAGGTCTACAGGACTCTGTTGGTTGGATGAAAGGTCTGCAGGACTCTGTTGGTTGGATGAAAGGTCTGCAGGACTCTGTTGGTTGGATGAAAGGTCTACAGGACTCTGTTGGTTGGATGAAAGGTCTACAGGACTCTGTTGGTTGGATGAAAGGTCTGCAGGACTCTGTTGGTTGGATGAAAGGTCTACAGGACTCTGTTGGTTGGATGAAAGGTCTGCAGGACTCTGTTGGTTGGATGAAAGGTCTGCAGGACTCTGTTGGTTGGATGAAAGGTCTACAGGACTCTGTTGGTTGGATGAAAGGTCTGCAGGACTCTGTTGGTTGGATGAAAGGTCTACAGGACTCTGTTGGTTGGATGAAAGGTCTACAGGACTCTGTTGGTTGGATGAAAGGTCTGCAGGACTCTGTTGGTTGGATGAAAGGTCTGCAGGACTCTGTTGGTTGGATGAAAGGTCTGCAGGACTCTGTTGGTTGGATGAAAGGTCTGCAGGACTCTGTTGGTTGGATGAAAGGTCTACAGGACTCTGTTGGTTGGATGAAAGGTCTGCAGGACTCTGTTGGTTGGATGAAAGGTCTGCAGGGTGAGTTCAACAGTGTTGAATGTAGAGGATGTTACTCCTCCTCACCATGTACTGTCCCACCCTTGTTGGTTTGGACGCTTTAATTGGCCGTAGCGGTACTTGTCACCTAGGAGACTGTTGCCACGGCGATCAGACAGGCCTGACTGCTCAACAACAGCCCTTGGTCACCCACATTCCAGCAAATAAATCAGCATACACCTGTAACTCCAAGCACTACAGTGTAAACCTTAACCTGCTGTGTGTGTGTGTGTGTGTGTGTGTGTGTGTGTGTGTGTGTGTGTGTGTGTGTGTGTGTGTGTGTGTGTGTGTGTGTGTGTGTGTGTGTACCCCCCCCCAGGATAGTATGTGTGTGCAAACTGTGCATGCAGCCTCGGCTCATTCTTCCAGAGAGAACCGACCAATACCGCTCTCAACCTCTCATGAGTCAGGGACGGGGAGATTTCCTCAAGGGGAAGCAGCGAGTGTTCAGTGAAAAGGGGCTTTGTTCCCTCCCCCTCCCCTGGTCTGCTGACCCTCCCTCCTCAATGGCAGGACCCAGGTCAGATCCAGTCAACTCAGTAGATCAGCGGGCGTCTCTATTCACCACCACACACTGATCCCCAGTCAGTCTGACAAAGCTGATAATGACGGGCAAGTGGGATGTAGCCAGGGGTCTTGTGCCTCCGGTAGCTGTGTCATGCTTTGGGCTGACTAAGCATGTCTTTATGGTCTTGACTGTAACAAAGCATGTTGTCCTCCCTGGAGGGAGGGAGGGAGGGAGGGAGGGAGGGTCAGCAGTTTTACACTGTCTTCTAAATGTACCAAATGTTAGCTGTGTGTGTTGGTAGTCTATGTGGTTACCAGGCCTGTTGAGAACACTGGGCCTCTCTCTCTGGGGCCTGTCTCACCTTAGACTTACCTTAATAGCAGGGCCATGACAACCACAGTCCACTACAGCCTTGTTAGATGGTAGATGTTGGAAGAGAAGAGGCTGCTCTGCTGTGCTATCTATCTCTGTCCCCACCTCCTCTCCCGTTTCCTTCCCACATTCCTTTGTGTGTTTCCTCTCCAGGCCTTGTTAATGAGTCCTGGGGTCAGGGCCAGCAGCTCCTGTTGGATGGGTTCTGTGCTGCTGTAGTTTTATTGCATGTTTTAAGCCATTACTGGCTTCTTGTCCCACTGAATAAAGATGCTGCTTCTCTCTACCTCTCTCTTCCACTATTTTTTGTTCTCTCTCTTTCTATCCCTCTCTCCCCTTTCGCATTCTTGCTCTCTCCTGACTTTAAAAGGCAATTATTGGCTATTTTGTGGGCAGTGTGCAGGGATGAGGGTGCAGTGGTGCGTGATGGGAGAGTTGTCCTAACGAGCGCTGAGCAGCACAGTGGAGCGAGAGAGAGGGGAAGGCCTCCTACCTACTGTACACACCCCCTCGCCTGGCCCCTTCACTGAGAGCGCGAGAGATGGAGGAGAGGTGGTTGGACACGTCACCGTGTATTCCCTCTGGGCCAGGGGTTGAGCCAACAGCACCCTCTGCCACCTCAGCCAGACACCGCAGAGCACCGGCCAAGCCAGCCAGACACCAGAAACTCTTAACAGGCCTTCTAATCAGATTTAGTGATTTCCAATAACCAGGGCCCTGTCCACTCCAGGCCTCATCTACAGGAGGAAGAAGCACCGGCTGTTTTGTGTTATTCCTTTTAATGGTTAAGGTTAGGGTGTGTGGAGGTCGATCCTAGATCTGTTACTGGCAGTCCCTGCACTCTGGTGGGAGCAGGTGAGCTAATAGCGCCACACCCAACCCTGTGACCTGATTGGAGGGTTAACAGGACGAGGGGGAAGTGTGCTCTGCTGTACACACATGAACCTCCCAGGTCATGTGTGTGATAAGCCCAGGGCAGGAGTCACTGCACCGAACACACTACTGTAGTTTCTTCAGGTCACACTAGTAGGATGACAAAGCTGGCTTAGTTCCAATGTACACAATCCTAAGACTAGCTGGTAGCGAGCTACTCCTCAGGAGCTTGACCCCTGAATCAAGCTGTGCTTCTGGATTGGTTCCCTTGGTTGTGGTTGTATTTGATTAGCTGTCCCCTCCTGTCACGTAGTGACAAGGCCAAGCTGCATGTGATGACTGGGGTTCTGACAGATGGGGACCCCAGATGTGGTAGCCGTACAGCTGCTCAGACAAAATGAAGACAGACTACAAATAGCCAACACACACCCTCGTATATACACACACACACACACTCCGAGACACGTTTTTAGATGGATCTTATGAGACTAGCAGGTGGTCCGAGTATTGTCAGGCTGAGGGGGGTTCAGTGGAGAGGGAGATGGGCTGCCATTGAGAAGGGATGATTTGATAGATTATGAGATTAAGTAAAATTTAATTAGGCAATCAGCCCAGCATACACACGGCTGGAGAAAACAAGCCTGCTTATTACATAGCTAGTGTGTTTGAGCTGAGGACCTGTGTGTGTGTGTGTGTGTGTGTGTGTGTGTGTGTGTGTGTGTGTGTGTGTGTGTGTGTGTGTGTGTGTGTGTGTGTGTGTGTGTGTGTGTGTGTGTGTGTGTGTGTGTGTGTGTGTGTGTGTGTGTGTGTGTGTGTGTGTGTGAGAGCTCCCTCTCTCCTCCTCTCCTGCAGACTGCAGCTCAGACATGAGGATCAGCCTTCCCGCCTCTCCTCAGGCCCGTCCCAGTGTGACTCAGCTATCTGAGCTCTGGACTGTTTACTACTGCCCACGGCCGGCTACATTGAATGAACAAGGATAGATTCTGATGAAGTAGGGGTGTAACAGTTTGTTTGTGTACTGACACATGCAGTTTCCAACTGCTCATTCTAAATTGAGCAGAGTATACAACAGGAGGCAGTACATAATGCAAAATCACTACGCCTGAAAAAGATTCCTTGACTTTGCCCTGGACCAATGTTCCCTCTAATTTTTTCCGGCACTGTACCCGCTTTACGTAAGTTTTATCAGTGGCCAAGTAGGCTTGAGTGGCTATTTGATCATAATGTAGGCCTACCAGAGTGGCCTACCATTTAAAAACTATGGAGAAAATGCATCCAATAACATTTTTACATGGTATTAGCTGTTCTGTCATTCAGCCTACAGTAGCAGCCAATGTGTGTTGTTCAGTGTAGGCCTACATTACATGAGACATTCCAAAATCATGCAGGCCTTGACATTAACCTACACTTATCCTTTCGAACAAGGAGGTGACTGAAAATGTTTTGTTTGATTCAAGAAACCACTTTACAAAATTAAATGCATTATTATTCCCGTACTATTACTACAGAGAATCAGACAAATTATGCTACCCTCTCCCTATTGGCTACTTAGCTTATTCAAGCCTGTCTCAAAATACAACACGGACTGTTTAAGACAAAAAAAAAGCTCTTTACCTGACTCTCTTTTCAAAGATGTCTAGAAATGTACGTAATTTGTGCTCTTGTAAGAAGCATTCACTCCCCTATCTATAACTGGTCTAATAACTTACTAACTAGCAAAGGATATGAACAAAATGTGCACACGTGGCTACATGAAGCTCTCGCTTGTATCTCAAATCAAGCGCATCTACTCAGGACCGCTCATGCTGTAAACACAGTCCAGTTCAACGTAAATGGCATAGATCCATATATGGCAATGGTCTACTTGCAAATAGGCCTTGATTGGTTATGCCGCACCGGTCTGTGTAGCGTACAGGCTGTCAATGCAATTGAATCCTACTCCAATGCGTTCTGCCTACAACAAAATCTCTTGCGTAGTTAGTTTTGTTTCGGTATGTTGCATTGAAAGTGGCTAATATTGCGTTGATCTGATCACAATTGCCACAGTAAAGGGAAACGTTGATAGTGTTAACAGTGGAAAAACTGTAGAACAGTGGTCACCAACCTTTTCCGTGTCAAGATCACTTTCGAGTCAAAATGCAACCCGAGATCTACCGCTCTGATTTTTTTTTTTTTTTAGAACATGACAAATTAAACAAATTAGAAACAGTACTGTAGCAATAAGGTTTGTGAATTAAGCTTATAGGTCCAATACATTATCACTGGCTTGACTTGCATTGCTTGTCAATACATTGTTGTTTTTTACATTTTTGTTTTATTAAATAAATACATTTGAGGTAGGCTATACGATCACACCGGTAATTAATCCGTTGTTGTATTACTTGTGAGGCACAGCTGAGTGAGCATACGTTTAAATAATTAGCTATTTATTTGTATTTTACGGGGCTGCATTTGGTGGTCAGTCTCAGCGGAGGGAGAGACAGAAGACTGAGGGTCCGCCTCTCAACATCCCTCCCCTCTCCCTTTACTCCACTGACACTGACCAAAAAGGGACGTGGTCTTCCAGCTGACTTCCATTATTTCACATATTCATGTAGACACGGTAATCTGAGCCATCCGATTGGCCAGCGGTAGGCCTATAGTGCACTTGATTTGCTCTCCGGGCCAGCCGAGAAGGTAGAGTTTGTACCTTCAGACACATGGTTCAAAATGGCAACAGTTTGCCTACCTCGGCATTCAGGGCAGCTGAATTGGGTGCACCTACCGCCAACAGCCCTAGACTAAAAATGTTTTTTTTTATATAGGAACACATATAAAAAATCTCGTGCATCTCTCCGTGGGCTGAGCGGTAGTCCCGGGGGAGCTTCTCGTCAATCTCTGGCCTACTGCTCGCCCTTTCGCAGCTTAGAGGGAAGATTGTCCTGCACTCCCTTTCTCACCTGCTAGTGTCCTCAGCGTCAAAGTGCATTGTTTGGCGACAAGGCTAGTGACATCAGCTGAGCCCAGAGATGTGCTACCAAGCAGTGTGAATATGTTTGAATGTGTGTTGCAGAATGTCTTTGCAGAGGTCTCCTACCCTGTGTTGACAGCTGCCAACAGGGCAGGGCTACCGATTCTGGGTTGGGCTGCCGTGCTATTCTCGTCCTCTGTCTGTCTCTGTCTGTCTGTCTGTCTGTGTCTGTCTGAGGGAGACTGACTACTCTGACTGGGCTGTCTCTGTTTCCATCACCACACCAGTCCATCATCAAGAGCGTCAGGGCTGTTTGACTTCTATTTACAACCTTAGCTGTCCTATGCTCTGCCTTCTCAATTGTAATGACAAGTTTGTTCCTCACCACTGTTGATATGCTGGCTAAGACTAGTTCCTTCCTGTCCAAATGACAGTTGGTGTTGAAGTGGGATCCAGTGGGTGTGTCAGCATACAGCAGCATCTCTGTATCAGCATACAGCAGCATATGTGTAGTGTGTTAAACCATTGGTCCTATAGCTCATCTTTTGGCCCAGAGGACTGGCTGTTCATCCATGCCCCATGGCAACAGTCCCCCTGGGGCCTCTTCATCCTAGATAACTATTCAGGGCCCAAGCATAATGTGCTGCTCTCCTGGGGCCCAAGCATAATGTGCTGCTCTCCTGGGGCCCAAGCATAATGTGCTGCTCTCCTGGGGCCCAAGCATAATGTGCTGCTCTCCTGGGGCCCAAGCATAATGTGCTGCTCTCCTGGGGCCCAAGCATAATGTGCTGCTCTCCTGGGGCCCAAGCATAATGTGCTGCTCTCCTGGGGCCCAAGCATAATGTGCTGCTCTCCTGGGGCCCAAGCATAATGTGCTGCTCTCCTGGGGCCCAAGCATAATGTGCTGCTCTCCTGGGGCCCAAGCATAATGTGCTGCTCTCCTGGGGCCCAGTTTTGGGACTGGAAATAGGTGATGTTAGATGGATGTAATTTCACTCCACCTGTCCAACAGTGTGTTGTCAGTATTCAACAAGCCTAACGGGAGCGTTTTCAACAACTGACTGCTATTTTTCCCTCAGTGGAGGGAGTTGGGGCAGAATAGTCCTCCACTCCTGGAGAATTGGGTTCACCCAGAGTTGAGCATTAATCAAAACAATCCCAATGGCTCAGTAACGACACAGGAGAATGTGTGGGGGATTGACAGCATACTAGCTGACTGCGCCGCTGATGGACTGACTGGGAAGGCTGTGTATGCTTCTGCACTCTGTCCTGTTATCATGTTTAATACATGTCTGCGGTAAACACTCCGCTCTGTCCTGTTATCATGTTTAATACATGTCTGCGGTAAACACTCCGCTCTGTGTGTGCGTCCAGCCCGCTCCCTCCAACACACACTTCCGTCTCCGCAGCTAGGGGGGGTGGGGGGTGGGGTGGTGGGGTGAGTTGCTTTAAGGAACAGATACTTTGCCCCTGCATCAGCTGTGCTCTTCCTTTTCCTCTCTGTACCTCTGGACAAGACAACACTGTCCATACTTTAGCCAATACAGGATTATAGACAAGCATTAGCCTGGTTTTCCCCCTAAAAAACACACATTATAACACCAAGGTCAAGGCCAGTGATTTAAACATGTAGACAAATATAGGGTTGGTCCTCTGCTATTTTAATGCTAGCCTGGTATTGACAATTGAAGGGGTTTTGTAGGCGTTCATTGAGGCTTTATAACTTTCTGTCCTAAGCCGCAGGCCTGTTTTTTATGAGGAATTATTTCCTTCACCTGTCTGTGGCATATGAGATCATATGTTTTGAATGTCTCTCCCCTGGCATCATCTGACTGGCAACTACTATGACAGATGTCCATCTCTTTGTGGGCAAAACCAAAGTTCCTGATGATAATAATTTGCATGTTTTATAGGTGAGTTGATAATTGATATGTAAGTTACTCCCTCGGCCCAAGCAGCTACAGGTATGGGACTGTAGAGAGACAGACGGAAGAGGAGTGAATGCTTTGAGTGTTACAGGTCCACACACTCAAAAAGAGGGTGTTTAGAACTATACAAATCATTAGATATCCTTTAGGTCTGTCCCTGGCAGGGTTTACTGCCCCATGTTTACCTCGATCTCTCTCAGCCTGTGTTTACTGGTTTTTAGAGTGTGTTGATACAGGGCATTTCTCTGGCTCTCCGCTATGTAAACTGACCTAATTACATTTCAGTCACTTCTCTACTCTGTCACTATCTCATGGAGAACACCTGGGAAATGCCTAATCTGGCCTCGCTGAAGAGATGTGATAGCAGAGAGGAATGTTAGTTCTCCTCTCCTTTTTAAACCTCAGCCAGCTCACTGACTGACTGAGCCTCTGCCCTTTCAAGTGCTGGACTCAGTTAAGACCCAATTTAGCCTCTCATTGCCGGAGTCAAATCTGCTGCTGCAAATCGCTCTCATTCTCAACCAAGTCACAGCAGGACTTGAAACGCATTAAAACCATGATGCCTATAAGTTGAGCAGCACTGCCACTGTGTTGTATGAAAAGTGTCCCTGTCCCTACAGTAGCTGTGTAGATTATCCAGTCTGTCCAGTCAGAGCCTTGGGGAGGATGATGTAATGCTTTATTTCCCTTTCATGCAAAGCAGAGTGAGAACGCTGTCATACGTTTCCCAGACAATCCCCAGCCTGCTCTCCCCCCACCCAGCCAATCCCCTGCCTGCTCTCCCCCCACCCAGCCAATCCCCTGCCTGCTCTCCCCCCACCCAGCCAATCCCCAGCCTGCTCTCCCCCCACCCAGCCAATCCCCTGCCTGCTCTCCCCCCACCCAGCCAATCCCCTGCCTGCTCTCCCCCCACCCAGCCAATCCCCTGCCTGCTCTCCCCCCACCCAGCCAATCCCCTGGCTGCTCTTCCTCCCACCCAGCCAATCCCCTGCCTGCTCTCCTCCCACCCAGCCAATCCCCTGCCTGCTCTTCCTCCCACCCAGCCAATCCCCTGCCTGCTCTCCTCCCACCCAGCCAATCCCCTGCCTGCTCTCCTCCCACCCAGCCAATCCCCTGCCTGCTCTCCTCCCACCCAGCCAATCCCCTGCCTGCTCTCCTCCCACCCAGCCAATCCCCTGCCTGCAAAGTGCTCTCCTTCCAGCCAGCTGCATGGCAGACATCGTCTTACATGAGAAAGGGAGGAGAGGGAGCAAGAGAGAAAGGAGAGAGGAAGAGGGAAAGCATCCATGCTAACGTTGCCAGTAGCCATGCTATGTGTGCAGGGAGCTGGAAGGGACTGGGCTGGATGTGGCTGTGGTGATGATGGTGGCTGATGTGTATATTTGATGATTAACAGCAGTAGATGGATCAGGTTGCCTCAGCTGATTCTAGGTCTGTGGTAACGTGGCTTTCTCTAACCCCTCCATGTCTCTGCTGACAAGGTCAGTGTGTGTTGTGTATGTGAGAGGTTTGACACACACACACACACACACACACACACACACACACACACACACACACACACACACACACAGAGTCAGTTGTGTTAATCCAGGACACTGACATGACTCTGCTGAGGAGGAAAGACATTGATTTCTCCTGGCATACTTCATGCTGAGGAGGAGAGGGGGTGGACAAAGCTCCACCTTACCGCTGGCTGTTACTTCAGCCAAATACAGGTTTAGCAGGGGCAGTGGTTTAACCCTGTTACCATGTCAACCACTCCCTTCTCTGTCCTTTCCCTCCCCTGTAGCCCTTGGAAGTATGGTCACGTGACCAGGGTCAGCGCTTTGCCTGGCAGTGGTTAGTGATGGCCTAGCCGAAATAGACTATTGGATTTAAAGGCCTCTGGAAAAGTGCAATTTAAATAAAACCAGAGATGAGGCGAACTTTAGACTACTGAATTTGCGAGGCATGCAAGAAAAGAGATACAGATTACCAAGACATGTGCACCATGGTTCTCTCTGCCTGCCCCATCCTCTCTCTACCTCGCACTGGCAGCGTTGCATTAGTGGAAACTAAGACAGTTCTCATGGCAGGCCTGGTTGTCAAGTCATTGGGGACAGTTTTAGCCAACCCTAACGCTTCGAACACACCGACTGTGTCGACTGTGTCATTACGTTTTGGTACACCAGAAGTACATTCATTTCCAATTGCGTTTACCTTGCAGCGTTGCAGACGCAGTGCGTTCTGTGTGGTGCATGTGTTGGATTTATCAAACGTATGCGTCAAACGGGTTGACAGAAATGGTAGCAGAAGGTGAATGTTGAACTTTTGTTGCCAACCTATCTAGATTATGCTGCGTACTATTCTGTGCAAAGGACGAAGTCGGTGGGTTCGAAGCGTACCTCTTTCCTTACATTAACCCAATTATCCTAACCTTTTTCGTAAAGTCTAACCTGCTACGAAAAGTTAAAATGGGCATACCTGCCCTGAGAACAGTCTTGGTTTCCACTAATGCAATACAGCCTCGCGCTCGCTCGCCTGCTCTTTCTCTTCACTGATGATAACAGTGTGTGTTTAGTCTGTTGCGTGTACAATATCCTAGCCTATTCATTGATGATAGGCCCTGCATTAAAGAAGTTGCGAGACTTTTCAAGGCATGAAATTGCGAGATACATAATTCCAATGCGAAATACCGCTTTTGATTTGCCGATATTCCAGTGCACGGTTCTGGTGGCGGACCTGCCTATACTATGCCCATCCTGTCTCTGTCCCTCGATAGCTGGATATGAAAGATGCAAGTGTTTGTGTCCTCGGAAGTACGTTAATCAATTAGTCAATTCAATGTAAGGGGCTTTATTGGCATGGGAAACATGTGTTTACATCGCCAAAGCAAGTGAAATGGATAATGAACAAAAGTGAAATGGAGGAATCGAATCTGGACGCTCAGAAATGGGAGTCGACGTGCAAGAAGAGTCTACTCCCCACCACAACGTCGTAGTTGGAAAAATTGCAGAGAATGGCAAGCGACAGCAGTGAAGTCCTGTATGTCAATACTTTAAAAAGTTAAATGAGAAGGAAATGTAAGCCTTGCGAGGTGGAATAGAGGTACAGTAATGGTAGTACCAGTGCAATGCTTAACCATCTGAAAGGGATGCTCCGTGAGACCCAACCCGTTGCTGACAGCAGCACAGCTGCATTGTGAATTCACGTGGAATTTATTGAATTTTTCTTAATGTTTTAACGGAAAAAAACCCGACGTTTTCAACATTTTCCATTTTGTCACATGCCTACTGGCCGTTGTTTACCCATCAGTAAGCCAGATGAATGCTGATACAGGGAGGACGCTTTCAGGCCCCTCTGTGTAGCCGACATGTCAGACTCATTCTGTAGTCCAGAGGCTCAGTACACACACACACACACACAACCCTTCTACTAGTCCCCTGCCTCTCCCCACCGCTGGCCCCTTGTCTCAGGGCCACAGAGTGAAACGTTATGGATATGTTGGGATGTACAGTATGTGTATATGAAATGGGGTTAATTCATATATGTCCCGCATGCCTGAATGTCTGCTAAAGGTTTCTCATGTCAGATGAGTCGGGTCAATGCAAGTCACGCTAAACATAGTATTACTTTTGCTAGTGTAGCTATCCAATTGGGCTTTTATAGGGCAGTGGGTTTATCGTCTGACAAGGACTGCAATCATTCAAATCATACAGGATTACAAAAGGCCACATCTGGTGTTGGACGGGTCTTATTATCATGCATATAATTGTGGTCTCATAACTAGAGGTTTACATATAGCCTTTATAAAGGTGGTCTCATAACTAGAGGTTTACATATAGCCTTTATAAAGGTGGTCTCTGTCTACATTGTTTATAACTAAAAATAAAACCCACAGATGTACATTCAATGGTCCACTAGGGATCCTGCATCTGGTCCAGAGGTGAATTTTTGACCTGTACAATGTTCCAGTGCTGATGGAAGTACCTTCACTCCTCTGCTCTCGTCTCATGGGTGGACTGAATTCGCTATGGGATTGTTTACATCCAGATATCATCATGGAGTGAGTGGCTAACTAGCCTTAGAGTACTGCTTTGTTACAGTTCAAATGACCTGCCAATGTACAGTGACATTGCAGTGCCACCTGCTGGGCTGCTGGGCAACTACACTGGGATGTGAAAAGCTATTTAGTATTACAAAATTAGTAATGTAAGTCCTTGTGCTTGTTGGGATTGTCCATACTACTTTTCAAAAGCATTGAAATTATTTATTCAAAGATGCTTTACTGAGGTGTCTACAAATGGTCTAGCGTATTGTCTGTGTTGATGATCATAGATTGATGTCAGTCAGACTGTATGTGAAGTAGACTGGCCCATCACTATATAATAACTTCAGCACGGTCTCTCAAACCCATCAGCCTGCTCTGCTGTCCGTCCATGTTTTCCTGGACCGGTTCTCACCAGCCAGGTCCAGATTGTCTCCCTGGCCATATTAGCTGTGGTTGGGTTTCCTTTAATATCCCCCATTCCATTCTTTATCTCTCTCCTCCACGTCTTTCCGTAAGGCTGTATGAAGGATGACAGCGGCCATCTTTCTGCCCCGGGACAGAGGAGGGGTGGGGGGGGGGGGGCTGATGCTCTGCCCGAGGAGGTAGGGAGGAATTTGGGAATGTGAAGCAGATAGAGGGATGAAAGGAGCTGTATTGGAGTGAAGCTTATTTATCACCTCTGAGAGAGCGGCTCAGGCCAGGCCTTGGCCTGTCTCCGTCTGTCTGTGGGGGCAGGCTTGAGGTGGGTGTGTTCCGATGTCCATGACTGTACACACACACACACACACACACACACACACACACACACACACACAGAGTAGTGTCTTTTCTAACTCAGTCTTCTCACCCGTCTTCCATTTGTCAAGTCCACTACCTTCAAAGAGGCTCCTGCTACGTGTGTTTGTTTGCACGTTTAGTGTGTTTGGATGGGATTCTTCATGACTCAGGAGGCAGATTTCCTGGTGTGTGTGTGTGTGTGTGTGTGTGTTTTGAGCTGAGCTGAGCTCAGTTGGTAGAGCATGGCGCTTGCAACGCCAGGATTGTGGGTTCGATTCTCACGGGGGGAGCAGTATGGGGGAAAAAAAATATGTATGTATGCACTTACTATTTTAAATGTAAATGTAAGGAATGAGGTCATAAAGCTCTCTATTAGGACTAGTCTGGGTCTATAAATAAACCATAAATGACCCCGTCACAGTTTAGGAATGAGGTCATGAAGATGTCTTTGTGGGACTCTTTCTCTATATCTCACACACACACACACACACCCTCCTAAGCCCCTTTTTATAATTAACACTTACCACCAGCCTATATCCTCTCTAAACTCTCCACAGTAGGCTGGTTTAGCTAGACGTGACAGGCACCTATAGTTGCAACTTGACATGCTTACCTGTGGGAGACAATGGGCAGTCTGTGTCTGAGACGTGGTCAGGAGTTGTGGCTGGGTGTGTTCTGGTATTACAGACGTGATAGTTATAGCTATCCTGGCTAAGCTCGTATTCATGTCAGAGCTATGGAGCACCTGCCTGTATATTGTCCTAAAACAAAAGGAGTGCATGTTCCTCTCTCTTCTTCCCTCTTTTCTTCTCCTTCTCTCCTCTCCTTCCCTCTCTCTTCCTCTCCTTCCTTCTCTCCTCTTCTTCCCTCTCTCTTCCTCTCCTTCCTTCTCTCCTCTTCTTCCCTCTCTCTTCCTCTCCTTCCTTCTCTCCTCTTCTTCCCTCTCTCTTCCTCTCCTTCCTTCTCTCCTCTTCTTCCCTCTCTCTTCCTCTCCTTCCTTCTCTCTTCTCATTCCCTCTCTTTTCCTCTTCTCTCCTCTCTCTTCCTTCTCTCCTCTCCTTCCCTCTCTTCCTCTCCTTCTCTCCTTCGCTCTCTTTTCCTCTCCTCTCCTCTCCTTCCCTCTCTCTTCCTCTCCTTATCTCCTCTCTCTTCCTCTCCTTATCTCCTCTCTCTTCCTCTCCTTATCTCCTCTCTCTTCCTCTCCTTATCTCCTCTCTCTTCCTCTCCTTCCCTCTCTCTTCCTCTCCTTATCTCCTCTCTTCCTCTCCTTCTCTCCTTCCTTCTCTCTTCCTTCCTTAGATCTGCTGTTAGAAACAGGAAAGACTATCTCCTGGCTACTGTCCTCTTTTCTCCTTTTCTCTTGTCCCAGAGAAATCTATTCTCCTCGCTGCTCCAAACTTCACAGTGCAAGGAGAAAATGAGAGCAGGGTTTAGGCTTACTCTCTTAACCAGGAAGTTGAGTTGATACCTTCTACAGTGGCTGCAGCTATGTTTGTTCATTGATTCGCTGTCCGACAGAAAAGTGAGAGAAGAGCCTGTACATCTTCAAGACGTGAAGTCAGTGTTGTGTTTCAGAGAAGGAAATGAAAAATACAAAGTTGACCCTTAGGTCTTCATCAGTTCTGAAGTAAAGGACATAGCCTTAGGTCTTCATCAGTTTTGAAGTAAAGGACAGACCCTTAGGTCTTCATCAGTTTTGAAGTAAAGGACAAACCCTCACCTCGCTCTCTCCTCTTCCCTCTCTCCTTTTCCCTCTCTCCAGGACTTGGAGTTCCATGGCGTGATGCGTTTCTACTTCCAGGACCGCGTAGCAGGGAACTTTGCCACCAAGTGTATCCGCGTGTCCTCCACGGCCACCACTCAGGATGTCATCGAGACGCTGGCCGAGAAGTTCCGGCCTGACATGAGGATGCTCTCCTCGCCCAAATACTCCCTCTACGAGGTCCACGTCAGTGGGGGTGAGTGTGTGTGTGTGTGGGTGGGTCGGCTGGATGGGTGCGGGTTTTGTAGGGTGGGTCTGTAGTAAGTAGCTTAGACCAAGGGTATTGAAGAGGTGTTGTTGTCCAACATCAGATTGTTTGTTTGGGTATGTGCTTTGAGTTAGCTGCTCTGTTGGCGTTACTAGACAAACACTGTTAGCCTGCAGTAGAGAGAAGAAAGGAGAGCGGTATCCAACTCCCATGGTGCAACAGCCTGCAGTTCAGGCTTTGACCTCTTCATACTGACAGAGAGAGCCAGAGCATGTATGCGTGTTGCCCGCATAAGTCTTTTCCACTAGCAGCAGTCATGAAAGCAAACTTAAACCAGCTTCGTATAGAGTAATATCTATAAATATTATAAGACCCAGCAGTCCTACCACATTGACTATGTAAATCATTAACGCTTTATCCTAAGCTCACCCTAATACATGTGTATCTATGTTAAATAAGTGTATATAGCCCAGAGCTAGCTGGCTGGCTGTATAGGGGTATGGGTAAACTGGTGTGGGTTATCAGTGTGTTAATTGGTGGCCTACCCCTCTCTGGCAGAAGAACGGAAGCTGGACCTGGATGAGAAGCCCCTGGTGGTGCAGCTCAACTGGAACAAAGACGACCGCGAGGGACGCTTCGTCCTCAAGAACGAGAACGACATCATCCCCAAGGTGAGTGTCGTCGACGACGACAAGGAGCAGATCAGCCTTAGGCTAGCCTGGCTTCCAGTCTGTTCCAGCTAAACCAAGTACTGGGCTTTATGCAGAGATTTTGAGATTACTCAAAATCATGGACCCAGGCTAGTCTTAGATGTGGCCATCAGTGAAACTACTCAAACTGTTGCATAGCAGGACCTCTGTCATGATAACACTATCAGATTACTCTGGCTCTGTAGCACTGTACAAATACCCAACCATCAAGTTCCCTGCTTTGATCTTGTTAGTCCATATTTCATTAGAGGCTCATAGGGACTGAATGTGTTGATGTCCATCTTGGCTCGGATACAATGAAGTGCCTCCTGCTCCTAGACTTATTTAGTGCTCTGTAGCACCCCAGAGAGATGCAACTGTGTGTTTTTATTTTATTTTTTATAGTGGAGCCCTTGACTTCAAGTACCTGACTTCCCAAAGCCTCCTTCCATTTCCACAGCCAAATAAATCCTTCTCCCCCTGGCTCTAAATAAAAGGCAGTAGGGTGTGTTTGCATGTGTGAGTGAGTTATGTGTTTAATCTTCTGGGACAGGTGGCTACACTGACCAGTGAGACTTTAACCACCCCTGTCCAGGAGAGCAGTAAAAAGCTGTAAAATACTGTATACACTCATGTTTGTGTACACAAGCTGTATTCTCTTACCCAGACTGAGATGCTCTGTAACTCATCCCTCCAGTTATAGCAGGAGGAGCAGATCCACTACTAGAAGACTCCCTGAAGGGCTGTTAGGCTGGAATGTGTGTGTTTTAGCAATACTATGAGATCAGAACATTTGGAGTGCTTCAGGGAAGTGGAAAGAGAGGCAGTTCTAACAGAAGAGTCCCCTGCTCAGCCGTTTGACAGGGCAGGCCTGGAACACTGGATGGCTTTAACACATCTAATGCTTTATGGGGATTTAGACTCCAACTGATCCCCTCTGAAAAGGCCCACTCTGTCTCTCTGCTTTCTATGGCCAAGTCTATGCCTCTCTGTTCACAATAGGCTTTGACTATTAGCCTGCTTTTTGTGAAATGGCAAAACAAAACTACTGCCCCAAAGCAATGAAATCCTTTGTCAGCTGGTTTACATATGCAGCATTATAAACAGTTTTATTGAGCTCTGACCATGTTGTTTTCTGTCTGTCAGCTGTCAGTGGTGCTCAGGCCTCAGGCTCTAGGTGTTAGGTAGGCCTCAATACTTCCCTCTCTGTGCATGTCCAGGGTCACTGAAGCCCTCTGGGGTTGCTAATACCACAGTTCACCTAAATGAAACACTTAGACTAAGTGACCTGCCTTAGTAACAAACCTCTCACCTTCATCATAACCTTTCTCTCTTTCTTGCTCTTTCACTCTCTTTCTTTCTTTCTCTCACTTTCTTTTGTTCTCTCTCACCACAGAAGGCGCAGAGCAACGGGCCGGAGAGGGAGAAGGAGGGAGTGATCCAGAACTTCAAACGGACACTGTCCAAGAAAGAGAAGAAGAAGGAGAAGAAGCGAGAGAAGGAGGCTTACATTTCTGACGGAGATGAGCAAGCACTGAGTAGAGAAGATGGGTAAGGAGGGCAATGTCATTTGTAGCTTTATATAGTGTTACCTTAGTCTTGCTTGAAAATGATGTTATCATTGATGATTTTGCTGGGATGAATAATGTCCCTTCATCCTACTGCTAGTGTATTAAGTATTAACATGCATTGTAAAGAAAATATATTTCTGTAAGTAGGTTTGCAATGGAGCACTTCTGAATGTATTTCTCCTGCTCCTCCAGTGAGAACTCCAGACTGGCGGCAGAGGTGTACAAGGACATGCCGGAGAACAGCTTCACCAGGACCATCTCCAACCCTGAGGTGGTGATGAAGAGGAGGAGGCAGCAGAAACTGGAGAAGAGGATGCAGGAGTTCCGCAGCAACGACGGCAGGCCAGACTCGGGTACACTCACCCTGGGACTGTCGTTCAATTAAAAATTATAATGCGTCATTAAACTTTTATTCGAATAGACTATAGCAGTGTGAGGACACGAGTGTGAGAGCCGAGCGTCCAAAAGCCCATTGTCTCTGATTCTTGTCGTGTCCTTGCTTTTGCAAGTAGAGAACACCCTGTTTCCCATACTGTAATTACATAAGGCCTGGCCTGGACCAGTCAGAGCAGAGGACCACTCTAACCTGCTTTAGCCAATGTCCTCCGTGAACACCACAAACTGTCTGGCACTGCTAGGCATCACTTCTTCAGCCCTCTGCCAACCATGGAAGGAATCTCAAACTGCAACACCAAAAATGGCCACAGGAGGGTTTTTTTCTTCTTCCATAGTTAATGACGTATAAAAAATAATAATTGGGCCTCTTGTCCTCTGCATTTTTTGGTCAAGTGGTTAAGGTGGCGTTCATCTCGTTGTGTTTAGAATATCTAAATACATTGTTTTGAATCTAGGCTAATCTAATCCTAGATATGTGGTTAGGGGCAACTTTCTACCTCCATACACTTCTTTACCCAGACTTTCTCCTTTTGAGTGATGTCCAGACCTCAGAGGTTATGTAATCTGGAGGCCTGGACCATAAGCCCTCTGGTCTGGTCAGTATCTGCCTGTTCACTCCCAGCTAAATTCCCCTCTCTCTGGCACAGATATAAACCTTTATCCCTGTTCATCCTCATATTTCCTCTCTCTCTAGCCCCAGTCCAGAGGAGTAAAGCCCTGTGTGAAATAGGGCTGTAGGCCTAAACTGCTTGCCTGTCTGTTAACTCAACTCAGAGCCAGCCTTTAGTCAGAGAGAGAGAGAGATAGAAAGAGTGTGTGTGTCAGAGTGCTGATAGTGAGATATGCTGCTATATGGTGAATTCCTACAATGGAAAGAAAAATATCTCCAACATGTTAGCATGATCCAAGGAATGTGCTCACGCGTGTCTGCAGGCCTGCTGTGTGTCTAACTCCAACTCCTGTTTCTGTCTCTTAGGGGGGACGTTGAGGATCTATGCAGACAGTCTGAAGCCAAACATCCCCTATAAGACCATCCTGCTGTCCACGACAGACATGACAGACTTTGCTGTGGTGGAGGCCCTAGAGAAGTACGGCCTGGAGAAGGAGAACCCCCGGGAGTATTGCATCGCCAGGGTAAGAGTCAACACAACACACCACTCCATACCAAGCACAGCTAGACGTTGCTCTACCCCACTGGAAGCCAACCTTGGTCCTGGAGAGCAACAGTGGGTTCAACCCAGCACCAACCCACCTGAATCAGCTCGTCACACCCCAGTTTATTAGTTAAATCGAGTGTTTCAATGTCAAAGTGGAATTATGTTTTGTTTTTTTAAACCAATTAAAAGCTGAAATGTCTTCAGTCAATAAGTATTCAAACACCTTGTCATGGCAATCCTAAATAAGTTCAGGAGTAAAAATGTGCTTAACAATTCACATAATAAATAGCATGGACTCTCTGTGTGCAATAAGAGATTTTTAAACTACTCATCTCTGTACGCCACACATACAATTATCTGTAAGGTCCCTCAGTCGAGCAGTGAATTTCACAGATTGAACCACAAAGACCAGGGAGGTTTTACAATGCCTCGCAAAGAAGGGCACCTATTTGTAGATGGGTAAAACATTTAAAAAGCTGACATTGAATACCCCTTTGAGCATGGTGAAGTTATTCTTTACACTTCGGATGGTGTATCAATACACCCAGTCACTACAAAGATACAGGCGTCCTTCCTAACTCGGTTGCCGGTGAGGAAGGAAACCGCTCAGGGATTTCACAATGCCAATGGTCACTTTAAAACAGTTAGAGTTTAATGGCTGTGATAGGAGAAAATTGTGGATAGATCAACAACATGGTAGTTACTCCACAATACTAACCTAATTGACCGTGAGAAGAAGGAATCCTGTCCAGAATAAACAGTTTTTTTTCAACAAGGCACTATAGTAATACTGCAAAGCAATTAACTTTTTGTCCTGAATACAAAGTGTTATGTTTGGGGCAAATCAAATACCACTCTCCATATTTTCATGCGTAATGGTGCCTGCATCGTGTTATGGGTATGCTTATAATCTTTAAGGACTGGGGAGTTTTTCAGGATAAAGAATAAACGTAATGGAGCTAACCACAGGCAAAATGCTAGAGGAAAACCTGTCTGCTTTCTACTAGACGTTGGTAGATGAATTCACCTTTCAGCAGGACAATTACCTAAAACACAAGGCCAAATCTACACTGGAGTTGCTTACTAAGATGACAGTGAATGTTTGAGTGGCGGAGTTACACTTTTGACTTCTTCTTGAAAATCTATGGCAAGACCTGAAAATGGTTGTCTAGCAGCGATCAACAACCAATTTGACATAGCTTGAAGAATTTTGAATAGAGAATAATGGGCAGATGTTGCACAATCCAGCTGTAATCACTGCCAAAGATGTATCGACTCTGGTGTGAATACTTATTTCTATATTTCATGTTCAATATTTGCAAGCATTTCTTAAAAACATGTTTTCACTTTGTCATTATGGGGTATTGTGTCATTATGGGGTATTGGGTCATTATGGGGTATTGGGTCATTATGGGGTATTGGGTCATTATGGGGTATTGGGTCATTATGGGGTATTGGGTCGTTATGGGGTATTGGGTCGTTATGGGGTATTGGGTCGTTATGGGGTATTGGGTCATTATGGGGTATTGGGTCGTTATGGGGTATTGGGTCGTTATGGGGTATTAGGTCGTTATGGGGTATTGGGTCGTTATGGGGTATTGGGTCGTTATGGGGTATTGGGTCGTTATGGGGTATTGGGTCGTTATGGGGTATTGGGTCGTTATGGGGTATTGGGTCGTTATGGGGTATTGGGTCGTTATGGGGTATTGGGTCGTTATGGGGTATTGGGTCGTTATGGGGTATTGGGTCGTTATGGGGTATTGGGTCGTTATGGGGTATTGGGTCGTTATGGGTGAGAAAATCAATTTAATCCATTTCGAATTCAGTCTGTAGATTTTATAAAAATATATTTTGATTTGTTTAACACTTTTTTGGTTACTACATGATTCCATATGTTTTATTTAATAGTTTTGATGTCTTCACTATTATACGAGGTAGAAAATAGTAAGGTGTGTCAACAAAAAGGATGTGAATACTTCCTGATGGCACTGTACATATGCCACACAAGGGCAGCTTAGGTCACCCTTGTGTAACACACACACACCCTCGACACACCCCCGAGCCACCATGTTGTCTTGTTTAGAAAATGGAGGTGTAAGTAATGAATAAATGTTTGCTGTATTTTCCCTCTATTTGTTTCCGGGTCAACTAGAGGACAGGGTGGGTGTGGCCGGCCCACATTTTAAGCTGATTTAATGTTTCCGCGGTAACTGGCCTAGGTCTTTGTTAAACCCTACGTACAGTATTTCATCAGCAGGCTGCACTCGTGTGTGTGTGTGTCTCTCCCTATCTCTCTTACTCCCTCTCTCCTTTCCTTCATCCGTCTCTCTCGCCCTCCCATCTGGCCGGCCACACTCCTCCCAGTTGTCTGACAGATTACTGAAGCAGGAAGGGGTCTGTTGGCAAAGGCCTATGTTTGATAGTAATTGAATTGCATTTCTCCAAAGTGCCAGGCCAGCAGATGTGATGCTGTGTGTGTGTGTCAGCGGCATTGCTAGGTAGGGATAGCGTAGCAGCAGTGCTGGCTTAATATCTTGTTTGACAAACATCTCCACGCTACAGCGCCAACCTTTCCCGCTTCACATCCCTGCTGCCTGACCGCCTCAGTTACAGCCAATCACATTAAAAGCCCTTCAGTCCCCCCCCCCACCCCCCCCCCTTCATTAAACATTACAAACATTATAATGCTGCGATCAGACATGAAAAGTGCATTTGCCTCGCCAGCATCTTGTTGGACAGGTTGGATTGGTCATTACTACAGCCAGAGTGGGTGGAGAGTAGGAGGGATAGAGGGCTTGGACAGAAATAGTGAGAGATTATGTCTGGTGCACGAGGAAGACTGGGAGGGAGACATTATTAGGGAAAGGAAGAGCAGCCAGCTATTGACTAACATGCTAATGTGCAGTAATAATTTTATAAAGGCAGGTTTGGAACACAACCTATATGATCCCTTCTATTCATTATAATTGATCTTTATGAGGTATTCTATGTGAATTATTGCTTGTTCTGATGTTGACTTGGAATGTGCTGTGTGGTTGTTTCATGGGTGTGGTCGTGTGTGGTTCTGCAGCACACAGATGACAAGTCTGGGAAGGAGATCATCCTGGACGATACAGAGTGTCCTCTTCAGATCTTCAGAGACTGGCCCAACGACAGAGGTAGGACACCACAGCACTACGGGTCCAATCGTACCTTCAGATCCCGCTTGTATCTAAAGTTTTCCTGCATCTCTTCCATTGACAGCAATGCATGATTCACACACGGCCGAAAGCTAGTGAATATACACTGAACAAAAATATAAACGCAACATGTAAAGTGTTGGTCCCAGAAGTAAAAGATCCCAGAAATGTTCCGTACGCACAAAGACATATTTTCGGTCAAATGTTGTGAACAGATTTGCTTACATACCTGTTAGTGAGCATTTCTCCTTTGTCAAGATAATCCATCCACCTGACAGGTGTGGCATATTTTTTATGTATTTATTTTATTTCACCTTTATTTAAACAGGTAGGTCAGTTGAGAACAAGTTCTCATTTACAACTGCGACCTGGCCAACACAAAGCAAAGCAGTGCGACAAAAAAAAACACAGAGTTACACAGTAAACAAACGTACTGTCAATATCAAGAAGCTGATTAAACAGCAAGGTGCACCTTGTGCTGGGGATAATAAAAGGCCACTCTAAATTGCGCAGTTTTGTCACACAAAACAATGCCACCAATGTCTCAAGTTGATGGAGCGTTCATTTGGCATGCCGACTGTAGGATTGTCCACCAGAGCTGTTGCCAGATAATTGAATGTTCATTCCTCTACCATAAGCCTCCTACAATGTCGATTTAGAGATTTTTTTTTAAAGGTATCTGTGCTCAACAGATTCATATCTGTATTTCCTGTATAGTCCATTGTCTGTAAGGATTGTATTGTTTTAATCTGAAATCCCCTGTCTATACCGCCCTCTCCTGGTAGCTCTGGGTCATAACGCAGCTCCATGTGTTGTTTCAGGGGCCCTGGTGTTCCAGCTGAAGAAGAGACCTCCAGACTACGTGCCTAAGAAGGGCCGCAAGCCAGAGGACAAGGTCCCCAGAGGGAAGGGCATGGACGGGCCGCTGCATGGGTCTCTACCCCCAGAGAAACTGCCTTACCTGGTTGAGCTCAGCCCAGGTGCGTCGCACACGCACTCTAGATCACATGTATATACAGACGCACACATTCCCAGCCGACGCCAAATGCTGGCGTGTACAGAACTGCAGTATGTAAGTCAAGAGTTAATTCTACTCACATAGCTAACAGAACCGTATAATCACTGTGTGATTGTGCACTGACATTCACACACCCGTAGAAGCAGTGTAGGCAATATGGACCCGACTTCCTGATGGCCTGAACTCTCTCTAGTCTCTTCAAACTAGGTGAGCGAGTGGGCCCTAGAAGCATCTCCTACCCAGTCGACTGTGCCTAGGCTTGGGCGGTATCCAGATTTTCATATTGTCATACCCTCCTTCTCTCGTCCTGGGATTTATGGTGTTACCGGCATAGCACACAAAGGGCGCTAATAACGCAAGAAAAGCCTGTTTGCGTCTCTGTTACCAGAATGCTAAAGAAATTAGCACCAACTAATAGCGAAATCACATAGAAGCTGTTAACTAAATGCTAACGAGTGAAAATTAACATGAACTAATGGCAAAATGGGCAAATCCAGCTCGTAAACTTATACAAGCATAGCTAGTAGCTACCGAATCATCATTTTACAAGCAAAAGTGAACGAGACAAATTGTGCAAGAAATTGTGATGCATGCTTTTCTGAAGGAAGAGCAACATATGTACACGTTGTAGAGGGGAGAAGAACGGAGCAGAGAACCCAGACTTATCACCTTGTGTGCCGCACAACAGAGACTCACCGATAGATAGAGAACGCTATGGACTGACCAGCTCCCATTTTCTCCCATTGTGCTATTTGCAAACAAACACATGACTGTCTCAGCTGGTCTGGGGGATCTATGGTAAGCTCCATGATGTAAAATAATGTGACGGGTGAAATTAAGTTGCACAAGTTGACTGCAGTTAATAACTCAAGTAGCTACAAATATTCACATTTATTGAATAATTTCACAAAAATAGTTTTGACAGTATTGGAAAAACTATCCTCTTGCTTTTTCAAAAAACCTGGTATACAGTATAAACGGTATACTTCCCAAGCCTAACTGTACACCCACTCGCGGAAGACACATTTCAGTTGAATGCATTCAGTTGTACTCTTCCCTTTCGCACCAAGAGAGTGCTTTTAGGTCTGTAGATGATGCTCTGATAGCCTTGGTCAGGGATGGGCGACTTTGATAGGGGTGTGTCTTCATTAGGGGCCGCAGTGGTTCGGGTCTGGGTACCCCTTAACCCCAACCTTGCGAGCAAAACATTTTCGAGGCCCCCCTCGTAACAACGGAGAGAACATTTTTTTGATTTAAAGTTAATTTCTTACAATTCTACACATTTTGCCATAGGGTGGAGGCAAATGTTTGTAGTTTTAAATATAACTAATGATCAATGGGCCCACCCCAGTCTGTAATTGAACCATGCTTACTAGAAGTTTAGCTATCTTACCAATCCCCCCCCAAAAACCACATTTCGAAATTGCACCAGTGTTGAGACCCCGACTGAGTCCCCCTCCCCCTATATATGGCGTTGGCCACCATTTCCCCATCCCTGGCCTAGGTGTTGTGTCCAGTACGATGGTCAGTCCTCACTGATGGGCTGACCCTAACAGCTGCTTGTTTCCACTGACCCCCTCTCCTTTCTCTCTCTCTCTCTTTCTTTCTCTCTCTCGCTCTCGCTCTCCATGCTCCCCTGACCAACCTTACGACCATGCTGTGCACTAAGCCTGTCTCTCAGAACTATTTTTAACCTGCTCAGGGATTTGATTAGTAGTTAATAGATTTGAATGTTTTCTCTCTTTTTGCATACATGGGCACAAAAGAGTATCTCCTAGGCAAGGGCTCTTGGCTCTTTCTGCAGTAAAGGGATTCATGGTGTATGTGGAGGGTTTAGGTGAAAGCTGTGTGTGTTAGTGTGGATTCTGGAGTTGATTTATTAGTGATTATTACTGTGTGTGAGGCGAAGAAGGGCAACATTTACAGACACTGCTTTCTCTCCTGTCATACTGCTGTCATACTGCTGTCATACTCCTCTGCATGTCTGCTCACCTAGGGAGGGGGAATCACTATGGCTACTACGCCTATCGGCACCACGAAGGTAAACCTACCTACCTACCTACCACCCACTCCACCACCAGACACATCTACTGCTGTGTGTCTCTGGATATAAGTCGACTTGTGGTAGAACTTGTCCTTAAGTACAGATCTAGGATCAGATGACCTTGAAGATTATTAGTTATTCTAGTTTTGACCATTATAGTGATGGCAAAAGATCTGGCATAAGATCTGACCCTGTATCAGTGGTTAGGTGTTAGGGTCAACTTCTACCCACTCTCAGAAGTTGCCCTTTGGCACAGATCTAGGATCAGCTTCTCCACCCCAAATGCTGATCATAACAGTTCTGTCAAATGAAACCTTAGATCGGTGTCTGTGGGAAACTGAATGCTACTGTCCTGAATGCCTTTTTGATCTGTGGCTCAGCCAATCAGAGCAGGGCCTCACTATCTAAAACGGGAGCTTAAGTCAACTCCACTGCACTAAGCCACGTTTAGGGCCCCTGCCAAACGGTATTGAGCTTAGCAATAGCAAGTGCTTTGTCCAAATGAGTATTTTCACAAGATATGTTTTTCCCTTGTTAACTAATTTGCTGCTTTGCTTTTACTAAAATGTGTTTCTACTAAACAAAATGCACATATGATCTGGTCTACTGGTAGTTGTTATGACAACATGTTTTTTATGATCTGGTCTACTGGTAGTTGTTATGACAACATGCTTTTTATGATCTGGTCTACTGGTAGTTGTTATGACAACATGTTTTTTATGATCTGGTCTACTGCTATTACAGTTGAAGTCGGAGGTTTACATACACTTAGGTTGAAGTCATTAAAACTCATTTTTCAACCACTCCACAGATTTCATGTTAACAAACTATAGTTTTGGCAAGTCGGTTAGGACATCTACTTTGTGCATGACACAAGTCATTCTTCAAACAATTGTTTACAGACAGATTATTTCACTTATAATTCACCTTCCAGTGGGTCAGAAGTTTACATACACTAAGTTGACTTTGCCTTTAAACAGCTTGGAAAATTCCAGAAAATTGATGTCATGGCTTTAGAAGCTTCTGATAAGCTTATTGACATAATTTGAGTCAATTGGAGGTGTACCTGTGGATGTATTTCAAGGCCTACCTTCAAACTTAGTGCCTCTTTGCGCGTTCTGTCTCCTAGAAAACGTACTTTGGTGCGAAAAAGTGCAAATCAATCCCAGAACAACAACAAAGGACCTTGTGAAGATGCTGGAGGAAACAGGTACAAAAGTATCTATATCCCCAGTAAAACGAGTCCTATATCGACATAACCTGAAAGGCCGCTCAGCAAGGAAGAAGCCACTGCTCCAAAACCGCGACAAAAAAGCCAGACTACGGTTTGCAACTGCACATGGGGACAAAGATTGTACTTTTTAGAGAAATGTCCTCTGGTCTGATGAAACAAAAATAGAACTGTTTGGCCATAATGACCATCGCTGTGTTCGGAGGAAAAGGGGGAGGTTTGCAAGCCGAAGAACACCATCCCAACCGTGAAGCACGGGGGTGGCAGCATCATGTTGTGGGGGTGCTTTGCTGCAGGAGGGACTGGTGCACTTCACAAAATAGATGGCATCATGAGGAAGGAAAATTATGTGGATATATTGAAGCAACATCTCAAGACATCAGTCAGGAAGTTAAAGCTTGGTCGCAAATGGGTCTTCCAAATGAACAATGACCCCAAACATACTTCCAAAGTTGTGGCAAAATGGCTTAAGGACAACAAAGTCAAGGTATTGGAGTGGCCATCACAAAGCCCTGACCTCAATCCTATAGAAAATGTGTGGGCAGAACTGAAAAGCGTGTGCGAGCAAGGAGGCCTACAAACCTGACAGTTACACCAGTTTTGTCAGGAGGAATGGGCCAAAATCCTTGTGGAAGGCTACCCGAAACATTTGACCCAAGATAAACAATTGAAAGGCAATACACTCAATTAGTATTTGGTAGCATGTAAACTTCTGACCCACTGGGAATTTAATGAAATAAGTAAAAACTGAAATAAATAATTCTCTCTACAATTATTCTGACATTTCACATTCTTAAAATAAAGTGGTGATCCTAACTGACCTAAAACAGGGAATTTTTACTAGGATTAAATGTCAGGAATTGTGAAAAACTGAGTTTATGTATTTGCCTAAGGTGTATGTAAACTTCCGACTTCAACTGTATATGTATTCTGTCATGTGAAGTGTATGACTCTGTCAAAATCTCCCTCTGTGCTGCAGTGTGTGAGTGTGTGTGTGTGTGTCCCTGCATGTAGTGTGTGTGTGTCCCTGCGTGTAGTGTGTGTGTCCCTGCGTGTAGTGTGTGTGTCCCTGCGTGTAGTGTGTGTGTGTCCCTGCGTGTAGTGTGTGTGTGTCCCTGCGTGTAGTGTGTGTGTGTCCCTGCGTGTAGTGTGTGTGTGTCCCTGCGTGTAGTGTGTGTGTGTCCCTGCGTGTAGCGTGTCCCTGCGTGTAGCGTGTCCCTGCGTGTAGCGTGTCCCTGCGTGTAGCGTGTGTGTGTGTGTCCCCGCGTGTAGTTTGTGTGTGTGTGTGTGTGTGTGTGTCCCCGCGTGTAGTGTGTGTGTGTGTGTGTGTCCCTCCCCGCGTGTAGGGAGTGTGTCCCTCCCCGCGTGTAGGGAGCGTGTCCCTCCCCGCGTGTAGGGAGCGTGTCCCTCCCCGCGTGTACTGACTGTATCTCCTGGTCTCCACCATAGACGGCTCAGACTCCAGGGACAAACCAAAGCTCTACCGCCTGCAGTACAGTGTCACTGAGGTGGGCTCAGACAGTACAGACGACGGCTCCATCCAGGTGAGGACCTGCCCTTTCTGTCTGTCTCTGTCTGTCTCTGTCTGTCTGTCTGTCTCTGTCTGTCTGTCTGTCTGTCTCTGTCTGTCTCTGTCTGTCTGTCTGTCTCTGTCTGTCTGTCTGTCTCTGTCTGTCTCTGTCTGTCTCTGTCTGTCTGTCTGTCTGTCTGTCTCTGTCTGTCTGTGCGCGCGAGAGCCGTAAATTACTATCATAGAGTGGACTCCAAGTTAGCTTAGCTAAAAGTCTAGTAATACTGAGTGCCTCCTCCTTTCCTTCCTCCAGCTGTCTGGTCCAGGTATCCTGCCCCACCACTGTAACCTGATGCACACAGAGGGTCTGGTCACGGTGACACCACACAGTCTGGAGGCTGAGACCTACGTGGACGGCCAGCGTGTCACCGAGACCACCGTGCTGCGAAGCGGAGCCACACTGCAGTTTGGAGCCTCCCACGTCTTCAAGTTTGTGGACCCCAGCTACGACCACAGCGTGGGCAAGGGAGGGTCCGGTCCGATGATGAGGGGCAGACACAAGTCAGGGTAGGTGGGGTGAGGGACGCTGGCACGCGCACCATGGCCGCGGGAAGATATTTATTTTATTTAATAGGACCCCCATTAGCCGATGCCAATGGCGACGGCCGGTCTTACTGGGGTCCGACATAACGAAAAATACTTACAATTTAAAAACATTAACAGGTAGTGTTTGTATGTGTGTGCATCTATCAGTTCCACATACATGTCAGTACATACACACGACAAGTAAGTCACAAGGGGAGAGGCGTTGTGCCGTGAGGTGTTGCTTTATTCGTTTTGATTAAATCCAGGTTTGTTGTTCACTTGTGCTTTATGAGATGGAAGGGAGTTGCATGCACTCATGGCTCTGTATAATACTGTACATTTTCCTTGAATATGTTCTGGATCTGTGGACTGTGAAAAGACCCCTGGTGTATGTCTGGTGGGGTAAGTGTGAAAAGACCCCTGGTGTATGTCTGGTGGGGTAAGTGTGAAAAGACCCCTTGTGTATGTCTGGTGGGGTAAGTGTGAAAAGACCCCTGGTGTATGTCTGGTGGGGTAAGTGTGAAAAGACCCCTGGTGTATGTCTGGTGGGGTAAGTGTGAAAAGACCCCTGGTGGTATGTCTGGTGGGGTAAGTGTGAAAAGACCCCTGGTGGCATGTCTGGTGGGGTAAGTGTGAAAAGACCCCTGGTGGCATGTCTGGTGGGGTAAGTGTGAAAAGACCCCTGGTGGCATGTCTGGTGGGGTAAGTGTGAAAAGACCCCTGGTGGCATGTCTGGTGGGGTAAGTGTGTGTCAGAGCTGTGTGTAAGTTGACTATGCAAACAATTTGGAATTTCCAACATATTGTTTCTTATAAAAAGTGACATAGTCAGTCTCTCCTCAACTCTTAGCCAAGACAGACTGGCATAGTATTAATATCAGCCCTCTGATTACAATGAACAGCAAGATGTGCCGCCCTGTGGCTTTGACACACACACACTTGCGCTGGCCTACAGATTTGGAAGGCTAGCTTGCTCATCCCAGTGATGATGACAGGAGTAGCTTTGAATGGGCCCAGAGACAGGAAGCAGCGGAGACCTGCTGAAACCAGTGTCATCAGTCCCAGGATGCATCTCTTCGCTGCCTGACTGAACAGCATAATGGTGGCTCTCATCTCTGTGTGTTCTGAACAGACCATGATAGCACAACTTCCTGTTTACACATGCCTGCCACCCACCAGAGATGACATCATGTGTGTCCCTATTGGAACCTTATCCCCTATATAGTACACTACTTGACCTACCTTACATCTTCCTGTAATAACCCAGCCATGGCCTACCTTACATCTCCCTGTAATAACCCAGCCATGGCCTACCTTACATCTTCTCCCTGTAATAACCCAGCCATGGCCTACCTTACATCTCCCTGTAATAACCCAGCCATGGCCTACCTTACATCTCCCTGTAATAACCCAGCCATGGCGTACCTTACATCTCCCTGTAATAACCCAGCCATGGCCTACCTTACATCTCCCTGTAATAACCCAGCCATGGCCTACCTTACATCTCCCTGTAATAACCCAGCCATGGCCTACCTTGCATCTCCCTGTAATAACCCAGCCATGGCCTACCTTGCATCTTCTCCCTGTAATAACCCAGCCATGGCCTACCTTGCATCTTCTCCCTGTAATAACCCAGCAATGGCCTACCTTACATCTTATCCCTGTAATAACCCAGCCATGGCCTACCTTGCATCTCCCTGTAATAACCCAGCCATGGCCTACCTTGCATCTCCCTGTAATAACCCAGCCATGGCCTACCTTGCATCTCCCTGTAATAACCCAGCCATGGCCTACCTTGCATCTCCCTGTAATAACCCAGCCATGGCCTACCTTGCATCTCCCTGTAATAACCCAGCCATGGCCTACCTTGCATCTCCCTGTAATAACCCAGCCATGGCCTACCTTGCATCTCCCTGTAATAACCCAGCCATGGCCTACCTTGCATCTCCCTGTAATAACCCAGCCATGGCCTACCTTGCATCTCCCTGTAATAACCCAGCCATGGCCTACCTTGCATCTCCCTGTAATAACCCAGCCATGGCCTACCTTACATCTTCTCCCTGTAATAACCCAGCCATGGCCTACCTTGCATCTCCCTGTAATAACCCAGCCATGGCCTACCTTGCATCTCCCTGTAATAACCCAGCCATGGCCTACCTTACATCTTCTCCCTGTAATAACCCAGCCATGGCCTACCTTACATCTTCTCCCTGTAATAACCCAGCAATGGCCTACCTTACATCTTCTCCCTGTAATAACCCAGCCATGGCCTACCTGCTAGTCATTCTGGTCTAGAACCCTGTGGCCTCAGTAGACCTTGGTGCAAGGGATTTCTTCTGAAAGTTGAAGCTTTAGTAAGGTAACCTACCTTCCTCTCTGGCTCAGGCTTTACTGCTCTGTCTTTAGTAGAGAAGTCAGTGCTGCTGAATTCCATTTGCAGGATTCGGACCTTCTCAAGGGTGTGTTAGTTTGTTTGTGTGTGGTAGCGATTCGTTCCCTGGAGGTGGGATGTGACTCCAGGCCTGTAGTTGACCACATCGCTGCCATGGAAACACATGCCACATGGGCTGGAGGGGGAGGAGCCATCTGGGCGTAGCAGGTTTAGTTCTAACTGGCAGCAGAGAGAAGGGGAGAGAGGTAAGGAGAGAGTGGGGGAGAAAGAGAGGTAAGGAGAGAGTGGGGGAGAAAGAGAGGAGGTAAGGAGAGAGTGGGGGAGAAAGAGAGGAGGTAAGGAGAGAGTGGGGGAGAAAGAGAGGAGGTAAGGAGAGAGTGGGGGAGAAAGAGAGGAGGTAAGGAGAGAGTGGGGGAGAAAGAGAGGAGGTAAGGAGAGAGTGGGGGAGAAAGAGAGGAGGTAAGGAGAGAGTGGGGGAGAAAGAGAGGAGGTAAGGAGAGAGTGGGGGAGAAAGAGAGGAGGTAAGGAGAGAGTGGGGGAGAAAGAGAGGAGGTAAGGAGAGAGTGGGGGAGAAAGAGAGGAGGTAGGGAGAGAGTGGGGGAGAAAGAGAGGAGGTAGGGAGAGAGTGGGGGAGAAAGAGGAGAGGTAAGGAGAGAGTGGGGGGGGGGAAGAGTCTAAGAGAGACATAAAGGGAGGAGAGAGGGAGTGAAGTGCCAGAATGGAAAAAAAAGAGTGTAAAGCGGAGAGTTGGCTTATGGCAGGCGAGGGACTGACAGGCTGGGGTTGTTGTAAGGACACTCTAATCTGATCAGTGTGGGCTGGCCGGCGGGCTGACTGGCTGACTGGCTGGCTGGCTGGCTGGGGTGTGGCCTGCAGTGCTGTGTCATTGACAAGGCAGGGAGGACTAGGAGCCTGGCACACACTCAGATCACTGCTGCATCCTTCTCTGCTCACTACACATACTACTCCAAACAGAGAGGGAGAACAGCACGGCGGGTACAAGACGGGGAAAGTTCCGGTGCGTCCTACACTGCCAGGTAGGACAGAGTAGGGTCTTTCTATTGTTAGACAGTGGTAGAGCAAGGGATCTAGGCTACTTCTCACAGAGGAGAATGTGTAGCATATGTGGACAATGGCTGGATAGGTCTCCACCACAGGGGTGAGTACACTGTAGTAGATGAGTGGAGAATGACCTAGGCTCTCATTGACAGTAGTTGTAGACTGCCTGACTGACTGGACTGTTGTTGATGTAGATCCAGTAATTAGAGGGTGATTAACTCTGTGTATGTCTGGGTTTTAGTCTAATGACCGAATCTCCATGATGTTAATTTGAGCAGCCATGTTGACTTGACATTTGGACTGAGCGATGGCCTGCCTGGGCTGGTTAATTTATGAATGTTTGTGGATGTAGTGGAAAGCCTTAATCCGCCTAATGCTGTGGCCTGATGTTAGAGAAGATGACATCTGGGTGGGAGAGGAGAGGGAGAACGAGGCAGTGGAAGAACGGAGAGGTGAAAAGAGCGAATAGATGGAAGGGCTGCAGCTTTTGGGACAGTTCTAATGGTTCTGGTGGATTTCTGACTAGATCTAAATTGGGACACGTATGTTTGCAATGAAACCTCATGCTTGCATCCAATAATTCCATTGCTTTGAACAGCAGTGGGAATGAAATGATACCAACTTAGTGCAATCCGCATAGTCTGAGTTTGAACTATGTATGGAACTTTGTTGTGATTTGAAAAGGCTTTTGGCGGAGTGGTTACCCTGAACCAGTCCCCTCTGGTCTATATTTTTATT